>JALMGJ010000005.1:72918420-73610920 GCA_023362775.1 Charina bottae | reverse complement strand
TCTCAGCGGCATTCGATACCGTCAACCATGGTATCCTTCTGGGACGGCTCAGGGAGTTGGGGGTGGGTGGCGTGGTTTTACGCTGGTTCACCTCCTTCCTCCAGGGCCGATCCCAGTCGGTGTTGATAGGGAGCGAGAGAGCCAGCCCACGGGCCCTTCTTTGTGGGGTTCCGCAGGGCTCGGTACTCTCGCCGCTCCTTTTTAACATCTACATGAAACCACTGGGCGAGATCATCCGTCACCACGGGATGAGGTATCCTCAATATGCCGATGATACCCAATTATACATCTCTATCCCGGGTGAAGTAAGTGATGCAGTGACCACCCTGTCCAAGTGCCTGGGGGCTGTAGGGGTCTGGATGGGGAAAAACAGGCTTCAGCTGAACCCTGGTAAGACGGAGTGGCTGTGGATTAATGGCCCCTCGGTTTCTGGGAATTTGTCATCTTTAGTTCTGGATGGGGTCGCACTTCCCCAGACAGACCCGGTGCGTAACTTGGGGGTCCTCTTGGACTCACGACTCCTGCTCAAAGAGCAGGTGGCAGTCGTGGCCAGGAGGGCCTTTGCTCAACTTCGTGTTGTGCGCCAATTACACCCTTTCCTTGACCGAGAGGTCCTTCGAACGGTCACTCAAGCCATGGTTGTCTCTCATATAGATTACTGCAATGCACTCTACATGGGGCTACCCTTGAAGAATATCTGGAAGCTACAGCTGGTGCAGAATGCGGCGGCACAGGCAGTTTTAGGTGCATCAAGATCTGCATACATAACACCTCTGCTCCGTGAGCTGCATTGGGTGCCAGTTTGCTTCCGGGTCCAATTCAAGGTGTTGGTTATCACCTTTAAAGCCCTACATGGCACGGGACCAGGTTATCTGAGGGACCGCCTCATCCCCATGACATCTTCCCGTCCCACCCGATCTTGCAGAGAGGGCATGCTGCGGACCCCGTCTATGAAAGAATTCCACCTAACGGGGTCCCGGAGACGAGCCTTCTCTGCAGCAGCTCCTGCCCTATGGAACATCCTTCCACCAGGGATAAGACAGGCCCCCTCGCTCCTGGATTTTAGAAAAAAATTAAAAACCTGGCTCTGTGACCTCGCCTGGGGCAAAAAGGAAAGCAGTCAAACCTGGGGATGCCTGATTCCTTAGAGCCACCTTAGATATCTAAAATATTTTAATCATAGTCAACGTCACTTTAGAACTATCTGCCTCTTGGATTTTATTTTATTGTATTTTATTGTAATTTATTGTAATTCTATTTTTATCATAGTTTTTATTATATTTTGTCGATATTGTGTTGTGAACCGCCCAGAGTCCCTCCTTGAGGGGGAGATGGGCGGTTATAGAAATTCAATAAATAAATAAATAAATTACAAGCTCAGTTTTGTGGCATTACTGACCTCCGAAAATGTTTTGTTGCGTAACAGTTATCACAACTCATTAAGAAAGCCCTGCAAAGCCCTCTTTGAGTGAGATGGGCGGTGATGAAATTCGAAATATAAATAAATAAATAAAATGAAAGATTGCAATCAAGAATCCTGTAGCCTATTCCTGATTTCTCAACTATGCTTAAGCCACTTGTAGTATTATATCTGAAGGTCCTGGACAGTTAATGGCAAGTCAAACCCTCTATCAATCCTAGCAAAAACCAGCTTGCTAATGAAAAAGGCAAGGAGGAAAGCAGGTGAGAAGAGCCAGTGTTTGTGAACTGATGCTGCTGAGTTATGGCCATTACCAAAATGGGTCCCTCTAAATGTAAACCCCCACAAGGAAAGACAGCACCATCTAAAGAGGCAGACAACAAAAGGGAACTTCTTCCCATGTAGTAGCTGTCAAACAATTTTGTAGCAAATCCCATGCTCCTGCACTGCAGTTTCTGCAAGCAACTTGGTTGGTTCAGCCTCAGAGATCACAATCAGAAACATACAATGGCATGGGTCCAGGCTACCTGAGGGACCGTCTCGTCCCCATTACATCGACCCGTCCCACCCGCTCACGCAGAGAGGGCATGTTGCGGGCCCCGTCTGTAAGAGAATTTCATCTGGTGGGGTCCAGGAAGCGGGCCTTCTCTGCAGCAGCTCCCGCCCTCTGGAATATCCTTCCGCCAGAGATATGGCAGGCCCCATCTCTTGTGGCCTTCCGAAAACAACTGAAGACCTGGTTTTGCCAGCTCGCTTGGGGCGGGAAGGGAAGCAGCCACTCCTGGGGATGGCTGGCGCCCTAAGATGGCCTTAGATATACATGAGTGGCATTAAAACTGTCACTGCCATCTGGATTTTATTTTATCTTTTCTACTCTATTTTTATATTTGTATCTGATATTTATTTATGTATTACCATATTTTAATGTTTTATTTTTACTGTAAACCGCCCAGAGTCCCCCCTTGGGCGGGAGATGGGCGGTGGCAAAATTTGACAAATAAATAAATAAAAATACAATGTGGAAGCAGATCAAAGCAGCTTCTGTAACAGTTTTCTCCTAGAACCCATGGGAAGTAAGGAAGTCCCTAACTCCCAGCAGCAATTTCAAAGGTCAAAGCTGGTGCATATAGATACCAGTGAGCTGTTAGCTGTTGGAGAAAGTAGAGGGTACGAGAGAAAATCTTTGTATTCAGCTTCCTAAGACAGCAGAGATGCAGGAATCATTTCATATGCAGAGAACTTCATGTCCTTCATGTCCCTCCTTTTATATGTAAAGGGAAGGAGGCTAGTTATGGTCATTAGTGGTAGCCACTTTTGGTCTCAGTCATTCAGTTGTAGGGAAGGATATAGTAACCTTATTGCTTTGTATTGTATCCTCCTTCAACATGCTCAACATAGCATTGTCTAGCTGGTGGTGGCACTTTCTTAGGACACTAGCAGCATTCACAACTGATTTTGTTGGATCAACACCATAGTTGCATAGCCTGATGATGATTTGTGATCACACTTTTCTAATTCAAGTGTCCCTTACAAGTTTTGTTGTTGTTGTTGTTCAGTCGTTTAGTCGTGTCCGACTCTTCGTGACCTCATGGACCATAGCACGCCAGGCCTTCCTGTCCTCCACTGTCTCTCGGAGTTTACTCAAATTCATGTTCATTACATCGGTGATGCTATCTAACCATCTCATCCTCTGCCGTCCCCTTCTCCTTTTGCCTTCAGTCTCTCCCAGAATCAGGGTCTTTTCCAGTGAGTCCTCTCTTCGCATTAGGTGGCCAAAGTATTTGAGCTTCAGCTTCAGTACCTGTCCTTCCAATGAGCAGTCAGGGTTGATTTCCTTTAGGATTGACTGGTTTGACCTCCTTGCAGTCCAAGAGTCTTCTCAAGTTTGGATCTCTGCAATTTCTTGCTTCCTCATCTAGCTCCAAGCTCAGTTCAGGAAACAGAAAGTGAGACTTGTTTTGTCTCTGTTCTTCTAAACATTTGGAGCACCCAGAGAGCATAAAGACAAGACAAGCCACCCGTACCTTGGTCTTGCTCAAGCAGACTGGAGCCAGACCAAGGGCTGGTAGGGAGAGAGAGAGCAATGCTTTGCCTCACATCCAAACAAAAATCAGGCTCGTTGAAGCCTCAAGGAACTGAGAAGTCTCATTCTACCTTTCTTGCAGCTCCAAGTTTAGAAGAAAGCCTCAAATTTATTGTACTCTTGGGGTAAGCATAATAAATAACACTTCAGATTTCTGATTAAAAAACAGTTGACCATGAATTTTTGCTTAAGACCAAGGAATTCTTAGGACACAACTAACAGTGGCTTGTTTTAACAAGATAGCAGGCAGAGGTCTTCCCTACCACTCAAAAGCTGTAACTAATCTCTTAATCCTATGAACAATCGACAGCCTTACTTCTGTTTACCCATTAAATTTAATATGGCATCACTAACCATAGAAATGCTAACCTCTTTTTAGATTCCTGACCAGTGACAGATCATGTAGTGCAACAATCTTTCGACATAGGTCAATTTTCAAAGGAGGAAGTCATTACCATATTTGTCCTATAAACCTGAATTTGATTCCTGGAAGAAGATAACACTTTGCAAATGGGTAATTTCTTTGACCAAACTCAGGCTAATATGCCGTCATATTATTATTTATTTTATTTATTTTATTAGATTTATATTACCGCCCATCTCCCCCAACGGGGACCCTGGGCGGTGCACAATAAAATAGAGTTAAAAATATATAAAATTACATCGATACAAAATATGAATTCCAAGGAAGAATATTAAAATAAGTCACTGGGAGGCTTCAAGGGGCCAGCCATCCCCAAGAGGAACTGTTGACGTTTCCCTCCCAGGCAAGACAGCAGAACCAGGTCTTTAAGCCTTTCCGGAAGGCTGGGAGCGATTATTAATTAATTAATATTAATTCCAACCTAGTGGAAATTCCATTTGCCTGGGAATAGAAACCAAGCTGGCTTAGTCTGAAAGGGAAAACTTCATCTCTTGCCGTAGAGGCCCATGCTGCTGTCACAGGCGACATCTGTTTGGGCAGTTTTCCACGTGCTGGATAACCACTCTTACCTCTGATAGACAATGGCTATGTGGACTATTCTGAGATTTGTTAAAAGATTCTGAGAGCTTCCGGGGAGCAAGACTGGCATAGACTTAGCATCTAGATTCAACCATCTCAGGATTAAGCAGAAGCCAAAATGTTTACTGTCTTCTCACCTAGGAGAGCTTATCATCTCTGTCTGATTAGTGTCTGTTATGGCTTTGAGAGGACACCTATCCCAATAAATATCCATTCTGTAAAAGAACAAGGTAAGTACTAAAATTATAAATGATTAACAAGCTCTAGATTCTAGTGATAATTTAGGATATTATAATTAAAACACTGCAGATGTCCAACAACAAGGAATTGGGTCTCTTATATATGCCCCATATTTCATTTTTCTTCAGGTGATATAATTGTCAGCTGCAGTACCATCATTCAAGTCACGTGCATGGAACGGTAACAAGGCAAGGCTCATCATATCATCGTAAAGTGCATTACCATCACTGCTGACTATACAAATTGACCCTCCTCAACTGAAATGTATTGGCTGCAGTCCACTGAATGTTTCCCATGATTTACTTTTCCATTTTGGAACCAGCTACAGAGACCTTTTATCTATCTATCTATCTATCCATCCATCCATCCATCCATCCATCCATCCATCCATCCATCCATCCATCCATCCATCCCACCTTTATTATTTTTATAAATAACTCAAGGCGGCAAACATACCAAATACTCCTTCCTCCTCCTATTTTCCCCACAACAGCAACCCTGTGAGGTTAGTTGGGCTGAGAGTGAGTGACTGGCCCAAGGTCACCCAGCCGGCTTTCATGCCTAAGGCGGGACTAGAACTCTCAGTCTCCTGGTTTCTAGCCTGTTGCCTTAACCACTAAACCAAACTGGCTTTTTTCCACTAGCAACAACAACAACAACAACAACAACAAATGTCATTCAGACAAAATAATGCTCAATTAGGCCCATTCTTAAAACCAGTTTTGCTTACCATTTCAACTTCAATGTCAGTCACAAAAGAGAATTTATTCTGCATCAACCCCTGAAATCCTTTACAGGTAGTCCTCATTTAACAACTACAATTGGGCCCAGCAACTCAGTGGTTAAGCGAAGCAGTCTCTAAGTGAAACTGCTATTGTGCTTATGATCTTACTTCAGCTTTCCTTTGCTTTACAGACCTGCGAAGGTTGTAATTGTGAAGATTGGTCATAAAGTTACTTTTTCATCACCGTCAAAACTGTGAAGAGTCGCTAAATGAGGCAGTTACTAAATGAAGACTACCTGTATTTCTATGCAGGAAAACTGAATCAAGATACTACTGCCAGTGCAATTAACTTGTCAGTATCTGAAGTAGGAGGTTAATTCATGATCATTATTTGTTAGAAAGATTCCTCCCACAAATTCTACTACAGTATTTAAAAAGCTAATTTACTATTACATGGAGCCGTTTGGCACAAATACAATTAGACTATAAAGGAGTAAAGCAGTAACAATAAGACAAAAGAGTAAAATATCTAGAGCAGAGCTTTCCAAACTGTGTGTCGCGACACAATACTGTGTCGCCTGGGGGCCCCAAGTGTGTCGCGTGACAATCCGGAAGCACTGGAAGGTGCTTCCGGGTTGCCGCGCGGCAGCAGCGGCTGCCCCTTCGAAAAGGCAGGCTGAACTTGAGAAGCCCCCCAAGGCAAAGACATCAGATTTATTTCCATGAGATGCTCCACGTGGCGTTTTGAAAAATCCTCTGATCAAATCCTCAGAGAAATGGGGTGGGGTACTAGGGTGGAAGAGCAATTTTGCCTAACAGCTGAGCGCTGCTCGGCGCGCGCGCGCAGCGAGTCTTTCCACCTCCCTGCCCGAACCGAGGGCATTTTCGGGGTCCCCGGAGCCTGCCCTTTTGAAGGGGCAGCGGCAGCAGCAGCAGCGGCGCTGCCCCTTCAAAAGGGCAGGCTCCGGGGACCCCGAAAATGCCCTCGGTTCGGGCAGGGAGGCGGAAAGACTCCTCTCCCCGCACGCGCACGCTTCCGGGATTCCCAGCACAGCTGCTCTGGGGCCGGGGTGGAAATTCTCCCCGCAGAAAGAACAGCTGAGCACCGGCAACATGCGCACACGCGCGCAGGGAGTCTTTTCGCCTCCCTGCCTGAACCGACGGCATTTTTGGGGTTCCCGGAGCCTGCCCTTTCGAAGGAGCAGCCGCTGCCGCCATGGCGGCAACCCGGAAGCACCGCCGCCGGCACTTCCGGTTTTTGTGCCGCCGGCACTTCCGGGTTTTTGTGGACCGGCCGTTGGTGTGTCGCCAACGGCAAAAGTTTGGAAAGCCCTTCTCTAGAGAAACATTTGAACAAGTAGATTTCTGCTTGAACACTTTGAGGTTTATATATCTTAAAAACAATGGTGCATTTGTTACACATTATTTATTCTCCTCCTGTACAAACAGCTCAACATTTATTTATAATTTCACAAAGGCAGACCAATCCAGTACACCTAAAATCCAATTATTGATTGGGAAAGGAAAGTAATTAATTTACCAAATCCATTATGCCATTTTCTGCCTAAGCCTGACAACTAATAAAATCAAGTTCTGACAGTAATTCTACTTATTCAGAAAATGATTGTTTACACCTGCTATAGGTACCTGAGTACTAGACAGAAAATTATAAGCAAAATCAATGCAGTAGCAGCCATGTTTAATTTCCCAGAATGCCTCTGAGACATAAAAGGGCCGTCCAAAAACATTCTGGGGGAAATAAGATAATGGTAGCCACAGCAGCTTTTTCCAGAACTTTTATTGTTAGCATCAGGCTCTAAAAGTACATATGTTTGTGTGTGTGTGTGTGTGTGTGTGTGTGTGTGTAAGACCAAAGGGATATTGATATGAGCCCTCACATCTACCCAAACACATACATACATGGGCCCCTGACCTTCCATTGGCATGCTCCTAGACCTTGTGGCTAGCAATGTCCCTTTTAGGCAGAGTTAGTCTTTTACCTTTTAATTTTTTAACATAACAACTTCTTTGCTAACCTTAGGACTCAGACTTATTTCAGAACTCAGGACTCCAAATTATTATCTCCACAACAGTAGACTCTGGGCGGTTTGCAACATTAATATTAATATTTTTTTAAAAAAAAAACTATACACTTAAAAATACAATATAAAATAAATAGATAAGAATCCAGAGGATGGGAAGATCTTAAAAAAGGAGGGTATTACGGGGTTAACCACCCCCCAGGAGGAACTATTACCTCCTTCGTCCCAGGCAAGGCGGCAGAACCAGGTATTTAAAGACTTCCGGAAGGCCAGGAGCGAGGGCTCCTGCCTCACCTCTGGGGGCAAGATATTCCACAGGGCGGGTGCTATCGCAGAGAAGGCATGCCTCCTGGACCCCACCAGATGAAATGCCTTCATTGATGGGGTCCGAAGCATGCCCTCTCTGCATGACCGGATGGGGCGGGCAGATGTAATCGGGATGAGACGGTCCCTCAGGTACCCTGGCCCCATGCCACGTAGGGCTTTAAAGGTGATAACCAACACCTTGAATTGGACCCGGAAGCAAACTGGTACCCAATGCAGCTCGCGCAGCAGTGGTGTTACATGTGCTGATCTTATCGCACCCGAAACTGCCCGCACAGCCGCATTCTGGACCAGCTGAAGCTTCCAGATACTCTTCAAGGGTAGCCCCATGTACAGCACGTTGCAATAATCTATATGGGAGATGACAAGGGCATGAGTGACTGTTCGGAAGGCCTCTTGATTGATTATTATTAGTATTATCATGTTTATTGTTAATTCAGACTACATGGTTTGTGGATATTTGTGTAACACTGAAAGATGAAACAGATCTTGGTAATTGTTTGCATTTTATGAGCTTAGCTATTTTTAACACTTCTGGGCATCAATAAAGCTTATAACCCAACCTGCTATTTAAATAGAAAGGCATGCAAGCATCAAGAAGAATATTTATCTTGGCCTGCTGCAATGTCCTACCATCAATATTATTGAAAGGCAGATGTTGCAATATTCCAGCCTTAAAATGCCTCTGTTCTGGGGGTCAAGTGAAATTGACTACTATACTGTACTGTTTCACTGTTTGTGGTACAATGAAATTCTTAAAAGATAAATAACAGGGCTGTGCAATGTTACTGATTCAATCTCCAAAAAGTGCGGGGGG
This sequence comes from Charina bottae, assembly GCA_023362775.1. Taxonomy (NCBI): domain Eukaryota; kingdom Metazoa; phylum Chordata; class Lepidosauria; order Squamata; family Charinaidae; genus Charina; species Charina bottae. The sequence goes on along the minus strand of JALMGJ010000005.1, from coordinate 73,602,267 downwards.
GGGGCATAGGAGCACAAACATCACATCGGTTCTGCAACACTTTAAAGCAGCAGCCCTCTTTCCTGGGACCACACAGCAATGGCGAGGGGCAGCCGCATGATCCCAGGAAAAGATAAATCTACTTTAAAGTGTTATGGGCTTTATATTTGCGTGCCTGCACTTATTTATTTATTTATTTAAAGAACTTATACGGCCGCCTATCTCATATCATGATCCTAAGTGGATCACAACACCCAATAAAAACAAGAATAAAAACAAAACCGTCCCACCAGGCACTAGATGTGGTGGATTTCGGTGTTGCTGCTGATTCCAAGGAAGGAGGGTGCGCATTCCAAGCTGATAAGAGGAATCGCAGCCTGGAGACTGTTGCTGGGAAAGTTAAGAGGTTCAGGGTAGCTCCGCCCTAGAGTCTCCCAGGTTATTTCCCCTTAGGTCAGTTAGAGTAGCTGTAGTCTGGCAAGATTCTGCCTGTATGGTGAGAGCAATAAAAAACTAGAGTTTGGCATATACTGTCGTTGTTCTTGAGCTGAGCCTGACACTAGACCAGACCAACTATTAGCCTCTGGACTCAACTCCCATCCTAGCCCAAAGCTTGGAGGAAGAGTCAGGTCTTCATGGCCTTCCAGAAGACTAAAAGCCCTTGAATCACAGGTGGGAGGCTATTCCAAAGAATGGGGCAGCTACAGAGAAGGTGTGTCTCCAAGGTCCCATCAGATGACAGCATTTAAGGGAGGGGACCTGGAATACGCCCACCCTATATAGTGGGATGGGTAGGTACCTCGTGGAGAGGCGATCCCACAAATAACCTCAACCGCAGTTGAGGGAGAAGCCAACAAGGAAATTCAAACAATTGGTTTTTTTTTCTTATTAGAGCAGGATAATAGGGTCCCCAATAATATGGTTACATTCTGCATAAAGTGCACAAAAAGGCGATAGTGTCTGATTTGAATATGATAGTGCATAATAATTGAGTGTTTTAGCAGTCAACTGATACAATTCTTGTCATTTTAATTCTATATAACCTTATGCTAATATACGTTTTGCTCCCCTCTATGCTACTGTCTGATCTGACTATAACAAACATAACAAGCAAACATTTTTTTTATCATTATTGCTTTGCTTTAACACAGTGATTCTCAACAAGGGTACTGTGGCAAAAAGGTTGCCCAGAGGTGCCACAAAAGTTTTACCTTAAATTAAACTCTTCTAATTAGATCATATCTGTAATTTCTGGAGAACTTCCTGAAGTTTCCAAAAGAAGAAAAGTTCTTCCCCCTGGAAAGGGAGAGGTTACGGAGCATCTCTCCTCAGGAAGATTCTGCCTGAAACCAGGAAAGTGTATATTCCCTGTCTGGAAAGCAGCTGTCAATCTTGTGAACACCAGATGGCATTATAGTAAGTATTTTGTTCCAAACATATCCATTGCAAACTATGACTAGTTGAGAAACAGCTTTATTGAAGCAACTTCAAACCAATCCCAGCTTAAAAGGTAAAGGTTCCCCCCGCACATTAGTGCAGTCGTGTCCGACTCTAGGGACCGGTGCTCATCTCCGTTTGTTAGCCAAAGAGCCAGCGTTGTCCGAAGACGCTTCCATGGTCATGTGGCCGGCATGACGCGTGCAAAACGCTGTTACCTACCCACCGAAGTGGTACCTATTCATCTACTTGCATTTGCATGCTTTCGAATTGCTAGGTTGGCAAGAGCTGGGGCGAGTGCGGGAGCTCACTCCGCACGCGGGGCTAGGGATTCGAACCTCCGAACTTGCGATCTTCCGATCGACAAGCCTGGCGTCTTACCTGCTGAGCCACCACGCCCCCCTAACTCCCAGCTTAGTCCCACAGAAAAGGGGGTATCAGTGGACATATGCGACAATCACAATTTGTAATTAAAGTATATGGAAGGGACTTGTGATAAATTCTGGATATAGGTGAAAAATGAATACCCTCAGATTTTTTTTTAAAGGGCTCTGACAATCCTCATGCAGTTTTCACTATCTTAACCTGTGCAAGTAAGGATGTTATGAGCATAAATATTGCAAAAAGGGATAGATTACAAATGGTCAAAGAAATGAAAGGGTGTTTGTCCATTACACCACCTAAAATCAAAAGTCTGTGTAAATCTCATCAACAAACTCACTAATGACAAAAGATGCTGATTTATTTGCAGCATATTTTATTGAAAACGAACATTTTCCTTAGGCTTCAGTCCTTATAGATTCCATTTTATGTACTCCTAAAGTAACTACACTAGTGGAAAATGGAACAGGAATGTCACAGAATATGGGATATGAGCTTTGGGTATTATCAGCAAAAAAAAAAACAAAAAAAAAAGTTGAGAACCACTAGTTTAATGAAACACATAAAAAAGAATAATTCCTGTATTTAGAATTTCCTTACTTTAAAGGAAAACCTAAAATTTAATAGTAGTATTTGTTAACCTTAAATTGATTTATTTAATTTCAGTAAATCTCTTAGAAGTTGTTAAAGTTGTCATTAAGAATAAGTTTTTCTTTTTCTTGCATATGCCACCATCTTCCACATGGGCTCATTGCACTGTACAATAAAAACCAAAATAAATATAACAACAATATAGCAAAAATAATCCTGAAAAATGCCAAACTCTTTCATAAATTATGATAAAACATAATAATAGTAATAAGCATACTGATGACAGATCTTAACTACATTTGTCCCAAAAAGCTGTTTTTAAGTTTTTTTTCTTAGGATCAGGAGTGATGGAGTTGGGATCCTCAAGATCCCAACCTGAGATCTGCACACTAGATGGGTAGGATCCAGCTGAAGTAGACAGACCTGGATCCACTTTTAAGGTATCTAGGAGACAAGCAATGTAGGGCTTTACAGGTCAAAAGCAGCCCTCTGAATTGTACCTGGAAGCCTGTTATGAGCCAATGCCCAAAGCATTGGAGTTATATGAGAATAGGGCCTCTTACCCACCAACATGTAAGAAGTTGCATTTTGGACCAACTGCAGCTTCTGAGAAGTTTTCAAAGGTAGCCCCATTGCAGTAATCAAACTAGGAAGAGACAAGGGCATGAGTCACGGCTGCCAGGGCCTCCTCCTCCAGGCATGGGGACAACTGAAGTACCTGTCACAGCAGACAAAGGCTGCCCTATCCATAGCTTCCACCTTCCTATTTCACAGTAGCCAACAGTCTAGGACAGGGTTTCTCAACCTTGGTGGCCTGAAGATGGGTGGACTTCAACACCCAGAATTCTGGGCGTTGAAGTCCACCATCTTAAAGTCACCAAGGTTGAGAAAGACTTGGTCTAGGAGTCCCCCTAAGTCAGTGATCTGCTCCTTCCCGAGCAGAGTTATCACTGGAACACAATGAGACCCAGATGGTTTCAGGACAAACAGTAACTCAACTTTTGCTGCAATTCAACTTCAATCTGTTTTTTATCCCCATCTAAATCCTTTCAACCTCCAGGTACTGGGTTAGGATTTCTACAGCATCACTAGCATGACCCAAGATGGTTGACTTCTCCAAGCATCAGGGACATCTACGGGGGGATCGAGAAAGTCAAGATGGCTGTCACCCATGTGCAACTGAAGCCTTGCCCCTTTCTTACATGTTGTGCATAATAAAAAGGGGGTGGGGCACTGATTGCATGAGCATGACTGCCATCTTTATTTTTTTTACCCCCCACCTCACAAGACCATGATAAGAAGTTGTTAGCATTTCTAATTAAGTGTTGAAGATAAGTAAGTGTGGGATGAGAATGAACAAACAGCACTGGATGTACCTGTTAACTGTGGGTGCGTGTCTGACTTTGTCCCTATCCATTTCCACCCTCTGAAAGGAACCACTGTAAAACAGTGTCCTCATCTCCCAACCCTGCTGGCCCAAAAGGATACCATAGTTGATATGCCACTGAGAGATTTAAGAGGACCACCATCCATGTCCCTCTCAGGTTACGCACCAGTACAACCAATGCAGGCTCTGTCCCATGCAGAGTTACAATGTTATGATATACAGGTAGTCCTCGCTTAACGACCGTTCATTTAGCAACCATCCAGAGTTACGACAGGACTGGAAAAAATGACTTGCGGCCGTTCCTCGTATTTATGACCGTCGCCATATCCCCACAGTCACATGATTACGATTTGGGCACTTGGCAACTGTTGCGCATTTACAACAGTTGCAGCACCCCATGGTCACGACCTTCCCAGCTGGCTTCCAATAAGCAAAATCCATAAGGATTCGCTTAATGACCACGGTGATTCACTTAAAGGCCACTGCAAAATTATCGTAAAATCAGGTCCGGATTCGCTTAACGACCGCATTGCTTAGCAACCTAAATTACGGTCCCAATTGTGGTTATTAAGCGAGGACTACCTGTAATAAAAACGCTCTTCTGTTTCTATAAAAAAATCAACACATAATCTGGAACACATTTACCTACTTCCATTTTCCACCTGGAACATGCTATAAAATCCATTGTCAATGTCCACAGCCAAGTTCTATGATCCAACATGCTGCACTAAGTCAAGGCTTAACTGCGATTTACTGAATAACCCACAGCTGGCTGAAGTCACTCAAAACATTGAGGAAACCAAAACAAACCACATAACGGCTTAACAAAATGTATGAATGATATCAGTGGAAGTATTTGCATGACATGCTCGGCCACATCTGGTGTTAACTGTAAGTAAAATATTTATTTATTTATTTATTGCATTTATTTATTGCATTTATCTGGCTGCCCAACTCAAATAGTGTGACTCTGGGCAGTGTACAAGAAAAAACATCCACAACAAATGCAACATAAAGAGAACACCACAATACACAAAACCCAACTAAAACAGCAAAATTGCAACCAGGCTAAAATACTGTATATTGCAACTCATCCAACTGGGGCTCCAATCAACCTGAACCAGAGGCCTGGGGAAAGAAGCAGTGCTACCTGCGCCATTGTGTTCTGAACCAATTGAAGCTTCCGGGTGGTCTTCAAGGGCAGCTCCATGTAGAGCGCATTGCAATACAGGTAGTCCTTGGTTAATGACGGTAATTGGGACCGGAATTTCTGTTGCTAAGTGATGTGGTTGTAAAGCGCAACATCACGTGATTGCACCACTGAGTGACGGCAATCCCGGCAGTCCCAGTTGCAATTGTTAACCAAATCCCACCCAGTCGTTAGGCGAGGACCCACCCCAATTCAAGCCATTCCCAGCTTGGTCCCTCCCAGCCCCGAGCCTCGGTAAGGTAAGGGACTGCCTCCTCTTCAACTCCCCCCACCCATCTCCCCCCACCTCTGCCCTTTTGGCCGCCCTGCGCTCCACTGGCTGTGCCGCCCTGCCGGCCCTGTCGCTGCCAGCTGATCTTCGCCGTCTTCCTCCTCCTGCTGCTAACGAGGCACGCCCGGCCTGGCCCTTTGTGAGGCAGCTGCTGGCCGCACCAGGCCTTCTTCCCGAGGCCACGCATGTGCATGCCCTTATCCAAATCACATTCAGTCTTCTCGCGAGGCTTCGGAAGGCTGCGTGCAATTTGGACAAGAGCACATGCACCCTCGGGAAGACGACTTGGTGTGGCCAGCAGCTGCCTCGCAAAGGGCCAGGCCAGGCGTGCCTCATTAGCAGCAGGAGGAGGAAGACGGCAAAGATCAGCTGGGGGCGACAGGGCCAGCAGAGGTGGTGGAGTGCAGGGGGCCAAAAGGTCAGAGATAGGGGGGAGGTAGGCGGGTGGGGGAGTTGAAGCACCCCTGCGGTTGTAAGTGCATGTGGGCTACCAAGCACCTAAATTTTGATAACATGATTGTGGGGGCACTGCAACGGCCATAACTTTGGGGACCAGGCGTAACTACCATTCATTCAGCGCCGCCATAACTTCGAACGGTTGCTGAACGAATGGTCGTTAACCAAGGACTACCTCTAATCCAAATGCGAGATGACTAAGCTCTGAGTAGCCTTGAACAGGGCCTCCTGGCCCAGGGACAGACACAATAGGCACACAATATGAGGTTGTACAAAGTCCCCCCTTACCACAGTTGCCAGTTGCTCTTCCTTTTTTTTTTTTATAAGAATTTTATTAGATTTAAAGCAAGGATAAAAACTATAAAAAAGAAAAAAAACTACAAAAAGAAAAAAACTACAAAAGTGTGAAAACACAAGAGGAAAAAAGTTTTAAAGATTACATAAAGAGGTGACTTCTGACTTTAAACAGAAAGAATATACAGCAATTTCCATAATCAATCCCTTACTCTATATCAAACCAAAGTCACATTATTTCTATAAATCATTCCATTCGCACATTATAAAAATCACTAAGTACAATTGCTCCCTCCACTTATATGAAAAGAAAAAGAAATGTATAAACCTCCTAATTAACTTCCCCCCCCCCAAAACAACATCTTCCGGCAACTGCTGTGAGTCCAGGAGGACCCACAAATTGCACACTGAATCTAAACAGGGCCCTGCAACCCCACTCAGAGTCAAGGGTGAAATCTTTCCAGTTCCAGGACCCATGGGGCCAAATCCCATAGGCACTTGGTCTTGGAATGGTTGACACTGTTGGAGGTCCTAGCAAATCAGCATGCCTCATTAGCATATGGGTGAGTTCATTCTAGGAGGCAAACTCTCTATGTCAGGGCTTTCCAAAGTGCCGCCACTGGTGACACACCAGCGGCGGCGGAGGTGCGGGGGGGCGCACGTGCACGGCGGCGGCGCGGGGGGCGTGTGGCGGCGCGCACGTGCACGGTGGCGGCGCGGGGGGTCAGCGGCGCGCGCGTGCACGGCGGTGGCGGCAGCGGCGGAAGCCTCTGCTAAAACATGGAAGCCGCGCCATGGCCGCCGTGCACACACGCGCCGCCGCTTCCGGGTGGTGTGGCGACACACCATGCTGTGTGTGGCGACACACTTTTGTGTCGCGACACACAGTTTGGAAAGCTCTGCTCTATGTGCTTCCGGAGGAAGCTGTTTCTTGCCCCTCCCACATTCTCTCTCTCCTGACTCCATCCACCATCAGATAAGGAGCATGCGGCTGCGGCTCCCTACTGAGAGGCCATGCCTAGGCCTCAACCTAGGAGTCTTTCCCTTTTCTGCACGCAGTTGATAATTGTTGATAATATTCCTTTTTGTGCACTTATCGTCTCGTTGCATTAAGCTCTGCTCCATTCAGTGGTTCCTAGCAGTCTACTAATGGCATCAGAGACAAACCTGTTTTTCCCCATCCAGACCCTCACACCCTCCAGGCACTGGGACAGACTTTGACAACTTCACTTGAATGGCGAGGGGCAGAAATGTACATACAGCTGATACCGCACCCTGTGCTAATGGATAACCTCTCCCAGCAGCTTCATGTATACGCTAAAAAGGAGAGGGGAGAACCCTGCAGCATCCTGCAAAGCAGGGGTCTAGGACCATTTCCAGTCAGGCCAGCTTCAGACAACAGAGCAAACCAAAATCAGAAAGTATGCCAGAAAGTGTGACAGAGGCTGGTGGCCGTTATGTAAACAATATCCAGATACATGTTGGCCCATCTTCTCAGAAGAGACAGGCTTCTTGAAAGCAAAGTCCTGGTCAGAATTCTTGTGCCGTCATCTTAAACTTTTTCCTAATAAAACTTACTAACTGGAGCTGAACTTGTTTCTGATGTTCACTTCCAGTCCTGACTGCTGCTAGAGCATAGATTTCCAAACTGTGTGTCACGACACATTCGTGTGTCGTGAAAAAACCCAGAAGTGCTGATGGCGCGTCGCTGGTGGTGGTGTGTGCGGCGGCAGCGGCGTGCCATCAGCGCTTCCGGGTTTTAGCATGAAACACGAGGCCGCCACCGCTGCCGCCACTGCTGCCATGCACGCCGCCGCCGCCGTGCGCACCACTGCACCGCCGCCACCTTTGGAAAGCACTGTGCTAGAGGGATCTGACAAATCATTGTGAGGATAACTTTGTAAGCCACTCTAAGCTCTTTAAAAATAAGAATATGTTATCATATAAATATGAACACCATAAAATACGGCATTTGTGCTCTTGAATATTTACCATACCATTTTAGAGCTCACAGTATTACATTATTAAAAAGTGTCTTCCTCTACTATAATGGAGGTTTAGCCATTTTGGATTTAATTGTGTCACCATTCAGCTATAAGGTCTTAGTACAAATTCACATTAAGCCAACATTAAATAAACTATGCTACAGCATTCCATGTTTTGCAGGCAGATTTATTCAATAAGCTATTTTAACACACCATGCTTTAATGTTGTTGTGTTAATAACAACAGAGGTCATCTTGCCAGAATCTCTATTAGTTTTACTGATACGTTCATATGATGTATGATTCAGATGGAAATTCTCAGTAAGCAAGCACACAACATCCTTTCAGCCCTCTTTTAGGCTCTTTGCCATATTACTGAAACTCTAAATGGACCACAGTCTTGGAAAAGGATTATCATTACCTGTAATTCAAAGTTCTTACTGAGAGTGTTACCGTTATTATTAATGTGTCCAAGACAGCATTTTCAAAATTGGGGATATACAGTGCTCTGAGGTTAAACAGATTTTTTAAAAAATACTATTTGGGAAAAACTTAGACATATATAAGGCTTATTAAGGAGGACATCCTAAATAATTCATTTGCAGTTTTCTGCTTAGTTCTAGGAACTATGTTCCATTAAATTTACTAGTGGAGCTTATTGTCAAGTAAACAGAATGAATCAGACTAGGCTCTAATTTTAACCATTTTTCTAAATTCAAGCATCCCACAAGAACAGCTGATTGGCTTATGCAAGATATCTACAGCAGAGAAGATGGGAAGATTGCTGAAAATCCCTTTAAGGGGTTCTAGGCAAATATAGGCCATTAGGAAGCGAGAAAATTTTGTCTTCTAGGTAAAGATATATCTGAAGTTTAACAAGTGCAATCACTGTTATGAAACAGCCTGACTTTCAAATGCTTAGTAGAACTGGCAGAGTTGCAGTAGGCCTTTTTAAAGGTATTCTGCTGGGGTATGCCACACATTTTCTATAATTTCCAGTAACATCATAGCGATGGATCCAGGTAGAGAGAGATGGGTAATAAAGATGACAGATCTTTATTCATAGACAGACAGACAGACAGACAATGAACGTACACTTAACTTTTATTTTTCTTTTATTTTGTGCCTTCAAGTCAGTGCTGACACCTGGCAACTGCCTGGATAAGTCCCTGCATTTTGCTTGGCAAGATTTCAGAAGTGGTTTGCCATTGCCTGCTTCCTAGGGCAGAGAGAGAGGGACTGGCCCAGGGTACCCCAGCTAGCTTCATGCCCAAGGCAGGACTGGAACTCACAGTCTGCAGGTTTCTAGCCTGGTGCCTTAACCACTTAACCACTATGCCAAACTGGATCCCTCACTTAACTTTACCGATTGTTAAGCATTTCTCTAACATTCAGGATACAAGTTGTTTGTAAACACATCAGTGTTTACCCTACATTAACTATTTATTTCCCATGCTAATTCTACATACATATTGGACCTTCTCCAGAAGCATCCCACATAAGCATTATGTGGGCAAAATTGGGGGAAAGCTTACAGGTGTATGTTGCAGAAGAGCTACGAAGGAAGGAAGATGAGCTTTGCATGGCATGGGCGAATACAGAGAGAGAGTATTAGAGGCTTGCGCGTCCTAGCGGGGGAATAGCGAGCAGGGGGTTGAGAAGGCAGCTTCCCGCGCTACAACTAAGCTCTGGAGCTCGGCAAGAAGAGACCCTCGCACCGCTGGTCCTCCTCGCGAAACATCGCCTACAAGCGCCATGGGCTTTGCAGAGTCGTCTTCCAACCCCGCTGGAGACTCGGCCCCTCTCCCGTTTATATCTGTCCCCACGTTGCCCGAGCGACGTAAACTCTCCCGTCATTGGGAAACCCCCCCCCCTCCAGCCTTACCTGCCGGGGTTCCCACGGGACGGCGCACGCACCTCCCTCCCCAGGGGTCCGGAGAGAGCGAGACCAACGCGCGGCCGTGGGGGAGACAGCCAGGAAATGTTTCCCCAGCCTGGCAAAACGAAACGCGGAGCCCAACCCCTGACTCCGCCCACTCTGGGCGCGGCCCGCCTCCTCCTGTCATCAAACGCAGGGTGCCTACGTCACTGGAGCGCTTTCCCCGCCTCCTTGAAGGGTTTCCCTTTCCCTTAAAGCGTTTGCGGGGGTATTTTTAAACAAGTTTAGTTTCTTGTTGCTAAAGCTTCGTTTCTCAGCCTTGGCAATTTGAAGATGTATGGACTTCAACTCCCAGAATTCCCCAGCCAGCCATGCTGGCTGGGGAATTCCGGGAGTTGAAGTCCACACATCTTCAAGTTGCCAAGGCTGAGAAACACTGATTTATTTATCAATTACCAAAATAAAGACTTAAGAATCCTGGGGGTTTAATTCTAGAAATTAAAAAACTGAGACCACAGTTTTGAAGACAATGTTGAAACGAGAAGAAACAGCAAGCAAGCACATTATTTATTGAGAAGTCTCCAGACCTTTTCAATAAACCTCTCCTGCAGAACTTGTCTGAATGTACAGTCCTGCACAACGTGTGAAGTTCCATGCAGCAGCTTCGGCAGCAAACCTCGATGATGTCATCACACAAATGCCGCTGTTATATCCTTGTATGCATCCTCGTCCTGACATTTGATGCAAGTACAAAAATCGTGGCATCTGTGTGATGATGTCATCATGCATGCTTTGTCATTCCTCTGCAGATGGCCATAATTCACCCAGATGGGTGAAGTTGTAATGACAAATCAAATCAAAACTGTAATATGGTCATTGACCAGAAATCCAATATAATAAATAAAACCTGATAAAGCATTCAACAATGTTCATATGTAAGCAAGGTGTCCTGTGGGTGTCTGTCTTGTCATGGTGACCTCCTCATGGCACATCTGTGTCACCAAATACCAAAATTTTGCCATGGAATAGGTGATTTTAGGATTTCTGTCAGCGACAAAGTAGCTTACATAAAATTATTTAGTACAACCAGGGAAATGTTTTTATGATGATTGAGTAGCTGTGGCTTAAATAGGAATAAATAGGGGTTAAATAGGGGTTCTTCTGAACTCACGGCTCCTGCTCGAACAGCAGGTGGTAGCCGTGGCCAGAAGGGCTTTTGCACAACTTCGCGTTGTGCGTCAGTTACGCCCTTTCCTGGATCGGGAAGCCCTCCGTACAGTCACTCATGCCCTGGTCATCTCCCATATAGACGATTGCAATGCGCTCTACATGGGGCTACCCTTGAAGAGTATCCGGAAGCTTCAATTGGTCCAGAATGCGGCTGCTCGCGCAGTTATTGGTGCGCCAAGATCAGCGCATGTGACACCTAAGCTGCGACAGCTGCACTGGGTGCCTGTGTGCTTCCGGGTCCAATTCAAGGTGTTGGTTATCACCTTTAAAGCCCTACATGGCATGGGGCCAGGTTACCTGAGGGACCGTCTCATCCCCATAACGTCGAACCGTCCCACTCGGTCATTCAGAGAGGGCATGCTGCAGATCCCGTCCGTAAAGGAATGTCACCTGACGGGGTCTAGGAGGCGTGCCTTCTCGGTAGTGGCGCCCACCCTTTGGAATATGCTACCCCCGGAGGTGAGGCAGGCCTCATCGCTCCCGGCCTTCAGAAAGAACTTAAAGACCTGGTTCTGCCGCCTTGCGTGGGGGGGGGGGGATAGTTCCTCTTGGGGATGGCTGGTGCCATAGGGCCCTTTTAAACATCTAAACATCAAACCATCACATCTTGGATTTTATATTTAATTTTATTATATGAGAGTATTTTATTATGCTGTTTTAACTGTTAAATTTTAATTGCTGTATCCTGTAAACCGCCCAGAGTTCCCTTGTGGGGAGATGGAGCGGTATACAAATTGAAGCATGCATGCATGCATGCATGCATGCATGCATAAATAAATAAATAAATAAATAAATAAATAAATGTTCCATCCTAAAAAAATCTAGTGCATGGATTCAGCCATACCTATCTACATGGACATTGTAATACCGTTGATTTTTGTTTAAAATCAGCCCTCTAGGATGACTGAAGGGAGAGATTAAAACAAACCCTGGAAAAGGCCCATCTATAAATCAAATAAGCAAGAAAATGCAACTAATTTGCAGGCGCAAGCCTCTGTATTGCGACCATGAGAAAACGGCTGGGAGATATTACAATGGGGATTTTGTACAGTTTTCCATTATTACTCAAATGAAGACAATAAAGAGAAAATGTTTTGTAGTCATCAAACGTTGAAACACTCACCATTTGTTTTGTTGCTGCAGTTCTCAGAATTACCTTGGTTTCTTCTTAGAAGTGTCTAGTTCAAATTCTAAAAATTGCTTTTAGACTTAACTTCAGGAAAATACAGATGAGTTCATCTATACAGTTCATCTATACAGATGTGCTCATCTATTCCCTATATCATGGGGTTATGGATTAAGTCCATGAAAATATGGATGAGTTCATACACTTCCTGTTCTTGGTTCAACTGACTGGCTGAGTAGGATTGCTCATTTATTGTTAGTATCAGGCACGGTTCCTTTGACAGTAATTATATCTATAGCAATTGCTCTGTTATCATGAACAGCCTAAAAGGCCAATGTCTTGCCCATCCGTGCTCTGTTGAAACACAGGAGCAAGTCAAGTCTTTTTTTCCCTTTTTTTTTTCCTGTTTAGCTGGCAATTCAGCTATTCAATTTACTTTATTTTGCTAACTGCTGTATTTCACACTTACCCTTGATCATAGGTCCCAATTACATGCGGACACTAGAATGTCCTGGCTCATAAAAGTATTCTTCAGGTTTTGGACAACTGTTTTGATCCAAAGCCTACTTATTTGGAGGAAATAAAAACATAGCCAGATATTACTTTAAAATCATAGGCTTATTACTGCGAAATGAAACTGAGACCAGATTTGTAACTGACTTCATTATGAGGTACAAACTAATTTGAGAGGAAATGGAGTTTGTAACTCCCTTGCTCCATATACATAACTTCCTCTCTCTGTGTGTGTGTGTATATAAATGGTATCTGTTAAAACAAAAGGAACTTTTTGTTTATTGAATAAGAATGATAACTTTCAAATGGTATTATAAACAGATTTATCTCCAGTTCCAGATTTGAATTCTGTATCTTATTAGGCATGTAGTTAAGATTTTTTTGTTTCAATAAGAATTTAAAGCTCTGATTGCTGGTACATTGTCTTAGGGTTGTGTTCTACTGGCAAGATTATATTATTTGAATACTTTTGTGATAAATTTGGCAAGTTCAAGAAAAGTGAAATGTAAATATATGAACAAATGAAGTGCATTCTTGGGAACGGATAAAATCTTTGGCATAAAGCATATGCTAAAAACATTGAATCAAAAATAGAATGGAAGCGCTATGGTCATAGCAAAGATTTTCTTCCAATGTACCATCTGCAGATAGTTGAACCAAACATTATTAATAGGCATGAGAATTCTATCACTTGTTTCCTACTGGAGCATGTAATGAACAAAGTCTCTCTGTGTGTGTGTGTGTGTGTGTGTGTGTGTGTATACACGCACACACACACACACACACACACACATACAGAACCAGAGGTGCAGACTGTGCAGAGAGGCCTCAGAGACAGTCCAACACATAGTGGCAGGGTGTAAGATGCAGGCAGGAACAGCATGCACTGAACGGCACAACCAAGTAGCTGGCATTGTGTACAGGACATCTGCACAGTGTATGTGCTAGACCCCCCAAGTCCAGATGTGATATTTCACAGAAGGGCATGGAGAATGACAGGGCTAAGATCCTGTAGGACTTCCAAATCCAGACTGACAGGCTAATCAACCAGACATCGTGGTACTAACAAGGACCAGAAGACAGCGGTGGTGATACTGTAGATGTAGCAATGCCAAGTGACAGCAACATCAGGAAGAAGGCGTATGAGAAGCTGGAGAAGTACCAGGGCCTGAAGGAGGAACTAGAGAGGATGTGGAAAGTGAAGGCCAAAGTGGTCCCAGTGGTGGTAGGAGCACTGAGGGCTGTGACTCCAAAGCTGAGAGAGTGGCTCCAACAGATCCCAGGAGCAACATCAGAGCTCTCTGTCCAGAAGAGTGCAATGCTAGGAACAGCTAAGATACTGCGCAGAACCCTCAAACTTCCAGGCCTTTGGTAGAGGACACACACACACACACACATACACACGCTCTAGCATAAAGACTTGCAAACATGAGATTCATTTAGAAACCAGCAAGAAAACAGAAGAAAATAGGTTTGCTTTAATATTTAGGCTACTACTGTACATATTGTTTGAAAAAAAATCAGAATACTAAAAATATGGTGACACTTCTTTGCTATTTCACAGTGTGTTTCCTCCTCCACTTCCCCCTCCTCCTCAAAAGCAGGCTTGGCCTGACAATGTGCAAAAGGCTATTTTGTTGAAAATCATATTTATGGTTCAATGCAGAGCTTTCCAAACTGTGTGTCGGGACACGTTAGTGTGTCGGCTGCAGTGTCTGAGTGTGTCGCGGCTTCTGCTGCCTCAGAGCCCTGCCAGGATTCCGCGCAGGTCCTAGTGCCTGCCTTGTGCCTTGCTGCCTCCAAACCTGCCCTGCCAGGATTCCACGCAGGTCCTAGTGCCTGCCTTGTGCCTGGCTGCCTCCAAACCTGCTGTGATTCCACGCAGGTCCTAGTGCCTGCCCTGTGCCCTGCTGTAAGTGTGTGTCGCGAAATGATGCATGTCTAAAAAGTGTGTCACCAACATGAAAAGTTTGGAAAGCTCTGGTTCAATGCATAGTGTCCCTGGCCAACAGAGGGATTTTCTGTTTTATGACTTCTTATAAATGGATGGTATTTCTCACTGTTTTAGGTGTGGCAGTCAGTGGGTATCAGGGTGATTTGATAGTTTATTTTTATAAAATAAGTAACACAGATTTGATCTATATTAAAGCAAAAATGCAGGCTGTTAAAATTTTCAAAATCTATAAACAGGAAATAGTACACCAATAAATCATTTTGTTTAATGTCATTGTTAATGTTATTATAAGCTATTTAATTGTTCTTATACAAAAAAATCTGTAAAACACTGGCTGGTTTCACAATCCGCTAAGTGATAGTTTCTTAAACTATCATTTATTGAATAAATCAGAATTTGTTGGGTTCACACAGCACTGATTGATTTTTATCAAGTAGGTGTCATTGGCAACCACATATATTCAGCATATAGGCTGAATAAATAAGGGGAAAGTATATAGCCTTGTTTTGCTCTTTTGCCAACCTGGAGCCAGTTTGTCTCACCAGGTTCCGTCCGTACTGTGGCTCCTTGACCTGTGTATAAGTCTCACATGAGGACAATGAGATGTCCTGGAATTCCCATTTTTCGAAGAATATTCCATAGCTTGACATGGTTGACACAATAAAAGGCCTTTCCCTAATCAATGAAGTACATATTCATTTCTTTTTGGATTTTTTATTTGCTTTCTGAATTATCCAGTATGCATCAGCAATAATATCTCTTGTTCTCAGCCTTTTCTAAAGCCAGCTTGCACACCTGGCATCTCCCTTTTCATCACGCCATACCAAAACACATAGCAACATTTGCAGATCAGAGTGGCTGAGTTCAGAAAGTGCTCTAAGCTCCCAAACAATCAAGGAATACTATGACTAATGTTGGGACAGTCATTCACTATTTGTTCTGAGCTATTCACTAAGCTAGAGCTTTCCAAACTGTGTGTCGCGACACGGTAGTGTGTCGGCTGCAGTGTCTGGGTGTGTCGCGGCTGCTGCCGCCTCCGAGCCCTGCCAGGATTCCGCGCAGGTCCTAGTGCCTGCCTTGTGCCTGGCTGCCTCCAAACCTGCCCTGCCAGGATTCTGCGCAGGTCCTAGTGCCTGCCTTGTGCCTGGCTGCCTCCAAACCTGCCCTGCCAGGATTCCACGCAGGTCCTAGTGCCTGCCTTGTGCCTGGCTGCCTCCAAACCTGCTGTGATTCCACGCAGGTCCTAGTGCCTGCCCTGTGCCCTGCTGTAAGTGTGTGTCGCGAAATGATGCATGTCTAAAAAGTGTGTCACCAACATGAAAAGTTTGGAAAGCTCTGGTTCAATGCATAGTGTCCCTGGCCAACAGAGGGATTTTCTGTTTTATGACTTCTTATAAATGGATGGTATTTCTCACTGTTTTAGGTGTGGCAGTCAGTGGGTATCAGGGTGATTTGATAGTTTATTTTTATAAAATAAGTAACACAGATTTGATCTATATTAAAGCAAAAATGCAGGCTGTTAAAATTTTCAAAATCTATAAACAGGAAATAGTACACCAATAAATCATTTTGTTTAATGTCATTGTTAATGTTATTATAAGCTATTTAATTGTTCTTATACAAAAAAATCTGTAAAACACTGGCTGGTTTCACAATCCGCTAAGTGATAGTTTCTTAAACTATCATTTATTGAATAAATCAGAATTTGTTGGGTTCACACAGCACTGATTGATTTTTATCAAGTAGGTGTCATTGGCAACCACATATATTCAGCATATAGGCTGAATAAATAAGGGGAAAGTATATAGCCTTGTTTTGCTCTTTTGCCAACCTGGAGCCAGTTTGTCTCACCAGGTTCCGTCCGTACTGTGGCTCCTTGACCTGTGTATAAGTCTCACATGAGGACAATGAGATGTCCTGGAATTCCCATTTTTCGAAGAACATTCCATAGCTTGACATGGTTGACACAATAAAAGGCCTTTCCCTAATCAATGAAGTACATATTCATTTCTTTTTGGATTTTTTATTTGCTTTCTGAATTATCCAGTATGCATCAGCAATAATATCTCTTGTTCTCAGCCTTTTCTAAAGCCAGCTTGCACACCTGGCATCTCCCTTTTCATCACGCCATACCAAAACACATAGCAACATTTGCAGATCAGAGTGGCTGAGTTCAGAAAGTGCTCTAAGCTCCCAAACAATCAAGGAATACTATGACTAATGTTGGGACAGTCATTCACTATTTGTTCTGAGCTATTCACTAAGCTAGAGCTTTCCAAACTGTGTGTCGCGACACGGTAGTGTGTCGGCTGCAGTGTCTGGGTGTGTCGCGGCTGCTGCCGCCTCCGAGCCCTGCCAGGATTCCGCGCAGGTCCTAGTGCCTGCCTTGTGCCTGGCTGCCTCCAAACCTGCCCTGCCAGGATTCCGCGCAGGTCCTAGTGCCTGCCTTGTGCCTGGCTGCCTCCAAACCTGCTGTGATTCCACAGAGGTCCTAGTGCCTGCCTTGTGCCTGGCTGCCTCCAAACCTGCTGTGATTCCACACAGGTCCTAGTGCCTGCCTTGTGCCTGGCTGCCTCCAAACCTGCCCTGCCAGGATTCCACGCAGGTCCTAGTGCCTGCCTTGTGCCTGGCTGCCTCCAAACCTGCCCTGCCAGGATTCCGCGCAGGTCCTAGTGCCTGCCTTGTGCCTGGCTGCCTCCAAACCTGCCCTGCCAGGATTCCGCGCAGGTCCTAGTGCCTGCCTTGTGCCTGGCTGCCTCCAAACCTGCCCTGCCAGGATTCCGTGCAGGTCCTAGTGCCTGCCTTGTGCCTGGCTGCCTCCAAACCTGCTGTGATTCCACACAGGTCCTAGTGCCTGCCTTGTGCCTGGCTGCCTCCAAACCTGCTGTGATTCCACACAGGTCCTAGTGCCTGCCTTGTGCCTGGCTGCCTCCAAACCTGCCCTGCCAGGATTCCACGCAGGTCCTAGTGCCTGCCTTGTGCCTGGCTGCCTCCAAACCTGCCCTGCCAGGATTCCGCACAGGTCCTAGTGCCTGCCTTGTGCCTGGCTGCCTCCAAACCTGCCCTGCCAGGATTCCGCGCAGGTCCTAGTGCCTGCCTTGTGCCTGGCTGCCTCCAAACCTGCCCTGCCAGGATTCCGCGCAGGTCCTAGTGCCTGCCTTGTGCCTGGCTGCCTCCAAACCTGCTGTGATTCCACACAGGTCCTAGTGCCTGCCTTGTGCCTGGCTGCCTCCAAACCTGCTGTGATTCCACACAGGTCCTAGTGCCTGCCTTGTGCCTGGCTGCCTCCAAACCTGCCCTGCCAGGATTCCACGCAGGTCCTAGTGCCTGCCTTGTGCCTGGCTGCCTCCAAACCTGCCCTGCCAGGATTCCGCGCAGGTCCTAGTGCCTGCCTTGTGCCTGGCTGCCTCCAAACCTGCCCTGCCAGGATTCCGCACAGGTCCTAGTGCCTGCCTTGTGCCTGGCTGCCTCCAAACCTGCCCTGCCAGGATTCCGCGCAGGTCCTAGTGCCTGCCTTGTGCCTGGCTGCCTCCAAACCTGCTGTGATTCCACACAGGTCCTAGTGCCTGCCTTGTGCCTGGATGCCTCCAAACCTGCTGTGATTCCACACAGGTCCTAGTGCCTGCCTTGTGCCTGGCTGCCTCCAAACCTGCCCTGCCAGGATTCCACGCAGGTCCTAGTGCCTGCCTTGTGCCTGGCTGCCTCCAAACCTGCCCTGCCAGGATTCCACGCAGGTCCTAGTGCCTGCCTTGTGCCTGGCTGCCTCCAAACCTGCCCTGCCAGGATTCCGCGCAGGTCCTAGTGCCTGCCTTGTGCCTGGCTGCCTCCAAACCTGCCCTGCCAGGATTCCGCACAGGTCCTAGTGCCTGCCTTGTGCCTGGCTGCCTCCAAACCTGCTGTGATTCCACACAGGTCCTAGTGCCTGCCTTGTGCCTGGCTGCCTCCAAACCTGCTGTGATTCCACACAGGTCCTAGTGCCTGCCTTGTGCCTGGATGCCTCCAAACCTGCCCTGCCAGGATTCCACACAGGTCCTAGTGCCTGCCTTGTGCGTGGCTGCCTCCAAACCTGCCCTGCCAGGATTCCGCACAGGTCCTAGTGCCTGCCTTGTGCCTGGCTGCCTCCAAACCTGCTGTGATTCCACACAGGTCCCTGTGCCTGCCTTGTGCCCTGCTGTAAGAGTGTGTCGCGAAATGATGCATGTCTAAAAAGTGTGTCACCAACATGAAAAGTTTCCAGGAAGTCGCTCAGAATCGGACACGACTGAACAGATTAAAAAAAAAATTCCCTTCCACCAGACCGGTTGCAAATTGAAAGAAACACGTTCAACATCAATACTAGACATGCAAACAAAAAGGAAAAGAAAACACAGTTCTCTCTCACTTCCAGGTGGTCAATCTCAGTCCAGCAAAGAGCTTCCACGTGGCAGGGGCTTCAAAGAACCCTTTGAAAAGGCAGCATCGAATAAATCAGTGTTTCTCAACCTTGGCAACTTGAAAATGTGTGGACTTCAACTCCCAGAATTCCCCAGCCAGCATGCTGGCTGGAGAATTCTGGGAGCTGAAGTCCATAGTCTTAATGTTGCTGAGGTTGACAAACACTGCATTAGACCTATCTCTGAAACAAATTGACACCTCTGATGGCCTCTTTCATTTGTTCCTGGGCAGGGCCTATTTTGCTTGCCATGACGCATTTTTCTTCTGTCACCATCCTTGAATGCTTCTGACCATGAAGTATTCATATCTGCAGCAGAATAGTTACAGTCTTGTTTAAATATAAACAGTTGCCACTTGGGTGCATATGGCTTCAAGAGACCACCTGTCCCTGTTACTGAAAAAAATACAGGTGCAGATGCTTATAATAAAGGAGAGCTAAAAATAGCACCTTTCCCCCAACATCTATAGCAAGACTTACATTAATGGCTTCCTAAAAATTATGATAGCAAGGTTTTAAATAAACCTGCAATTGGGAAATAGCAGAATACAAATATTACCAAGATTAAAATTAACTTTTCGACATTGGATATTTTTCTTCTTCATGAAGTCCAGTATGGCCGTAATGTTGCACAATTTGTTTTTGCTGTCAGAGAGGCTTTCATGAAATTAGATGCAGAAGAAGCTTCTGAATAGATCTGTGTGACAATATTTAATTACTTTTATGATATGATACAATATAATAAAAGGTGATAGAATCTTAACCTCTGAAACCAACCACTCAGAAAATGGTTGAATGTTTTCAGCCCTGCCCCTGGTCATGTTCACATCATCAATAGGCATATTCTTCTCCCATCTGGAGACCAAAAAAAAGTGTGACCACCTATCAAAGAGTGTTGCTTATGCTTTATATTACATAGACTACATCTTTGAGATTTTCAAAACCAGTATTTAGATGTTTCAGTGTTTTTACTGTATTTTAGAGCCTATTTGTTAAAATAATATATTACAAAGCCAGTTTGGTCTAGTGGTTAAGACACCAGGCTAGAAAGCAGGAGACTGAGAGTTCTAGTCCCGCCTCAGGCATGAAAGCCGGCTGGGTGACTTTGGGCCAGTGCCTGTCTCTCAGCCCTAGGAAGGAGCCAATGGGAAACCAGGAGATTGAGAGTTCTAGTCCCACCTTAGGCATGAAAGCCGGCTGGGTGACCTTGGGCCAGTCACTCTCAGCCCTAGGAAGGAGCCAATGGCAAACCAGGAGACTGAGAGTTCTAGTCCCACCTTAGGCATGAAAGCCGGCTGGGTGACCTTGGGCCAGTCACTCTCTCTCAGCCCAACTCACCTCACAGGGTTGTTGTTGTGGGGAAAATAGGAGGAGGAAGGAGTATTAGGTATGTTCGCTGCCTTGAGTTATTTATAAAAACAATAAAGGCGGGATAGAAAATAGATAGATAGACAGATAGATAAAATGGAGTTACGGTGGGACCACATTGGGACTCTGAACTTGCCTAGGTGGGACACAGAGTAAATTTACCATAAATGATAAATATAGTAACAGAATGCTTGTGAAGATGTAAATGTTCTTGGAATAAACGGGATTTTTTTTTTCTATCAGGACACAGGTTCTTTGACAGAGTGATTATTGGTGGGATTTGAAAGTTTGCGAACCACAGCTTTGAGGCAGAAGCTTCTTCTTCCTGCCTTCTACCACAGTTTGCCTTTTGTAGAGGTCTTATTATGTGGGAATTGGTTGGCTAAAGCTTTTCATCCTTTTCGTGGCCAAGGGCCCCACTTGACATGGGTTGAGTCAACAAGTGAGAGTGCTGTTTGGGGGGAGTTTTGAAGGTTTTCTTTGCTATTTTAAAACTATAATATGCCTATTTCAAAGCTTACTCTTTTCAGGCTAACCACTTTTATTGAAAGGCATAAGCTTCTGTGAAATGTAGCTCAATTCATCAGATGCATGGAGTGGATAAACTGATTAAGATTTAAATAGGGATGAGGCAAGAGAGGGAAGAAAGGGTGGCTTTGCAGATGGAGATTACTTGCCCACCCCTGACATAGAGCATTCCACTGCAGATTGATTGCTATTAAAAGAAGAGCTACAAAGATGGGGGTCCATGTGATGTGTAGAACTGGATTTACACATCATGCCAACCTATGGTTTGCTTAACCATGGTGTACTGAATAAACCACAATGGGATTAATTTGTACAACATACTGAGCTACAGCCAAACAATCTTGATTATGCTAATGTGATAAGTAAACCCACTAACAATGGCTGCACTCCTACAACCCTTAAGCTAAAAAACCCAGTTAATGTACTTGTACATCTTATTCTCCCCATCACTTGTGTTTCTTTAACCACAGAGTGACATTTACCCTGTCATCTGGATCCAAAGCAAACACCATTCATGGATATATGAAAACTGTTGGAATCCGGCAAATCAAGCATGCCTCATTAGCATATGGGTGATTGCTCTAGAAGGCAAACTCTGTGCTTCTAGAGGAAGTTGCTTGTTGCCCATCCCACTTCCTCTTCTCTCTCTCTGATTCTTTCACCAATGGAGTAGGACGCATGTGCCTGAGCTCCTCCATGGAGAGGCCATGCCTAGGCCTCAAGCCCCCTTTCTCCACACAGCCTCTGGCAGCAAACAGGGCCAGAGGTATGCAGTTTACTGAACAGAAAGAAGAACTGAAACCAATTTTCTACTGAAATGGCTGTACCTGGACAAAATAAATATAAGAACTCTTTTGTACTTACTTTTTGTACCTCCAATGTCTAAGCGTGTGTTTCTTTATGCTTGGGTGGGCTAAAAGTGTAAGAATAAGAACCTGAATCTCTCTAACGTGCTCACAGGCTGTGTTTTTAAACAATATTCCTTTTTCTGCCCACGAGTTTACAGAACGTTAAGCTCTGCTCCATTCACTGGTTCTAACAGGCCACTGAATGTTCTTCAAAAACAAATTCTAATTAGGAACCAAAAGTAGTCATAGTTATATTTTCAATTTCTGTAAACCCCCAAATGGCACCTACACTAGTTTTGTATGTCCCTCTACATTTGGAGTCTCCATCACAGCTTTATCCTCAACCTCTCCCCCTGTTCATTATTTTCTGGGCACTTTCTTCATATGCTTGCATCCAAGCCTTCTCTAGTCACTATACGATCTAGTCACAACAGATGGTCTTAAAAGTGTATATTTTTAAGAAAAGTAATCTGTCACACACAAAGGATAAAATAAAAAGGGATGAGTAAGAATAGCTGTGGCAGCATTATTCAATAAAATTATGATTTTTAAAAGCAATTCACTGTATGTAAAAAGGTTGAGTTATTCATCAGCAGCAACAATAGATCATGTTTACAATCCTTGTCTGACAGCACTGATTTTGCCTAGGGTTTTGCCTTCTAATAGTAATGGCTCTTGACATTCTTCTTCCTAGAGATAAACACACAATATCCTTCAAGTCAAGTTCAATTCCTGGTGACTTCATGGACCTGAACATGGACCTGCAGCTTCCTGGCAATGAGATGAAAACGGTTCGGTGTGGCCACCTTCTGGGATATTTTTACACTTCCCAGTCTAGCCTACAGCCTGAGACTCCCTGGCAGCCTCCCATTCAAGGACTAGCCAGGGTTAACCCTGCTTAGATTCTGAACCCAAACAAGGTTGGCCAGATCTGGATGGGAGCATTAAAAAGAGTGAGATTGTGGGTCAGAACTGGCAGTGAGGAAATGGAAGGGATGTGTTGAAGTTTCCTTCAGTTCCATCCTTATTTTATTTTCTTTCCTGTAGCTGTAGTTTAGGAAGGGAGGCAATGATCAATTACTAAGCAACTACATGGGGGAAAAACAATTAACAGTGCAGTCTTATAAATATTTACTCATAACTGTGAACTCAACCAATTTTTTTCCACGAGTAAATGTGACAGGCATTGCAATCAAAGTTACTCTGAGAGTGCATTGTGATATGTGCTTCCTTAAAGAAAGTCTCACTGACTTCTCCAAAGCTTGCAGTGAAACTACAGGAAGGGGCATCCTGCAGCCCACAGACTACATATGGCTCTCGGACCACATCGCGGCCTTCGGGAGCCCTCCAGTTATGCTGCCAAAATCCCCAGAAAATGATAGCTCTGCCCAATTACAAAATATGGTGCAGCTTCCCTTGTTCGAGCCACCTGTCCCAAAGGGCTACCAATCACAGAAAGCCTCAAGCACAAGCTTATTCATATCCATTCAGGTAGAAAGCATACTGTGTTCAGTGAGATTCAGTGCAATATATACATGATTACAGGCTTAATGTGCCTGCTGATGTTTCGGGGGGGGGGATGGGGGAGGGAGAAAAGGACCATTGTCAGCAAGCTTAAGTGGAGATCTGGTAACCAAAAATAGTTAAATCAGATTCTTTTTATTAAACTGTCCCCATGGTATCAACAGTAAGGGCACCCCAAAGCAGGTACCATTTATTTATTTATTTATTTATTTATTTTCTATCCCGCCTTTATTATTTTTATAAATAACTCAAGGCGGCGAACATACCAAATATTCCTTCCTCCTCCTCTTTTCTCCACAACAACAACCCTGTGAGGTAATTTGGGCTGAGAGAGAGTGACTGGCCCAAGGTCACCCAGCCGGCTTTCATGCCTAAGGCGGGACTAGAACTCTCAGGCTCCTGGTTTGCTATTGGTTCCTTCCTAGGGCTGAGAGACAGGGACTGGCCCAAGGTCACCCAGCCGGCTGTACCAATTACAGTTGTTCCATGTGTCCAAAGATAGAGAATACCTGCACACAGACATATACAATCTTGAAACATGAGTCATTCATACTTACCCCTTAGGATGCTTTAAGATGACAAATGCTTATGCACTAGAATATATTCTTACACAACATTTCATACTATTCCATTGGGTACAGTAGTTGAACAAAAGCTTCTCTAAAGGCTTTTGAACCAGTATTACAATCATAGCATAGGAAAGATAATGGTACCTACAAAGCATTTCAGAATAATATATTGAATGACTAAAGTCTAGGAAAACAAGTTTTAATATCCCAATCCATAATGCTTGAAGACTGATTCAGTTCTAGGGAGAAAATTAATCATAAGATATTTTTATACCTGCTCTTGTATGCTAAATACTTAATATTTAAATCTGTTGTTGTTGTTCAGTCGTTCAGTCGTGTCCGACTCTTCGTGACCTCATGGACCATAGCACGCCAGGCCTTCCTGTCCTCCACTGTCTCTCGGAGTTTACTCAAATTCATGTTCATTACATCGGTGATGCTATCTAACCATCTCATCCTCTGCCGTCCCCTTCTCCTTTTGCCTTCAGTCTCTCCCAGAATCAGGGTCTTTTCCAGTGAGTCCTCTCTTCGCATTAGGTGGCCAAAGTATTTGAGCTTCAGCTTCAGTACCTGTCCTTCCAATGAGCAGTCAGGGTTGATTTCCTTTAGGATTGACTGGTTTGACCTCCTTGTAGTCCAAGAGTCTTCTCAAGTTTGGATCTCTGCAATTTCTTGCTTCCTCATCTAGCTCCAAGCTCAGTTCAGGAAACAGAAAGTGAGACTTGTTTTGTCTCTGTTCTTCTAAACATTTGGAGCACCCAGAGAGCATAAAGACAAGACAAGCCACCCGTACCTTGGTCTTGCTCAAGCAGACTGGAGCCAGACCAAGGGCTGGTAGGGAGAGAGAGAGCAATGCTTTGCCTCACATCCATTTCATCGTGTCTTCTGACAGCTAGTTGGTGTTCGTGGATGCGTTCTGCTAGTCTTCTGCTGGTCTTCTGCTGTTACAGTCCTTACACTGTATGTTGTAGATAACTCTTGTTTTTCCTTCTTGGGCTACTGGGTCTTTTGGGTTACTTACAATGTGCTTTAAACCAGAGGCCTTGTAAAACAGACCTATGAGCCGTGTCCAATGGCACGCCAAATGATTCCTGTAGCCCTCCAAATTAATTCAGATAAAATAATGGGGAAAAGCATGTGATTTTGATGTTCTGCTGAGGACTGCAGATCTGGTGAGTGGAGGAAGAGAAGAAGATGACCACTTGGGCCAGGCCGGTGGTGAGAGAGATGGAAAGAGGTTTGCTTATTTGCTTTTCTAGCAGTGGAAAACTGCTTCAATGCAGAATCAGGCCTCTGTTTTTCCTACAAAGGCTTTTTGTCCAGGTTTGTTGATTTCCTGGGCCTGGAGCAGCAAGATCATTATCAAAGAGGTCACTACCACGGGAGCCAATCCAAACATAAATCTTGAACTTTACTCAAACATAGGCGTTGATTTAATGTAACACCCACAAATATTTTCAGGTTCATGTGGAAGAATGAAAAAAGTGTGGCTAGTTTAACCAACAGCAGACGTGCTGCATTCATGTTTCCACAATGGCCAAATTGTTTTTAAGCATGTACATCCATAGCGGCTGTTACTTGGCTCATCAGTTTATTCGCCCGACAACTTTTTAGGGATTTATTTTTTGCATGGTATAAAAAGCTTGATAGATAACTGGCAAATAGAGGGAGAAAACGTGGAGGCAGTGACAGACTTTGTATTTCTAGGCGCAAAGATACTGCAGACGCTGACTGCAGCCAGGAAATCAGAAGACTTCTACTTCTTGGGAGGAGAACAATGACAAATCTCGATAAAATAGTTAAGAGCAGAGACATCACACTGAGAACAAAGGTCCGCATAGTCAAAGCAATGGTATTCCCTGTAGTAACCTATGGCTGCGAGAGCTGGACCATAAGAAACGCTGAGTGAAGGAAGATAGATGCTTTTGAATTGTGGTGTTGGAGGAAAATTCTGAGTGCCTTGGACTGCAAGAAGATCAAACCAGTCTATACTCCAGGAAATAAAGTCAGACTGCTCACTTGAGGGAATGATATTAAAGGCAAAACTGAAGTACTTTGGCCACATAATGAGAAGACAGGATACCCTGGAGAAGATGCTGATGCTAGGGAAAGTGGAAGGCAAAAGGAAGAGGGGCCGACCAAGGGCAAGATGGATGGATGATATTCTGGAGGTGACGGACTCGACCTTGGGGGAGCTGGGGGTGGCGACAGCCGACAGGAAGCTCTGGCGTGGACTGGTCCATGAAGTCACGAAGAGTCAGAAGCAACTGAACGAATAAACAACAAATAAGTTATTTCACTTTTTAATATTCTATCCTTCATAAACAAGACATACTTTTGTTTCCTTTCTTTTATTGAACAGGAATATAGTACAATATTGTTGAACGTTCACTCCCTTTCCCCTTCTTCTTTGGGTTCAGCCTATTTTGAAAAACTTTTTTATTCAATATGTAGCATGAACTAAAGTTATCATTTGACGATTAGCAACAGCTTTAGACTTATTTATGTTGAATTTCTATAGGGAATTCCTGAGATTTTGCATGGATCTTATGGACACTACAAAGAGAATTAATATTTAGTGAGAAATCTGTTGTGGTTTACTCAGTTTTGAATGTATTTCTACAATGCTTAATGCAATTTTAAAAACACACATACTATATATCATATTACATGCTAAAAATAATTTATCAGCTTTCAATAAATGCATAACCATCTTTTCCCTTAAAAATTAAACTGTTCTCTATTGTCATTTAATTTTCCTTCCTGGATTGCCTTATTAATGTTTTATTTTTTAAAATGGTAGAAGATTCTATTAGTTATGAATGAAAAAGGCTAATAGTACAATCATCTACTTAGAATAAGCCTTGATGAATTCAAGAGAATTTCAGTAGAATTTCCTGCTCAATAACTATGATCATGTTCCATATACAGAAGTGGGGCACTTGTGGCTCTCTGGAGTTTGTTGTACTACAACGCCTAGTAGTTTCAGACACCAGGCCAATAGTGAAGTATGGAGTCCTTGGTGCTCTCTGAGCCTTGTTGTTTTCTTGCAGACGTTTCATTGCCAGGCTAGGCAACATCTTCAGTGCGAAAAGGGAGTGGGACTTGCTCTCTGTTTATACACCATGGCTTGTCCTGCTTGTGTTGGTGGAGGTGTTGTCCTCTCCTTAGTAGTTCCTTGATTGGACTGTTGTTTGCTGCTTGGTTGATTGCCTGACTTAATAGTTCCTTGATTAGTGTATATTGTGCTGTTTGATTGTTCCTCTGGTGCTAATCTTGGTGTTAATCTTTGCATATCTGGGTGATGATTGCTGGCAAGGAGGTGTTCTGGTCTTCTGGCTTTTCTATTGTCTCTTATGAATGGTATGTAAATGTTGTTTACCTCTATTTGTCTGTTGATGGCTGCTTTGTCTGAGTGCCAAGCTTCCAGGAATTCTCTAGCATTTTGGACTTGGCTTGGTTTAAGATGCTCACAGTTTCCCAGTTGAAAGTATGGTTAAGTCTGTCCATGTGTTGTGAGATTAAGGAGTTTTCATCGTGTCTTCTGACAGCTAGTTGGTGTTCGTGGATGCGTTCTGCTAGTCTTCTGCTGGTCTTCTGCTGTTACAGTCCTTACACTGTATGTTGTAGATAACTCTTGTTTTTCCTTCTTGGGCTACTGGGTCTTTTGGGTTACTTACAATGTTCTGAAGGGTTTTGGTTGGTTTGTGTGCTACGGTGATGCCATATATAATAGTGAAGTATGCTATAGTTCTGAGGAGCCACACATTCCCATATCTGATTGTATTTATGAATTAATAAGCATCAATAATTATCAGGCTCATAGTGTGTGGGATATTTTTTGATCCAGTTTTTCTTTGGGAGTATTTGCTGAAGCTCAACAAGTCTTCAGTTTTAGTTAATGCTCAATATTATATTTAGTCAAAAGTAAACTCCACAGTTTTGGTGTGGAAGTTATCCCTGATATAGCCTTCTCCAGCTTGAACCTCTTCCAGATGTGTGGAATTTAAGTCCCAGAATTCCCCAGTCAACATGGCAATTGTTAAGAATTTTGGGAGTCTACATTTTTGGAGGGTGCTTTGATTGAATAGACTTCCTTAAATAAACTGATATAGGATTATTTCTTAACCTGCAATCCTGGGCATGCTTGTTGGGAGTAGATGCTGTGAACTCAAAGAGACTATTTCTGAACAAAAATCTTTACGATCAGGCTGTTGTCATATTTTTTTATTACTTTTTTCTCTTTGTACTTCATTCTGAAAGGGCGTGGTGGCTCAGCGGGTAAGACGCCAGGCTTGTCGATTGGAAGATCGCAAGTTCGGAGGTTCGAATCGAATCCTTAGCCCTGCGTGCGGAGTGAGCTCCCGCACTAGCTCCAGCTCTTGCCAACCTAGCAATTCGAAAGCATGCAAATGCAAGTAGATGAATAGGTACCACTTCGGTGGGATGGTAACAGCGTTCCGCGTGCGTCATGTGGCCACATGACTGTGGAAGCGTCTTCGGACAACGCTGGCTCTTCGGCTAACAAACGGAGATGAGCACCGGCCCCTAGAGTCGGACATGACTGCACAAATGTGCGGGGGGAACCTTTACCTTACTTCATTCTGAGTTCCAGACTAACTTGCTTCATTTTTAAAGAAATCTATATTTAGGAAAGAAATGTGGGATTACAGAGGACTTTTCATCTGACCTGCTTTTTTGTAATATAATCTAATTGGAAATGCTTTTGACAGTGCTGAATAAGGCTTTTTAAAAATATAATCAGCAGAATTGTTGAAGAAATGCTTTGTAGCCAAGACCACAATCCACTTATGATAGACGGCTTGTATTAAAACCCAATAAACCAGCATCACAGATAGATTTATTTTGAAGTTTGTGTTAAGTTCTCTTTAAAGTGTGTAGTACAATCTCTCCTCCCCAAATTCTTAAGAATCTTCTAACCACCCATAACTAGAAATTTGATTACAATCCTTCTATGCAATAAGGTTTAAAACCAGACACTGGAAGTTGGTACCTGTGCTGGGAATATGTTATTCAGGCACAACAGATGCCCTTTCTCATCCTTTAAATTTATTTATGATTCTTTTATTTCAAGCAACAAATCAAATGGGAAATTAGCATTGGCAGTGTCACTTTTATTTCTAAGAATGCCTTTGTCCAAATTAACTTATTTCATGTGGTGTTTATTTGTATGGTTGTCTATGAAAAAAAAAACTTGTTGGGGGAGAGGGGTGTTGAAAAGCTGTCAAGCTACCTACTGAATCTCTTTGCAAGACCTAATACCCCATCTACAGCCCAGGAAGGCAGGAGGCAGAGTGAGCAAGAGTTCCCATAGATGAGAAATATAACAAAAGGAAGGGGAAAATAAGCTCAGATACCGAACAGGGATGATACTTCAGAATTATAGGGAGGACAGCTACAGAAACACCACATATGGAGGTGCCCACCAACATGAGTCTACTAGATCTGTTTTAGTGCTCTCTTATTGTGATAAGCATTACTAATTAGCTTGTGTTACACAGCAAACACAGGCATTCAGTGCCAGCAATAAAAGGATAAGACAACTTCTAATATGGGAGGCAAATAAACTTTAACTATTATAGCATTTCTTGCATAACTGAATGACTAGGAAGTATTGGGTACTAATCAGGAAGTGTTGGGTACTAATCATGTTTTTCATGATTGATGAAGTATTATGCTGGGTTGAAATACCGTATACATATTTTACTGGTTTCAAAGTAATACAAATGTATTACTTTGCTTTACTGTTGGGGTGGGGCCAGGAGTGATGTATGCAGAGGACTTCAATTACACAAGTGTGGCTGTCATTTTGACTTTTCTTTTACCACCTGCACCCCCATCACCCAGTTCCCACAGAAACTCCTGGGTGGAACCTATGTAAAACGGCAATTCTTCAATATCTGTCTGTCCATCTATCATCTATCATCTATCATCTATCATCTCTCTCTCTCTCTCTCTCTCTCTCTCTCTCTCTCTCTATCTCTATCTCTATCTCTATCTCTATCTATCTGTTAACAAAGGGGAAATGTTCATACTTTAGAAACTGTAGCATGTTATCTTCTCTCTCCTTTCCCCAGTTTCTGTCCAATGTCTTATTCCATATTTGTATTATAACAGGGATTTAAACAAAATAAAGTAATACTTGAATGTACCTACTGCAAATTGCAAACCTCATAAACAAACAAGAATAAAGGTTTATATTATAAATAACAAACAAGCAAACAAACAGAAACCACCTAGTGTGAAATTCATTTGGCAGGCAAAGTAATGCATGAATATTATCCTCTTCCCTGCATCTTTCCTGCACAGCACCAGATTATTCCTTCTGAAGCTGTTCTTTCCTATGAAAAGCAACTACTTTGGGAAGAGTGCAAGTGTAATGTGTGGTTGCACAATCTGACCCAAGGGGTGGCCAAGGGTCACACTTTTGGGGAGATTGCACTGGGTGGGGTGGAAAAAACCTAGGTTTTTTCATGCATTTAAGGGGAGATTAGGGCATTGCATCTGTTTTATTGTCTCTGATTTGTTTTTCTTGTTTTACAGTAAAAATGAACAGTCAGTTGCACCGCCATTGTTTAGGTTTTTGTCCCTGAACTTCAGGAATGCAAATTTTGGAGGCTCTGGTGACTGCAGAAATATGATTTGGGAACCACATGTAACTTCTGCCTTACCCATCCCTTTTTCTTTGGTTTTGTTTTTGGAGTTTTTTGGAGGGTGGGCTTCGAGTCAGTGTTGACTCCTGGCAGCTGCCTGGACAAGTCCCTGCAGTTTTCTTGGCAAGAATTCAGAAGTAGTTTGCCCTTGCCTCCTTCCTAGGGCTGAGAGAAAGTGACAGGCCCAAGGTCACCCAGCTGGCTTTGTGCCTCAGACGGGACTAGCACTCATGGTCTCTCCCGGTTTCTAGCCCGGTGCCTTAACTGCTACACCAAACTGGCTCATCTCTGCTGTACCCTAATTTTTGTTCATCTTGGTGGCTGGTATTGTTAGGACGAAATCAATGGTTCGTTTCCCTTGGTATGGTTCCCAATAACACACGCCAAGACGGAGATATGATAACCCTTTTATTTGAGCTCTTAATAACGGGGACTCCCAGCTTATGGAGGGAGTCCTGATTGCAGGTTTCACACAACTTATGTACTTTTTCTTCACAGGGTCCACGTGACAGTTTGAATAAAGCAATTGGTTAATTTCTTACAAACATCTGCAGGTGTTTCTTACAAAGTTATCTATTTCACCAGGTCATTGTGACTTCATTTCTGTGTCCTACACAACATCTGCTTCCTGTGTCCTTTGGATCATCCTCTTTGCTATACATTAATTATTACTTGTTATCTATCTTAAACTTATCTTAACCCGGACCCCTTCCCCTTATCCTATCAGGAAAATAAAATTACAGACTTATAGATCTTGCATGCTCTGTCAGCTGCCCAAGCCATGACCCATCTCATCAGACTGGCCACAGCTGGTCTCTTTCATCCCAAAATACCACAAGGAAGCCATAAAGCACCTAACTATTTTTAAAAGTTACATATACATGTCATTGGATATGAATACATCACTCTTGACAAGGACACTGAATACTGGGTCCAGCACAGATACACATATTCTTATATACAAGCCCACTACACATATTTTCATATGCAGGTTCAACTTCCACATGCTCAGGTTCACTATCAGATTCAGCTTCCATTTCCGTTCCCACAGTATATAATGATATAAGGAAAGCCAGTTTGGTCTAGTGGTTAAGGCACTGGGCTAGAAACCAGGAGACAGAGTTCTAGTCCCGTCTTAGGCACAAAGCCAGCTGGGTGACCTTGGGCCAGTCACTCTCTCTCAGACCTAGGAAGAAGGAGGCAAGGGCAAACCCCTTCTGAAAAACCTTGCCAAGAAAACTGCAGGGACTTGTCCTGGACACGATCGAATGGAGATGGTGATAGATAGATGATAGATAGATAGATAGATAGATAGATAGATAGATAGATAGACAGACAGACAGACAGACAGACAGACAGACAGACAGACAGACAGACATCGTTCATTCTTAATAGGTGGTATCTATTAATACTTCTAATCCTCCCATCACCAGATAATTAATTAAACCCTGCATTTTGATGAGAATTGCTATTAAGTTCCCGTCACAGGAAGGGCAGAGCACAGAAAGTTGGCCTTGGTCAAGGTCACATAAGAACCCGGTAATGGAAAATGGAGTCCAATGTGGAGCCTATCAGATGACAGGCACCTGCTTTAATCATAACTCAAGGCTTGGCGCTTTGAAAGGAACCAGCCTCTGAAATGGCACTCTTATTATAGACAACAACACATACATTTATATTCCCAGTGCTGGTTTGGCAGCCCATCTCTCATTTTAATCATCACAGGTCTTTTCTCAGTATTTCTCTCAGGTCTTTGAATACACACCATTTTTTTAAAAAATCTATAAAGTAGGAATAGGATATCAGTAGCACTTTGGTCTATATTCTCAGGATTTTAGAAACGCATGAATATTCTTACGTAGATATGATGCAAAGACAGAAGAAGCCAAAACCTGTATGACAAAATGGATGCAAAATTTCAAAGAAACAGTTACAATACAACAATGGGAAGAGCTATGGACTAAATCTATAAAATTTACACCAAGTTATAACTTAAAGGAAAATTGGTACAAAATGTTTTATAGATGGTACACAACCCCATCTATAATATCTAAGATGGACTAATCATACAGTAATAAATGTTGGAAATGCCAAGATAGAGAAGGAACATTGTATCACATGTGGTAGACATGTAAAATAACTCAAAAGTATTGGAAAGACATATAATACAGAAAATTTTGGAGTTTAAATTTGAAATGAAACCACAACTGTTCTTATTAGGTATAATATCAGAAAAAAATAACAAGAAATACCATATTTTAATGAGATATATATGCTTACAGCAGCAAGAATAAACTTTGCTCAACACTGGAATAAAAACACAATCCCAACAATATTTGTTTGGGAACTTAAACTTGGAGAATATGCAGTGATGACAAAACTAACAGTATACACATACACATACACATATACTTACATACATACAGTATATTGTATGTATGTATGTATGTATGTATGTATACATACATACATACATACATACATACATACATACATATATACAGTACAAGTTTAAATTTAAGCAAGAATGGTTCCCATATATACAACACACCACACAGCATGGCAGATATAAAAACCTACAAACTGGCCTTAAAGAGGGCCTGAATGCTAACAAATATCGCAAATTAGCAATTGTATAAAAAGGGGGGAGACAGAAATCAATCTTTTTTTAAATTATTATTATTACTTTCTTTACTTTTTTCTACTTTTTAGATATTTTAACTTTTAGGTATTTTAACTTTTGTTAAATTTGTTTTGTCTATTTTTTATTTCCTTTTATCAACAAATAAATATATAGAAATGCATGAATATTTATTTATTTATTTATTTATTAGACTTTTATCACCGCGCCATCTCCCCCACAGGGGACTCTGGGCGGTTTACAGACATAAAAATTAAAATTCTACTAAAAATATACAATACAGTATATAATTACTTATTATTATAAATTAAATAGAAAATCCAAGCGGGCGATCTCAACCAACCTAGGACCCACATGATCTTAAAAGGGCTCTAAGACACCAACCATACCCATGAAGAGCTATTCCTATTCCCGTCCCACGCGAGGCGGCACAACCAGGTCTTTAAATTCTTCCGGAAGGATAGGAGTGATGGGGCCTGCCTCACCTCCGGGGGCAGAATGTTCCAAAGGGCAGGTGCCACTGCCGAGAAGGCACGCCTTCTGGACCCTGTCAACCGAAACTCCCTTACCGACGGGGTCCGAAGCATGCCCTCTCTACATAATCGAGTGGGACGGTTTGAAGTTATGGGGATGAGGCGGTCCCTCAGGTATCCTGGTCCCATGCCATGTAGGGCTTTAAAGGTCAAAATAAACACCTTGAATTGCACCCGGAAGCATACTGGTATCCAGTGCAGCTGGCGTAGCAGAGGTGTCACATGGGCCGATCTAGGGGCACCAATAACTGCACGCGCTGCCGCATTCTGGACCAGTTGGAGCTTCCGGATACTCTTCAAGGGTAGCCCCATGTAGAGCGCATTGCAGTAGTCTATATGGGAGATGACCAGGGCATGAGTGACTGTACGGAGGGACTCCTGATCCAGGAAAGGGCGTAACTGGCGCACAACATGAAGTTGCGCAAAGCCCCTTCTGGCCACGGCTGCCACCTGCTCATCGAGCAGGAGCCGTGAGTCCAGTAGGACCCCCAGGTTCCGCACTGGTTCTGAATGGGGAAGCGCAACCCCATCCAGAACCAAAGATGATAATTTCCCAGATCCAGAAGAACCATCAATCCACAGCCACTCCGTCTTACCAGGGTTCAGCTGAAGCCTGTTGTTCCCCATCCAGACCCCCACAGCCTCCAGGCACTGAGAGAGGGCGGCCACTGCATCACTTACTTCCCCTGGGATGGAGATGTACAACTGTGTATCATCAGCATATTGATGATATCTCATCCCATGGCGACGGATGATCTCACCCAGCGGTTTCATATAGATATTAAATAGGAGAGGTGAGAGAACCGAACCCTGCGGCACCCCGCAAACGAGGGGTTGAGAGTTGGATCTCTCATCTCCTATTACTACCGATTGGGACCGACCCCCGAGGAAGGAGGCGAACCAGCGCAAAACTACGCCAGCCACCCCCAACTCCTTGAGTCGTCCCAAAAGGATACCATGGTCGATGGTATCGAAAGCCGCTGAGAGGTCAAGGAGAGCCAGGATGGACGCACTTCCTCCATCCCACTCCCGCCAGAGATCATCCATAAGCGCGACCAATGCAGTTTCCACCCCATATCCCGGCCTGAAACCCGACTGAAAGGGGTCTAGATAATCCGTTTCATCCAGAATCCTCTGGAGTTGTAACGCCACCACCTTCTCAACCACCTTCCCCAAAAAGGGGAGGTGGGAGACAGGACGAAAATTATCCAATATCGTAGGGTCCAGTGATGGTTTCTTGAGTAGGGGGTGCACCAGCGCCTCCTTGAAGGCATCCGGAAACACCCACTCCCCCAGAGATATATTAACCATCGCCTGGACCCAACCACATGTCACCTCCCTGGCTGCTTGCACCAGCCAGGAAGGGCAAGGGTCTAGATGGCATGTGGTGGCCTTTACAGTCCGGAGGATCCTGTCCACTTCCTTAGGCCCAACAGGATCAAACCGATCCCAGATAACCGGGTAATGACGTTCCCTTGGCATCTCCCCAGACTCTGCTTCACACTTGGAGTCCAACCTAGACCGAATTTGAGCGATTTTATCCTGCAGATGCTCAGAAAATTCTTCCGCACGGCCCTGCAGTTGGGTTACAGCCTCCACCTTACCCAGAAGAGATCGTGTTTTCTTAAACAGGGCCGTTGGGCAGCATTCTGCGGATGCAATAAGAGCGGAGAAATATAGACGTTTCGCCGCTCTTACCGCCACAAGGTAGGCCTTAACCGCGGCTCTAGCTTGTGTTCGGTCGGATTCAGTCTTCGTTTTTCTCCAGCGACGCTCTAGGCATCTCTTAGCCCTCTTCAAGACCCTCAACTCCTCCGTAAACCACGGGGAGTGTCGGGTCAGATGTGGCAAGAGAGGCCGCACAGGCGCGATCCTGTCCAAGGCCCCAGCCGCCTCCCTATTCCAGGTAGCAGCCAGGACCTCCACTGGACCGTGCAGTAGATCCTCAGAAATAACCCCCAGCTCCTTCTGGAACCTCATTGGGTCCATCAGTCGCCGGGGGCGGACCAATCAAATGGGTCCTGCCTCCCTGCGGAGTGGGGCGGCATAGGAGAATCTCAAGGCCACCAGGGCGTGATCTGACCATGACAGTGGGGATAGATCTAACTCTCCCTTCAGATCACTTTGCCACTGCTCCGACAAGAAAACTAAGTCCGGAGTGAGGCCACTGTCTCAAGTCGGGTTTCGAACAATCTGAGATAGGCCCATGGCTGCCATGGTAGCCATGAACTCCCGAGCTGTCCCTGAGGCACGTCCCAGGGAAGGCAGATTGAAGTCCCCCAGAACCATAAGTCTAGGGAACTCCACTGCCAACCCTGAGACAGCCTCCAACAGCTCGGGCAGGGAGGTTGCTACGCAGCAGGGAGGCTGGTACAGCAACAGCACTCCCAACTTCTCTCGAAAACCCAACTTGAAAAACAGGGTCTCACACCCGGCCACTTGTGGGGCAGGGCCCCTGAAGGCCACCAGAGATTCCCGGATTACAACCGCCACCCCTCCTCCCCTGCCCTGGGGTCTCGGCTGATGCCACACCTGAAACCCGGCTGGGCACATTTCCGAGAGGGCTACTCCTCCCTCTGTGCCCAGCCAGGTCTCAGTAATACACACCAGGTCTGCCCCCTCCTCCGTGATCAAGTCATATATAAGGGGAGCTTTATTATTGACAGACCTGGCATTAAGTAGCAAGAGTCGGAAGCCAGGACACTCGAGGATCCTTTGACCAGGGCCTGGGTCTGAACCTGAGGAGCCGGAACACGCCACCGATACCAAACATCGGGGGCGTCTTCCCCGAAGATGGCCTGCCCCTCGGTTCCCGCCATAACATCCCCTACCTGTCACCACTTTGATGGGGCAGCCTGCCCTACTGCCTCCAGAGTTTCCAGGCCCAGATGCCTCCACTCCTGGCCCTCCGGAAACCCTGGGTTGATATAAGGGTCCCCTCCATGCACACATCTCTCATACACACTCGCCCCTAGGTGGTGATAGGCCCCCCAGCACACCAGCTTCCGCTCTCGGCACCAGGAGGGCCTCTCCACCTTCCAACATCCACTCCGCCCCCTTACCCCCTCTCACTAGTTGTAAGGGGGCACCATACACTCCTGCCCACCGTCTGTCTCTCACTCAGGGGTGGGCACTCTTCCATAAATTCACACAATCTTGGGCTCCCCTGACTCTCTCACACTCAGGGAAAGCCCTCATTCACATATCCGGGGACCCTCTCACCTCTCTGCCGCCTCTAAGTGAACGGGGGGAATATTAAAATTTTAAGTTGTTAAAGAGTTCTCCAGATGATAAAATTCATGAGAATTTCCCCCCTACACCCAACTTCAAAGTTTCTCCAGATTTGCTGTGATATACAGTTCGTAAAGTCTATAGAGGAACAATATGTAAAATAGGTGCCACTTCAAAGCTCATTAAGGGATTTTGAGCAAGGCTTAAATTTTAAAACTACATACTGCAAAAGCTTTAGCTCAGAAGCAGGTGATCTAGTACCCATTGTCAGAGCTGTTTTTACAACTTCTCCCTTTCCATCCGCCAGACTCCTTGTCCCATGAGACATAAAAATGGATGAGTTAGCCCTCTGCCATCAGCCTGTTTATTTCCAAGAGTGTTTTTGTATCTCACTTAGGCCTCCTAGGCATCCTGTGAAAAGGAAAAAAGATGGTAGCGGCCACCCAATTAGCATAATAGCTTGCCATGAAATATTAGACTTAAATTTGAATGAACACAAATGATTAAATATACCTCTGTTTCAGTGGTTACCTTTGTAGCAAATTACCTGCCATAGTCTTACACAGTGTTTCTCAACCTTGGGAACTTTAAGAGGCTGGGGAAGGAGGCTGGGGAAGGGACAGGCTGGCTGGGGAATTCTGGGAGTTGAAGCCCACACATCTTCAAGTTCCCAAGGTTGAGAAACCCTGGTCTAAGAAATAGGTTACCACAAATCGCTTTTGCTATGTGTAGGGCAGAGGAACAGGCAGAATAAAGTTAATCTCTGCTTGCATTCAACAAAGCCCTCACATTTTGGACACGTTCCCACAAAAGGACTTCTTGTGTGAACTCAGCTCTGGATTACTACGTTCCCATGCGATTTCAGCAGTCTTCAAGTGCTCAGCTGCTGCATCCTTGAAATTGCAAGAAAACCTATGTTCTCTAAAAATTCTGCAGATCAGGCCAGGGCATGCATGCATGCATTTATTTGTTTATTTGTTTGTTTGTTTATATTTATTTATCATATTTATATAGCCCCCCATCTCACACAAAAGTTTATTTATGGACAGCTTGTTTCCCCATTTGCAGGAACTCTTATCTCATTCTATTTCCCAGCTCCTGGGCTTAAGGACAAATGAGGCTGTTTGGCTCCCCGCAACTCAGAAACCACTCAAACTAAGGACATGGATGGAGTGTGTGCGTGCGCATCTGTGTGTGTCTCTTTTGTATGGAGCAAGGGTGAGGGAATTTGTATTTTCTCTAAAATCGGTTTTGTTCACGTAAACTAGGCTACTAATTTGAAGACCAAATACTGTAGGTTGTCCAAACCTGGAATTTCAAACTAAGTGTGGGTAAGATGGGTATGCAAGCTTGTTATGCTAACTTCACTTTATC
Organism: Charina bottae; assembly: GCA_023362775.1. Taxonomy (NCBI): domain Eukaryota; kingdom Metazoa; phylum Chordata; class Lepidosauria; order Squamata; family Charinaidae; genus Charina; species Charina bottae. Next base: position 73,563,853 of record JALMGJ010000005.1, on the reverse strand, counting down.
CTCTTTTGTCTGAGCCCAGAAGACTGTCTGGAACAGCCCCATTTACCTGTTGCTCTAATGCAGAGCTTTCCAAACTGTGTGTGGCGACACAAAAGTGTGTCGCCACACACAGTCTGGTGTGTCGCCACACAACCCAGAAGCGCTGATCATCATCACCGAAAGCGCTGCTGCCGCTTTCGTTTTTTGCGTGCCGCCGTGACTGCGGCGCTTTCGGATTTTCGTGCGCCGCCGTTGGTGTGTCGCCACGGGAAAACCCGGAAGCGCTGATCATCAGCGCTTCCGGGTTTTCCCGTGGCGACACACCAACGGCGGCGCACGAAAATCCGAAAGCGCCGCAGTCACGGCGGCACGCAAAAACCGAAAGCGGCAGCAGCGCTTCCGGGTTCTTGCGCGCTGCCGCAACGGTGGCACTTCCGGGTTTTCCCGTGGCGACACACCAACGGTGGTTGGTGTGTCGCTGCGGGAAAACTTTGGAAAGCCCTGCTCTCATGTCTCTGCATGGCAGTTCAGAAGCAGAAGTTACTTTAAAGCAGAGTTTCTCAAGCTTAGCAACTTTAAGTTAGGTGGACTTCAACTCCCAGGATTCCCCAGCTGTGCTGGCTGGGGAATCCTGGGAGTTGAAGTCCAAGTTGCCAAGGTTGAGAAACGCTGCTTTAGAGTAACTTCTGCTTCTGAACTGCCATGCACACCGTTCCAGACACACCGTTTTTGTTTTCCTTTTAAAAAAATTAACCATAGTTACACGACAGGAGTGAACTAGAGAGAGAAAAGGGTGAAGCTATGACTCCAACTCTTACTGAGATACATTTCCTAGCTCTGAAAAAATGACAGGAAGTTATAGCTGGGCAGCTATCACTCAAGTGATTGGCTGCTGTCCAGATGGTGACTCCTTGCAAACGCAGGGTGTCCTTGGTTATCCTGCAAGAAAGTGGGACATGGACAAAGAAGAAAATGAGATGTGGAAAAAAATTGAAACCTGATTTTGTGTAATCTTTATATACCTCAAGTTAAAATTCAGTACCATTTATGAGATTATTCTCCATGTTGTTAATATTTCCCCCTTCAATCCCATTAAAAACCCTCCCATTTTGGAGGGTTTCAAGTTTACATCCATGTGCATCTGCAGGAACTTGCTGGTTTCCATAGAATGACAAAAGCAATGTTGCACCACGGGCTCTGCCGCTTCCATATATACATGCATTGTTATGATATTCAGACCAAAGGGGAGGGGCTTGCATCACACTGCAACACCACTGATTAGTCAGTCTGCCCCCCCCCCCACTTGCCCCTCCTGCAGATGCCTCTGGTTGCATCCATAATTTCTAGGGGCTGTGACCTGAAATTGTACACCTGGCCTATATTTAAACCAGGGTTTGTAAATACAATGTAGTAAGCCAGAGCCAAACAAATCACATCCAAATCACATTTATTATGACGTGGGCTCCCTCCTATAGCCCCATTTTGCTTTTTTGTATGCATATATCTTCCTTCTTTCTAACTAGGAGAGGCTGCAACCCTCTCTAAACTCTGGAGGTTGTGGCATAAAAAGACATCACTAGATACCTTCCATCCATTAGTTCCCATGAAGAAAACATTCATCATTCCCCTGAGTCATTAACCAGAAACCTGGTTTACAGAGGGATGGCTGCCCAGGACTCCTATCAGCATGACCCCTGAAAAGTAAGCGGGCAGTTGATATATTCTCTAAATGTAGAATTGCTGGATTTCCAAACATTTAAATATTATGCTGCCTGTTGTTTAGAACTCAGTATGTTTTAATAGGTTGACCTGAATATTTCATTACACTGAAGATAATAATGGACTATTTGGCACTTTAAAGATTAACATATTTATTACGTCGGAATTTATTACACATTTATTTATGGCATAATTTATCCAATACAGTTGATTAATCCATGAAAACTTATGAAAAATGTTGTTTTAGTGCCAACATAAACATGCTTTATTGCTTGTTTATGTTGGCACTAAAGTCAACCCATTATTATTGGATGTCCTTTACATATTTTAGTATGTTCTGGAGTTACAGATAGGATGTGTTAGAGTCAGCGGTACTGGGGCGGCCCAATATCCAAGAAGCCTTAGGGCAATACGTTTTTCCAGTCCTGATAGGAGTAAACAGACTCACATGAAATGAGGTTTAGGTAAAAAGTCTATTTACAATTATACATACACAGTCTTCATATACAGCAGTCCAAGTAATACAGATACGTTGTCCAATGGCACATCAAATGAAAGAGAGAATAGCACCTTTACACAGTACTTTTATACACATATCTGTCCAATCAGGACTCACATTACAGTAGCATTGCATCAGCCACATAATACATTTGCATACTCTTGCCAGTAGGTGTCATCATCTTTCACCTGATAGAATGACATAGCAGTTTCTATACCCTTTCACCTAGATACACTGAATACATTTCCAGTCTGTTCTATCTGTAAATTCCAGGTTTTATTCACAAACCTTAACAGGATGCCTATAACATGGGTGGGGGGGCGGGGTTGGTTAATCTTTCTTTTTTACTTTTGGGGCAAGCTGCCAGAAAACCAAGGGGCGATACATTTTATCAAGGGCACAATATGTTTTATGCTGGACATCACACCCTCACTTGTTCCAAACAATCTGCATTTCTAGAGCCAGGAGTTTTAGAAGTGTTTAATTTCTAAAGTTGTCAGAGCCGCCCTCCTCCTCCTCCTCCTCCTCCTCCTCCTCCTCCTCCTCCTCCTCCTCCTCCTCCTCCTCCTCTTCTTCTTCTTCTTCTTCTTCTTCTTCTTCTTCTTCTTCTTCTTCTTCTTCTTCTTCTTCTTCTTCCTTGGCAAAATACATCTCAGTATAACAAAACTTAAAAGCCCCTAATTACTTTTAATATAAAAAAGCAATGTTTTTCTTATCATTTCTTGTTGTGAGCCACCCAGAGTTGTGTTTAAGGTGAGCAGCCATACAAATCTTTTAAATAAATAAATAAATAATCATCTTCTTGAGTTCCTGAGTAAATTTGTGATCACTGCTATACGCGTATTCCACCAAAACAAATCAAGTATTTTAGGGCTGCAAATGCAATTGCTTTTTGGAACCTCATTAGCTCTGTTTCTCCTCTTTCAAGTGTCTAGTCGCTGCAGACTCATATATCCAGTGATTTTGTGGGAAAGACATTTGTTCCTACATTGCAGCATCTGTATGAAATCCAGGAGCTGAGGAATGGAGATGGTTGGACCGCTGTAGTTCCGTGTATGCCCAGCAGGTGCACTAGCCCATGAATGTGATTGCATTACGCACAGACCTGGTGCTCACCAGGAGAAGTCTGAGGCCAAGGCCCCCGGCGGTACAATCTCCAAGACACCAGGAATAAGAGATTCAGCTAGAAGAGCAGACCAGCACCAAATTGCTGATCCCTCTTCCTGGAATAGCCTGCCGTACCTCCCTTGGCCTATTATACTCCTCATCCTCAACACTCCTCTAAATTTGAATCACTGCTTTCCTAATCTTTCTTTATGGGATGGTAATATGGGATGGTAATTATGGGATGGTAATATGGGATGAGTAAACTCCAGGTGACAGTGGAGGACAGGAAGGCCTGGCGTGCTATGGTCCATGAGGTCACGAAGAGTCGGACACGACTAAACGACTGAACAACAACAACAATCCCATAAAAGGTCCATCAGCTGATTAGTTAGTTCATTAACTCCTTAAAAAAAAATTCGAAGTGATAGTACAGAATGGGGATGCTTGGTTTAACCAAAGGTTATTTTGAATTTGTATAAGGTGATCTGTGGTTAATCAAAAATAGAAATGATATTTTATGCCTCTTCTTCACTGCTAGGCTAGAGAGGGAAAAGGAAGTGGAGAATCTCAAGCCTGAGTTTATATTGATGTCAACATTAGCCACAGAACTTGGAAAACCCATTCATTCAACCCAGTATTCACAGCTCTGTATCCAACATGGAGCTTATCTGGCCAGATAATGTCAACTTTTCACTGCTCAAAGCGATCAGCCCTAGGCATTTCCAAAGAATCTGATTTAAAACAAATATTTCAGCAAATCAGACACTTAATCAAGACCTTTTATTGATTTGATTTATATCCCATCTTCTGTAACAGGAGCTCAAAGTGTCATGTGTAGTGCTCCATCTTCCTATTTTTCTCCAGAACCACAACACTGTGTGGTAGGCTGGGCCTACCACGCAGAGGATGTGACTGGCCCATAGTTACGCAGGGATGTCTGAGGCTGAGAGTAGCCTAGGACCTGGGTCTTTCCACTTGTAGCCCAATACCTTAACTACTACACCACAGTGGCTCTCACTCACACCGCAGGCTCTTTGCCGCAATGGATGCACATTGGAACTTTTATTGTGGTTGCAAACAATTTTAAGTAGATAAGAGAGTTATGAGTAGCCCTCTCCATTTGGCTTTGTTCTTTGGCCATGTGTTCTGGCCCATTGTTGTATTTGTTGGTGATGAAGAACTTGTTACCAAGAAGGATAGATAAGTCGTTAGGAAGTGAAGATGCCATGGTGACAGCTTTGGTGTAAAAATCAAAATAGAACAGAACAGCATGTCCTTGGGAAAGCATCCCTGGTGATAATTAGAAGATATGCCAGGAGAAAATTTGGGTTCATTGCACTGCCCTCTGCTGTGAAATTCTAGGTGGGAAATATCTATTAAGTTTGCAATGCTAAAGAATATTTTTAGTTCAGTGGAAAATGTTTGAGTATCAGGATCTTTAATTTGAAACTGTTAGAAGAAGTGAGAATGTCCATCAAGCTGGAATATAAGCTTAGCATCAATATCTAAATATTTCCATGCAATAATTCCACGTGCTTTAGTTATAAAAAGCACAACAAAAATAAAGTTTGGGAAATTTGATTTTCATGAGCACACATTCCAAGCTAATGGCCAGGCTGTTTCTATTTGGGTCAGGTATTATCAACTTGAAGCTTAAACAACTGACATTTTTGCCTTCTCAGCAAGGCCTTAATATAAGATGAATTGAGACCAGAGAAGGATGTATTTGCATTTTGCAAGAATAAGATGTAATACTTAGTGCCACACATTTCTGGAAAACATATGGGGCATCCATGCTCATTCTTTGTTAGTCCCATGCAAATAGATTTGATGGGCATAGCTGGAGTTGGTACCAAGACTGACCAATCACATCGTGAACAAAATCAGGATTTAGCATAATCTCTGGGTTTGTGTTTCCCACTGTTTGTGAAGTTAAAGAATCAAAGGAATGCATTTGCTCAATGAATTAGGATTGGTGTATTGAGTTCAGAAGTGTAGGACCCTTGGCAGTAAGAATCTGGATTCACATCAAGTTTAGAAGATATACAGTAGTTTATTTGTAGGTCTTCCTTCCTTCCATGCAGCCACATAGCCCCACTTGCATCTAAACATGGTATGAACATGCCCTGGCAACTGCTTTATTCAGCCATGATGTTATCTTCACATTGTCCTCAGCTGATGAGTTAGATTGTCCTAAAGCTGTATTTTCTGGTGTTAAAATTGTATTTTTCCCCTTCTGCTTCACCAGTCATTTTGTTAAGTGACTTTCAGAACTCGGTATCAACCAACAAAATTGGAAATGAATCAGCAAGGAAGCAAGTCTCTCTGAGCTCTGATTAATTGGATTTTTAAGAAAAAGGTTTAAATGACAGCACTTTAGAATTCTGGCTAATACCTTCCTTTCTTATCAGTAGGGCATTCTGAAATCTTGGTTGGGATCAAGGATTAGATCCGCCCCAAGCACTATTTTTCTCAATAAGGATGACAATTATTGCCTTTCTTCCCATTATATCCATGTAATAGGTTCCCTCCCTGCAAAAGTGCACTTCATATGACTCTTCTGTTTAATGTGATACCTACAAAGTTAAAGTTGTGATCTGATCTGGGCCAGTGCAAATCCCCTTGAAAATGCAATTCCTAACCTTCACAACCCAATGTGAATTGTTGATGAAGGGCCAGCCAGCAAAGTTTCCTATGGATCAGACCAACGTGGCATTCGTTCTCAGCCTTTTGAAGAAAAAGGAGTGGCCAGGCAGGCAGTCCCACTCATTGAGAACAATGATATTATCCTAGAGAACTGTTGGGATTTTATGCAGACATTTTGAGCTGCCTTTGAGGATTTCACAAGAAGAGTGACCACTAGCAGGGAAATTTGTAAATTGTGGCAAATATGCCAGGGATGTGCGCTGAAATGATTTTGCCTGCTCAACCACTTTCGGGAAGGCCTTTCTGGTGAACTGAGGGATGAATTAGTACAATAGGATTTTTTTTTTAATTCGTTCAATCGTGTCCGATTCTCGGAGACTGCCTGGGCAAGTCCCTGCAGTTTTCTTGGCAAGGTTTTTCAGAAGTAGTTTGCCATTGTGTTCTGCCTAGGGCTGAGCAAAAGTGACTGGCCCAAGGTCACCTACCTGGCTTTGTGCCTAAGGCAGGACTAGAACTCACAGTGTCCCGGCTTCTAGCCTGGTGCCTTAACTACTACACCAAACTACCTCTCTGCAATAGGATCTACCGGAGACCTTATTTCAATGTTGCATGGTGATTGATGGCAGGCTGGAAGAGCTGAGGCATCGAGGGAATAAGAGAATTCTCCCCATTCTCCAATTGGACACTAATGGGGTGGAGCCTACGCAACTAGGGCAATGCAGAGATCCCTATCTACTGCAGAGAAACAAAGAAGTCAAGACCTCACATTGTGTTTTCATTGAGGCACCCTTAGGCATCTACCTGTTTCTTGTCCTGATTTGGCTGGGAAATGTCACATCTCATGAGTAAATGCCCAACTTTCTCCAAAGCCTTGACTTCAGGAAATTTTGCAGGCCTCACTCCCAGGAGCTCAATAGGGGGCCTTCAGACATCAGGCAATTGCAGTTTATAATCCCCATTAGTCTTCCCACCTCCACAGGGCCAGAAATCCAATCCAAGCTCTTCTGAACTCTGGGGCAACTGCTAATATCATCAGTGAGGGTTTTGTGGGACAGCTGGCTTGCCTATGTGACTGGAGAAGTTTGATGGTAGCCTGCTCAAATCAGGTCCTATCCTGCAAACTACAACCTCTCTGCAACTAAGAATAAAGACCACATGGAATTCCTGGAACTGTACTTGAGTGCTTCCTAGTACATCCCTACTGTCTTGGCGATCGACTGGCTTCAGACACATAACCCTGATAATCACTGGGAACAAAAATGTCAGAAGCACCATTTACAGGCATTGGACTCTTTTTCTTCTCTTTGGCCCTCATGGCTACCTGAACCTCCTTCCTTGCTGGAAAAGTATGCAGATGTTGCTGATGTTTTGGGGAAAGAGAAAGCAGCTACCTTACCTCCTCATCAGGCATGTGACTGTACTATAAACTTGCTACCTGGAGCTCAGTTCCCAGCTGGATGACAATATCCCACGTCTACTTAAGTTTTAGAAGATTTAAAGGAGTTTCTGGACAAGAATCAGGAGAAAATATTTATTTGTCCTTCATCTTCCATGTATGTGCCACTATTTGGTTGTTGTTGTTGTTTCTTTTATTAACTGAGTACCAAAAAACAGAAAAAAGGAAAACACAAAATTATATTTAAAAAATTAAGCTAGAAAAATGAACAAAAACATACAATGCATATATTCACAGATATACATACATATATAAAAGTTATATAATAAACATTTAAATGAATGGAAGCAATAATTCATTAAAACCATCCATAGCTAATCTATATTGATATTTTTTATTTATTTATTTATTTATTTATTATTTCAATTTATTCCCCGCCCATCTCCCATACAAGGGACTCTGGGCGGGTTACAATAATCAAAGGTTAAAAACTATACAATAAAAGTCTCTAAAAAATACAATATAAATAGATAAAATTCAAGATGGATAGGGATTGTAGTGTAGATCGTATTGCTACGGGGCTAGCCAACCCCAGGAGGCACTACTGCCTCTGTTATCCCAGGCCTGGTGGCAGAGCCAGGTCTTAAGGGCCTTCCGAAAGGCCAGGAGTGAAGGGGCCAGTCTCACCTCTGGGGGCAAGATGTTCCATAAGGCGGGCGCTATCGCAGAGAAGGCATACCTCCTGGACCCCGCTAGATGGAATTATCTTGTTGAGGGGGTCCGGAGCATGCCCTCCCTGCATGCACGGGTGGGGCGGGCCGACGTTATCGGGACGAGACGGTTCCTCAGGTATCCTGGCCCTATGCCATTTAGGGCTTTAAAGGTAATCACCAACACCTTGAATTGGACCCAGAAGCAAACTGGTAACCAATGTAGCTCACGAAGCAGAGGTGTTATATGAGCCGATCTCCTGGCACCCATAACTGCTCGCGCCACCGCATTCTGGACCAGTTGGAGCTTCCGGATACTCTTCAAGGGTAGCCCCATGTAGAGCGCATTACAGTAGTATATACGGGAGATGACAAGGGCGTGAGTGACTGATCGGAGGGCCTCCTGATCCAGGAAAGAGCGTAACTGGTGCACAACTCGCAGTTGTGCAAAGGCCCTCCTGGCCACGACTGCCACCTGCTCTTCGAGCAGGAGTCGCGAGTCCAGGAGGACCCCCAGGTTCCGCACTGGATACGAGTGAGGTAGTGCAACCCCACCCAGAACCAAAGATGACAACTTCCCGGATTTAGGGGGGCCATCAATCCACAGCCACTCCGTCTTACCAGGGTTCAGTTGAAGCCTGTTGTTCCCCATCCAGACCCCCACAGCCTCCAGACACTGAGATAAGGCATCGACCGCATCACCTACTTCACCCGGGATGGAGATGTATAACTGGGTATCATCAGCATATTGGTGATACCTCATCCCGTAGTGACGGATGATCTCACCCAGTGGCTTCATGTAGATGTTGAACAGGAGAGGAGAGAGAACCGACCCCTGTGGCACCCCACAAGTCAGGGGTCGCGGGTCAGCTCTCTCCTCCCCTATCAACACCGACTGGGAATGGCCCTGGAGGAAGGAGGTGAACCAGCGCAGAACTACGCCGCCCACCCCCAACTCCCCAAGCCGTCCCAAAAGTATACCGTGGTCGACGGTATCGAAAGCCGCTGAGAGATCTAAGAGAGCCACGATGGACGCACTCCCTCCATCCCAATATGTTTGTAAATTGCTGGTAACATCAATTCTGCAGACCTCTGGATCTTTGGGGCCATATGTTTATCTTTCCAATGCTGAACAATAAGCCTTTTAGCTGTGAATAGCATACAGAAAATCCATTTTCTTTGTCAACTTCCATGTGATAGGAATATGAACATCTGAAAATATTGAATCTCAGAGTCAAGTTAATGCACGTAATAACCTTTTTCCCAAATAAAACCATTGTTGGACAGTCTAGAAATGTGTTTAAATGAAGCATGAATTTCATTGTATCTCCAACAACATAACCATTTACTCAGACCTTTCCTATATAAATGCAATGGAGTCCAGTAAATCTGAATATATTTTTGTTGTTTGTTGAAAAAAAATGTAATCTAAGATCTATTGAAGTTTTTTTATTTTTTTAACATATTTTTAATTAAGTAATTAATTTAATTAAATAAAACTTACAAAAAAAAGAAGCCAAAACAAAGATATAGGAAAAGAATGCATGTACATACATTAATGATAGTTATTCAAAGATTTGAAAATAAAATCTCTGTAGGTGCCACTGTTTTTTATAAAAAAAAGAAAGAAATTTTTGAGACCAGATTGTCACTACACAATTCTCAATTCTGTTACCATTAGAGAGAAGAGTCATTCTTGAGATGTTAGATCTCATTTTTACTTTGGAGCAGATGTAATATGGACATTGGCTGTCTTGACATCTGTCTTCTGCAATGGTCAGATCACTTTCAGATGAAGCTGCAGAACACAGGAAGCCTGGCTCTCTATAAATGTGAAGGACTCATTGAGATGGTATGCCTCACATGCCTCATGGATCCCAAGGATTTTCAGAGAGTGCTTGAGGATTTGTCGGACAGCTTGTGCGTGGTTGATCTCTGGATCTTTTCTAACTGAAAAGGAAAAGGAAAACATAACACAGAGAAGTTAAAAGAACATAAGGAGAAAGAGACAGAGAGTGAGGAGAGTAGAAAAGAAAGTTAGCAAATTTTAGAAAAGGAAGTAAAAAGAAGATGCCTTTTAAATAATGAATCTCATTCCCTAACTTAGATGTGGGGATTGAGAGTCCCTTTCGACAAAAAGCGCAATTGAAGGGGTGGTTATAATTTATGCTCTTTAGAATGTATTTATGTTCTATGACAAGGTGTATTCAGCAAAGTAAGTCCTTGGTTCTGGTTGGGATTATAGGTTCTAAGATGTCACCGAAATGAATATAAGTGAGAGTATTTCACAAAAAGCCTTTTTACTTAACATAAAGGGAGAAAACAGTAGTTAGGAGGCAAGGGAGTGCAAACAATTGAACAGACTTTATTGGAGGAATAAAATGGGTAAGCTATACTGTACATTCTGTTGTGTAACAAATAATTATTGGCAATGCTCTCTGGAAATGTACAAACATGTTCAGATCAAATATATTCATTGAACCTTCACTGTGTCTTTGGTCCAATATTTCTGGAGAGCAGCATGTTGGAAAGTCTCTTTTAGGCTGTCAAGAGATATATCATTGGCCAAGTTACTCTTATATGGAGTATGAATTATTCTCTGCTTGCTTTTGTATCTTATAATTATTTCAGATGGTCAGAGACTGACCTCAGACATTCTAATCTGATCCAAGGTCTAGGGTTAGACTCAAATTATATTGACCCAGTGCATGTTGGTTAGGTTGCAACTAAGAATTCCTACTTTTATTGGTTTTCCTTGATGATCTAGGAGAAGTGGCTTCCAGCCCTTCTACTTTTGAGGTCCCATCACTCAATCCTCTTCTTGGAAACAGCTCCTCCTCCTCCTCCTCCTCCTCCTCTTCCTCCTCCTCCTCCTCCTCTTCCTCCTCCTCCTCCTCCTCCTCCTCCTCCTCCTCCTCCTCCTCTCGCGTTTTCCCACTATTTTCGCGGGGTCTGCTTTTCAGATCCGGAAACACCACTTTTGTTGGAAACAGCACATGTTTGCTTAAAATCTTTAAATCCCAATCTCATGCTAGATACCTTGAATAGGCCTACAACCAAAGAATAAGAAAAAGAATAGAACTCTAAATTAATCTAGCAAACCATGGTAACTTTTCCATCTCTTATGGGAAAACAGGAAATCTCAAAACAGCAGTGCCAAACTCTCCAAAAGAAAATATTTTCTCACTGAAAAAGGGCTAGCAATCAAGGAGCAGACTGAATTTCCTCCACAGAAGATGGTATGTATCTTTCAGTGTTAGAATCATACGGTCCCAACCTCTTCCTTCACCTGGGCATTGAGAGTCAACGTGGTCTAGTGGTGAAGGCACTGAACTTGGACCAGGGACACCCAGGTCCTAGTCTGCCCCCCGCCATAGAAGCTCCCTGGTGACTTTGGAACAGTCACGCTCTCTCGCAGCCCAACCTACCTCACAGGGTTGCTGTTGCGTCCATCAGCAGGAGGAGGGGGGACTATGTATGTTTCCTTGAGCTCCTAGAGGAAAGGTGGGATCTACACCTAATAAATAGATAAATAGTTTTTTTAAAAAAACCTGCAATCTTAATAATTAGCTGATACTGAGGGTAAAGCTAGTTTCCACCTTATAATCATTTACTTGGGAACACTTTCATTTCTCACATCCCCACCCCCATCCTATAGTGACAGTGAAAGAGCTTTCTGGTAGAAACCATCTGGTAGCTTGCCAAATACACACTGGGTATGTTTCTATTATCTCCTTAGCTCTTATTTGCACACACTCTGCAAATAAGTGTAATGGAAGCCCTGAAGCTGTGTGTATGGTAACCCTGAAGCTGAAAACGGCACTCTGCCTGATTCACCTGAGCAGGTGTGGCATTCAATTCCACCTGGTCTGAAGCAACATGGATGTTGCAACTTTAACTGACAGAAGATCTGCCCTCTGCACAGAATGCTGGGAACTGCCAAGCCTTGGAAGAATGTGTAGACAAATATTTATTAGTAGTTTGGCTAGCAGCAAGCACATCAGCCAAGAAGTGGGAGGGCTTGTCTTAAATACAGTGTGTGCAAATAGTATTCAGGAGGAGGGAAGAAAACCAGCTGCTTATGGAATCATTATCTTTTCATAGCAGTTCTGTGCAGAGCAAAAATGACAAGCACAACAATGTGGGCCAGGAACATACAGCAGAGTTTAGTTAGTGCTTTGTTTGCGGGGAATTCTGTCATGAGCACATCATTTATTTCAGGAGTTGAAGCTGAAAGGCATAAAAAGGGGAGGCAGCAGGGGGCAAAGAACCCCTAATTCAAACATCTCATCCATAGCAATCAGCCCCCGTAAGAAAAGGGCAAAGAGTTCCCCTTCTTCGGCTTTGCAGAATGAAACAGCTGGATCTCTTTTCCGACTTGGAGGGTTGAATGGGGACTGTCGATTGGGAAAATCAGAATAACAAGACTATTTTACAGCCGGAGATGGAGCACACAGAGTCCCTCCTTCTTCCACTCCCACTCAAGGCCAACATGGTACCAGAGGCAGAGGACCTTTTTTTCATGAAGCTCCAAACCTGCTACCTTAGGCTGAGAAACACTGGTCAAGGGAAAGCAACACCATCTTATTCTGCTTGTGACTGTTTCAGAGTTCTCCTTCTTAGAATTGAAGTTTCAAACTAATTAGGGACGGCTTACCTGCTCCAGCCGTGACTTCATTCACAGCAGCCAGAATTGTTGGAATCAGCTGCTGGTCCTGGTGGCCGCATCATTTTCTCTCTTCATGTATTTGTTTGGTTTTTAAAACAAAACAAAACAAAACAAAACAAAACAAAACAAAACAAAACAAAACAAAACAAAACAAAACAAAACAAAACAAAACAAAACAAAACAAAACAAAACACTAAATGTGATGTTGGCATTTTTGTGGATTTATTTTATTTATTTTTGTTTAGTATATCAATTTACATAGCTGCCAACTCACCATGCAGCCCAGGGTGGTTGATAAAAAATTAAAATAATAATAATAAATTTAAAAAAATTAAAACTTAACTGTGCCAAGGATAGTTGGCATTGATTCAAACAATTATAATGGGTTCCCGTTACCTCCTGACCCAATAGCCAGGTTTTCATGGCCTCTCTGGATCTTGGGGGGGAATGATGTTCCAAAGAGCACCAATGGTGACAGAGAAGGCATATCTCTTTGGTCCCACAAGGAGAGTGATGCTTGAGTGATGGGCCCCACAGCATGCCAACCTTGTCATATCTTACCAGTTAGGCAGAAGTACCCGGAGACAAATGGTCCCACAAATATCCAGGGCCATGGAGGGCTTTATGGGTGACAATCAGCACCTTGAACTGTACCTGGAACCCCACTGGCAATCCAATGAGTGTGCTGGTAGTATGTTATCCAAAAAATATTAATTTTTGCAAAGCATCCTAAGACATATTGTTGTGGGGCTAAGTAACATCTGAACCCAGAGCAATTCCTAAATTGTAGTTAAAAGGGAGAGTTGTAAACACAATTTGAACCATGACTCTGCAACCGAACCTGGGCTTTGGTTAAATAGTCCTCCAGGAAAACGAAGCAATGTACAGAAGTCTCTGTTTGCCAGGGAGATAACTGGCGGAGAAGGAGGGGGCTCCCTCCAGGGGGAGAAACGCATGCGTAGTACTGAATCGCTTTCCTTTCCTCCCAAGAGGCTAAAGAAGGCCCCGCCCTGATTTCTTGGACCCTTTCTCTGAGCATTACCAGTTCATTTTAGTTTAGCTGGATTCTGTCTAGGAGAGTAGGACAGTAAACATTAGAGCTTCAACTTAAAGTCTCAGCGTGTTTTCCTCTACTCGAAGTCAGGACACTGTTGCACTACTTTTATTTTTCATCATCTACACATAGTAAAGGATTAGACTTCCCCATCTGGCAGAGGAAATGCCAGCTAGCCAACTGCAACAAGGGTTGTTGGGATATAAGCCATGCTTCAAGGAGATAAGGAACCAACAAATTAGTGGATATATTTTATTGGATCATCTTGTTTGGCACTTACCTATTGCTTAAGTGTGCCATATGAACAAATTTGTGTGATTGGAAGTCAACCATTACATTAAGGCTGTTTCCCCACTAGTAATTTGCACTGTCTTCATAGTATCATCTAGCCTAGGGGTGTCCACATGGTGTGGACAGAAAAGATGGTAGCCACGATGGTGCAACTGAAGCTCCGCTTGTTTTTTATGTGCAATGTTTTTGACCATATCCTGGGGACACCCCTGATCTAGCCATTTGCTGAAGTAATATAAAGCCTGTCCATGCTGGAAAACACATAACACTAGGACCCGTGTGGTTTCTTTGTTTGTATTTGGTTTTATGTAAAGTGTGAAGTGGCCATGATGTTTGAAACCATCTCCTGGGATACCGCATTGCTGATTACAATGGAAGTTTCCCATCTCATACTCTGCTTACTGGCATGCAAGGCTGAGTAATGTTTTGTGCATATCCTAGTTACTTGAGGCAAGTGACTAGATAATGACAGAACAGTATGGAATGTAAACAACTATAAGTGTGAGAATTGTTCCAACACTGTGGGAGTTGCTCTCATATCCACTTCCCTTTGTCAATGAACACAGAAGTATAAGCACTCCACATCATATATTGAGTGCCCATCACAGCAGCAAACAGCAAGATTTTGCCTTTTGCTCCAATGCTACTAAAATTGCTGCCTGCTCACATGCCCATCCTAAATGCATCCACAAATTCTAACCAAATTCATGATTTTGGAAATCAAAGGTTGGCAGCCCTATTTATAATTTCTTCTTTTGGAAATGTTGTGGCTCACTACAACACCTGTGTAAGCAAACCACTTGCTTTACTAAGTATATTGTGAGGGATGGATCAAGCCTGACTTTGAGCAGTAAAGGCTTACTCCTGTACCAAAATATGGGACACCAAGATTAGCTATTTTACAGTTCATTCTTCTGACCATAATAAAATTGCATTCTATTTTGTGCACTATGTATTTATTTATAACATGGAAGCATGAAGATAGACTAGTACTCATTGCAGTGGCTCTTGACTGCATTCCAGGATATATGTATACAAAGAGCTCTTTGATGGATGTTGACAAAGATTTGCAGCCATATTATCCTTAGTAACACTGTGCAACTGAACAGAAGGGTGTGATTCTTAGTTTGTGGGAACACACCCTTCTCCCTGTTCACATGGTAGCTGTGCAATTGGGGAAAAGGTTATAGCACCTATGCACTTAGCTAACAAGGGGTTGATATTTAGTCTATGGAGATACACCCAAGAAGAAAAGATGAATATGCTATAACAAGAGAAAAAAGGGCTGTTTCCATGATAAATTTTAAAGGGTTACTTGATAATGATGACATCTGTGGCAACTTTCTCAAGCCTTATTGTTGGGACTTTAATCCCCAACATTTGGAGACTTGCAGTGCCAACATATTTGGAAGGTATACATTTGAAAAGGCTATATATGCTGGTCTTTGATGGTAATAAAGATTTGTTTGACAGAAAATGCTAAAACCATGAGAAAATCTTGCCCAGGAGATAAGATAGTGTGGCAGCATACATAATGTTAATGCCAGTCAAGTCTGGTCACTTCCTAAAAGCCTTGGGCAGCCATATTTAGCTTTTGAGGAGCTGGTCAAGAAGCCAAGGAAGTGGGTGAGGAAGGCAGAATCTAATTTTATATCATTTACATATAATTAAATTGTATTAATTATATAAAATTCATATGATCTTTTGCAATGTATTTAATAGTCTTCCTCTTCAGTCCTATCAAATGTTACAATTCAGTGGCAACTTCTGAAGGGGTGCTGAGGACCACACTCCAAGATTTTCTGGGCCATATATAGTCCTGGGGTTTTAGGCTATGTGTCGTACCATTGGACAGGGGTTTTAGAAGAGTCACAAGATCAAATGAAGGCCCAGCATAGTCTGTCTTCCCATACCACTTTTCCAGTTCTTAAAAAATCTACAGAGATAAGCAATGGGAGGGTGTACGAAATATCACTGAGTTCTGTGCTATAAATTTAATCTTTTAGCTCATTGTTTGTATACATAGTGGTGTTATGTTTGGAAGAATTCATAATACAGTAGCGCAGTTTTAAAATGTTATTTTATGCTGGTATTGGACTGAAATAAAATAAATGTGAATTCAAATATTGTTGAAATGAGAGCAAAAGTATATCGGGTGACATCAAAATGAAGTGAAACCCTGTGAAATCATGCAGGATGAGACAGGAAGTACTTTCCTGTCTTAAGTTGCTGTTTGAAATCCATTTCAAAGGAAGTTCCCATTGATGTCCATGGAAACCTCCCTTGAAAGTATATAGTAGTTTCAGAAACAGAACCACAGAAGGAAGAGAAAAAAAACTTTTCCATTTGGTATGATGCCAAGGCTTCCCAGATTTTCTGTCAACTGCTCTTTACTTGACACACACACAAAATTGCATTTGTATGGCTGGCTGTGAGAACACATGCTAGGATAGGATAAATCTTGTTCTTACACCAAGTTCACAAAATTCTGGAATCAACCATCTTTGCCCATAAACAACATGCTTTATAAAGCTGGCAAGAGACATTTGCTCATTTCCTGGAGCAGATTTCTAGGAGATATGCCTGAAATGTACATGGCTGCCATTATTTTGAAGATGCTTCTCACATAAACCTAGAAAGAAGTGGTTGATTAATTCAAGAGATAACTAAGGGGTTTTTTTTGGGGGGGGGTTGTTTGTTTTTGAAAAGAAAGTTCCAGCTGTTCACTGTTCCACCATTGGGCCAGTTAAAAAGGAAAAGAACAAAAGGTCCAGCTGTTGACTGATCCACCATTCCACCAAAAGGAAGGAAGGTCCTTTATGTGGGAAGGTCCCTTTAGAACAGGGCAAGGAGCCCAAGATGGGAGGACCATGAGAGGTAGCAACCAGTGACTGGAGGAGTGGGTGTCTTCCCACCATAGTGCACACAAGCCAACTGGAGCCAAGGCCTTGCCAACAATGAAGTAAATTGCAGCAGATGGACTACACAGCACTGCCTATGCCAGCAGAAGGAAGGAAACACTACTTCTGCCATGTAAAGATGGGTGGAGGTTGCCTTCATGGTGGGCTGGGGTCAAGTCAAGGATGATATGACATGTGTTCTTCCTCTCAAGACACAGTGGGCCATCATCACACCAGGGTTAGGAGGATATGCAGATGGGCTCAGGGTGAAGGAGTGGGGGAGCCAAGCAAGGAAGAAAAGGATTTGAACTTTCTTTGGATCTTGGAAAAAAAAATCCAAGACTGGATTAGAAGGTACCAATTGTGCCTCCAATATATAACATCAAAGCCTAACAGGACAGCCCCTTTACAAAATGAAACCCACAGAGCAGAGGTTTCTTCAGACAGAAGGCTGTGTTTACCCACAGTGCTAAAACAAACAAGGTTCATTTAAATAATGATTTCTTGAATAATCCAGAATTGGCTGGGTTTGTACAAATAAAGTATAAACAAATCACATCAGGTGGTTCACCCATGATGCAAAGTCAAAACCAAATAAACCTTATCATGCCTTAGCATGATTAAATGGGGAAAAGGCAGCTAATCAAAACCTTTCTATCCCCACTGTAATCCCCCTTTAATTTCCATCAGTTCAGGGTCCATACCTGTGTTTGCAGCAGAAAAGTATGTTTATAACGCTGAGGGCAAGTGATCATTTCATTAGAAAGATTGTTCCTTGGAGCTGAAAGGAAAAAGCAACGGATGAGGGGAGAGTGAACAGCATTCTTCCCACTAGTGACTATTGTTTCCTAAATGCCACACTTTGCAAAAGAAAAGTTGTAGTGGCTTTGAAGAGATATTATATATCACCGTAGACATATACGGAAATCTACATCTACCATAATTGACAGGTGATTAATTCTCATCTTAGATCTGCTTATCTTAACATGCTTGCTTTGTGCTCCTCTGCACTTGTGCTATAGAATTTTAATGCACCCTCCGTTTTAAACATGCCTCTTTGCTTACCAAAAGATACCGTTAATATGTCAGCACTTCAAACCAAAGTTTGCTATGAGTGTTTTTTTATGAGCTGTTGAAATGGTCTCTGGAGAGATTTTTAAAGATGTGGTTTATGACTGGGTGACCATCCACACATCTCCCAACGTTGCAGCTTGAAGATGCCTGGTAGTTGTTTATTATGAGCATGTTCTCACGACGCAGTCTACCTTTCATCCCCAGCCCATAACTGAAGCTGCCTAATTTTACATTTAGCTTTGGAACCAGTTGGGCAATGCCTGACTTTAGTATGCACAAATGAACCAAATCGTAATGACGGTTATCGCTGTTCAGCCTGCAACTTGGGCAGTTTGGGGTGAGAGTTGGATTGCTTTATTTTCTTCGCCATTATCAGATGTTGCTTTGGGGGAAATTCCAAAGGGAGGGAAATCCCTTCCGCCACTTCCTTCCTTGCTGTTGCTCAGAGAAATAGCCAATCTGTTTCTGTAGAGTTAGAAAAAGAAGGTCTATATATCAGTTGTGGGTACATTCTGATGTAAGGCGCGTCTCAAAAAGTTTGCCACCCATTGCTAAACCTGGCATTACCACTATTGTTTTTTCAGTGTGTAAATCAAGTTACTGTAAGCATACCATCCATTTTTAAAAGCCAGCAGCTGAACAAACTTTTTTTTTAAACGAATATCCTCCATTTCCTTCAAGTTGCTCAAGGTGACATTTTATTGCCACTCTCCCCTCCGTTTCCATAACATTCTTGAGAGACATGTTAAGCTGAAAAATAGTGACTGGCTGATTCAAACTCCATGATGAGGTTTAGAGTCAACAGAGGCCTCAGAAGACAAAAACAGCCGTTCTGAAACACAACACTCTTATTGCTGTTGTTACATGACAAAATGTATGCATATACACATGAAGTCCTGATTCTAGAATGGTATTAAATTGCCAGATTGTAGATGGTCTATACCAGGGCTTTCCAAAGTTTTCCCGTGGCGACACACCAACCGCCGTTGGTATGTCGCCGCGGGAAAACCTGGAAGTTCCGCCATTGCGGCAGCGCGCAAAAACCCGGAAGCGCTGCTGCCGCCTTCGGTTTTTGCGCGCCGCCGTTGGTGTGTCGCCGCAGGAAAACCTGATGATGATCAGCGCTTCCGGGTTGTGTGGCGACACACCAGACTGTGTGTGGCGACACACTTTTGTGTCGCCACACACAGTTTGGAAAGCTCTGGTCTATACTCTCAAACTCTCCTGTAGATATCTCAGTAATTACTGTAGGCATTTTCTAGGGATCGGTTAAGTATTTTCTAGATCTATTGGGTTGTTTATGAGAATGTAAATAAAGAAATAAAGAAATAAATAGTAAAGAAGAGCTAACAAGCGTTTCACACATGGATTTAATCAGTGCAGTCTTTGGGCTTTCACACGTATATATATACTTACTAGCACCTGTGACAGTCTCGATTTTTTGTTGCTTTTTTCCAGTGCCTTCCTTCTTTTATTTTTTTTCAATCTGAAAAGTTATATTTGTTCCTGCCAGGAGAAATACTTGATGTTTCTCAGGGTTCAATATCTGTTTCAGTGTAATGTTTGCATATACATACTGTACCTAGGCTTAGTTTCAATATTTTAAACAAGCTGCTCGCCTCCACTGTCCTGCTTATTGAGAATGCTTGGAGCGATTGGACATACAGCATAATTGCCTTGTATTGTTCAGAGACCGTATGAATGAATGAAATTGTTCTAGAAGGATCATCTATTCTCAGCTGCATGGATGCCCTCAATTTTCCAAAGGACACTTGTTTTCTAGCATAGCAGTCAGGCAATTAATTTCCAAAGGATCTGAAGATTATGCTTATTGAAAAAATGGGTTTTTACCTAAAAGACTGTTAGAAATGGGTTGGACATTTTGGAATATTTGGAGCAACATAACGAAAAACAAGCTGCATTGATTTTCTTAGATGCACAGAAGGCCTTTGACAATTTGAACTGGGCTTTCTTGTTCAAGGTTTTGGAAGATATGAATTTTGGAGAGAACTTTATATAATGGGTAAGATCAATTTACACTTCACAGAAAGCACAAATAATTGTTAATGGAGATCTAACAAAAACCTGTGAGATACAAAAAGGAACAAGACAGGGATCCCTACTGTCTCCTCTCTTGTTTATTTTGGTTCTTGAAATACTGAATAGAGATATAAGACAAGATGAGAGGATTGTGGGAGTAAAGATTAAAAAAGAAACTTATAAGTTAAGGGCTTTTGCAGATGACTTGGTGTTAGTTCTGGAAGATCCTTTAAAGGGAATTGAAACATTAATGGGCAAATTAAAAGTATTTGGTGCATTAGCAGGTTTCAAGATTAATAAACAGAAGATGAAGGTGTTAACAAAAAATATGAAAATAGAAGATCAAACAGAATTGACAAATAAAACGGGTTTTAAGATTGAGAAGAAGGTAAAATATCTGGTTATCACGATGACAAATATGAACTTTATGTTATTTCAAAATAACCATGTTAAGACATGGAATGAAGTTTAAAAAGACATGTTAAGATGGGAGAAACTACAACTGTCATTGTTGGGGAGAATTTCTGTGATAAAAAAATAATGTTTTTCCTAGAATGGTATTTTTGTTTCAGACAATACCTGTTTTGACAACTGATGAAGCATTTAAAGAGTGGCAGAAGGATATATCTAAATTTGTGTGACAGGGGAAAAAACTACGAGTTAAATATAAGGTGTTACAAGATGCAAAGGAAAGAGGAGTATTGGATTTACCCGATTTGAAATTGTATTTTGCAGCCTGCTGTTTGGTTTGGATGAAAGAGTGGGTGCTGCTGAGAAACAGAAGGCTCTTGGAGTTCCTGATGTTCCTGACCTGAGATATGGGTGGCATGGACATTTGTGGTACAACAAAGTCAAGTTTAATGTGGATTTTAAAAATCATTTTATTAGACGTGCCATATTGAGAATATGGAATATATACAAATCCAGGTTGTGCCTGAAAACACCTTTATGGCTCTCAGCACAAGAAGCATTTTATAGACGATAAATAATAGGCAACATGGCTAACTTATCTGAGATACTAGAATTTTGTCAAGGGGAATGTAAAATAAAATCAAGAGAAGAACTGGTGGCAGAGGGATATAGTTGTCAATGGTTCTCTTATTTACAGTTATTAGATTTAAAGTAGACAAAAGAGTTTATGGTTTTGAACATTGTAAGACTGAGTTTGAAATAGAATTGTGTACAAATGATTAACATGTAATTGCTAAAATGCATAAACTTTTATTGAAATTTGAAACAGAAGAAGAACAAGTAAAGAATGTATGATAAAGTGGGCTAAAATTTTTGGTTATAATATAGAGATGAAACAATGGGAAAATATGTGATTGAAAGGATTGAAATTTACACTACGTTATAATCTTAAAGAGAATTTTTATAAAATGATGTACCATTGGTATATGTCACCAGAGAAATTGTCTAGAATGTATAAAGGCACTTCAAATTTAAGTTGGAAATGTGAACAACAAGAAGGGATGTTTTATCATGTTTGGTGGACGTGTAAAAAAACTAGAAAATTCTGGATTCAAATACATACACTGATTCAGACGATTTTAAAGATTAATATACAATTGAGACCAGAGGTTTTTCTTTTGGGGTTGATGGACAAACAGTTGGAAAAAAAGTCATGGAACTCTGTTTTTGTACCTAACTGCAGCAAGATTATTGTATGCACAAAGATGGAAAGATTCGGCACTACCCAGAATGGAGGAATGGTTGGTGAAGATTATGGAACTTGCTGAGATGGCCAAATTGACTTCTTTGATCAGAGAAAAGACAATTTTGTTGTTGTTGAGTCATTTAGTTGGGTCCAACTCTTCGTGACCTCATGGACCATATCACGCCAGGCCTACAATACCTACGTTTATTGCAGACTGGAAACTCCTTATGGACTTTTTGCGTAAAACAGAAAAAAATGAACTTATGATTTATGGTTCTGATGATTAGACAGGATAGATTATAGAAAGAAGAGAGTTATGTTGTAATCATAGAGTAAGAGATAAATTTATAGTTGTACTTATAATTGCTGTAAAGAAGATTGGATCTTTGTATCTTTCTTTCTTTTCTATTTTTCTTTCACTTTTTTCCCTTTCTTTTAGCTTTCTCTTTGATTACTTTCTTTCTTTTTATTTTATTTTCCTTACTTTTTTTTGGTTTGTATTATTTTTTACTTTTAAAAAATCTTTAATAAAAATTATATTAAAAACCACAACAAGGAATCAGGTTGGGATAGAACATGGTGGACTCCAATGAACTGAATGGGAAGAGTTTTCTCTTAGCTCTAATGTGTTAGGATGGGTTCATGTTTCCTGGTTTGTTGTTGTGCAGGTTGAAAGAGACAGCATGTCAGAACCCTGGCATGCCCAAGGGTCCTGCCATCCCCTATACCACAGCCAGCATTAGCAACTGCCAGCTACGCCTCATGGATGATGAACTTTTAACCTTGACACCAGGAGAACCAGAGGGAAGACTGAAAGCGGACCAGATGGAAGCCCGCAGCTGGGAGGGGCCAGTGCTCTGGCAGAAGGGTATATAAACCCGAGCAGGGAACCAGGGGACCAGTCGTGCCTTTACTGTGCTTACTCATGTTAATCAATAAACCGTTTACTTACTGAAAGAGCTGAGGTAAAGTCATTTCTGTGGAGAAACGTCTGCAACTGAGAAGCGCCTGACAGAGTAGGAATTTGGGTGGGGAAGCAAAGCTCAGAAGTCCCCTGGTTCCACCATGATCTACCCTGCCTCAGTAAAAGCCCATGGGATGATTCTGGAGGAAACAGACGAACATATTCTCTAATGTCTCATATACCACTATGTGGATCAGATGTAGGAATGAGGTCAGCAAGTTCTATGGATCACAAACCCAAAGCAGGTTCACCCGGCTTAGTTGCCACTGATTATAAACCTGTCTCTTGGCTTATCTTACACACACACATTCATGTTTTATAAAGCACTTTTCGTTGCAAGACAGGGTGTTGATGGGTTTACAGGGCTGACTCGTCCAGGCCAAAGGGAGAGCAGAGCAAGCACAGTTGTGTCTGTAGAAACAAAAGATCCTATGGATCCCCTGCCCTCCATTTGATTAATATTCTGTTTTATTATTTTGTAATTGGGTGAATGAATTAAATTTTTTTAGGGTTGCGATGAAAGTGTCTAAAAATGACTTTCTAATCCAATAGACATTCATATCGTTTTTTTAACAAGATACAGGCAGGGAAACCAGAAAATAAAGTGCCCTCTATATATGTTGTATTATTTTGTAGAATCCATTATATAAGTCTGCATTATGGGACTGGGAAGGAAGCCAATTAAGATTGTGATTTCCAGAAATTCACCAGAACTTGAACTGGTTGAGTCATTTGTTGCGAGTAATATCAGTGGCATCTACAGCATTTTTTAATGGTGCTAATGATCCACGAAGTATTGCCTCCTATGATTCCGCTAGCGCGAATTATAACTGCATGAATTAAAGCTCATTGGTTACATGCCTATTATTTTTATTTGGGGGTTTTTAAAATTAATTTCTACCACTCATGGGAGTGTGTTTCCTAAAGATGTTTTGCATTTGATCCAGCCTTCATGATACTGAGAGAAAGATTTAAGAAATATACTATACCCTATTCTGATTTAAGAAATATACTATACTCTATTTTGTGCTATACTATACTCATCTTCTGCTTCGTTATTATTCTTCTACAACAATCACTGCAGAGGCACAAACAAATAATATTATAAGTTGGCAGAGGGGTATTTGCAGAACGATAAAAAGAGAAAGGGTACTGCCATCTGCTTCTGAAAAGCTGTAGGAATAATCATACTTTGAGAAAGTCTGATAGCAAAAGCAAATAGCAATAGCATTTGATTTATGCCACATGAGAATACTTAGTCTAAATCTTAGCCTAGGAAAACATTGTAGAGGGGCAGCAGGTGGAATAAGGCACTTAATGTATTAATGAAATAAACTCATGAAACCACTGGACTAGATTCAAACAAGTTTCTTTGTACTTTTTGTACAGTTCTGGGGTGTTAGAGATCGGGTTTCAACCAAGCACATCTCACACAAGCTTGAAGGAGGAGGCAGCCTCTGCTGTAACCTAATCTTATTTGCTTTGTGTGGGAGGGGCTGAATCCCGGTTTCCTGTTTCCTGTTCCCTTCTCTTTTTTCTGCTTGAATCTCCTACCAAGGAGGTTGGGCCAGCTATGGCTGTTCAAGTTTGCTCATGCTTCCATCCAGGTGGTGCCACATTAGAAGCATGTGGTTCACGTCAGAACCAATTGCTTGCCCGCATGGACCGTTTCTACTAAGGAACTGTGAATTACAGTAAACTTGTAAACTCTTTTAATGTAACTTTACATTAACGTGTGAAGTGTGTTTATTTTGTGTTTTGAACTGATTAAGCCTTGTGCAAGTTTATGGGAACGCTTCTACTCTGCTACATACTAATAAGAAGCTGCGTGGAGTTCTGGTACTACCATCCCAGAATTCCTACATGGGGTATTCATTGAAAGGCTATAGATTTATACAAAGATTAAAGAGCAACAAAGGTGAGACCCTTTACAGAAGAGAGAGATTTGGATTTCTCCATCTGTCTCTCTTTCTTTTAGATTTTTAAATCTAGTACATATTTTAAAGGAACAAGTGCTTTTTCATACAGGTTATCAAACAGCACAGCATGCACATTTTGCTATCATGTACCCAAAGTCATTCAAATTCTTTATGGAATTTAAAAAGAAACAATACAGAATGTGGTGCTGCCATGTCTGTTCCATAAGATGTTCTGAAGCAATTCCAGTTCTTTGCAACTTGGAATTTTTTTAATGCCATATTTTTAATGAAATTTCTTTAGTTTAACCCATTTATTTCCCATTAAGGGGATGTATGTGAATTCTTTAGCAAAACATTGACCCAACCGAGATGTACTGTATATAGGTCTGTTGCAGCATTATATGACTCAGATTTCAATCGGGGAGTATGGATGCCTGGACTGCCCAAAATAGCAAAGATATAAATAGCATGACATAAAAAGTTATAATTATCTGAAATTAGGGAAGAAAGAAAAAAGATAGAGTGATCAGTTATTTAATGAGCTGTAAATCCAATCAGCATTCCCGTCCAAGTTAAAAGAACAATTCCAAAATTATATTAAAATCTCAAAGTACTAGATTTCCAGATTTTGCAAAGTTACATTGTTATATAGAATTGTATTTAATATGTAAAAGCATATGGATTCTTAAGTATAATATGCAGGTGCACAGTTGCATATAGTTTGATATTTTTATAATTAAATATATTAGGGTTTTTTATTTGGCATAACCAGCTTTTTTAATTATCAGGTTAAAGATAATAGCACACCTCATTAATCAGGATGGGGGGTGGCTGGTTTTGAGGAGAATGTACTCCTGTGCATTGTAGCCCCTTCTGGAAAGCCTGAGTAATCTGTACTTATGTGAGATAGATTAGAATGTAATTTGCAACCATTTAGACTGCCAAAGTGTCCTTAATTAGAACTACAGTATATAAACTATTCCACAAAACATACAGTAAGATCCTATAAATCCAGGACTTTATAGCTAGAAATAAGACCTCTTTAAGACCTGTGAATCAATAAATTATTGGACTCCGTTCCTTAGGGCCTTGTCCTAAATAGTTTAATCTGAATTTTCTTTTTCTTTTTTTAATTTCCTTTCCCCTCTGTTAAATAAATCCTAGTTTTTATATTCCAATAAGCAATGTACAGTACTGTTTTTCCCTCAATGCCACCTCTACCCCACCGATCCCCTCCTTGCTTTCAGGATGTTTATTTTATTTATCGTATGGCAGCACATTATACATATTACAAATATATTATATTAAAAGTTGGAAATATAAAAAGTTATATAGAAAATAGATTCTACATATGAGTATATACATTAGTCATAGGGCGTGGTGGCTCAGTGGGTAAGACACCAGGCTTGTCGAACGGAAGATCGCAAGTTCGGAGGTTCGAATCCCTAGTCCCGCGTGACGGAGTGAGCTCCCGCACTCGCCCCAGCTCTTGCCAACCTAGCAATTTGAAAGCATGCAAATGCAAGTAGATGAATAGGTACCACTGCGGTTGGTAGGTAACAGCGTTCCGCATGTGTCATGCCGGCCACATGACTGTGGAAGCGTCTTCGGACAACACTGGCTCTTCGGCTAACAAACAGAGATGAGCACCAGCCCCTAGAGTTGGACACAACTGCACAAAATGTGCGGGGGGAACCTTTACCTTTTTAAATTATAACTAAAAACAAACATTAAGGTTACAAATAGTGTTTTGCAGCATCAGTTGCCATCAGGAAATCAGCAAAGTTCCCATCGTAGGCTCTGGTCTTACATTCTTGTATTATGTGTTTAACAGTTTGCCTGTCAGCCCCACAGTCACACCTTGGAGATAGTATCTTGCCCCATTTATGTAGGGAATCTGCACACCTACCATGGTTAGTGTGCACTCTATTAATAGCTGACCATATTCTGCATGGTTGATCGAAAGCAGGAGGCTTCGTTGTAATGCAGGGTAAGCTTTGACAATGCTGGGCTTTTTGCCAAGATTGCTTCCAGGAATCAAGGAGATGAAAATTTTTTATAGCCAGTTCCCTGGCAGTAGCCATAGGTGAATGCCTAGATTGCAATCTGTTTATTCCTAATTCCACTTTTTCACCAGGTATGGGGAGCTCGGAATTATCAACTATCCTTTTGTATTCTCGGAGAAGAGCGTTCTTCTGGTGGAGATCTGGAGGAGGGATATGGCTCAAGATGGGCAGCCATTGGGTAGACCTGATGGTTCCGCTGATAATTCTCATCGTGCTGTTGAGCTGTATGTCTACCTTCTTTGCATGCGTACTGTTGAGCCACACCGGAGCACAATATTCCGCAGTTGAGTAGACCAGCGCAAGAGCCAAAGTGCACAACGTATCATCAGAAGAGCCCCATGTAGTACCGCATAGCTTATGAAGGATGTTAGTTCTAGTTCTCAGTTTAGCTGCAGTATTTTCTAAGTGCTTCTTATAAGAAAGCGTCCTGTCTAGGGTTACCCTGAGATATTTTGTGTGCGTATTATGTTGAAGTCTAGTACCTTCAAACTGAACATTAAGTTGTCTATTCGCCAATCTATTAATAGGTGGAAGCACCCTATTTACGTCTTCGCAGGGTTTGGTTGCAGTCTCCATTTGTAGAAGTATGTTCCCAGGGCAACTAAGTCGGATGTTAAAATGGCTTCCATTGCCTCGAAGGTTTGATGTCTTATACCTATGGCCCAATCATCCGCATATCCAAACTTTCTGGAGATGGCATCAGGCATATCAGAAATATACAGACTGAATAAAAGAGGGGCTAAAACAGAACCTTGTGGTAGGCGATCATTAAGGACTTTTTGAGTGCTCACGCTGTGTCCACCCATCACCTGGAAAGTCCTGTGCAAACTGTGCAAATAATCATATTATTAATAAGTCGGGTAGTTTTCTTATACACTGTAACTTGTACAAGTTTGTAGAGTAGACCATGTCTCCAAACCATGTCATATGCTGTCTATAAAAGCAACTGATGTCTTAATTTTTTTCTGGAATCCTGCTTCTATATAAGTAGTTAATGATATGACCTGGTCTATGCAACTTCGTTTAGGGTGAAAACCAGCTTGCTCCATGGGAACCCTCTTGAATACCTTGGTGCTAATTCTGTTATAGAGAAGCCTTTCTAGAAGCTTGTAAATTGTGCTCAAAAGTGCAATTGGCCGGTAACTTTTTGGTTGGTTACTCGGTTTTCCCGGCTTAAGAATAGCAATAATTTTAGAATGCTTCATCTTATGTGGAATCATGCCTGTCATCATGATATTCGTTAAGAGGTCTGCCAGCCACTTCTTGGTGTACTTGCCACAATTAAGAAGGAATTCTGGATGAATTCCATCAGGCCCTGGTGCCTTGTTCGCCTTCACATCCTTCAGCGCAGTTGTTATTTCATCGGTCGAGAATGGGTGGGAGTATTCAGTTTGTTCTTCGCTGATAGCAAGCAGCGCTGTAAACTTATGTTTAGTATAAATTGTATGAGCTTTATCCCGTGGGGCCCTAGATGTAGATACAATGTGGGCTTAAATCTTATTTAGGGATATAGGTGTCCTGACTTTGAGTGAAGGAACACGCTGAGGCTTGGTGTAAAGGCGCTAGTGTTTTATTGTTCTACTCTGCTAGACAGAATCCAGCTAAACTGAAATGAATCAGTGTTGCTCAGAGAAAAGGCCCAAGAAACTAGGGCGGGGCCTTCTTTAGCCTCTTGGGAGGAAAGCAAAGCGATTTAGTACTATGCATGCGTTTATCCCCCTGGAGGGAGCCCCCTCCTTCTTCACCAGTTATCTCCCTGACAACAGGTATACTATTTTGTGCCATCCTGTGGCCTTCACCCAGTTTCCGTAGGAGCGACCAGGCTTTTCTGCTGGATTTTTTAAAATCCAGCGCCTCAACCGTCTCTATCCACTTCTTTTGTCGCTTTCAGGATATGGAGGCCATGTAGAACTACATGCTGTTATGGGGCCTACCGCCTCTTCTCTGGGACTGTTCTTTTGTATAAATCCAGTTCCTATGCTGCAGCTCCTATCACCTCAAGAGATTACTGGTAGGAAGGGCAGTATGTTATATATGTACACATGTTCTTAAAGGATGTAATTCACTTTAAACCATATATTGATTATATGGATTCAAAATACTCTACCAAATTTTAAAAGCACAGTATCCCAACTTCTACTTCTCTTCAGCTGCTTCTTAAGTGAATGAAAGGAAGATACCTTGGATTTATTTTTCTGATACATGATTTATGATTTATCGGTGCTGAATTCCATCTGTTATTGTGCTGACTGATTACTCTGAGATCATTCTACCATTTTTTTTATTGCAATAATAATAAAACAAGATGGAGCTTGCATTGCAATGCAGGTTTTGTCATTTGCCCCCTTTGGGGTGAGCATACCATAAACCAGGTCTTCATGTTCAACTATTATTAATTCCAGCATGGCATATTATCGCCTTCTTAATTTTATTATATTTATGGTATTTTAAATGGTTATTTTAATGTTTTAATGTTTAATGTTTCGAGATTTTGATGATTTGTAAACCGCCAGAGTCCCTTATGGGAGTTGGGCGGTGAGAAATCGAATTAATAAATAAATAATAATAAATAAATAAATATTATGAGAATGCAGCAAGTGAATTCCTAATGTGAGTTTAAGATTTAGCCAGTGTATTAAGTCATTGATCAATGGTTTGTTGAATGAACCACACTTGGTAGATTTGCCCAATACACTAAGCGATACCCAATTTTTCTCTTTCTACCTTTTTAATGAATATATTTTATTGAACGTTGGTTTATATTGTTTAACGGATTATTTTTAAATATTACTGTTTTTACAGCCTTGAGATGCTTTGGCATAAAAAGCCAAATATATGAAAGAGATAAACAAATAAAGAAATAAAGAACCCACAGTGGCTGCATTCAGATAATACAAACATTCCAAATCCAACAAATCACATTATGATTTAGATTATGTATGAACTGGATCATTGACCACTCCAGGTCTTTCCCTTCCCTGAAAAACCCTACTGAAGCAGATATTGATATGTTTCATACTCATGGGATCTACTCTATATTGTCTGTTTGCTTATTTATTCTACAAGATCCAAAGAAAAAAGAGATATTAAACAAGAGTGCAGTACAATACAGACTTTATTGTGGTCATTAGTAATCAACAGAGATGGGTCTGGTTCAGACAGTATAAAAAGATAAAGGTTCCCCCTGCACATTTGAGCAGTCGTGTCCGACTCTAGGGGCCGGTGCTCATCTCCGTTTGTTAGCAGAAGGGCCAGCATTGTCCGAAGACGCTTCCACGGTCATGTGGCCAGCATGACACGCGTGGAATGCTGTTACCTTTGACCTTCCCACAGAAGTGGTACCTATTAATCTACTTGCATTTGCGTGCTTTCGAATTGCTAGGTTGGCAAGAGCTGGGGCTACTGCGGGAGCTTACTCCATCACGCGGGGCTAGGGATTTGAACCTCCGAACTTGCAATCTTCCGATCAACAAGCCTGGCATCTTACCCACTGCAATATGATTTGTTTGAACTTGGCTTAGCCTATTATATTAATCCAGCCACTTATGGTTTTTAAAATGTGCTTTATGGTTTAGCATCTTATGTGAACCTAAATAATAATGATTTATTCAACAGATCATGGTTAAAAAATGGCTTAACATGATATATGCACCCAGCCTCCAGATGTGTTTGCATGCTATGCTAAGCCACTTAAAAGGATTCACAAGTGCATTGGGCATTACTCTCTTGCCTCCCATTGCATGTAGCTCATTGGCTAAGAGCAGAGATTTAGCCCCTCCTCCCCTTCCTATTTTTTTGCCTTTTTTTTTCCCTTAGGTGTCTCTGTTTCCAGAGGCTGGAAGGGATTATTAATTTTTCCTTTGGGTTCACAAAATACGTGCTGGCTGGGTTAGAGTAAGTAACCTAGTCAGTGCAGATTCCCAACCCAAATCAACTAGGTTTCTGGTTTTACAAGACAGGCCGAACCTTTAAGTGACTCAGTGTAAGGCTTGTAACCAGGGGCCTTCTATCTTACTGCCTTGTGCCTGAGATAGTAATCTCATCTTCTCATCTGTTCAGTTTCTCCATGTCCAGCTATTTTTAAATTGCCAGGACCTGGGCCAACAGAAAGCAGCTTTGCAGATTGTTTCCCTTCCAGCTGTGCTTTGTTTAGAATTAGGGAATGAAGAAGCTTTGCATATGTCAAGGTAGGACCTACCTTCTTTGAGCCAGAGGTCATGATTTCCATTTGACTAACATGATTTATGTTAGTCAAATGCAAACATTGGAAGACTATAGCAACTTTTCCCAATCTGGTATTTCCAGCTCTGTGGAACTACTACTCCCAGAATTCCCAATTACCATGGCCAAGGAAAGACAAGACATACATCTGTTCACATCTCTTACACTTATAAATGGGAAATCCAGAAATGTGGTTCATGAGCTAATGAAGGTGTAAAGATCTTTGCACGAAACAATGACTCATCAACTTGGCCTGGTTCTTATCCTGTTTTCCAGCGGGGAGCCATAGAACAGATGGCAAAGTTGGAGGAAATTAATAAAAACAGATAGTGATTAGACTGTTTTTGAAGGAATAAACACTTTTAATACTACCAGCAACTAAATATATGTTGGGAACTTCCTACAAATGGTGGCCCTCTACAAGGCTCGACATGAATGAGATGTGTGGCTTGTTCTTTTTTTAAAAAGCACAAAATAGATATTAAATAGTTCTTAAAATAGACATAATGACAGATGAAATTTGTGATGCTACCATGACTGCCGAGGTTCCCCAAAATAACAAGATACAAGATACAATCTTTTTTTAAAAGAAACCAAAACTTTAAAAACCCAAGAAACTATGAACAACAGAACCAACTGCTAAATTGAAGTATCATGTGAACATGTGCATGGCGTGTGCAACTGTCATTCCTGAAGCTATTGTTACACAGTCTGGGAAGTGTCATGCTTTGGATTCTGGGCAGCAGTAGAATTATTTTAGACTAACAGTCAAGCTGGCTTTGAGCAATCATGGATGGATTGCATACCAGCTGTCAGCTTCATTGCAAGTTCCTGGACCAGTTCAGAAGGAGTCCAGGACACCAGGACGCCAACCAAAAAATGTAACAAGGCTTTCTTCTTTTCAGACTGATCTCTTTCTTGGCTCAGGAAATTTAAATTCATGTGGAGTCCTTGGTGCTCTCTGAGCCTTGTTGTTTTCTTGCAGACGTTTCATTGCCAGACTAGGCAACATCTTCAGTGCGAAAAGGGAGTGGGAGTTTGAAAGGAAAGGGAGTTTAAATTCATGTTATAGTCTTCATTGGCAGAAATTAAATGCGTGTGCAGTGTGTTTTTATGTCTATCAGAATTTTAAACTGTATGATTGTAGCAAGAACAGAAATGTGCAATAAAATGAGTTCTGAAGTATTTTATTTATCTATGCAAACTAAAGATGGTGATAGTGTTTTCTTTCTTCTGATGGTGATTCATAAATCACTGGATTCCATAAACTCTGAACACAAGGCTGAAATTTATTCCTTTAATGTCTTTTCTGAATTTCCCCAAGGAAAGATAAGGATAATTTAAGCTTAATTTGATTTGGTCCCTACTGTACCTATAGGAACAGTTTGCTGCACCAAAAGACAGACTGCAAGGTTTGGCCTCAAGTGTATCCCTTTAAGACCTAGTTCTTACCTTATTTGTTACTATACAGGATTACAGTTCTGATCATAGGCTAACCATGATAATGCCAAAGTGACAAGATATGCAGGCTCTGCCCTTTTGTTCCAGCATTGCAACATTGCATAGAAGTACATACTATAAGGGACAAAATTTACAGGGAATCTCTTAGTAGGGAATCTCTGTTCCCCTACTCACTTAACCTTATTGGTTTAACACAAAACTGAAAACATGAAACAGTAAAATGATATAACAATGAAATAGCATAACAGTGTGAAATTGTATGGCATTGGAATGCTGGATATCCACCCCACTGCTTCCCAAACAGAACATGGTGGGATGTGGGGGGAAAGTGGTGGTGGGGGTTATAATAGAACAAGATGAGGGCACAGGAAGGAACTTAGAGATAAGGGACAAACTCCTGTTGTCCAACCCAACTGCAGTACCAAGATGGGTGGATCTTTTCCCACCAGTTGGTGATGTCACAGAGAGAGGGCAGCCAAACTGGAGGACTCAACACATTGCTTTGCCATTATACACTGCAAATCAGGATAGAAATTTTCAGTAGTCCCTTGGAACAAACACAAGGGAGGCACTCTAGGTTTCAGCTGACTCAGGGATGGGTGGATCACACATTAACTCAGCAGTGGGAAGGGCCCTATGCGTGAGAGGCTTTGGCTACGTGAAAGAACATTTTCATAGTTGATCATCTCTTTCTACCCAGTCAGCCAGGTTGTAGAATCAATGTGTTGGAGTTGGTGAAAGTTGAAGGGCTGACAAATGAAACATTCCAGATAAGGCATTTATTGTACAGGTACTTTGACTCATTCATAGAATTTTACACTGATATCAGATCTGGACAAATCACAGATTAGCCATGTTCTATTCACGATAAATGAGTAGTAATATACAGTCAAGATGATAAATGCTTATGTCATTCTTCTACATTCTTTTTATTAGTTTGGTCTAATTGATCATATGAAAACTAAAATGTTATTTCTCAGCTCCACTTGTTCCCCAATGTTTCAGCCACTTCTGTTTTTGCTACAGATCTAGAAACCAAAATTTCTAGAAGTATTGAATAGGGGAGCTTATTTTTCAACCTGATACTAAGAAACTAACAAATGAATTCTAAAACTGCATTCTAAGTATGACTATTTTTTATTTATTTATTTATCAAATTTATCACCGCCCAACTCCCCCAAGGGGGACTCTAGGCGGTTTACAACAAAATTAAAATCATTAACATACAATTATGTTAAATAGATTAAAATACACAGTAAATAACAATTTAGAATATAATTAATATAATAAAATCCAATAGGAGAACCTTCTTAAGTTCGTAAAAAGGGGACTCCAGGGCTAATCTAAGGTGCTAGCCATCTCCAGGTATAGACTATAGATTAGCATTAGTATTAGACATTTTTAAGTGGGATATATGAGTTTGAGCCACGGTGACTGATTTTGTGTGTGGGAGGGAAGCTCCATTCAAATATGGTAGAGGAATAAGAATTACTGTTTGGGATGAGATTTGAATAAAAAACTGCACAGGTTTAAGTCACACACTTTAAAGTACACCATTTCAAACTGTTGCTTGGCAGAATTGATTCTCTCCACCAGTACCTTTAAATTGTGGTTTTAAGTCAGTTGGGTGCTCTATCAGCAAAAATTTATGCAGGCAGTTTTTTTATTGATGGAAAACCTAACTTCACACCTTTCTTCTCTAAGTTCATGGCGGGATTGGAAATAAGAGGGCAATAGGTAAAGGTAAAGGTTCCCCCCGCACATTTGTGCAGTCGTGTCCAACTCTAGGGGCCGGCGCTCATCTCCGTTTGTTAGCCGAAGAGCCAGTGCTGTCCGAAGACGCTTCTGCGGTCATGTGGCCGGCATGACGCACACGGAACGCTGTTACCTACCCACCGAAGTGGTACCTATTCATCTACTTGCATTTGCATGCTTTCAAATTGCTAGGTTGGCAAGAGCTGGAGCTAGTGCGGGAGCTCACTCTGCACGCGGGGCTAGGGATTCGAACCTCCAAACTTACGATCTTCCGATCCACAAGCCTGGCGTCTTACCCGCTGAGCCACCACGCCCCTTTTAAGAGGGCAATAGCAATACCATAAATTATGAATTGACTTGGGGCAGGGTCACACTGCAGGCTAAGCTGCTGCTCCTAGCTGTTTCTTAAGCCAACTTCAGAAATTCCAGTCTAGATTGCAGTGGGCTAGTAACAAGGCTTGTGGGGGAGAGCGCTCAGTCCAGACTAGAGCCACCTCAAGACCATTGGTTGTTCCCCTGCTTCTTCCCATCCAAGCAGGGAAGGCCAATCTGGTTGGCTAGCTTCTGTGTGAACTGGTCTAACCATGTCTGTCTTTTCCTTTTAGCGACTGTTTAATTCTTACTAACCCCGAGACTTTCCTTTGCTTTCCCAGATATTTGTATACATGTATGCCACCACATCCTCTCTCCACATTATTTCCTTTGATACGAAAGCAGATCCCTTCTTTTTTCCCCATATTGTAGCATCATTGCTCTGATGCTACAGTAATCAAAGCCATAGGAGGTAAGTTGTTCTTTCATTCCTGTTTTTTTTCTGTAGGTCCATGAAAATCTATGTAGCACTGAAGATCTGATAGTTCAGCTTCGTAGAGACAAAGTAGTAACATTCCTACATTGCAATTTAAGGATGTTTTAAAAACTGAAACAAGAGGAAAGGGAGCTTTGCAGTACTGAAGGCAGGAGGTGGGAAAGCCAGAGGAACACGCTTCACCCAGCCTGAGAAGAGACTGAAAGGGTGACCACTGGGAGATGCAAAGGTTGAATGGAGCATGAGTTACTAGCGTTGAAGATGGTTCATTGATTTAATAATCCCATTAATCTTGGGGTTAATTCATAGTTGGGCACGCCAGCACTGCAGCCACTCAGAGCTGGGCTGCTATTAGAATGGAACCAAGCACTGGATACCAATTGCTCCAAAGGTCTTCAGACAGCTCAGGCCAGAAAACAGCAGTTTTGAACTGGAGCTGTAAAAGACGGGTGGGAGGGTGCATCTGCAATGGGCTAGGAGTGGGAGATGGCGGATGTCATCTGTGCCTGCAGTGGGGAAGGGGTGAATGACCCATACTAGTGATGGGCCAAGCAGAATGTGCAGATCTGCCTTGGTAGGAAATGAGAGACCAAACAGGGGAAGGAGAAGCAATCTGTACAGGAACTGAAGACTGGTAGAGCTGATGTGATCCATACAGCACTGTGCAGTAGCTCTTGAGGCAGCATCCTAGGGGGAGGATGCTAGCCCTCCAGAACTTTTAGAAGTTTAGATCCTGGGCTTGGAAAAGCATGAAATTTAATATTGGAATTATAGTCAGTTCAGCCATGGTGAGAGTAATGTATTGGTTTAAGACATTTTTATATTGCCTGTCATCTTCAGGTTATATACAGCTCTGAAATACATTTTATACATAAAATGTTAAAGCATAAAAATATTTTAAAATATTTGGGAATTTTGCTGCAGTGGGACAAGCATCAGCCAGAAATATCTGGCTAGGGTTTATCCTTCCCTAGAAAATGTGCTTGGAGGCAGGCAAAGGCTTATAAATCCTTTGTTAACTTCAAGGTGGATGAGAATTCTTTTTAAAATTAATCATTACAGCAATTGGATGTGATCTTAAATTGGATTTAATATGTTACTATATCAGTTTGCTGCTGTATTTTATTGCTGTATATTGCACATGAAAAATAAAACTATTTCATGAGAACCCAAGCAGCTTCAATATCAGAAAGACCTCCAGCATATTGTGGATGTTGGATAGATACCTCTTATGTCATAGAGTTTGAGATACAGATCTGTGGGCTTTCTAGATACACAGACCAACTAGGTCCAGATTATCTAGCTTACAGTAGCTCAAAGAAAGAGCCTGCAGGGAAAGCAGCCAGGGAATCCTTTTTCATAACCACAGTGACATGCCTGCTGAGATTTTAGTAATCTGGGTTAATTGTGCAGACACCTCCATTTTATTTCCCCAAGTTCTCATTTTACTCTCAGTTGAACAGAAATGGGGTCTGACAGCTAACTACAGCCAAAGAGTTTATAGCATACCACCTTTCTATTACATACATACCAGCCCTTCTCACAAGTTTACAGAGAAGTCAAGCAGACCAAGTTCAATATTACAAGAGGGACTCAGGATCATTAGACCAGATCATTGCCCAGTGCAAAGTTCAAAGTTCACAATGCTGGCAATCACAATCTTCATTAAGAACAAGGAGCCATCATCCAGTCCAGGCAAAAATCAGGGAGATTTCCAGGTACTCGGGTAAGTCTGGGAGGCAAAGATACAGCCAGTACAAGGACTAACTATTACAGAAGTTTTGTTTTGTTTGTTTGTTTTATATGTGTGTGCCTTCAAGTCAATCTTGACTCCTGGCAACTGGCTGGAAAAGTCCCTGCAGTTTTCTTGGCAAGATTTCAGAAGTGTTTTGCATTGCCTGTGTCCTAGGGCTGAGAGAGAAAGTGACTGGCCCAAGGTCACCTAGCTGGTTTCGTGCCCAAGGCAGGACTAGAACTCACAGTCTCCTGGTTTCTAGCCTGATGCCTTAACCACAACACCAAACTGACTCTCCATTCCAGAAGTTACACCAGCATTTTAATGCTATCAGGTAGAGATTTAAATACTGAAAGCACCTTGTCACCATCCAAGTATAGCTGGTGCTCATCTTAGCTAGCTTCAGGAACAGGACTACTCAGGAGCAATATCCCTAAGTAAACCACTAATTCAAAAATGCTCTTCCAAACAAACTGATACTCCTATCACTTTTTGCTGTTGTATGGCAGTCATGATGCTCTTACACGTTTGGTAGCCAAATTGTTTGTCAAAGGGTCAAGTTGTAGAATCTGAAGTTCTGGTGCTTGATTCCACCTTGTGCTAAGGCTTGGAACTCTAGAATCAAGCCTGCTTGATGCCACAAACCAGGAGACTGAGAGTTCTAGTCCCGCCTTAGGCATGAAAGCCGGCTGGGTGACCTTGGGCCAGTCACTCTCTCTCAGCCCACCCACCTCACAGGGTTGCTGTTGTGGGGAAAATAGGAGGAGGAAGGAGTATTAGGTATGTTCGCCGCCTTGAGTTATTTATAAAAATAATAAAGGCAGGATAAAAATTAAATAAATAAATAAATAAATAAATAAATAAATAAATAAATAAATAAATAAATAAAATGCAAAGGATCTTACTAAGAGGGTATTAAGAACAGGTAGAAATCTGAGCAAGAGCTACAGTATTTAGACACACGATCAACTCCAAAATCTGGAAATAAGCTCTTTGCAGCAGATAAGGTGGAGATCTGCATACTGAGAAAGCAGGCAGTGAGAATCCCCACCATTTTACCATAAATCTTCCATACAAAATGAACACTGTAATTCATTCTAATTAAGAAACCAATCATTCTGATTTTTCATTAATAGAGCAGGGGACAGGGAAGTAGGAACCCAACTGCTTTGGAACCAAATATTTTCTTTCATTCACAAGCATACTGGTACATGTGGGAAGAAATGGTACATTTCTGGAAAACAAATTACTTTAATGCACCAGCTCTGGGTGAATTCCAAAAATAACATTAAAGTTTTTAGATGGTGTGCCTTGAAAACAAAACAGCGCTACCGAAAGAAAGAAAGAAAGAAAGAAAGAAAGAAAGAAAGAAAGAAAGAAAGAAAGAAAGAAAGAAAGAAAGAAAATCCCTCCTAAGAGAAGTCAGCCAACTGAATAACCCTTCAAGGGATTGTATACTTTACACCATCTATTTCTCCTGTGCACATTGTATTCTAGGGAAGGCATCCCAACAATTGTTGAGTCACATCTATTTTCACTGAAGAGAAAGAAAGATGGTTATGATCTGTGTACTCACAGGGTGAGCAACAGGGTACAAATCCAAACCAACTTGCTTGTTGACAGTTCTAGGTGTGTTCACATTAGAAGGTGTGTTATATTCCTGTGGATTTCCCACTTCACACTCTTACAGATTGATTATAACTATTCTTAGTTCAGAATAAGCCCAGCAAAGACCTCTAGCAGGTAGCAGGTCTCAAAACGCCAAGCAGGGTCAGAACAACGTAGCATTTGGATGGGAAACCACCGGAGAATCCCAGGGTGCTATTCTAGAGAGGTAAACAAACGAACAAATAGAAGAATGCCAAGCCATTTCTATATTGATGCCAAAATAAAAATATGGATGCGTCCATGAAGTCATTGGGGTGAGGCTTGACTCCAGGAAGACATACTTAATTCTTACTTAACCTTACTGAGATGCTCAATAGCAGTAATAGGAATTCTTCTAATGATTGTAGCACAATGTCACTTAAGAGTTATGGGTTAAAAGTTAAAATGTGGCTTTGAAATAACCAAGAAGTTTATTTTAAAAACATTTGACCTTGTTTTTTTCCTGTCTATTAATGTCTGACTTTGGATACTGAAGATACGAGGAGAAAAAAACGGATTTTGCTAAGCAAAGAAAAATTAGTTTAATGAAACCTGGCTCCCTTTAACCAGAAACCCTAAGACTGAATGTAACGTGTAACATCCAGAAGTTATTATATAGTATTTTTATTGTGATTAACAGGGAAAAAAATGCATGCCTAGAGGGTGATAATAAAAGTTAGATTTGTATTAACTTTAAATGGAAATGAAATAAAATAAATTTTAGCTTTTGTCCTGGCCTTATCTAATTTTTGGGAGTACATCTCCCAGCATGTTGCTTGAAGGCCAAGTATAGCCTTAGCACAAACAAAGTTATTTACCCTGTTTTTTTACAGATAATTGTGCTGTACAGCTTTGCTTCTGGTCCATTTTATTTTGGGGATTTCTGTACATGGAGGAGGCTCCTTTGTTTTTGTTTTATGATTCTACATGAACTTGAAATAGAACTGTGAAAAAGCCCCTCCCAAAATCCCAGCTGTGGACAGCTTCCCCAAGTGGGAGTAAAAAGATAGTACTTTAAATGCTATACCATCCTCCTATGAAGGAAGAGGAAAGGGGGATCAGTCACTATGGATTCATAACAGGCCTTAAAGAGCAGGAAAGGTACTGTGATCTGGATGGATGCCCTATTTCCAAGGTGATGTGGTCACAAACAATGCCTCTTGTGGGAAGTTGAGAAACTACTAGGATTAAGGGCAGTTTACAGTGTATATTTTAGAAAACTCGACTTTTAAGCAAGTGAAACCTCGACCACTTGAAATCATGTTGCCCAGTCCTTCCATTATATTGATTAAAGAGCCCATTCAAACCATGCACATTTCTTGATGTCAACCTTTGTTATATGGTATACAAGTGTCTTTCCAAGAACACATAGCAGACTTTTATCCAACAATCCAAATACAATTGATCCAGATTTCTTCTTGAGAAATTATAACTTTAGGGATACAACTCACCAAAACATTGGCATCTTTAAATCTTAAGTTTGGCTTATGAACACACCCACTGCTATTTCTTAAGCATGGATTATGGCTCGGTCAACAAATCATGATTAAAGCAAAAATGTGGTTTAGTGCAATGTAGGAACTCAGCCTGTAACTTGGTGCTCAAGTTCCTAGAGGCCCTTAGAAACAATTCACTCACTTAGCTCACTGCCTTACCTTCAATATAAAGATGACTAATTTAGGCATCTAATAGCACATCAGGCTCCACAAGCAGCAAAGAATGCCTTTTCATGGGCAACACATCCTAGACTTGCATAATATGTGAATGCCTTTTAATTCCACTACTTTCAGCCACTGTTTTTAGTCTTTGAATCTCACCTCAGCATGATGCCAATGCTAGGCTGGCATTGTTTTTGCACCAGTTGTGCAAAATTGCTGTGTGACTTGGCAGTGGGCACATGTTGATAGAAGTCCACAGGGTCATTGCCCAACTTCCAGCCTATTACCATAACCATGGGAAATGCTACAGTGATCAGTCTATTGACTAAGTGTGTGTGAACAATCCTTTTTCTCATGAGGCTCGCTGAGCACAGATTCTGTTGGGAAATTTCCCTTGACCATTTGTGGCTTTATTGTACTTCCTCCTTGTGACAGTTAGCTTTAACTTCAGCATATTCCATCTTTGCAGATCCATGTTTTCTGAGTATTAGTGGGTTTTTCCTCCTTGTCACTTGTCCTGCTCCATTTACGCCCCTAATGATTTCAACTTTGCAACCCTATGATGAGCAGTGCATTAATCTCTTCCTTCAGCACATTGCAACTGCCAGAATTATAGATCCCAGCCAGATTTGCTCTATTATACAGAAATGCCCACAAATTCTTCCAGTCACCACACCATTTGAGCTATTCAACTCAACCAATCAATTCATTCAGGGTTGCTTTTCTTTGATGCACTATTTTAAGTTCTCTAATGCAATTCCCCCCAAATGATGTGGTAGCTTCTTTTGATCTGTGTAAGGGCTCAGGAGGGTGGCCATAAAGGGGACATTTATTTCTTCTACATTGAAGACTTGTCTGAAGACCTCCACTGATTTATACTGAATTTGTGGTCATGTCTGCACTTTTGCTATTTGCCCTAGTTCATGTTGGAAGAAAGGAGTTCAGAAACAGCAGCTGTTTTATTTCTACAACCTTTGTAGGGATTTTGTTTATATTTCTGCAAAAGGGTTTGGGGTAGACTTAGCACAGGGGTAGCCTTGCTACCCAGGGCTGCAAATAGTTCCCAACACCATGTTTTTGCAGCCCGTTACAGCTGGGTAGAGATCCAGATTTGAAAGGCAAAATGTGACTCAGAATAATACATAGATGCACATATTGTACTAGAGCAGAGCTTTCCAAACTTTTCATGTTGGTGACACACACCAACATCAGCAGTGGCGGCGGGGCCTGCGGTGTCCTGGTGTGTGCCGCGCAAACCCGGAAGCGCTGATGGGGGGAACCGGAAGAAGTGGCACCCCCGCCAATCAGTGCTGATTGGCGGGGGTGCCACTTCTTCCGGTTCCCATCAGCGCTTCCGGGTTTGCGCATGATACACCAGGACACCGCAGGCAACACAGTAGTGTGT
Source organism: Charina bottae (assembly GCA_023362775.1). Lineage (NCBI taxonomy): Eukaryota > Metazoa > Chordata > Lepidosauria > Squamata > Charinaidae > Charina > Charina bottae. The sequence goes on along the minus strand of JALMGJ010000005.1, from coordinate 73,522,473 downwards.
TGCGACACACACTTTGGAAAGCTATGTACTAGAGCAGAGCTTTCCAAACTGTGTGTCGGGACATGTTAGTGTGTCGGCTGCAGTGTCTGGGTGTGTCGCGGCGGCTGCTGCCTCCGAGCCCTGCCAGGATTCCATGCAGGTCCTAGTGCCTGCCTTGTGCCTTGCTACCTCCAAACCTGCTGTGATTTCGCGCAGGTCCTAGTGCCTGCCTTGTGCCTTGCTGCCTCCAAACCTGCTGTGATTCCATGCAGGTTCTAGTGCCTGCCTTGTGCCTTGCTGCCTCCAAACCTGCCCTGCCAGAATTCTGTGCAGGTCCTAGTGCCTGCCTTGTGCCCTGCTGCCTCCAAACCTGCCCTGCCAGGATTCTGCACAGGTCCTAGTGCCTGCCTTGTGCCCTGCTGCCTCCAAACCTGCCCTGCTAGGATTCCGTGCAGGTCCTAGTGCCTGCCTTGTGCCTTGCTGCCTCCAAACCTGCTCTGCTAGGATTCCGTGCAGGTCCTAGTGCCTGCCTTGTGCCTTGCTGCCTCCAAACCTGCTGTGATTCCATGCAGGTTCTAGTGCCTGCCTTGTGCCCTGCTGCCTCCAAACCTGCCCTGCCAGGATTCTGCACAGGTCCTAGTGCCTGCCTTGTGACTTGCTGCCTCCAAACCTGCTCTGCTAGGATTCCGTGCAGGTCCTAGTGTCTGCCTTGTGCCTTGCTGTAAGAGTGTGTCGCAAAACGATGCATGTCTAAAAAGTGTGTCACCAACATGAAAAGTTTGGAAAGCTCTGTACTAGAGACAGCAACTCCTTTCTTCTGCATTTTGCACAGCTGCCCTCCAGAGCTGATTCTTGATCCTAGGAAAAGCGGTGTTGGCTTAAGGTACTCCCAGCAGATGCTACCTGTGAGTCCATGCATGCTCCAAATCCCATTTTGCCCTTTGAATCTCAGTCACTTGCACAGTCCTATTGGATATTTCTCAATATCATTGAATTTGTCAGCTGTTTCCTGTAAAATGAAATGCCTACTTAAACCACAAAATAGGCTTAACACCGTTTTTTAAAGAATCCCCAAGATTTCTCTCAACTCAGTAAATGGTGGTGCAGCAATTTCTGTTCAAGAGCTGTGAATTGGTCCCCTGTTGAAGGAAATGGTAACTTTCGGTTTGAGCTACCATGTAACAACTTCAGTGTGAGTTACTTTTGAAACTGTCTGGAAAGTAACATTATTCCAAAAAGCGACTTGCTTCAACAACAGGAAATAGACAGCCCTTGGGCTGAAAGATCTTTCTTAGAACCCAACTGATTTCCTTCCAGGGCCAACACAAAGCCACGAAGTGTGGGTTTTGTTTTTGTACACTTAAGAAGGGTCCTAAATGACTTAATCCCAAAGCTTAGCAGACAGAAGGTGGAAAATTGAATTGCATCTTGGCCCTGCTGAAAAACGGATTCCATCCAACTTTCTCCTAAACTATCCCTAGGCTGCAACTGTTCATCAGTTCTGTCAGCCTGAGAATTGAAGGCTGTACTTCAGGAATGTATGCCTGAGGTTGCTTTCTTCTCTTCCCTAAAAATACAGCATTTTTAGTTCTATGTTATGTCTTTCAATAGGGCTACCATACCATGGCTGTAACAATTCTGTGACCACTAGAAGGAAGCAACCAGCTAGGGGAGAAACCTCAAGTTCTTTGCTCCCATCTAGTGGTCATATGGATTGTTGCAACTCAGAAATGATAACCTTACTTTAGGTTATAACCCATCAGGGACAGACTATCTTTTCTTCATTGCTTACATGCAAACTGCTTCAGAAGTTTCTACATGTTTTATTTTTTGGGGCTTGGCATATCTTGTTCTTTTGGATCAAAAAGATGAAACTTGGGACCTTCCGCATATATTCTACAACTAAAATGCTCTTGATATTAACCTCACCCGGCATTTATTCCACTAAGCATTTGAGGAAAAAAATCCTTTTTTTTCGCCAAAGTTGTAATAAATTATTGGGATTCACTATTAACATGGATTGGGAACTATTATTTATGTTTTGTTAAATTTTTCATTGATATCATTGTACTGCTTTGGTTTGGATTTAACGTTTTATAGCAGTGCAGTCTTATAATTGCCTATTCAGAAGTTAGTCCTATTTAGTATAGGATTGCATTCTAATTCTTGCCAGCCTCCTTGGGATTTTTAAAAGTATTTACTCAGATGTGGTATTTCAATAACAACTCCAGCAAGAAGAAACTCTGTAATGAAATGGAAATATTCAGATTATTTCTCTTGCCTTAAGTGTCTTCAGTGTCTAATTGTAATGGTATGTGAGAAAGACCTTGAAAGACCTTGAAAAGATGCTGCCTAGGGAACGGTCAGATAAGAGAGGGCATAGCCCGCAGCTGCATAATGGGAGGAGAAAAAGGCTCAGAAGGGACCCTCCCTAACTTCTCAGACTGTAAAGTTGCTGGCGGGAGATTTGTACTTTCAGACTTGCAAGATGCTGTTAATGTAGCCTTGCAATAAAGTAGAATTAGCTCATCTGGTTGTGTTTCCTGTCTGGTCTACCAAGGAAGACTGACACTAATAAATAATTTAGATTTAAGACGCCAGGCTTGTCGATCGGAAGATCGCAAATTCGGAGGTTCGAATCCCTAGCCCTGCGTGCGGAGTGAGCTCCCGCACTCGCCCCAGCTCTTGCCAACCTAGCAATTCGAAAGCATGCAAATGCAAGTAGATAAATAGGTACCACTTCAGTGGGTAGGTAACTGCGTTCCGCGCACATCATGCCAGCCACATGACCGCGGAAGTGTCTTCGGACAATGCTGGCTCTTCGGCTAACAAACGGAGATGAGCACCGGCCCCTAGAGTCGGACATGACTGTGCACAGGAAACCTTTACCTTTACTTTAAAGGTTTAGTATAGATAGATAGATACTGATAGAGATAGATAGACAGACAGACAGACAGACAGACAGACAGACAGACATCTTCTTATGCCTTTAATCCTTAGCCTAAGTCACAATGATGGCCCTGTGACAGGTTCAGCAACACAAGTTTAAAGTATGCAGGTCTGGTCAACGAATCCATAAGTAGACAAGGAATCATGATGACCAACCAGTTCTTGCTACATCTTCTGATAGGAATCTGACATCACCAGTCCCTAAAGTCTTTTGAAGATTTTGAAGATCTTACTAAGGAAAGGCAACAGAAAGTTCTATTTTCCCCAGCAAAATATTTTTGGCAACAAACTGATAACTTCCTCCACCTCTGGAAGGCCTAATTTTGTATAGCCTGTACCGAAACTGTACTGGGGTTGAAGTGGCTGTACATTATGAAGTCATCGGATTCTAAAGCAGGAATGCAAAACTTGTGGCTTTTTAGTTGTAGAGAGCTACAACTGACTACAGGCTCACCACAACTAACTACAGGCTGCTAGCATCCCTTGCTATTGGTCATGCTGACTGGGGCCACTGTAGTTGTAATTCAGCTTAATGTGGCGGGCAGCAGGAAAACCCCATCAACTTTACTGGGACATACTTTTAAAGTATAGGATATCATGGGAGGCTCCCTCTTAATTTATTTTCTTTCTTTCTTTCTTTCTTTCTTTCTTTCTTTCTTCTTTCTTTCTTCTTCTCTTTCTTTCTTTCTTTCTTTCTTTCTTTCTTTTTCTTTCTTTCTTTCTTTCTTTCTTTCTTTCTTTCTTTCTTTCTCTCTCTCTCTCTCTCTCTCTCTCTCTCTCTCTCTCTTTCTCTTTCTTTCTTTCTTTCTTTCTTTCTTTCTTTCTTTCTTTCTTTCTTTCTTTCTTTCTTTCTTTCCAATTTTTATCACCGCCCATCTCCCCTGAGGGGGACTCTGGGCGGTTTACAAAGGAGTCAACAGTTAAAATACATGAAATATAATACAATATAATACAGACACCATAGAAGTAAAATAAAATAAGTATAAACCCTGGTATATTTAATACCAGGGGGCGTGGTGGCTCAGCGGGTAAGACGCCAGGCTTGTCAGGAAGATCGCAAGTTCGGAGGTTCGAATCCCTAGCCCTGCGTGCGGAGTGAGCTCCCGCACTAGCTTCTGCTCTTGCCAACCTAGCAATCCGAAAGCATGCAAATGCAAGTAGATGAATAGGTACCACTTCGGTGGGTAGGTAACAGCGTTCCGCGCGCGTCATGCCGGCCACATGACCGTGGAAGCGTCTTCGGACAACGCTGGCTCTTTGGCTAACAAACGGAGATGAGCACCGGCCCCTAGAGTCGGACACGACTGCACAACTGTGCAGGGGGAACCTTTACCTTTACCTTTATATTTAATACCAGAAGAGATGTGAAACTGAACCCTCCCTTTTAATATTTAGGAAGGTTTTAAAAGCATGGCTTTTTCAGTGCACATTTGGAGACTGAGGTCAGAATGGGTGGAGGTATCCAAGTTTAGGTTGAATCTGGTTGTTTGATGATATAACCCATCATGGTTTCATAATGGTGACATTGTCACTGCTGATCGTACCTTTCGTTTTGGATACATCCATTTCTTTTGCTGATTATTGTATTATGTTGCTGCTTGTACATCGCTTAGAGTCTGGCACCTGAAGCTGCATAAAGCATGAGTAATTAATAAATGAATATAAATAAAAAAATATAGCACTAGGTAACTGGCACCATCGCCTATGCCTATGCAAGTCAGAACTCGGTGGCAGCACTTACTTCCAGGTCAATGGGCTTGAAGTAAGTTTAATTGGGGAAGTCCCCGGTTCTCCTCCTCTCCCCCCTTGCATTTCTCTTCCGCCTCACAGGCCACCCCATTTCTGAGTCTTGCGCGTCTCACCCGGCCCTTCCCTGCCTGCCTGCCCCGTTCCTTCCCCACGTAGCCCCTTCCTAAGTCGTATTCCTCCTCCCGGTTCCCACGGCCGGCCGGCAGCTCTCCCGGTGTTCTGCGATAGCTGCAGCCCGGCGCTGGGCGAGGGCGGAGGCAGAGGCGGGCTTGGCCTGGGATTGACATGCGGTGCCCGCGCCCTGAGCACGGAGGGCCGCGCGATTGGCTGGCGCGCGCGGGGATCCTTCCCCACCCCCTTCCAGCAATCCCGCAGCGCTGCCTGCCGGAGAACGGCGACTTCCAGTGGAGAGATGGCGGCCGCCGCGGGCAGATCGCTGCTGCTCGTCCTCTCCAGGACTCCCGGTGGCGGGGGAGGACCGGCGCTGACCGCCGCCGGCTGCTTCCTTGGGCTGGAGCGGCGCCGTCAGCAGCAGCAGAGGCACAGGACGGTGAGTCCCTTGGGCGGCGGGGCGGAGGCCAGAACCGGGACGGGCAGGCGGGGGCGCCGGCAAGGCTGCGGGGCTCGGGCGCGGGTCGTTGCCCTTCAGCCGAGCCCTCCGGCTGGGACGCGGGGAGCCCTTGGGCGGTGCAGCGGGGAAGCCCTTTGACGCCAGACTTCCCGGTGCCGCCCGTCGAAGCCGCCTGCTCTTCCCTCCCTCACTCCCTCAGGCAGAGAGCCCTGCCCAGTCCTTGCTCAGGGTCCGCCCCGCCAGCGGAGGGACCGCCCGCCCGGGACAAGGACGACCCTCTTCCTTTTTCTCCTCGGTCCCGGCGAGCGGAGCGCGGCAGGCTGAGGAGAGCGGGAAGTGGCGGACCCGCAGGCTGCGGAATGGGCAGGAAAGCGGCGGCGGTGGGGAAGGCAAGCGCCGCCGCTGTGGCTGCTGCCGCTGCTGCCGTGCTGCAGTGTCTTGAACATCTTTTTCTCTCCTCGGTGCTGCTGCGTCTTTTTTTTTTTTTAAATGTTGGCCGAGGAGCTCCGGGTGGGCGCGGCGGCGGCGGCGGCGCGGGGAAAGGGGAAGCTGGTTTACCGAGAGATGAACGTTGCCGGGTTTATCCGAAGTGGTGGCTCCTGCATGGAGCGCGAAGAGAAGCGCTAACTCTTTTTCGCCTTCGCCCCAACTTAGAAAACAAAAGGGAGCGCAGGGAGGCGCGGGTGTCCTTCCCCGCAGGCTGCCTAGAAACGGTTTGGGCTGGACTCCAATGATTTCCCACAGTTTTTAGAAGTGCGGTCCCTGCTCTCCCCGCCCCTAAGCAAAGGGGCTTATGAGAATCCGAATCGGTGTCTGAGCGATGTTCTGAGCAGCCCTTTTCTCGGATGCTGTTTTGCTTGTCACGTTTGAGGCTCAAAATGATGACAGTGCATCGATGTGCCAGAACTCACAGGCCACCTTGAATTCTAGCCCACGGCTTCAGCCGGGTGCTCCGCAAACCCACGGCAGCTAGTCTGTGGATCACTGGGTTGTGTGAACCCAGAAACTGAGTTAATAGAGAAACCCCTTAGTAAAGGTGTCCTTCAAATGCGATGCATGGGGTCGGATTAAAGCCCTAGTAAATTTGAAAGTTGACAGCCACTTGGATGTGATTCCAGAGTTGAGAAGATACAATAAAATGAAGTACATGTAAGACCTGCTTTTGATGGACTTGTACACTCTGTATAGTTGCCTTGGGTAACTATTTCCTGATTATATACATTTTATCCTTGGCTTGCATCTAAATATATAGTAAAAGATGGTTCATGTTTAAGTCGGTAAAAATTCACTCATTTTTGTTCTGTGTTTTAAGATGAATATTAGAGCAGCTGCTTTGGGTGCTGCTGCCCCCCAACCTTCTTGAGAACATTCTCCACCGTTTCCTGCTGTCTTGCTGTGCCTTAAAGTTGTGGAAGTAAAGTTGAGAATACATGTTGTAACACTATTTTTTTTTTACGAAAAAGAACCTAGGGCCCATTGCCAACTCAAACTGTTCCTATGTTTTAGCTTGTTAATTCTTTATTCTGCTCATTTTAAAAGTTCTTTAGTTTCTCTACTCAGAACAAACATGTTTCATACTCACTTTATGCCAGAACAGCTTCAGTGTACTTTATGATAGTGACCTCTGCTTTTTTATCTTTTTGTGACACTCTTCAAATGAAATAGTTTGTGAGGCTACTATGTAGCAGTGCATTTTCAACAAGAGCTATACTTGTAATTTTGTAGTACATCTACTCAGGACTGCAACTAGGGTCTGTGTCACCCAGGGCAAATGTGGATTCCGTGCCCCTCCCCCATGGGTTGGTAAGGGAGGTGTTGTCATTTTGGCCCCTCCCCCAGCGCGGTGCCCGGGGCACATGCCCTGGTTGCCCCCCCTCCCTAGTTGCAGCCCTGCATCTAGTAACCCAGAATGTTTCTGTGAATGGGCCAGAGAATACCGAATTGGATAGGCCAGGGTTTTTCAAACTTTTTCAGGAATCTCTTACTTTAAAAAAAACATTCCCAGGGCCTTTGACAAAGTTCTACTGATAGAAAACTGGCAATAAAATGAAACTTATATCGCTGTAATTTATATATGCAAATGTGTGTATTAAAGTTATTTGAATTTCACAAAAATCGATGCCCTAATTACTGTTCCAGAAAGCCCTCCATTATTTTAAGTATAAAAAGTAAACTGCAAAATTAATGTTTTTTGTGTACACAAATTAAAACTTGAATTTCAAAACTACATGGTAATTCAGTGTTTTAACAAAACAAATTAATGTCCACTGACTGGGATAAAATTGTTTTTCCTAAAAAAAATTGCTGTGGACACTCCTGGCTGTGTTCAAGTGAACTTTTTTTTTTTGCCCTTAGTTTCCTATAGAACCCCATTTTTACTTATCATAGATGATAGTTTTGATATAAAGAGTCCAAAGAAACAACTTTTGCCAGAATTCAGGATAAAAAAATAGTCTTTATAATGCAACAGGTATCTGACAGTTTTGTCTAATATAAATTTATTTTATCAGAATATTGATAGTCTTCCTTATCCTAGCTGAAAAGTTTTAGTCTGAAATGAATGATATTGTTCAGCCTGAAAAAGTAGGTATAATGTTAACTGCTTATAAAAAAAATCATAATGAAGTTAAATGGAAAGATTTATTAACAGATCTATTAACATATAAATATGGTTATTAATCACAGTTAGCCATGAGGTCAGTTTTGTACTGGTTGGTTTGTTGAGAAATAAAATTTTAATGTGCATGAAAATATTCCTTGATTCTTATACAGAAATACAAACAGATATAGTTTATTTATTTATTCAAATTCTCTTATTGTAACAATCAAACACATTTTTTCATTCTTATGAATTAAAAAAAATAAGTTGAATGTTGCATTCATTTTGTTTGAAGGTTGTAGTAGATTTCACTGAGCAATCAACCTGTGTGTGCAGTAGATGGCACTCTGCATTGTTCTGGTGGCTTTTATAAGGCCAGAAATCAGATAGTTTTCACTCTTTTGACTTCTAGTATTCAGCAGAAGACCCGGTGAAGCTGTTTGATTGAATGATGGCAGACAGTTCATAAATCACAACTGCAATTTATGTCTAGAGAACAGCTTCCTCCATTAGATTTGAAAGTCAGACATGCTTTTGATGACAGAAGCATGCATGCTCTAGTAAGCATGCTTTATTATTTGTTATAGACATTTGGCCCTGTGAATGTGTAAGCTTTAAAAGCCAGGCTACGTGGGGCCTGCGTTGGTGTTCAGTTATTCATTGCACATTGTGAAAAAAGCAATGTTTTTCTTCCTTTTTCAGAATGAATAGATGAACTTAGCAAAGAATTAGGTCCTTATGTTCTTACCTTCCCTGTTTATTACTACCACTGCTGCTGCTGCTATCATTGTGAGAGCTCCCCAGTATCATTTGTCATCTTCCTCTGCCTTGCAAAATGGTCAGGTGGCAATGAAAGCATCTAACCTTATTATATCATTATATTACCATCATACCCACCCTTTGGAATAAGCTACCCCCACAGATAAGGCAAGCCCCCACTCTCCTGGCCTTCCAGAAGGGACTCAAGACGTGGCTGTGCCACCTTGCTTGGGGTGGAAGGGGGGATAGTTCATCGTGGTGGTGGCTGGCACCGTGATCTGACCCCAGGAAATTTTAACAAGACTGTGATTCACCATCTTGGGTTTTAGATTATATATCATATTTTAGAGCTTTTATTATATTTGTATATTTACTATTCTTAATGTATTTTTAATTGATATTTATTTGTTATTGTTTTAATTTGTTGTAAACCGCCCAGAGTCATTACATGATGGGCGGTGGAAAAATACGATCAATAAAAAAAATAAAACAAAAAATAATGATATGCATGGTTGCTATGGTGGTGATGCAATGTTTGTGTCATAAACTGGCCCCATCGCAATGGTTGTGTAGATGTTGTTTGTGCTGTTGTCACCTGACTATTTTAAAGGAAGAACAGGGAAAGAACAGTTACGGTAGAGAGCTTTGTGCTTGTAGGTAGATGCTTTGTTTGTTTAAGATATCAGACAAAATAATAAAACCTTCCTTGTTCCTGTTGTTCCTGTGTATAAGACCTTGATTCCTGGAAAAAAAAACCTGTTTCAATTGGGTATAATTCCATGGAAAATAAGGCCAAAATTGGAACAGAGGAATTATTTGGCCTACCACAAGTTGGGTTATTAATTAAGATTGGAATTCTTTGGTGTTATTGGCCTTATCTAGAATGCACGGATCCCAGGACTTGTGACTATGTATTCGTCCCATCATTCAAGAAATAGCAAGCAGAACTCTGCTGTGTCTGTGATTCTGGCATACATCTCTGTGTTGTATTTTGCTAAATTAAAGACATAACCCAAAATTTGTGCCAAAAAAAGAATAGTGTGTGTTCCTTTTTGTAAAGTTCATGTATACTTTTATTCTCCACAAGTCTCTCAGTGTTGGTGTATTGTCTAGCTTTGATCTTTATAACCAGAATGTAGGCAAGTCTAAGCAATGCCTTTCCAAACTTGGTGCTGATGCAGAATTCTTTTTGCAGGGCTGTGTGTGAGAGAGAGAGAGTGTATGTGTGATTGGTAGGCTTCCCGTTTTTCTGTCTAATTACAAAATTGAGCCAATAGTGAAGTTGTCATGCAAGCATGCCCTGCGAATATTAATATTTTTCTAATTCAGCAGATGATTATCAAAATTTCCAGTTTACTAGAGTGTGTTCCTTTTTGTTTTTGCTTTGTTTTTTGTGCCTTTGGGTCAGTCTTGACTCTGGGCAACTGCCTGGTCAAGTCCCTGCAGTTTTCTTGGCAAGATTTTCAGAAGTGGTTTGTCCTTGCCGTCTCCTTCCTAGGGCTGAGAGAGAGGGACTGGCCCAAGGCCACCCAACAGGCTTTGTGCCCAGTTTCTAGCCAGGTGCCTTAACCACTACACCAGACTGGCTCCTGTTGCCTCTTACTGAATGAAATAAAGAATTTGGAAATACATTTGTATGAAAGATGTAAGTGTTGTTTAAGGCTATTAGATATGGTCCAAAAGCCACAGTAGTGTTATGGTTAGTTAAATTGTCACAAAACAAGAAGCACATTTGCTGTTATTTAATGCCAGTGGTAGGTAGCCAACAACTCATGGATGTTATTTAACCCTTAAACTTTTTTTTTCTTTTTGGCCCCCCAAACTCTCCAAGATTGTGCTAACACAATTCAGCAGCAAACTGCTAAAGAACAGTGACATGATTTCCTATGAAATTTTAGTGGGGGGGGGGGGAAACAAAAAGTGGATTGATAAACCTTAGATACTTTTAACAAACCAAGCTCTTTAAAAAAAAAAAGATTTGTCCCAGGGTGAAAAAGTTGTTGCATCATCATCTTGATATTATTACTCAATGGCTCTCAGTCACTAAAGAAACTATAATAAAAAGTGCAGCCACTACCTGCAAAAAAATTGTCCATCTTGTTTTATGAAAAGAATAGATATTATTCTTTGTAATTGTTTTTGAATTTGATCAACCATATACTTTTTCTCCCCAGGGTAATTACTTTATGTTTTTTACAGAAATATTTGAATATTTATTGAAATTGTTAAACATCCAAAATAATGCATAGTTTAAAGCAAAGGATTATGTGTTTAATTTAGGGTTAGGTAAGAAAGGTGCGATGGCTCAGTTGTTAAGATGCCAGGCTCGTCGATCAGAAGGTTGGCGGCTCGAGACCCTAGCCCCGCGTGACGGAGTGAGCTCCCGCACTCGCCCCAGCTCTTGCCAACCTAGTAATTCGAAAGCATGCAAATGCAAGTAGATAAACAGGTACCACTTCGGTGGGAAGGTAACAGCGTTCTTCGCGCGTCATGCCGGCCAGATGACCGCGGAAGCATCTTCGGATAGCGCTGGCTGTTCAGCTAAGAAACGGAGATGAGCACCGGCCCCTAGAGTCGGACACGACTGTGCAGGGGAAAACCTTTACCTTTACTTTTTTTAAAGAAAGGTGGATGGACTCAGTTATGGTGGTTATGGTGCACTGTTGGACAGCCTGAACGACCATCATGGAGAAAATCTATGTGGCTGCTAAGAGTCGACACTGACTTGATAGCACATAATCAATTTAATACAGTTTAATAAGGACTTTTGCATGGAAAGCTAAAAATAATCTGATACATACATAAAGTCCTCTTTGCTGCTAACACTAATACTGCTAAATGCTAACACTGAGGGCTGTTTGTTACTTAGCTACGTTTGATTAAAAAATTAACACTAGGGGTGCTCCATTTCAACATTTGAATAAAGTGCCCCTTTGAGGCCCACCTATGAGTGGAGCACTTACACCGCTTTGTTTTGGTTAGCAACAGCCATGCCTGTGCACAAGCTTGGGATCAGGCAGTCATGGCCTTGCCTTGCCTTTATACATTTACTAATGTTCATTATTCATAATTCTGAAGACTTCCAAAAGCTGAAACGCCTTTCATGCTATTTTCACTCACTTGTTGCCTTGAAATGATTTGTCTAATATATATTGTCCTGGCTATTTAAAGATTTGAAGAACATATTACAAATGGAAACATAAGCATCCCTGTTCAACACATAAACAAGTTAGAAGCAATCCCTTTGGAAAATCTCTTTGGGTCTTGTAAGCTCAGTTGTTCTGTCCTGTGATAATGCATCACAGTGGCTTACAGGTTTTGATACTCTGCTGGAACTGTTAGGTAGGTTCAGATATAATTTAAAAAAAGTTGACAACTTAGAACCAAAGAAAGAATATTGAGATTCTGGGAGATTCATTGTTTTCATGAGCTTGCTTGTATCTTGTGGGTAAATTTGGTTCTTTTAGGATTACAGGACTTCAGGCTTTGTGAAGGGGAATTTTGATGAATCAAATCAACATCTCTATTGCAATCACTGGCCAGGTTCTTGGCCTTTTGGCTAGGATCAAATGAGTTTGAATGGATCTGTTCATGCTAATTGCCCAGCAGCAGGTGATCTGAAGGCGTCCTGAACAATGCTGTTCATCAGTGCTCTTTCAGACGTAGTAACATGCTCTTGTAATTACAATTACGCCAGGAATTGGTCTCTATGCACTGTTGATTATATGACAAGCCTGTGATTCTAACTTCCAATTGGTCTGGATATAGTGCCGTTAGCTTGGTGTTGGTTAAAATTATGACACAGTCAAGGTAAAATATATATTATACTTAAAAAAAAGAGGAAGCATGAATGTATTAGAAAACTCACTGACGTTCATGCTATAATTGATTTGGCCAATTTAAGAGAATAAATGTCCTAATGTTTTCAGTCACAGCATGGCATCTAAAAAGCTCACCAGTTTCATTAAAGTACATGGATCTTAAAAGAAACCTTTAGAGAATGAAACAGGAGGCTTCAGCAAGTCACTAATAGCAATTAAGCCGCCAAGTTATCTTTAGTCTATTCTGGAATAAATTGTGGGTTTGCAAAGCGTTGTGTTTTGAGCTTGGAATGGCCACTCTGAATACTCTGAGGTTGGAATAATATAGATGTTCTGGAGTTTTACTGGGATCCTGACTTAGTGTGCTGTGACCTCTTCAACAAACTATGCTGGAAACAAACCATAGTGTAAACCCAGCCCTTCTGAGTCAAGTCTTTACAAAAAACTACATACATACATACATACATAAAATCAGCAGTGGATAAAAACAGCGGTATTGATAAGGAAGTCATATTGTCAGGCTCAGCCCAAGAACGACATAGAAGCAATCCAGCCAAAGTTCAGTTCTTTATTTGCTTACACCGTAAGGACAGAATCTTGCCAGACTAAACCTCCATCACTCTAACCCAGGGTTTCTCAACCTTAGCAACTTTAAGATGTGTGGACTTCAACTCCTAGGGAGTATGCCCTGGGAGATTCTAGGGAGTGGCTATCCTAAATCTCCTCCTTTTCCCATGATCCAACTCAGGACAGTATTGTCTCTTGTCTCCCCCCCCCCCCCTCCTTGGAAGGTGCTCCTTCCTTCCTGAGAACCTGCTGCCTTACTGCAGTCCATCACATCACCTCCCCCTTCGGAGACCCATTCCATCATACATATGCTCCCTATATAGTTCTTTTTAAGGTGGACTGCAACTTTTAAAATCAATTGTGATTTCTGAAAACTTATTAAAAATAGCCTTATGCAGAGCACATTGTAATAACCCAAACATGATGTAACTAAAGCATATATTACTGTGGCCAAATCTGCATTCTTCAAGAATAAGCCACATGTACTTGATTCATCTAAGGGGCGTGGTCGCTCAGCGGGTAAGACGCCAGGCTTGTCGATCGGAAGATCGCAAGTTCGGAGGTTTGAATCCCTAGCCCTGCGTGCGGAGTGAGCTCCCGCACTAGCTCCAGCTCTTGCCAACCTAGCAATTCGAAAGCATGCAAATGCAAGTAGATGAATAGGTACCACTTTGGTGGGTAGGTAACAGCGTTCCGTGCGTATCATGCGGCCACATGACCGTGGAAGTGTCTTCGGACAACGCTGGCTCTTCGGCTAACAAACGGAGATGAGCACCGGCCCCTAGAGTTGGACACGACTGCACAAATGTGCGGGGGGGACCTTTACCTTTACTTTACTTGATTCATCAGGCTTAGCTGGGCAAAGGCAGTTCTGGTCTTGCTAGGGTGTGGGGCTTATATATCATACTAAGATATCACCTGTTTAACCATGGTTTATTGAATGAAACAAAGGGTATCATTCCAATGATGACTTAACCTGATGTACGCAGCCACTTGTTCTTCAGCTACTGCTACTTGATTAGCCTTTTCGCATATAGTCTTCAGATTTAATTATTGAATTGTTTCAGCTGTGAATCTTTAATTTATTTGCATTTATGCAAAGCTTTCATGTTCCTATGTTCCCTGGGTATTAGTCAGCTGAACCTGAATGCAAAGCTGTCATTTAAAGTAGGAAACAAGTATTGTTAAGTTTTGAATTTGTGTTGAAAGAAATTGGGGGAAGTGAACAAAAATGTTTTATTGGTACAGGGTTGGTACAATAACTGATCCCATACTCCAGATGTTAGCAACCCTGTGCCCTTGAAATTTTAGCCCTCATAGTCTTCAGTTACACAGGCTGGAATTTTTATTAGAAGCATCTGATGCCTGCCATTGCTCTGACTCCTAGTGGATAGTTTTATGACGACCACCCAGAACAAATACAGTACACTTTCTATATCTACATGGGTTTTGAATATTTTTCATAGTATCTATTGGCCACCTGGAGGAAGAGAGAAATTTAGATAGAAACCTTAGTTCTGTTGCTGGCAGAATTGTGTATCAAAGTGGAGAATTAGAAGGGAAAAAAGCATTAAGTGTATTAAGACAAGAGATGAGAATGAGTTCAGGTTGCACAGCCAGCAACCTTAGGTAGTATACCTGTTTATTTATTTAATTTTATTTATTTATTTTCTATCCTGCCTTTATTATTTTTATAAATAACTCAAGGCGGCAAACATACCAAATACTCCTTCTTCCTCCTCTTTTCCCCAGAACAACAACCCTGTGAGGTGAGTTGGGCTGAGAGAGAGTGACTGGCCCAAGGTCACCCAGCGGCTTTCATTCCTAAGGCGGGACTAGAACTCTCAGTCTCCTGGTTTCCCATTGGCTCCTTCCTAGGGCTGAGAGACAGGGACTGGCCCAAGGTCACCCAGCCGGCTTTCATTCCTAAGGCGGGACTAGAACTCTCAGTCTCCTGGTTTGCCATTGGCTCCTTCCTAGGGCTGAGAGACAGGGACTGGCCCAAGGTCACCCAGCCGGCTTTCATGCCTAAGGTGGGACTAGAACTCTCAGTCTCCTGGTTTGCCATTGGCTTCTTCCTAGGGCTGAGAGACAGGGACTGGCCCAAGGTCACCCAGCCGGCTTTCATGTCCAAGGCGGGACTAGAACTCTCAGTCTCCTGGTTTCTAGCCCGTTGCCTTAACCACTAAATACCTGTTGCTGTATTCTGGACTTAGAAATGGGGGGACTAAGAGGATCGTTTTAAAATCAGTTATAAAATCAGAAAGCAAGAGTTGACACTTGAAGATTTGTCGCAATTTAATCATAATTGTGAATGAATCCTACAATCCTGTCCAAACACTCTCTTTAAAAAGGCATTTTCTGTAAAACCCAATCCCCAGGTATTAAATAGAATGACATTGTTTATACAAAACAGGTAAAAGAAATATGCATTACAGTTCACATATTACTTCAGAGCAAAAGCATGTAGAGAGATGGAGTAGATAAGATATATAGATAAGACTTTATTATAGTCATTAACCAAAAGAAAGAAAAGACCACCATAGTAAAACATTGCATAACCTTAAGGAATTACTGCTCATCACAGGGCAGTGTTTACACACTGTAAAACAAAATTTGGCAACATTTAAGGACACAGATTTATCTTTGTTATCTAGTAGGTAATGTAAGTGGAATAAATCAGAATGCCGTGGGAATTTAGAAGGAGAGGAGAGATCAACTGCAAATGAGTCTCCCTATAGAACTGGCAGTATAACAAAACATGGGCTGCAGTTTCTATTGTACCCGCATCACAAGGGCACCATAGCCCTTGTGGGGATTTTCCTGTATTTCCTTTCCAACCTGCTGTAGGGAAAGAAGACAGAGTTTAGGAACAATGTCTGTTTGTTGACCTGCAGCTTAATCTTTGGGATGGATGAATGCCTTGGCAGTTCCTGTATACACATTATGCTTAGGCATGATTTGCTATAAGTATAAAGATTGCTGAATAAAACTTAGTTGCTGGGTTCACAAATCATAAGACGCAATAAAGCATTGTTTCCAAGATACAATTATTATTATTGTTATTTATTAAATTTAATATAGCCACCCACTCCAGCGGACTCTGGGCAGCTTACAAAACACAATACAGGATTAAAACAAAAACATAAACAAAATGAAACAAAAAAATATTAGATTGACACTGTATTGTAAGATAGGCCATATTATAGCTTAATAGCTGTAATAGAGTTATAAATCTAGCCAGGGTTTTCTTCTTTTGCTCTTGAGTTTCCTTTGCTATATGCCAATTTAAAGTTTGTTAACAGACCAGGATAACAAGCAGGATCTGCATTGTTAATGTTTGTTAAATTAGAGTTCTGCAGTTCAGATGTCATGAAAACTAAAATCTTAATACAAAAAAACCAACATATTGTCAAGGGAGAAGGTAAGAGAGGGATTTATTCATTATGTCATAAACCATGGGCCTGATGCAGAGTCAATTAGATTTCAGTCTGTTTAAATCAATGGGAGCGACATGCAAATAAGCAACTTGATTTGCATCTAGATCCAAATCCATGAAACTTTTACCCCATTTCTACTAGGCTAGCATCTCCTATATTATTTATTATATGGAGAAATGTCATGACATACAGTAATGGCCATTTTCACTCGTCTGATATGTTTAGACAAAAATCTTCCCCTTGAATTGGGAATTAAAACTCACCATGTGTGAATGTAATACACATTTAAACTGTTTGCTGTGTACAATTAATTTGGCAACAAGTACCCTTCTGAAATGAGCATTAAGTATGAAATATTCAATTTTATGATCCTAATAAAAGTTGCAATAGGTCGAATTTTCTTGATTTACCTCTATACCCCAGTTACAGTCAAACCCACCCACCCACCCATCCATCTCAGAACAACCGCTCACAACCTTTTTAATTGACAAGATTCCTAAAAATTGGAAAATATGGCACTTGAAAAAAAACCTCCAGATTTAAAAAAATGAGTAAGGGGGAGTGTTTTCTGTTGGAAAGTCACTGTTGTACTGAATGATTAACTTGCAGTGCTGATTGGCGGTCTCTCTGAGCTAGTGTTATGCATCATTTAAAACTGCTCAAGCTGCAGAAGGAATGATCTCTTCAGGAGCTGGAACTAAAATGAAATTGAAATGAAACTTAGGCTGTAGTATATGGTAACGTCTGACTGCTTTGAGGTCTTACTTATTTTGGGGATGAGTGAATGCTCTTCTACAGATTGAGGACACCAATGCAGTTAACCTAATTGGGCACTGAATTTGATGACTTAAAAAGAGAAGGCTTTATAGTGACTTAACTATTTTGACCAGGTATAGCCAAAAAAAAAAAAAATCCTTAAAGTATTTTATTGGGAAACTTTAAACAATAACACCTGGAATCCATATTCAGAAAGCCATTCTCAGAAACATTTAGAAGGTTTTTGGAAATAAAGGTCACCATTTAATTTAGCAACTCCTATTTCTTAATTTTCTTGGTTAGATTCATATAATTTAGGAGCACCATGCTTATTGAAAACAAACCTGTATAGCTTATCTATAGCTCATCAGATAGATAGTTAATCTATCCAAAGAATTCTAGAATGGAAGAGTTGCACAAACCAATCTAGGGAAGACATCATTCATTGAAGGGAATTATAACTGAGTTTCCCAAGGGTGCCAACCAGTTATTTGCTTTTAAGCCGATTTTCTGAATTTCTCTTTATTTTAGGCAGTATTCTTCTATTCTCAAATAACACTGAATTTAGCTGAAGAAAAATTATACAGACATAAAATCGGGGTAATTTTTACCAAGTTATTAAAATAGGAGTTGAGAACATGTGAACAGCAGAGCAGGATTTACAGTATGGAAGAGATAGCCAACAATGATACCATTATTTACATATATTTTATCTCTTGGGAATAATGAGATATGGATGAGAAGTTCTACCTATTGCTCTTGAAACCACCTGCTCATTTAACTATCTAGGAAGTCTTTAAAGCTTGAAATGGAGCCATAGGTTGTTATAATATGGGTGTGATCCTCTATAGCCTCAACCGCTTGGCTAAGGCTTCCTTCATGAACTACATGAACTATACTTCTATGTGATCATTTATACCACACACATATCTTGATTGCTACATGGCCTTGTATGGAACAGGTACAAGTACAAGGTACAAGTAGTGATGACATCTATAAGGAAACAAATTATATGTCCTTTTTAAAATTTTCAGTAGCATTTAGCAAAAGTAATGATGTGAAGTATATGTGAACACAATCAACAAGATGGAAATAGAACTTTGCAGTCTATTGACATTTTAGAACTGTAAACTTTTAAATTGGATAAACTTTTAAATTTGATTTTAAATGGAAGATAGATGCTTTTGAACTGTGGTGTTGGAGGAAAATTCTGAGTGCGACTTGGACTGCAAGAAGATCAAACCAGTCCATACTCCAGGAAATAAATCCAGACTGCTCACTTGAGGGAATGATATTAAAGGCAAAACTGAAGTACTTTGGCCACATAATGAGAAGACAGGATGCCCTGGAGAAGAAGCTGATGCTAGGAAAAGTGGAAGGCAAAAGGAAGAGGGGCCGACCAAGGGCAAGATGGATGGATGATATTCTGGAGGTGATGGACTCAACCGTGGGGGAGCTGGGGATGGTGACGGCCGACAGGAAGCTCTGGCGTGGGCTGGTCCATGAAGTCACGAAGAGTCGGAAGTGACTGAACGAATAAACAACAAAACTTTTAAAATCCTTATTTAAAGTTCATAGAATTGATACTTAAATCCAGATCTTTTCATATTAGTATTACTACTGATACTATGTTACAGTCCAAGCCTCTCATTTCTTTAATATCCTTTCTTTAGGTGAAAAATAAAAATGTGATTCAGCTATCAGATGATGAGACCAAGAAAGCAGATAGTTTTCTAAGGCTGACTTGGGCTGATCTCAGGAAATTAAGCAGGTTCAGAAGTGGTTGATATTTTGATGGGAGAATACTGGGAAATTCTAGGGTTGTAGGTTAGACGGATGTTGAAAATGCATTCTGAAAGAAACAGTGACAAACCACGTCCATATTGTTGGTGTTGAATTTGATTTGAAGGAGATTTTCTTTTTCATACAAGTTGCAGGGTTTACTTCTTCTTGGTGGTCTTTCAGGCAGAATCACTGCATGTCTCAGTCTTTTACAAATGGGTAACTTTGAAATTTGGTCTTCTATAATTTAGTATTGAAGCATATGAAGTGACAGCTCTGCTAATGCTAAGTTAAAGTATTTTATTACTAAGATATAACTTAGTCTAATTTTCATATTTATACAGTTATATTCATGTAAATTCATTCACATAAATGTACAGTTTTGCTTTTTGACCTTTCCTAAACCTTTTGTTTAACCAGAGAATTCATATTGAGTAATAATTTTAGATGAATTTTCACATTGTCTGTAAAGTATGTTTATGAAGAAGCTCAGAAGCACTGTATGTAAAAAAAAATTTCCAAGAAAATATCTTAGGAGGATTTTTTTAAAAACCTGTACCTAACATTTTTAGGAAAAATAGTTTCCTTGTTGAGGGAATTGAAGAACTAAATCTTGAGCAATGAATGTGAATAATTCAAAATAGTATTTTAAGATAGAAATTGGCTTCATAAATCAATTAGTGGCTGCAAGCAGCGCTCTGATTTTCTTTTTCCTAACATCCTCATGAAAAACATTATGGCTGTTAGAGTGCCTTCAGTACAGTTCACAGTTATTATGCCAGCTTTATGGCCTCAGGATGTGGGAATACAATAGTCAAAACAGAGTTGATTGAAGCATTCAGGGGATATTATATTATACCTAACCTACCTGTGCCACCTTTGCTAATTGCCATTTGTTTTGTTTTAGAGAAAGATTGCTGCATTGACCTTAATAGTCCTAAATAATCTGTAACTGGAGAGATTAGAAATTTAATACTTCTAAAAAAAATTGCAGACAATAATGATATTCTGGGATACTCTGCCAGGATCAAAGGGCACTGTCTCACAGGTGACAGGATGTGAGGCCTTACTGGTGAAGCTGGGTTCTAGGGACAAGGTGAGAATGCTGCTTTTGTGCCATCACCTCTGATACAGGGCAGTTTCCCTGCTTGAGCTTTTGGACTTCCATCGCTGAATTGGCAGTGAAGTTTCCAAAGCTGATTGTTCTTAGGGACATCAGCTTGCCTTTCTTGGGAGAGGAGCTGGAAGTGGTTCAGTAGTTCATGGCAACCATGATAGCCGTGGACCTGTCCTAGGTCACACAGGGCCCAATGAACATTAGATGTGAGTTTTGTGACTTGATCTAAGGCTTGGGGCTGTTAACATCTGTCCCTTGTCATAGTCAATACTATGGACTATGGATTACTGTGGAGCTGTTAGGTGCCATGAACCTCCATGGAGAGGATGGGTCCATTCAGTCAGTCTCTCTCAGGTATCCAATGGAGATGATGGTGGGCAGTTCTATTCAAGCCTTAGCTACCTGTTGGAAGAGGGAGGTGGCATCAGTCCTTGATTAAATTGCTCCTGGATGGTCTATCGTGGCTTGCCAACCAGGGGGGCCCTCTGGGATTTCTGAGAATGCCAGGGAATGAAGCGAACCGAGAGACACCTAGACTGCCACTGACATAAATCAAGGAGTGATTCTGACTGACCACAGGTAAGAGCCCATACTGGGGCCTACACTGTGATAATAAGACTGCTATTTCCCTGCTCTTACTGCATCCACATAGTGCTGCCCAGCAGCCCCCTTTATAGTGACACAGAATCTAAAGAGACAGGCAGGAGGAACCCCTAAAGGGCTGCTGTATGGAATTCTGTAGGGGTCTGGAGGACAAAGCCACTCAGATTCTCTTGGAGTTGTATGCTAGCTGGGCAGGTCCTTATGAAGTTATCTGGGATGAGTTTGATCCTGTGAATCCCGAGGGAGCTAACAGGGTTCTCTGCAGCATCAGCTCAGCCACTTGCAGTCTGGGTCCTTGTTGTTGCTGGGCTGTGAAAACGTCTGAGGAGGTGATGCAGAGCTGGATTGGGACAGTGGTGAATGTCCTTGAGCGAGGGAGTGTTACCCCCTTCTTTAAAAGAGGTTGTGCTACGCCCAGTCTTCCAGAAGATGGGACTAGATCTAGACAAACTGGACTACCATCAACTTGTTTACAGCCTCCCCTTTTTGAGGAAAGTTGTGGAGAAAGTACTGTAGTTGGATTGAAGCTGCAGAAGACGCTGGAGGGAACAAGTAGACCCATTTCAATCAGGTTTCAGATCTCAGTCTGGCACAGAGGCAGCATTAATTATGCTTCACTGATGATCACTTGCAGGACTGTGATAGGGTTAATAGATCCTCCTCTTGCTTAGCTTTGGATGCCATTGATTGTGGTATCCTTCTGAGACTTCTCCAAGGGTTAGGAATATGGGACAATGTTTTGCAGCAATTCTCCTTCCTGCTCCTTTCCCCCCTTTCAGTCCAAGGAGGGAGAGATCAAGCTGTAGACCTCTTAATTGTAGGATGCTGCTGTGCTCAACCCTTTCCCTGCTCCTATTTGACATGCATGTGAAACTGCAGTGTGAGGTCATCTATCAGCAAGGGGATAGGCTTCATTAGTATGCTAATGATCCCCAAATTTATACCTCGGCCTCTGGCCAAAGAAATGATGCTGAAGATGAAGTGGCTTTGGGTTTGAAGGCCTGCTTATTCTAGTGAGATTCCATCATGAGCACTGGATGGGGTTGAAATTGGAAGGTCCTCTTGGAATCACAGCTCCAACCCAGCAGGAGGACTTTTCTTAGCTTTGACGTGTGCACCAGCTGTTCTTTCCTGGAACAGGAGGCATTACTCACCATCAATCATGCCTTAGTCAATTCTTAATTGGACATTGCAGTGTGGTCTATGTGCTGTCCTTGAGAGCATTCAGAAGCTGCAGCTGGTCCAGAATGCAATAGCTGGAATAATTAAAGGTGCACCTCACTACACCCACATAGCACAGTGCTGGTAATTACTTTTAAAGCCTTACATGGTTCAGGGCATGGATATCTGCAGGACTGCCTTCTTCTAGTAATATTTGTGGAGTCCTTGGTGCTCTCTCAGCTTGGATATATTTATATTATTAATATTTATATTTATAATCACATTTTTCCACCGCCCATCTCAGCAATGACTCTGGGCGGTTGTTTGTTTGCAGACATTTCATTACCCAACTAGGTAACATCATCAGTGCGAGTGAGTGTGGGGTTTGCTCCCTGTTTATATACCGTAGCTACCCTCATATTGCTGCATGGATAACCTTTCTGAGGAATAAAAATTACTTAACACACATTGTTTAATGGAAATCGTAGTTTGTCCAGATGAATGTACTGAAGGAATGCAATTCCTGAATGATTAGGGTCTTCTTAAAGTTACCAAATAAATATGTGAAAGTTATAAAGAGCATAACATATTGCAAGTCCCTTGGGAATTAGATGCTACTTTTGGGGTGGAAACTTTAATAGCCTGATTGCTTAGGCCTTGAAGGTTTATATTCACATTTAGCAGTGTAACTGCTTAATTTTACTGCTATAAATGATTAGTTCCTGCTCATTTCCTTTTAAGTGAATTTTAGGAAATAAATCCCTATATTTTTAGACTAGAACTAACTAGATGGTTATAATAGTATTGACTCAGAAAGTCAAATCCTTGAACATCAGTATCCAATTTGATTGAACCATAGTTTGGAAATTGCAATTCTGCTGCTGAATTTTTTGCTGGAGTCCCTGGCACACTTTTAATATGGCTGACTTGGGTTCAAATCATAGCAGCTGTGCCCCTAGCAAACTTAGATCTTTTCAAGATTTTGACAGCTTTATATAAACATACAGTATGTTGATATTTTGCTTGGTTAATAAATATTGCTTTATTGAATGAATGCAGAAGAAGTAACATTGTCGGGCAAAGGAAGCAGATTTTTATTTTGAGCTGAATGTTTCTGCTTACTTTGAATATCTGAATTATTATGATGTATAGGTGCCTGTTTTCTTTTTAACAAGAGGGGTCAAATTATTCTTATAAAACATTTCCCATATTCTTCTGTTTTCTATGCAAAGAAATGTAAATAGTCTCATCCATTAACTTATAATGCAAATCAGTGGATTTTTTATGTTTGGAAAATAATCTGTCTATAAATAACAAAGTAGACTGAAAATATCTGCCAGGTTATTTTTAATTTGGATGGTTAAAAGCACTGCGTGGAATAAATCAAATTTAGCTGGTGCATTTCAAATTTTCTTTATCCATAGGTGTGGGGGTCTATCCAGATGCATTTTTTTTAATTAAGACCATTTTCCCAATTACTACGTACAAAATCTATTCATACCCACACCTATATGCCCTTTTCTATGAGAACTCAAAATACCTCACATATTGGCCTTTCCTAAATAATGTCGAGCAATAACCCAGGATGGCAATGGCATCCTGCCAAGGATAGAAAGGGTTTGTAGTTATTAGGTAGATGGGGTTGGTAGGTATTAGGTAGGTAGATGTGGTTTGTAGTTAGTAGGTAGATGCACAGTAATTAGCATGATGGCAAGGCATTAGAGATAGGCAAGGAATGCAGGCGGGTGGAAGGTGGGGGGAGAGAGACAGGAACTCTCCAAGGCCGTTCAGCTGGAAGCATCAAAGGACTAACAGTTTAGAGTTATGGGAACTGGGTTGGTAGGGGAGGAGTTGGGGAGGCGTAAGTGGGAACTGGCATGTTTAAAGTTGTGAGTGCGCGCGTTATTGTTCAATCTGCTCTTTGCATTGATTCTATTCACTTGTACTGATTAAAGAACTGTTTCATATCCTACCATGGCTTGTGCTAAGAGTTTCTAAATCAATATCAAAGGAGTGGATCATCACACTGTGAGGCAGGTTGTACAGAGAGTAACCAGTTTCAAGTTGCCCACTGAAATTTCTAGCATCCTAACCACTGCAATACACTAAATCTCAGATATATTGAAAGGAGGATTGGAAGCCAGTAGCAGCAACTTCTATTTTAATTTTTTTTAAATCAAATTACAGCCTTTTTTTTGGCAGATGTCTTTTAGGTACAGTATTTGATTACAATGTCACTAGACTAGGAATTAACCTTGAATGGTGTGAGAGATGGGAAAGCAACAGAAGAAGAGTTCAGCTTACTGTATGTGAGAGGAGGCAACACAGTCTCACAAATGTGAGAACCAGCGGAAGAAAATGTTTCTTCTTTAATTAGCTCACTATAGCTCTGGGGATTCAGTCATGCCGTTTTTTAAAAATTCTGTTTTTACCCCAGACTAGCGTTAAAGATACCTTCCTGAAATCTATGTGTTTTTTGCTTCCTTGATTTGCTGGCTACATGGAGCTTGGCAAATGGCCAACCTTTTTTTTATATATAATTCTTTGATTTCCCCCCCTCCACACCCACCCACTCACCCACCCACTCAGTGTTTGATACAAAATTGTTCTAGCCCCATACCTTTCCTGCCTGTTCCTGCTGGTGGTAATTCTGTATATACAGAATTAGCATATTGGAGAAGAGATTTCAGCCCTGCTGTACAGTTGGTATTTTTAAAAAGTGTTTATATTGTTATGAAACATTCAGATCCTGCATACTGAATACTGAACTGAGCTGTATGACTACAACAAAATTCTATTTTCTCTCCTCTCCTCCCCATTATAGGAAAATGCACCAAATATGAAGGTTTAGAAACTTTTAAGATGTTTATGAAGTCTTCAACATTTCTGAAATCATCAGTATTAATAACTCCTTTAAACATCCTCACCTGAAAATTATGTTTGTTTTTATGCAAGACATTTGGTTATTAGCAAAAAGATTTAATGGCTAAACATGAAGAGGAAAACCAGTGGGTGATACTGTTCTAACTTCCTAATTTGTTATAACTGTTAGAGATATGTTACAGTATATTTGTGGTCCTGAGTGCTTAGCACCGTTGCAAGTAATCTAGGAAACTTAATTTCTAAGAAGAGTGACTACTACAAATCTGAGTTGTTCATAGATTGCATTATTTGTTTGTATATTTACAGGACGTATATGGCCACCTATCTTATGTAATGCCTCTAGGCGGCTCACAACAATCCATAAAAACAAAGTTAAACAAAGTTAAAAACAAAAGTATCCTCCCCCCCCCCCCCCAGGCACCAGACCAATCATCCTCGCAGCTCAACCCCCACCCTAGCCCAGTGCTTGGGGGAAGAGCCAGGTCTTCCCAGCCCTCCGGAAGGCTAAAAGGGTAGGGGTCCCTCGCATCTCAGGTGGGAGGCTGTTCCAAAGAGCTGGGGCGGCTGCCGAGAAGGCGTGTCTCCAAGGTCCCGTCTGGTGGCAACATTTAAGGGAGGGGACCTGGAGCACGCCCACCCTATCTTAACTTAGGAGGATGGGCAGATACCCTCAGGGAGAGGCGGTCCCACAAGTAACCTGGCCCCGTGCCATGTAGGGCTTTAAAGGTGATGACCAGCACCTTGAATTGCGCACGGAAAGCACCTGGAAGCCAGTGCAGCTCATGCAGCAGTGGTGTTACTCGGGTGAACCCTGTGACACCAAAACTGCGCGTGCTGCTACATTCTGGATGAGTTGCAGCTTCTGCCTGGTCTTCAAGGGCAGCCCCATGTAGAGCGTGTTGCAGTAATCCTAACGGGAGGTGACTAAGACATGGGTAACGTGAGCAAGGCCTCCCAGTCTAGGAATGGGT
This sequence comes from Charina bottae, assembly GCA_023362775.1. Classification (NCBI taxonomy): domain Eukaryota; kingdom Metazoa; phylum Chordata; class Lepidosauria; order Squamata; family Charinaidae; genus Charina; species Charina bottae. The sequence goes on along the minus strand of JALMGJ010000005.1, from coordinate 73,496,766 downwards.
GCAACTGTCGCACAAGAAGTAATGGCTTGCTTTAATCATGGTTTGTTGAATCACAGTGTTTGGGTTAGGGATTTACTCATCATACTAAATCATAAACCATGATTTACAAAACACTGTGCTTGGACTCATATAAAGCACTAAGTCAAAATAAACTACTATACAGCTTAGCAAAGGGATAGGCAATCTTTTGGGGCTTGCGGCACAGTGGACACACTCGCACACCAAGAAGCCTAAGTCCTGCTTTTGGAGTATTGAGAGAGACAGGATCAAACAAGCTCCATACTTTAAATACTTGGGGGTGGTTCTCCATGCCTGTGACTCCAGAAAGGCCCACACTGATCATGTCATTAAGATTGCACAGAGGAGCTCCTCTGCTATTCTCAAGTTCTTGAGATCAAGAGGTGGTCAGTATATCCCAGCAACACTCAAATTATTTGAACTCAAGCTCCTCTACAGTGCCCAGCTGGGACTTTCTCCCAGCTTTGCCCCACCGGAATTGGTCCATCCAAGTTGCTCCATGAAGCCCTCCAAGTATCACAATGTTTCTCTAAAGCCATCCTACTCTTGAGTCAGGATTATTGAAGGTGGAGGCCCCAGTCTGGATGATCATTGTCAACTATTGGCTTCAACTAACTCTTTACCCTTATGGCTTGGCCTCTCTGACTTTGCAGGACAATTACCAGTCCTCTTGGAAAAGAGCTCTATGGCAGAGCTTTCCAAACTGTGTGTCGCGACACAAAAGTGTGTCGCCACACACAGTCTGGTGTGTCGCCACACAACCCGGAAGCGCTGATCATCATCAGCGCTTCCGGGTTTTCCCGCGGCAACACACCAACTGCAGCGCGCAAAACCCGAAAGCAGCAGCAGCGCTTCCGGGTTTTTGCGCGCTGCCGCACTTCCGGGTTTTCCCGCAGCGACACACCAACGCCGGTTGGTGTGTCGCCGCGGGAAAAACTTTGGAAAGCCCTGCTCTATGGTATAGGAACCATAACAATGAAGATTTGATTTGATTTGATTTGATTTGACACACACACAAAATGGCTGCCGTGATGGTCACAGTTGTCATAAAATATTCAAGGTGAACTTGTGTTTGAAAGCTAATGGTTATTGGGGTTTTGAAATCAAGACCCCTGGTGAGTGTGTTATGGAGTTATGCCTAATAAATCATCCAGACTGCATTCACAGTCTGGTTTGGTTCTTTGGTGCCAGGTAGAAACCATGAATTGTTCATTGTCTACAAACAGGAACTTAAAACATAACCTCCCTTAACCCACAAGCACATCCTTATTTTATTTTTGAATTAATATTTCCCTGCTCGATCTTGAGCTTTTGTGACATATAAATGAAAAGTCCTCATTGTTTTGCCAGTTTGACACCTATTGAATCTTCCTTCCACACAGTGATTTACTAAGAATAAATATGAACAACATTCAGTGATGTGTAACTAATTCTATGAAATGCTGTTTTGTGATTCATAGTAAACTTTGCTTTTTGTTTGTTGTTTTTTTGGTTGGGTAAAATTTCCCAGTAGAATTTATCAACATTTCCAAGTAGGATTTATCAGCATTGACTCCACTTCAGAATCCAGCCCTAATGGTTAATCTTTCATTTTATTTACAGTCCCAGACCAATAAATAACAAATTCAGATTTTAAAAATGGTTAATCTATGGCAGGGTTTCTCGACCAGGGTCCCATGGAACCCTAGGATTCCACAAGAGGTCACTAGGGAATTATTTCAAATTTGGGCAACTTCACATTAAAGAGGTAAGTTTCATTCTTTATTTTTAGTTTAAGAACACTGTTAATGCATATAGACTGGCCTACCCATGAAACGCATACAGTATAATAATTTTGTAACTTCTGGCCTATAGCTGAGCCTGAATGTGCAGGGGTTCCCCGAGGCCTGAAAAATATTTCAGGGGTTCCTCCAGGGTCAAAAGGTTGAGAAAGGCTGATCTATGGAACTTATGTTAAATTATGAATTTATGCCAGAGCATAAAACAACTAAAAGAAGCCGTACAAGATTGGAAAATGTGGAGAGAGCAGGTCTAGAGAATCGCTGAGAATCGGACACGATTGAACAGATAGCATCGTCCTCAATCTATGGAAATAAAGATTATATTCTCATTAGGTAATGACTGTGATAAGGACTAGAGTCAAAAGCTGACTGAATCAAAGGTGAATCTTCTCGAATAAGCAAGGGAGTTGCCTCTTCAAGTGGCTTTCACAAGGATGCAAAAGATATGAGCGTGCAGCCAAACCACAGGTATCTGTAGGATGCTACTGTATTGATCTTGCAGTACACTGGTGGGCAACAAACAGCAGCAGAAAAACTGCAGTAGAGACCCTGAACTCTGATGAGATTCCAATTCTATTGCAGCATGTAACCTAGTATTTGATTCTTGTTCATGCTCTTAACCAGATTTTTGGGTGGTTAGGTAAGGTATCAAAAATCTGCTTTTAGAAACACCTTATGAACAAAAGACCTTTTTTTAGTTTCTAGGCAGTTCTCTTCACGCACAAAACACCAAGGGGGAAAAAAAACTTCTCCACTGTGAGTTTGAAATTAATTCAGTAATTACATTATATTATTATAGGGTTACGAATTGCCCTCACTAGAAATGCTTTTTAGTAGCAGTGAATCCAAGGAATATGTATAATGAAATTGGCATTAGAAAGGAAGTAATTATACTGTGTTTATTAATCAGGGCTTATTGCTCTTACCTTAAGTCAGGAATGGCTCACACTGTTTTCCTCATCCTCTCTTTTCAGATCTTTCCACGTTTGTAATTCTCCAGCTATTTGGCTGATTTTAATTGAGCTGCAAATAGAAGGCGGCAATTTCTTGATTATATGAATGCTTATATCTTGTTTTTAGAACTAGGAAGCAGTGAAAGCATCACTAGCAATAATGTCCCATTTCACTTGTTGAGTTTTCCAGCTTAGCAGCCGAAAGCCATTGTTTTATATCCCAGTGCTCCAGAATGAAATTTGGCAAATGAAACAGGAGACCATTTTAGAATCACAAGACATGTTACAGTGGGGCAAAAAAGTATTTAGTCAGCCACCAATTGTGCACGTTCTCCCACTTAAAAAGATGAGAGAGGCCTGTAATTGACATCATAGGTAGACCTCAACTATGAGAGACAAAATGAGAAAACAAATCCAGACAATCACATTGTCTGATTCGGAAAGAATTTATTTGCAAATTATGGTGGAAAATAAGTATTTGGTCACCTACAAACAAGCAAGATTTCTGGCTCTCACAGACCTGTAACAACTTCTTTAAGAGGCTCCTCTGTCCTCCACTCGTTACCTGTAGTAATGGCACCTGTTTGAACTTGTTATCAGTATAAAAGACACCTGTCCACAACCTCAAACAGTCACACTCCAAACTCCACTATGGTGAAGACCAAAGAGCTGTCAAAGGACACCAGAAACAAAATTGTAGACCTGCACCAGGCTGGGAAGGCTGAATCTGCAATAGGCAAGCAGCTTGGTGTGAAGAAATCAATTGTGGGAGCAGTAATTAGAAAATGGAAGACATACAAGACCACTGATAATCTCCCTCGATCTGGGGCTCCACGCAAGATCTCACCCCGTGGGGTCAAAATGATCACAAGAACAGTGAGCAAAAATCCCAGAACCACACGGGGGGACCTAGTGAATGACCTGCAGAGAGCTGGGACCAACGTAACAAAGGCTACCATCAGTAACACACTACGCCGCCAGGGACTCAGATCCTGCAGTGCCAGACGTGTCCCCCTGCTTAAGCCAGTACATGTCCGGGCCCGTCTGAAGTTTGCTAGAGAGCATTTGGATGATCCAGAAGAGGACTGGGAGAATGTCATATGGTCATATGAAACCAAAGTAGAACTGTTTGGTAGAAACACAACTCGTCGTGTTTGGAGGAGAGAGAATGCTGAGTTGCATCCAAAGAACACCATACCTACTGTGAAGCATGGGGGTGGCAACATCATGCTTTGGGGCTGTTTCTCTGCAAAGGGACCAGGACGACTGTTCAGTGTACAGGAAAGAATGAATGGGGCCATGTATCGTGAGATTTTGAGTGCAAACCTCCTTCCATCAGCAAGGGCATTGAAGATGAAACGTGGCTGGGTCTTTCAGCATGACAATAATCTCAAACACACCGCCCGGGCAACGAAGGAGTGGCTTCGTAAGAAGCATTTCAAGGTCCTGGAGTGGCCTAGCCAGTCTCCAGATCTCAACCCCATAGAAAACCTTTGGAGGGAATTGAAAGTCCGTCTTGCCCAGCGACAGCCCCAAAACATCACTGCTCTAGAGGAGATCTGCATGGAGGAATGGGCCAACATACCAGCAACAGTGTGTGCCAACCTTGTGAAGACAGAAAACGTTTGACCTCTGTCATTGCCAACAAAGGATATATAACAAAGTATTGAGATGAACTTTTGATATTGACCAAATACTTATTTTCCACCATAATTTGCAAATAAATTCTTTCCGAATCAGACAATGTGATTGTCTGGATTTGTTTTCTCATTTTGTCTCTCATAGTTGAGGTCTACCTATGATGTCAATTACAGGCCTCTCTCATCTTTTTAAGTGGGAGAACTTGCACGATTGGTGGCTGACTAAATACTTTTTTGCCCCACTGTATATGTAAAACTCCTTAAAGTGTTGTGTGTGAACTGAGCATTTGTACCGAGATGAAGTGATACTCGGGGGGGGGGGGGGCTTTAAAAAATAGAGTCATTTAAGATTCAAATAGGACCTTCAACTAGAAGGTTAATTTAGTAGCTAGCCACACTGGTTTTGGGAAATATAATTGATTCTTTTAAACTGGAATCTACATTCCAGTTAAAGAATGTTTATCTGGTTTCCTTTAAGGATTTGATTGATGTTATTCCCTTTTAAAGATATGGAATTACTGTTTTGAATTGTCTTTGTTTTTTGGGTTTATTAAGATTGCGATTATTAAAACTGTTGTACTATTAAGTATAATAGCAGACAACTTATGTGCTTTTTAATTTGATTCTTATTATAGTAGACAGAAATGTATAGAATAGTGGTAGGAAGGGAATAATTAAATATTTTTATATTTTGGAGGGGAGAAAGTTGTTTAGGAGGTTTATATGAACTTTTTTTTCTTTATTTTAATATAAGGGGGAGGAGTAACTATACTTAGTGATTTTTATTATGTGTTAAAGTGGAATGACTTATAGAAATAATGTGGTGTTTTGGTTTAATATAGAGTAAGAGATTGATTATGGAATTTTTTGTATATCCTTGCTGTTAAAAGTCAGAAACCACATCTTTTTGTAAATTTGAAAAAAAAATCTCTTGTGTTTCTGCACTTTTTTAGTCTTGTTTTCTTTCTTTGTAGTTTTTTGTTTTTTTGTAGTTTTTATTCTTCTCTTGAAACCTAATAAAATTTACTATAAAAAGAAAAACAGACTACCGTTTTCTTGTCAGCAGCAATTGTATTTCCTCTTCCATCTGTAAAACTACCTTCTTAACTGCTGCTGGAACCAAACAGATACTGCCCATATTGGAAAGACTTTTAAGGGCATGTATTACAGTCAAGTTGTAGCTTGACTGCATTCATCCATGTCTCTAAGGGAGGATTTATTGAATAAGGTACTCCTGCAGCAAAGCATATCATAGCTTGTATTCTAAACATTCTTTCAAATTATTGGTTATTGCACCGGAATCCATTTTTAATTAAATTTTACAGGAAAAGAGAAAATCCAATGAAACTATCCATGTTTGATAGAAACTTTTACAAATACAGTAGTTTTTTGGGGAAGGAGAAGTGACACAATTTAACTGTGATTTTTAATCATGTAATGCCAACTGCATTTATTATGTTTTGGCCATTATTGTTTTAATTGCATACATAAATTAATGAAAGAGAATAATGCTGAAAGCAAAGTAATAGCATCTTAAGTGGCCAATCTGTAAGACTATTCAGTATGGAAAACAGTGACCTGAAATGATAGAAAGTAATTAACAATATACTGTATTTGTTTCTCAATGTTGAAATGACTTTCGTGTTCTTAGTCTCTAGAAATATGTCCCGCTTTTGCTGTTTTAGGGAGGACAGCTCAGTTAAGAAAAACTGGTTCACAAAAAGCTTTAGTTGTGGGCAGTCTGTGTTCTTCCAGATGTTGCTAATAACAACTCCTGCATCCCAGCCACCATAGCCAAGGATGAGGAACATTGGGAGTTTTAATTAAATTTAAACTTGTTTAAAAAGTTTATTTAATAAAATCATAGCCAGTAGCAATAGGTATTGGTCGGTACTGCTTCTGTAAGGATCTTGCAGCTGAACCAACAGTATTTCTTAGTGTGGGAAGTTTTGTATTAGAGAATAGAAGGAATCGGCAATGTAGTATTTTACAGCCATGCAGTTCTAAATGGAATCATCAGATCACACAGGAATAAATCTAAAAACATCAATTCCAGAAAATAAGTATAAAAAGTGGCTATTTTCAGGTAATACCAATACTCTGTTGTAGGAAAGTGGTGACAGCACATTTTTTTTTTTTGCTCATTTATTTCCAGATATATTTTTTGAGAAAAATGAAATTCATGCTGCTGAAAATTGGCAATTTTGCTGCCAAAGTTCAGCGATGCAGTCGCAGTGCTGGAAGGCTACGCACAGCCTGTGGGCAATCTACCCTCTTCGGCTGTGATTTGTGATATGTAGGTTTAAAGACTTCCAGTACATCTGCTTTTGATATGGGCTGTATTTTCTGTTTTAATTTGGCACTTGGATTAATAGCTGTGCTGCAGTGTTATACAATTGAGAATACCATTCTCAGACCTCTGAGTGAGCATGTATATGTTACACATTTTCAAAAAATATTCATAATGATATTTCACATATATATGTATACACACACACAGAGGTGATATACTGTAGTCTCTCTGTGGGGCAGTTCTTGTTTTAACTGCCTTAATGTATGCAGTGTAAAGCTGTTTAGTAAACCTATTACTTTAACAATTTAAGCTAATTACCTTGTTTTGAAGGATTCATGTAAGAGCTTTCAATGCCATTTAAATGTGACATTCTATTGCCAGTGCCAGTTTGCTTTTCATTTGAAGAAAAAACTTCCAAAGCTTTTCATAGGCAATACATTTGCCCATGTTTATTGGAAAATGCATGCAGTTCCATTCCGGAAGTTCTTAATGCTGGCATGTACTAATGAAATATCGCTTAGAGCAGGGGTCCCCAACCTGTGGGCCACGGCCTGTTAGGAAGTGGGCCGCGGGGCTCCCGCCTGCAAACCTGCCCCCTGGTGCACGCGATTATCCTGCCCCTGATGCGCGCCCCCTGATTGGCTCCCGTCTGCAAACCCCCCCCCCCCCCCAGTCTGTGGAAAAATTGTCTTCCACGACCGGTCCCTGGTGCCAAAAAGGTTGGGGACTGCTGGCTTAGAGAATTTAGGGTTTACTGTGATCTAATAGTGACTATTCTCAATAGGCCTGTAGCTAGCCCAAAAGACTCGGGAGGAGCATCCAAAGAATTGGGGGAACTTATACAGTTATATTAATCATTCTGCAGACAAATTTTAAATCAAGATTAAAAACTTCCATTAAAGCTGTATTTTTGCAGCCACATTTATGCTTGTTAACAGCCGTCGTTGTACTGAATTCTTTTGTACCAACTAACAAAAAATATATCAAAAATTAATCAATGCACTACATTAATCAGACTTATTATCTAGTATGCCTGATTATAGGATATTCTCTACTTAACTAAAAGTTGTACTAGGGCTGGCTGAATCTGGCATTGTAGATAACTGGGCTGTTACATTGCCTAGATCAGTGCTTTCCAAACTACCGCAGTTGGCGACACACCAACGGCGGGCGCGCGGGGGCGCATGCGGCGGCGGCGTGCATGGCGGCAGCGGCAGTGGCCTCGCTAAAGCGTGGAAGCGCTGATGGTGCGCCGTTGCCGCCGCCGCCGCCATACACACCGCCCCCGCGCGCGCCCCCGCACCGCCACTTCGCGACACACTAAACTGTGTGTTGTGACACACTAAAGTGTCACGACACACAGTTTGGAAAGCTGTGGCCTAGATCATAACACAAGTCTTCTGGACTTTGATGCTGCAGCATTCACAACAATTTCATACAAATCCAGCAGTCCAGTAATGTCTTTGTTATAACTTAGAAGAAAAGGTTTCTTCTAAGAAAAAAAAGGTTTCTTAAAGAAATAAAAGGTTTTATAAAGCTTTACCTTTATTCTGTGGATGTAGAACTGCTTTTCATTTTCTTTCACAGTTGCTCGTGTTATTTTATCTTTTCTAAAAAGCACATTCAAATACTTGCAAAAGCAGACCATCTGCATGTAGCCCTACTTTTTCACAGCCTGAGCCATCCCTGAAAGCCAGTTGACTGACTGCCGAAAATTATATTATTTCAGCAATGCAGTTTACATAGTAACTTGTTTTTTACAACCCCAGTAGACATTTTTTCTGCATATTTTATTTTACTATTAATATTCTCTGTCTTTCGCATTAGCCATGGAAGATTTATGGATTTGTAGCAGCGCATGGTTGGAAGACACTTTGTCCTCATCTACTAGGTCAGGGCTTTCCAAAGTGCCGCCGCTGGCGACACACCAGTGGCGGCGGCGGTGGCGCGCACGTGCACGGCGGTGGCGCAGGGGTGTGTGCGGTGGCGCGCGCGTGTACGGCGGCGGCGCATGGGTGTGTGCGGCGGCGCGCGCGTGCACGGCGGCGGCGCGGGGGTGTGCAGCGGTGTGCGCGTGCACGGCGGTGGCACAGGGGGGTGTGCGGCGGCGCATGCGTGCACGGCGGCGGTGGGGGGGGCTCTGCTAAAACGCGGAACCACTGATCCCACGCCACTGCTGCCGCCGCCGTGCACACACGCGCCACCGCTTCTGGGTGGTGTGGCGCCACACCACGCTGTGTGTGGCGACACACTTTTGTATGGCGACACACAGTTTGGAAAGCTCTGTACTAGCTGATTCCAGACAGTGTATCCTGAACTTAACAAATGTTGCATCAGAGTTTGCAACAAGAGATTTTCTACAAACAAAACAAAAGGCAGTGTCTTTACTGAGTAATCAGCATCATTGCCATGAAAAGGTGCCTTCGAGTATGGTCAAATATTCTAGTAACTGGATATAACAAAAGATAAGCCTGCACAGTTTAGAGCAATGCTTCCCAAACCTGGATAAATTACCCGAAAATGGGTAAAAGTGGGGATTTTATGTATATATATAATGCATATATATGCATTACCCCCCAAAAATCCCCACTTTTACCCATTTTCGGGTAATTTATCCAGGTTTGGGAAGCATTTTATATATATAAAAACAGAGAGCAAGTCCCACTCCCTTTTCGCACCGAAGATGTTGCCTAGTCTGGCAATGAAACGTCTGCAAGAAAACAAGGCTCAGAGAGCACCAAGGACTCCACAGTTAAAATGTTTTACCTACATTGGGTAAAAAGGACTTTCTAAGCAGTTCAGGTTCAGATAAATTTATTTACATTAGCTGATTCATTTACACTAAAAATTCTCCTGCTGCTTTTTTTTACTCATGGCCTTTTTTTTTTCCTACCACCACCCTTTGAAAAACACAATAATCACAAAATGCAATTGTTTTATTTACATTAAAATGTTTGTTCCAATAGTCTTGTTTCCTGGTTTCCTTGCCTCCCCCCTCAACCTCCCCAACTTTTAAAAATTCCCGTTCTTTGCCTCAGTCAGCTCTTTAAATAATTAGCCTGTTTATCCTAAAATGCTGCTTCTTGCGCTTTATTTGCAAGCTCTCTGTCCCCATCAACAGAAAATCCCATACCTGTTGAAGTCACTCCTCAGTGATTTAAGCTCTGTTACAATATACAACAGATCACAGCAACATGACAAGGGATGTGAAAAACCTGTTGTGCACAGGCAGTTCCATGCATGGAACAGACTGTATTGGGTGGTCTGTGCCCAAACTGAAACATGAATATTTTTGCATATTTGGTCCAGGCATGGACCCAGAACACATGTGTTTTTTGTAGGAGACAGGGAAAGTGTAAAAGTATCAGCAATGGCAACTGAGCAAAGTTAAGGAAAAAGAAGATGCTGGGAAGCTCAGGGGAAAGTCGGGGGGTGATATGGTGCTGGAATTTAAGCACAGCAGCAGTAGCTAAGGAGTAGGAAGATGCTTGAAGGTGGTGTGGGAATGGGTGAAGTCATTGAGAATGTCATGCTTGAGTTCAGTTCAAGAGAGGCAGTGGGGATAGGAAGAAGTAAAGCTCTGGAAAGATTCATGAGTGGACTGCTGTACAGTCTGTGCAGAAGAGAAGGGTAACACGCAGTAATCTTCCCCTCCTTACCTGTGAGACACAGGTAATCCCGAAATGTTCTGGATTTCAGTTGAGCCAGACTACAACTCACCTGGAATGGCCCAGCTGAACATCTGAGCCACCGTGCACAAAACAAAAGTTTTTCTGATTTGTATACATTCCCAAAGGAGGCGTGGTGGCTCAGCGGGTAAGACGCCAGGCTTGTCAATCGGAAGATCACAAGTTCAGAGGTTCGAATCCCTAGCCCTGCGTGTGGAGTGAGCTCCCGCACTAGCTCCAGCTCTTGCCAACCTAGCAATTCGAAAGCAATTCGAAAGCATGCAAAGTAGATGAATAGGTACCACTTCGGTGGGAAGGTAACAGTGTTCCGCGCGCGTCATGTGGCCACATGACCATGGAAGCGTCTTCGGACAACGCTGGCTCTTCGGCTAACAAACGGAGATGAGCACCGGCCCCTAGAGTCGGACACGACTGCACAAATGTGCGGGGGGAACCTTTACCTTTACCTATACATTCCCAAACACAAGGAGAGATCCTATTCTTGGTGCAAGCTTAGCTGCCTTAAAACAACAACAACAACTTAAACAAACTTGTATGCCACCCAACTCTCAATGACTCTGGGAATCTCTTAGCAATCAAATAAAATCAATAAAACATAAAGAATAAAGATAAAAGATGGAAGCGCAATAAAGTGAGGGGTCTCACTCTCCCTCGCCAAAGGCCTGGGTGAAGAGTAGGACTTCACAGCTCTTCTAAACAACAGCAGAGGGGGGCCATCCAGATCTTGGGGGGAACCTTGTTCTGAAGGTGCTTGGTGGAACATGGGCACAAATCCAGCCTACATGGGTCAAGCTCATGCTGCAGAAAACTCTTATCAATTTCTTTGTAATAAGCAGGCCTAAATAAATTCCAGATAGCACCAGATGTTAGTCCAGACATCTAATTTGATTCAGCCCATTTGGAATCCAAACTCAAGCAAATACAAGTGGTTTTATTAACAGTGTATTAGAGCAGAGCTTTCCAAACTGTGTGTCGGGACACGTTAGTGTGTCGGCTGCAGTGTCTGGGTGTGTCGCGGCTGCTGCTGCCTCCAAGCCCTGCCAGGATTCCGTGCAGGTCCTAGTGCCTGCCTTGTGCCTTGCTGCCTCCAAACCTGCTGTGATTCCGTGCAGGTCCTAGTGCCTGCCTTGCGCCCTGCTGTAAGAGTGTGTCGCAAAATGATGCATGTCTAAAAAGTGTGTCACCAACATGAAAAGTTTGGAAAGCTCTGTATTAGAGTATGTCTCATAGTGGCCTGCTGGCAGATCCTCCTGCTCATCCCTTCCCAACAGGGCTGTCTTAAACAGAGTTGCTGGACCACTTTCTCTTGATACAGTAAATGCAGGGAACATTTACACTTTGTCATTCTTTTTGCCAGAGTAAAGGCTTGAATGTGGAGCATCTCAGAATTGGTGAACAGGGAGAGGCTGCTCTGGAATAATCAGATCCAACACTGTAGTCCTCTCTGAATCCCAGAGATTGACCAGCCATACGGTAGAACTGCCTGCTAAATTACTGAGAAAATCTTGAAGTGCTTGTTGGAAACCAAAGAGATCCATTAGGTTTGTAGGATGGGCCATATTAATTGTGGACCCTACCCTTGTGGAGGTCATAGGTAGTAATGAGCCACACATTAACCCAGAAATGACCTGGCCACAGTAAAGAATTAAATCAGAGCTTTCCAAACTTTTCATGTTGGTGACACACTTTTTAGACATGCATCATTTCGTGACACACTCTTACAGCAGGGCATCATTTTGCGACACGCTCTTACAGCAGGGCACGAGGCAGGCACTAGGACCAGTGCGGAATCACAGCAGGTTTGGAGGCAGCAAGGCACAAGGCAGGCACCAGGACCTGCGCGGAATCCTGGCAGGGCTCCGAGGGACACACCCAGACACTGCAGCCGACACACTAACGTGTCCTGACACACAGTTTGGAAAGCTCTGAACTAAATATTATTATAATGGAAAATAAATAGTTGTTTGAATTCAGAACACTCCTACTTTAGTGATTTCAGGTCAGTTTTGAAATGCTAATAACTATAAGCAGGACTTTGTTGCCTTGTTTAAAATCAGGTGAAATATGTGCAGAGTTAGAAAAATATGAAGAATCTGGTCAACGAAGCAAGTCATCTTTCTGTTTATTCCATGTTCACAGGGCTGAGATCAAGAAATTAGATTTTTTTCCCCAAAGTAAAAAATACCTTTATTGCAGAACATTTTTAATATAGCTGTAATACTCTCATTGGCTAGCAGTCATTGGTGGGTTTTTTTTTTCATGTGTGGTGGGAACAGCTGAGCCTGTCATCAGCATGGATGGAAAATTGAGACCCATCTCACTTGCAGATAAAATATTGAACCTCTGCCTATTGCTTAACTAATGAGTGTTATTTGATTGGATCAAGTAAAAAGAGCCTATGTCTGAGTACTAGATTAAATGCTAATTAATGATATATTTTATTTTGAATCAGAGGACAAGTATTTTTAAATCTTTGACAGCTGACAGAAAATATAAAATGTCTATATAGACTTAAGTATTATCTTAATCAATACGAGCCTGCATTAAAAAAAATTGATAAGTGGAAGCAGTGGAAGAAACTGTTCAACATTTAATGTTCAAGATAAAACTTTGGTGCATAACGAATGTCATAAGTATTTTTCTATCTTGCTTTTCAACATAAAATTGATGTTCACCACTATATGATCACATTTCCCCTGTTCTCCTCCTGACCACCACCCACCCCAAAAAGATATTTCATTTTTAGTCTATTGTATTGCCAGAGGTCTGTTGCACTGCCAGAATATAATTGCGGGGAGAAACTAATAAATATCCGGCCTATTTGGGAGGGGGGAGCTACAAAATGAGTCAACCTGCTGAAACTGTTTTGTTGAATTGCCACGTGATGATCATTGGCAAGGATATTTTCAGTGAATCCTGTAATGTATACTCTATTCCCTGACTCATAAAAGATTTCAACACAGACTTGAAAAGCTGAATAAATAGCAGGCTTCCTATTGCTATGTCCATAGCACCTTAACCATCCCTAACTATTTGCTATAGTTTTGAGGTGATTTAAAGGGATTTACAACTGTTGAGTTGTAATGTTAAATTGTGTGAACTTTTTCTAATATGCTATTTTATTCATCAAGTCTATGTAACATTAACTGGAATAATGTAATTTTGGGCTTATTTGAAACAAAACTCTGCTTAATCAAGTCCCTATTAATTCTTACATCAACAGTTAGCTGATGAAGCTATCCCTGGATAGCTTACTTGTTCTGTTTTTTTTTTTTAAGGAAGATAATCTTTTTGATTTTGTGAACTTTCCCTGTTTAAAGTTTGTGCTGCAGCTGTGCCAGCAGAAATGACTGAAAGTCTGTTGAAATTATTTCTCTTCCTCTTGAGATAGCTGGCCTTGCATTGCTTAAAATCAGTTATCAAAAAGGAAGCCTCTTGCAGTTCCTTCTTTGTTTTTGCCTCTTGGATTATTTGTGGAGTTCTGTGCTCCAAACAGTTCCAGTGAGCTTCATTAAGTATGTGCAGAAATTTCCTTTCTGAAGATGGATGTTCAGAGGAGCTTGGGAATGTATAGATCTTCCTCAGGGCTGTGCATTATCTGGGGTGGTCTTACAGTTATCTGGGAGCTAATCTTCCAGAGCAGGAAGTAGTTCCTGTTGTTCTGGGCAGGGTCTGTCTCAGAAACCTTCCTTTGGCCAGCTGCCAAATGCTCAGGGAAGTCTTCCAAAATCCTCCAGTAACTAACTTCCAAGCAAAACTCAGCTGAACCAATTAGTAGGGAAATAAAATTCATTCACACCCTGATCTTGTTGCAAACTGATTTCTTCTTACTGTCCTTTGATACTTCCAGGTGAAAACAATTCTTCTTTGTTAGGCTCAGTGAGGTGTAGGTGTCAGTAGGACCTCTGCTATGTCAGAAGATAAGGTATCTGACTTTTGGTTTATTGTTTCTTATACAGAGTGGAACAAATGGCTCTTAGAACTAATTCAGGTTTTTGTAGCAAATTGTAGCAATAAGATTAAAAAGCAAAATATCTGTTTATCAGATACAACAGCATCTATCAATAATATTTAGAAGTTTCATATGAATAATATGACCTTAAATTTCAAGTAGGACAGTAATTTCAAGCATTCATTTTAACCTTATGGCTTCTCTTGCTTTAGAATTTTTTAAAAAAAGAAGAAAGAAGACTTCAACGACATGATCTCTAGGTATTTTTAACCACTTCAGAGTTCAACATCTATACAGCCTGTTGTCCGGTAACCACATTAGACAGTAGACCCTCAATGGATTTTCAGATCTTGCTGTTTGTGCAGTAGACTGCTTTAATCATTTTATTTTGAATTTATAGTACTTATTTGTTGTTGTTGTTCATTCGTTAAGTCGTGTCCGACTCTTCGTGACCCCATGGACCATAGCACGCCAGGCCTTCCTGTCCTCCACTGTCTCCCGGAGTTTACTCAAATTCATGTTCATTACATCGGTGATGCTATCTAACCGTCTCATCCTCTGCCGTCCCCTTCTCCTTTTGCCTTCAGTCTTGCCCAGGATCAGGGTCTTTTCCAGTGAGTCCTCTCTTCGCATTAGGTGGCCAAAGTATGTGCTTATAATCCACCCCAATCTTGTGGATTCTGGACAAGGCACAACATCAAACAAAAAGGAATAACTAAATCCAAATCAACATCAGAGACAAAAATCAACTACAAAAGAAAAGCCAAGATAAAACCTAAGATCGGCACCCACTATCAGTGAGTTGGATCCATCAATAGGTTGGAATAAAACTGTTTTGACTTGTTTATGGAAATGAAGCAAGGCGGGGGCTGGATGTGCTTCTGAGAGGAGAATGTTCCATCAGAGGCAGCTATTGCAGAGGAAACCTGCCACATGAACCATGTTCCCTGAATGTCGTGAGTGGAGGAAATTTTTGTAGGCCCTTTCTCTATGATCCATGAGGTCACGAAGAGTCAGACACGACTAAACGACTGAACAACAACAAAAAAGACTAGATGGGCAGATTCATTTCTCGCAATCTTGATAAGTAATTTGACTTAGCTTGAGCTGGTTTATTTGTAAACATGTTTATAAGTCTCTTCTGGCACATTTAGTACCAAAATTGAACTCAGTGCAACTGTACAAATGGTTTTCTTTAAAAAAAATATCCATGTGAGCATATTGGGACTTTGACTTGAGAATAAGAAGCGTGAAGCCGTTCTTGCTGTATTTCCAGCTCAGATTGAACCCCTGCAGTTATTCTTTATGCTGCGGTATAGAAGCTCCTGTTTGCTCTATGCAGGTGTAATTACTTCACTTCTGATCAAAACCTCAGCAGGGAGCAAAGGCTTAAAGCCTTCTATTCCTTGGATTAGGTTGTGATCCATCTTGAGTCCTCTGTATCTATAATTTATTTACAAAATACCAATTTCATAATTGTTAGTTAATTATGTGAATGCTGTTTCTTCTAGTTTGGCTTTTCAGACACTTGATTGAGATAATAATCATCTTGTTTCATAACAGATTGGACAGTCACATTTTTCTTCTATTTGATTGCACTTTTGATTCATAAAATTATACATTGAAAGGAACCTTGGAAGTCTTTTAGTCCAACACACTGCCCAGAGTAGGAAGTGCTAGGCTATCTCAGACGGCTACCCAACCTCTGCTTGAAAATCTCCAATGATGGAACAGCCCTGACTCCAGGGGGCAGACTGTTCTACTGCTTAATACAGAGCTTTCCAAACTGTGTGTCGGGACACAGTAGTGTGTCGGCTGCAGTGTCTGGGTGTGTCGCGGCTGCTGCTGCCTCCGAACCCTGCCAGGATTCCACGCAGGTCCTAGTGCCTGCCTTGTGCCTGGCTGCCTCCAAACCTGCCCTGCCAGGATTCCGTGCAGGTCCTAGTGCCTGCCTTGTGCCCTGCTGTAAGAGTGTGTCGTGAAATGATGCCCTGCTGTAAGAGTGTGTCATGAAATGATGCATGTCTAAAAAGTGTGTCACCAACATGAAAAGTTTGGAAAGCTCTGGCTTAATAGCCTTTGCAGCCAGGAAATTACTCCTTATTTCGGATTTGGATCTCCTTTGTAAAGCTTCTTTCCATTGGTTCTTGTCCTACCCTCAAAAGCTATGGAGAATAAATCCACATCCTCTTCCCTGTGGCAGCCTTCAAATATTGGAAGGCTGCTATCATGCTTAGTGCATACTTTTTATTTGATTGAGGATTCACTACTATATTGATACCAGTGTTTTGAAAGTCTTGAAGTTGTGGTTGCTTTGATGCAAGGTGTCACAAAAAAACTATGATAGAAAAAAGTTTAAAACCTTTTCCCCTCTTTACTTTAGGCTAGTACTTTCCTGTTTTCCTGTAATGAACATGAATGAAATATTTTGTGTTGTGTAGGAATAAATAGGATGGGGAAAAGAGGTGAGTTCTTAGTTTATTAATGCCCATGGAAGCATTTGAATGTCAGAAAGAAACCGTATACAATGACTAAACATTTAGTATCATGCATGAAAATAAAGGTAGAAGCAACTTCATCAAAAACCTGCAAAAATGATGAAGGGGCATGGTGTAGAACTAATCTGTGTTAATTTCTGGCATACTTAATTTATTGTTTCTAGAAAACTGCATCGTATTTTATTACCTTTAAAGTTGTTCTCTTTGAGTGCATCACCCACAAGAACCCCTTCTCCAACATAGGTGTCTTTTTCTCCTAAACATATTTCTGATATCTATGACCTATGTGCATGTATATACTTTTTACACTTGTACATTGGTTGGTTGGTTGGTTGGTTGGTTGGTTGGTTGGTTGGTTGGTTGGTTGGTTAGTTAGTTAGTTAGTTGCCAATCTAGCAATTCGAAAGCATGCAAATGCAAGTAGATTAATAGGTACCACTTCAGTGGGTAGGTAACAGCGTTCCACGTGTGTCATGCCGGCCACATGACCGTGGAAGCATCTTTGGACAACGCTGGCTCTTCGGCTAACAGAGATGAGCACTGGCCCCTAGAGTCAGACACGACTGCACAAATGTGCGGGGGGAAACTTTACCTTTTTACATTCTTTAGTTACCCTTAAAAACTGGTAGTACCTAGTTGCTCTTGGTTGATCTCATAAGCTAAGCAGGGTCAGTCCTGATTTGTACATGGATGTGGAACCATCTGGGAATTTCAGGGCTGTTGGCTGGACTGGGAAATAGGAAAAAAAAGTCCCATATAACAATACAAACCAATTCCAATACAATTATTAGGAGTACTGTAAGCTGATTTGATGGTATCTTTACCTTTTTTAAAATTGTTTGGGGTTTGGTATATTCAGTTTAGAATATATTTTCTGTTAAATGCAAAATCTGCATCTTTATCCAAAAGAAGATTTTGAGACATGAGATAAGATTATAAAATGTATGCAGTAAAATCAGACATTATATGAACCATAATGTTGTTAAAGCTTTTTATCTTCTTAAGCTGTTCCATTTGTAAAATAGTTCCAGGTCCCTACTGTTAAAAAGAATATTATGTACTTAGATTCTAATGCATAGTTTGAAGATTCTTGTACTTTCATGAATTTTTTTCCATGCGGTTATATTAATCAGCTTTTGTTTAGCAATATTTAGCGTTTTCTGTCATTTTGGAGAGGAAGCTGTGACTTTTAAACATGGTGAGTCTTCTTAACAAGTCTGAATAGTTAATTATTTTTTAAAGTTTAGAAGGAAATAACATTTAAAGGTAAACTATGACTGCCTGAATATCAATGAGAGGTGGTACATGTTATGCCTCTGAGGCTGACTTTATTTTGCTTACTTATGCAATTATTTTTCAAAGGGGATGTACAATTTAAAACCATTGCGTAACACTGATGCAAAAGGACAAACCTAATGGAGGAATTACAGAATTAAAAAATGGGTTTACCCTTTTCTCATAGCAGATGAATCTTTATGGTCAGGAGGCCTGCAGAGGAATACATTTTCTATGTAACAGATTGTCATCCTCTATTAAGGTGATGATGGCAAATGATTTGATTGTTGTGACCCGCCCAGAGTCCCTTGTATGGGAGATGGGCGGGGAATAAATTGAATAAATAAATAAAATAAATAAATAAATAGCAACCTGTAGAAGCATGTTGTGGTACAGTGTTCCTTAAAGTATGGTCCTAGGACCCCTGGGGGTCCCCCAAGACCCTCTCGGGGGTCCGTGACATCAAAATTACTTGCCAGCCTATGTTGAAAAATAATATTAAAATTCCATCAAACAATCATGAGAAGCAGTAATGGTAGCAGATGTGTCCATTTTAATTTTTAATACAGTAAATGTCGATAAATATAACCCATACAAATAAAAGCTCTTCTGGGGTTCTCCATAATTTTTAAAAGTGGGAAGGAATCCTGAGAGAAAAAAGTTTAAGAAACACTGTTGTAGAGAGAAAACCTATTACACCATTGCTGGTACTGGACATTTAAGCTTCCATAAAGACTTGTAATGTGGAAGAACAGAGTGTTATATATAATGTATCTGAGACCATCAACTGTTACCTCTCTCTTTGTTTTCTCTCAGTTTAAATAAAAATAAACGAACTGAAGCAAAGAATTACATTAATATTCTTTGAGTATTAATACATAGATTATTTTTAAAGCCTTATCTCTCAAGTAACACTTCTAATAGGCCACAGTACTTGGTTTAGAAAAAAAAACTGAGTTGCTAGGTTGTGGCACATAACTTTGTACCTTGAAGCACAATTTTTATAGGCCCTGTCATTATTGTTTGAAGTGGGTACAGTGAAATGGGTTAATGGCTGTCAAACTACTGAAGCTCTTTAACTGCTACTTTCCTGTTCAGAATATTTATTTCCATAGTGTTGTGGGGTCGATATCTTAAGGCAGACAGTTCATGAACTCAGATACATTATTTATAAACTGCTCACAAGAAGAGTTATTCCACAGGGTTCCTGGGGGTGATTGGAACAGCTATTTGGAAGCTATGAGCTCTTATAATCAGCAGGATGCTACCCGCCAATTTCATTTTAGGGCCTTAATTAGGCAGCTGGTAAACCCAGTGCTTTCTTTACAAGTCTGGATTTCCCTCTCTGACCCTCTCCCCAAATAAAGACATCCCTAAACTCTGTCCTTTCCCTGCCTTTTCTTCCCGGGCTTTGTCTATTGGATGGGATGATCTCTTGACCCTGTTCTTTACTCTGATTTCTAAAAATTAATTCGACAATGAAGATAGGCCTCTCATTTGTAGTTGCATATTCTGGCAACTCAGCCACAAAATGGAGATGTTAATGTCTTGCCTATTTCTACAACAAATTAACAACATTAATTTATTACTAGGAATATGTTTTCTTAAAATATTCATGGTATAACATCTATATGGTAGGTAGCAGCCAGTAAGTCAGGAATTTCTGCCCAGCTGGCAACTAATATTCTTGCTATTATTTGGGAAACTTTCTCTCTCTTCTTCTGTCCTGTAACTGTTCTGTTACAGGGAACTCAAAAGTTGTTGGCTCTCTGTACATATGTAGTTTGCATGTGCGTAATTGTTTGCGTTATCTCGATATCCTGGCGAAAGGATTTGTTTTAAATCTTTGTGCTCATGCAGTACCCAGGAAAAATGTTTCACTTAACAGGTAGATAACTCAAATGTATACATGTGTGAATGAGGACATACGTATTTCCTTTCCATTTGAATGAAAAATTATAATGCAAAACATATATTACTCCTACTGTAATAAAGTCATATCTCTGACTTTGGTGAAATATCTGCCTCATGATGCACTGTTTGAATGTAAATGATTTGGCATACGCTTTACCAGAGAGCCTATTTTCCCATGAAATCAAGTTCTCTTAATACTCCGAAGACCTTCTTTAAACTGTCTGTCACTCCTAATAATCAGAGAGAGGTGGTTCCACAAATAATCTGGCCCTGTGCTTTATAGGTGAAAACCAGCAGCTTCAATTGTAGTTGGATGCCTACTGAGAGTCAGTGCAGCTTGCAAAGAGTAATAGTCAGTCATTTTATTTCGGTCATTGATCAGCAAAACTAATCTTTGGAAAAAGAAGAGTCACACTTAACCCGCTGAATATCAATGCAGCCTATACAGCATAGAAATTGACTAGAATAAAAGAAGCTATACAATCATAGAACAATATGCAAAGCAGTGGTATTATCTAGGCATGCTGTGGTGTGCCTGTAACTATCCGCACTGCTGCATTCTGGGCCAATTGCAGCTTCTGGGTGATTTTAAAGAGTGGCCCCATGTAGAGTGCATGGAAGTAGTTCATACAGGGGGTGACCAAGGTATTAGTGATCATGAGCAAAGGCTGTTCAGACCAAGGCTGTCAGTTACTCTTGGAGCAGGAGTTGAGAGTCTAGGACAGGGCTTTCCAAACATTTCCCGTTGGCAACACACCAACGGCGGCGTGCGAAAACCCAGAAGCGCCGCGGTGGTAGCGGCGCAAGAAAACCCAGAAGCACTGCCGCCACGGCGCTTCTGGTTTTTTGTGTGCTGTGGTGGTGGCGGCAGCAGCGCTTCCGGGTTTTTGCACGCCACAGCGGCGCTTCCGCTTGACAATATCACTTGGTTGGCCAAGGGTGGAGATATATAATTGTGAATCATCAGTATACTGATGATACTTTACTAAGTGCTGATGGATGACTTAACTCAGCAGCTTTATGGAAATGTTAAATAAGAGTGAGGAGAAAGTAGAGTCCTGAGGAACTCCACAAGACAAGGATTTAGGGATAGATTTATTTCACCCCATCCCAACATTAATTGGAACTGGAGGAAGGAGAATAACCATTGCAATACTGTGCTCCCCACCCCCATTCCTAATCCTCTGAGATTGCCCCAAAGGATACCATGGTCAATGGTATCAAAGGCCATTGAGAGATCAAAGATGGCCAGATGAATGTATCCCCATCATCCCAATCATGCCAGAGATCATCAACAGGTACAATCAATGCTATCTCAGTACTATAGCCAGGTCTGAAACCCAATTGAAAAGGGCCAAAATAATCTGTTTCTTCCAGGGCCCTCTGAAACTGCAACTCAACTACCTTCTCAACAATATTCCCTAAAAAGGGAAAATTGGAGGCAGGACAAATGTCCTTCACCATCAGATCCAGCAATGGCTTCTTGAGGAAGAAGTGGACCACCACCTCCTTAAGCGCTGGCAGGACCACCACCTACTCAAAGATGAATTTACTTTTACCTTGATCCAACCACATATTACCTAGGAGGCCTTGACCAACCAGGAGGGGTATGGAATTAATGCACATGTGGTTGCATTTGTAGTCCCAAGGCCCCTGTCTACTTTCTCAGGACCAAGAGGCTCAAACTCTTCCCAGTAACCAAGCCAGACCATGCCTCAGTCAACTCCATAGGACCTGCACAGACCTGCATCTCAGAGTGGATCTCAGTATCTTTATCAGACAGATGCCTTGAAGAGTCCTCACAATAGTCCTGTAAAAATTCCTCTGTCCCCTCCCTTCAGGAAAGGACCGCTCACCTTGAACATCCATTATTAGATCCTGGATGAGAGAGGCTTACCTGTCATGCATCAGGCAAATGGCCCATGAACTGAACTGTTACAGATGTCCTACAAGCTCTTCTCCATGAAGTTATATTCCAGTTCTGTGCTTACTAAATATTGCTGTAATACCTCCGTAGTAATTGTCAGCTGTATCAGGTAGATCAGACTATGAAACAGACACCATGTAGATCCAAGCTTTATTATTCTTGCAAGTCCGAATGTGCTACATGTCCTCCCTCTTCGTGAGAATTGGGGTTGGGGTTGGGGTGGGGGGTATTTGAAGCAATGTAATTTTTGCAAATTACTTTCTTGGCCTCGGATCAGATTATCAGGTTTCATTTATCTGATTGTTAGCAGATCTTGGTAGCAGATCTTCCTCCTGTCCTTCAAGGCCATTCACTTTATCCACTACAGTCATTTTCACAATCACTTGGTCATTGCAAGCATTGTGTAAAGGAATGTAATTGATGCTCCATTAAACTTTTACTGTGATAGCATTAGTTGATCTTGTATTGTGTGATAATCGTATATGTAAGCTTTCTGGAATGCTTGTCAGAAAAATGGGATGCAAAGAGTTTTGATAATGTTGCTTGTGTGGGATTATACACTGTGATCCGTTTTACTGTTTTAATAAAAATCTTCTGTGGTGAGGCACCAGAGTGTAATCAGACTAAAAAGGACATCTGAGTAGTTGCCATAAATAGAAGGATATCACTACATATGACAATGTTAAACACTGCATTGCCATAACAAATGTTTCTGCTGATAGCAGTCTAGGGTATCTTTACAATACAAATTAATTTGTCATAGCTGTCTTTTAGAACACTTACAGATACAGCCCTATAGAGGTTTGAATCTTGTAGAGAATTCTATTAAAGACCTGTGGTTGGTCCTCCAGGTTCATGGTGGGACATGTTTTGAATAGGTTGCATTATGCTACTGTCAGTAGGCCAGCTCAAATGTGATTATCTTCATATTAGCTTCAAGAAACTGTGTGCATGCCAGCTATGTGTTAGGCCTGGTATCAACTACATGTGAGAAATGGTCTGTTTACCAGGTCTATTGGGCCTTGTTTTAGGCTATATTAATTGAGAATGATGTAGAATACATCAACCCTGTACTGAATTCCAGGCTTAGTCCAGAATAAATTTTAAACGTATAGTTCTAAGAGAATTGTTGGCTGACACTGAGTATATTGTCTGTTCTTTTGTGACATACAGTATCCAAGCTGTGTGACTATGCAGAATAATATTGGATTGTTTTTCCATTGCATCAGTAGGGAACCAGTTCATAAGCAGAGAATTTACACCAAGATTGTAAATCCAGGGTGACACTGACTTTCTGTTACAGTTGAATCTTTACTGGTGATGGATAAATCCCAAGATTTTTTTATATTCATACATTCCAAAATTTTGACAAGTAATTCAACATCACATTAACATCGTTAAACCCCATTCCCTTTCCCGAATCCATATTAACAAATGTATAGATATTAAACTGAAATAGGATAATAGTGGGACAGATATTGCATGTATCTCCTCCATTATTTTATATTTTCAGCATAATTAAGTTGATAGCCAACCCTTTCTCAGTCTTCTTTTAGTTGTCCAGTTAATCTGAACCATTTTTTTTTGTTGAATTACTCTCACCTTAAGGTAATAAACATATTAAATACTTTTTAAATGTTTATCCTTTGCCATAGAATCACTGGAATTTTTAAACATCTATTTATGTCAATATTCATCTAAGCCAGCCACCTTCTAATATTTGTGGATTTTCTTCCACATTGGTTTTCCAGCTTCTCCATACTGTTCCCCTCTATCTATATTCCAGGTCTATAACATTTAATTTTAAGTCATCTACTTTGCTTATCATCTTGTTAGGGCTCTCTCCACCCAACTTCAGGATTGTCCAAACTGATGAGACTTGCATCTTGTGGATGTGTGATGCAGTTTTGACTATGTAACCCATATAATTAATTCCAAGAAATCAGTAGTTTCCTCAGGAAGAGAAATAAAATCTTGGGGGGGGGGGGGGGAACTGCCTCAACTTCCCTTCTCTTTTCACTCTAAGTTGCTATTCTGAATGTAATGGTGGTTCTATTGTAGATCTCCATTCCCCCTCTATTGTTTAGGGGTATTGGTTCCCCTGATGATTACCAACAAATTGTTCTTCTGCCCATTTCTTCAGTATAGTGTGAGGAACTTTGTACATACACCAAGATTTTCCATTATGCTCTAAATTACCTGTTTTCAAATATCCTATCTTACTGCATGATGCTTTGTAAAGGTGTTACTATTTGGTGTTGGGTGCCAACTGTAGAAAGAAGGTTAATTCCATAAGTTTATAAAGAGCATAAATAAAAGCACATGAAATTGGATATGTAAATTGTAATGAGGTAAACTATGCTGTGAAAAGATTTGTGGAACTCGGTGCCAATCCACAACTTTATGTTTAGATCAGGCATTGGATTAGCAAATTGGCTAATTATCTTCAAAAGGCAGAGTAAGGGAACTTCTAACTTTGAGATGTCCTTGTGAATCAAGAAGCCTCCTCTGTTATTCATAGTTATTTGCTGTGAACATTAATGGAGCTGCCAAACATGGAAATCAATGAGAAAGGTGGGATTCAAAAATGCACTTGTCTCTATTGCAAACGTTTCAAGCCTTTAGTATTGGAAAGATCTTCAGGAATTGCCTTACCTTTCTGAGACATAGTTGGAAGTTCCCTGCACCAAAAAGTAATTAATGGACATCTTGGGGACATTTTGAAATAAATTCTCTTTGGTGCCAATTGGGGAGCTTGACTGACATCTTGCTGAAGAAGGAATCCTTTTAACAGCCAGTGAAGTGGGGATTCTGACCAATCTCGAGTTCCTTCTCCCCTCTATCTATTTAGCATGCAGAGGGAGTTTCCATCATCCAGCAGAGTATCTTCTCGTCTCTTCTACATCACATACTCAGCAAAGCAAGCAGCATGCAGAAAACCCTGCCAGTAAAAATGCTAGTGTTTGGGGAATAACCTTGGTAATGCTGCAAGGTTACTGGCTGTATTGACGGAAACTGGAAACTTTATTTCAGTTCTCAGATGCCTCTCTTTTAAGTCTTGCCATCTGATGTTATTTTTTTTAAAAAAGCTTAATCTTTAAGTTTGCAGGTAACATCTCAGACTTGATACAAAGCTTCCTGAATATACTAGACATTGAACTAGGAAGATGCATCTGGGATTGCTGCAGTCTCTTAAAACTCAACGTATTCAAATTATGAGTATTGGAATAGGCTTCAGGCTATACATTAAGGTTGTTGCAAAATGATTTGCTAATTCAGTACCACTTTTTTCTCAGGTCTTGCTGTTGCAGTTGTACAAGTAGTAGATGATTTCTGGTTTAATTTGATAGTGTGTTGCATTTTATAGCATAGTGTTTGACCTCCGATGCTTATTCCGAACTGAATATAACTGTACATTTCAAAGCTACGCTTCTCTGGGCTGTGACATGCACAAATGATTTTATGTGAAAAGAAAGCAATATAAGAGTCATAACCTATTAAGATTTCTTTGTAGTAGTGATACTTGCTTTTTATTGGAGATATTTTGCTTCCAGATGTGCAGCTCCTGAGCTAAGTCTTGTCCCAAGGCTGTTGAATTGGCTTTAGGGAATTCTGTACATGTATTTATTTATTTTATTTATTATTTGGATTTATCCCCACCCATCTCTACCATGGTAGACTCTGGGCGGTTTACAACCACAATATAAAAGATAAAACCTATACATTTAAAACTATTATAAAAATAAAAAATAACAATCCAAAAGATGGTCTGTTCTTAAAAGGAGGGAAACCACTAAGCCAACCACCCCCAGGAGGAACTATCATTTACTTCACTCCAGGCACGGCGGCAGAGCCAGGTCTTCAAGGACTTCCTAAAGGCCAGGAGGGAGGGTGCCAGTCTCACCTCAGGGGGCAAGTTATCCCACAGGGCGGGTGCTATTGCAGAGAAGGCACGCCTTCTGGACCCCGCTAGATGGAATTCTTTTAAAGAAGGGATCCGAAGCATGCCCTCCCTGCATGATCGGGTGGGGCGGGTAGATGTGATCGGGAGAAGACGGTCCCTCAGATACCCTGGTCCCATGCCATGTAGGGCTTTAAAGGTGATAACCAACACCTTGAATTGAATCCGGAAGCAAACCGGTACCCAATGCAGCTCACGGAGTAGCGGTGTTACATGTGCTGATCTCATAGCACCCAGAACTACCCGTGCAGCCGCATTCTGGACCATCTGAAGCTTCCGGATACTCTTCAAGGGTAGCCCCATGTAGAGCGAGTTGCAATAATCTATATGGGAGATGACAAGGGCATGAGTGACTGTTCGGAGGGCCTCCTGATCCAGGAAGGGGCGCAACTGGTGCACCACCCGAAGCTGTGCAAAGGCCCTCCTGGCCACGACTGCCACCTGCTCCTCGAGCAGGAGTCATGAGTCCAGGAGGCCCCCCAAGTTTCGCACTGAATCTGAACGGGGTAGTGCCACCCCATCCAGAGTTAAAGATGACAACTTCCTGGAAATCGAGAGGCCATCAATCCACAGCCACTCCGCCTTACCAGGGTTCAGCTGAAGCCTGTTGTGCCCCATCCAGGCCCCTACAGCCTCCAGACACTGAGAAAGGGTGTCGACTGCAACACTTACTTCACCCGGGATGGAGATGTACAACTGGGTATCATCAGCGTACTGGTGATACCTCATCCCATGGTGACGGATGATCTTACCCAGCAGCTTCATATAGATGTTAAATAGGAGAGGAGAGAGAACTGAACCCTGCGGCACCCCACACAAGAGGGGTCAAGGGTCAGATCTCTCCTCTCCTATTACCACCGATTGGGAACGGTCCTGGAGAAAGGAGGCGAACCAGCGTAAAACGCCGCCCACCCCCAATTCCCTGAGCCGCCCCAAAAGGATACCGTGGTCGACGGTATCAAAAGCCGCTGAGAGGTCCAAGAGAGCGAGAATGGATGCACTCCCTGCATCTCGCTCCCGCCAAAGATCATCCATAAGCGCGACCAATGCAGTCTCTGTCCCATATCCCGGCCTGAAACCTGACTGAAAGGGGTCTAGATAATCTGTTTCCTCCAGAATCCTCTGGAGTTGCAGCGCCACCACCTTCTCAACCACCTTTCCCAAAAAGGGAAGGTGGGAGACAGGATGAAAGTTGTTTAAAACAGTAGGGTCCAGGGAAGGCTTCTTGAGGAGGGGGTGCACCAACGCCTTCTTGAAGACCATCGGAAACACCCCCTCCCCAAAAGATGTATTAATCATCGCCTGGACCCAACCGCATGTGACCTCCCGGGCTGATTTAACCAGCCAGGAGGGACACGGGTCTAGATGGCATGTGGTGGCGTTTACAATCCGGAGGATTCTGTCTACTTCATCAGGCCCAACAGGGTCAAACTGTTCCCAGATAACAGGGTAAGTACGTACCTCTGGCATCTCCCCAGATTGTGCCTCACGCTTAGAGTTTAACTTAGAATGAATCTGAGAGATTTTGTCCTGCAGATGCTCAGCAAATTCTTCCGATCGGCCCTGTAAATGGGTCACCGTATCTTCGCGACCCAAGAGAGATCTAGCAATCTTAAACAGGGCCGTCGGGCGGCATTCTGCGGACGCAATAAGAGCAGAGAAATATTCACGTTTCGCCGCTCTTACCGCCACAAGGTAGGCCCTAATAGCAGCTCTAGATTGTGTCCGGTCAGATTCAGTCTTCGTCTTCCTCCAGCGGTGCTCCAGACGTCTCGTAACCCTCTTCAAAACCCTCAACTCCTCTGTGAACCACGGGGAGTGACGGGTCGAACGAGGCAAGAGAGGTCGCATAGGCACGATCCTGTCCAAGGCCTCGGCCACCTCCTTATTCCAGGCTGCGGCCAAGACCTCTGCTGGACCGTGTTGCAGATCTTCAGGTATAACCCCCAGCTCGCTCTGAAACCTCATTGGGTCCATAAGTCGCCGGGGGCGGACCAATCTAATAGGTCCCGCCTCCCTGCGGAGTGGGGCAGCACACGAGAGCCTCAAGGTCACCAGGGCGTGGTCTGACCATGACAATGGGGACAGATGTAACTCTCCCCTCAGATCACATTGCCACTGCTCTGACAAGAAAACCAAGTCTGGCGTGAGACCACTGTCTTGAGTCAGGTCCCGAATAATCTGCGACAGGCCCATGGCTGCCATGGTAGTCATGAACTCCCGGGCCGCTTCTGAGGCCCGTCCCAGGGATGGCAGATTGAAATCCCCCAAAACCATGAGTCTGGGGAACTCCACTGCCAACCCAGAGACAGCCTCGAGCAGCTCGGGCAGAGAGGTTGCTACGCAGCAGGGAGGCTGGTACAGTAGCAACACTCCCAACTATGCTTGGGAACCCAACCTGAAAAACAGGGTCTCACATCCGGTCACTTGTGGAGCAGCGCCCCTGGAGGCCATAAGAGACTCTCGGATGACAACTGCCACCCCGCCTCTCCTGCCCCGTTGTCTTGGCTGATGCCACACTCAAAACCCGGCTGGACACATTTCCGAAAGGGCAACCCCTCCTTATGGGCCCAGCCAGGTCTCTGTTATACATGCCAGGTCTGCCCCCTCCTCTGCAAGTAAATCGCAGATGAGGGGAGCCTTATTATTCACAGACCTGGCATTAAGGAGCAGCAGCTGGACATCGGGGCCCTCAAAGTTCTGCTTACCAGGGCCTGGGTATGAGCTTGGAGGGCCGGAACGCGCCACCGGTAATAAACACCGGGGGCGCCTTCCCCAACGATGGCCTGCCCTCCAGCTCCTGTCATAACATCCCTTACCCGTCACCACCTCAATCAAATTCCCCGCCCCGCAGCCCCCAGAGTCTCCTGGCTCAGACGCCTCCACTCCTGAGTCCCCGGAAAGCCTGGATTTGGGCAAAGGTCCCCTTCTCCATACATCCATCCTCTCAACCCAATCTCTCCTGGGTAAATGGCAGGGCCCCCAGCGCACCAGCTCTCGCTCTCGGCGCTGGTAAGCCCCAACCACCCCACACAGCTCACCCACTCTCACTGTTCCCTCCTGTGGCCTCTCTCACTAGCTACAGCAAGGGACTCAAACACTCCTACCTACCCTGCCTCTCACTCAAGGGTAGGTACTCTCTCATAACTCATACAATCTTAGTCCCCCCCTCGTCACTCTCACTTACAAGGGGGGCACCACACTCACACCAAGGGACCTCCCAGCCTTCTGCCGCCCTAATCAACTGGGGGTGGTCGATCCTCCACTATATCCGCCAAGCAAATCAGGTGTTAAATTAGGTGTTAAGATGATATAAATAATATAAAGTCTGCGATGACAAAAAACCACGGGTTTTTTCTTCCAACCCATTCCTCATAGAGCCCCAGAGTCCAAAAAGGTCTAAGTCTGGTTCCCCCAGAGTCCATCAAACAAACAAGAGTCCCACTCAGGTCTGTCCAGGCTCGCTGATGAAACTGCTCCGTTCTTTCACTGGGGGGGGGGGTCCCAAGTATTTTCCAGCCCCCCCTGCAATGGGCCAGCCACGCCAGTAATCTTCCTGGGCCTCCTGGACTTCACTGGGGCCCATTAGCATGATACAACTTTGGCCAGCCTCCAACCCCGGCAGCCTCCGTCGAATATAACGCCATGATTTGCCACACCCCCAACGCTGTTTGTCCCAGGGGGGTTGGCCGTCTGTCCCAGGGGGGTTGTCTGTCCTGGGGGGGCCGACCGTCTCAGGGGGGGCGTCTGTCCCCGAAAGGGGCGACTCCGGACCCACTGCACCTCCACAGCTTCCGCCCAACCTCAACTCGTCACAGCTCCGGCGCAGCTCCAGAGAAAACTTGCCCGGGAAAAGACCCCCGCGCCAGGCTCCGTCCGTCTGCCCCCGTCGAACTCCTTGTTGCCACACCTCTGAACGTTTGTTTGTCCCAAGGGGGTTGGTCGTCTATCCCAGGGGGTTGTCTGTCCCAGGGGGGCCGTCCTCCAACTCTGTCAGCCTCTGAATGGGTCCCGCCGCCACCGCAAAGCTCCGCGTCACCCCGCCGAAGCTCCCAAGACTCAGCCAACCTCCGCCCCGTCCGGAGAAGTCCACCAACTCCAAACCGAGAAACCACCTCTCCAGACCCCCAAAGGTAGAATTATGGGGGTATCAGGAAGGTTTGAGGGGGTTTGAGGGGGTTATGGATCTTCCTCATGGAGCAGAAGCCGGCGTCTGCTCGCGGCCGCCATCTTGGATATTCAAAATGATGGAAGTGATGGAAGTGCTGACCCATTCCCTCTGTGTGTAATACTGTATATATATTGTATACATATACTGTATGTGTATTGTTAAAGAATGACTTTGTAAATGTTTAGATACAGCAGGGATTTTCTACCCTCTGACCATTTTCAGAGGTTCATATTCCAACACCAAATGTCATGATTTTATAGAAATGGATGCTCTGGCCTGTATTAAACTTGAATTTTGCAGATTTAGCCTTCTGTTAGAGAGATGTTATTTGAGACATGTTGAATATAAAACACATTTTAGGTTTGAAGCAGTTCTGATTTTTCTGAAAGTGTTTTGAGTGCAAAGCTGCTGCTTCAAGCTTGCAGCATTTCCATTAGAATAGTATTGGGAATTTTCTAGTGAGGTTGGAATAGCAATTTAAAGCTACAAACAATGTATTTCAAACTCGAAATGTTTCAAATTCAAAACACTTACACACCTTTAGATTTTTTAAAAGGTAAACATTGTCTGGAATTAAGCTCAACTCATCTGACTGCATAGACGTTTTTCTAAAGTAGCCATCGCTGACACTGTACAGCACTCACAAACCCCGGCATTTTAGCTTTCCTTAGCACTCATGCAAAATCATTTATGTGTATAGAGTTGCATTGTTAATATGGGAGTAATCCTCATTCATTGGAGTAAAGTTTGATTCTGACAAGTTTTAAATTCTGATAAAAACATCTGGCTTTTCAATTTTCATTCCTGCAGAACCACTTTCTGTTCTATCAAATACAAGCCCTACTAGAGTTTTCAACTGAAGGATCTTTCTCTCCCGGTGACATGAAAAGTAGGGTTTCAGTGTTTGAATGCTGTACCACTGAATGTAGATATCTTTAGACATTCATACAAGTTTATGGAGTATGAACATAGTTCATATCCAATATTGGGAGCCAGTTTGGTCTAGTGGTTAAGGTGCTGGGCTAGAAACCAGGAGACTGAGAGTTCTGGTCCCGCCTTAGGCATGAAAGCTGGCTGGGAGACGTTGGGCCAGTCCCTGTCTCTCAGCCCTAGGAAGGAGCCAATGGCAAACCAGGAGACTGAGAGTTCTAGTCCCGCCTTAGGCATGAAAGCTGGCTGGGAGACGTTGGGCCAGTCCCTGTCTCTCAGCTGTAGGAAGGAGCCAATGGCAAACCAGGAGACTGAGAGTTCTGGTCCCACCTTAGGCATGAAAGCTGGCTGGGAGACGTTGGGCCAGTCCCTGTCTCTCAGCTGTAGGAAGGAGCCAATGGCAAACCAGGAGACTGAGAGTTCTGGTCCCACCTTAGGCATGAAAGCCAGCTGGGTGACTTTGGGCCAGTCACTCTCTCTCAGCCCTAGGAAGGAGCCAATGGCCAACCAGGAGACTGAGAGTTCTAGTCCTGCCCTTAGGCATGAAAGCCAGCTGGGTTTCTTTGGGCCAATCACTCTCTCTCAGCCCAACTCACCTCACAGGGTTGTTGTTGTGGGGAAAATAGGACGAGGAAAGACTATTAGGTATGTTCGCCACCTTGAGTTATTTATAAAAAATAATTAAGGCGGGATAAAAAATAAAATTAGATAAATAAATAATATATTCCTAAAATTTTTATTATAATAGGAAAACTAAGATTTAAGATATAGATACAAATTACTCTTGGTAGTTGCAGAACAAAGGTGGACAGGCCTCGGGGGAGCACCTCTTACATTTGGCATATTTTTCCTTCTCCTGACTCTCTTTGGAGCACCCATTTTTAGTTCTCTTGGTTGCCCTTCATTCTTTCCTTGTTGCTCTTAACTAAGTTACGATGGTAGGATCATTTCTGGAGATTAGAGCACTATTTCTAGTTCCATTCTAGGTCTAAATGTTTTGTTTTTTTTTGTTCTTGATCTGTAGGGCAGTGGTCCCCAACCTTTTCAGCACCAGGGACCGGTCGTGGAAGAAAATTTTTCCACAGACCAGGGGGGCAGGGTTTGCAGGCGGGAGCCAATTGCGCGCACCAGAGGTTGGGGTTTGCAGGCAGGAGCCAATTGCGCGCACCAGGGGGCAGGGTTTGCAGGCGGGAGCCAATCGCGCGTGCTGGGGGCGGGGTAATCGCACACACCGGGGGGCGGGGTTTGCAGGTGGGAGCCCCGCGGCCCACTTCCTAACAGGCCGCGGTCCACTAGTGGGCTGTGGCCCACAGGTTGGGGACCCCTGGTGTAGGGCTTCATACAGTCTCTAGGGCAAGAGTAGGGAACTGTTACATTTGATCCTTGTGGCACAGTTCATAAGACACCAATGGAGAGTTTATAAAATCATGGTTTGATTAATAGTCATAGTGGCCTGATTCATACATAAAATTACACAATAATGGATGGATTCACATTTTACAGTAAGCCAAATGCAAACAAATCCCATGGTCAAATGATAACTTTTTCTAATGGTGGTCACCACCAAAGTATCAAATTTCTCCTTACACATATTTATTATTTATTATTTGGCATGTTTATGTTGCGGGTTCTTCCTTTTTTCCTTTTGCTAAAAGTCAAGGAGGCAATGCAAAATTAAAACAGTAAACCAGAGCTTTCCAAACTGTGTGTCGCGACACAAAAGTGTGTCGCCACACACAGTCTGGTGTGTTGCCACACAACCCGGAAGCGCTGATCATCATCAGCGCTTCCGGGTTTTCCCGCGGCAACACACCAACTGCAGCGCGCAAAACCCGAAAGCGGAGCAGCGCTTCCGGGTTTTTGCGTGCTGCCGCAAGGACGGCACTTCTGGGTTTTCCTGCCATGACACACCAATGCCGGTTGGTGTGTTGCCACGGGAAAAACTTTGGAAAGCCCTGCAGTAAACTGTTAAAGCAGTGTTCCTCAACCTTGGCAACTCTAAGATATGTGGACTTCAACTCCCAGAATTCCCCAGCCAGCCATGCTGGCTGGGGAATTCTGGAAATTGAAGTCCACACATCTTAGAGTTGCTAAGGTTGAGGAACACTGTGTTAAAGTATTAAAACAGCAGAGCTTTCAGTTTAACAGAACTTTGGCAGAAAATTAAACAGAGCAGCCATACAATAGTCCACTTAGTACTGAGCTGAGTCATAAAACCACAAGTCAGTCCATAGTCTTCCTTCAATGTAGCAAAGAGTCAGACAGCCACAGCACCCAAGTTTTCAGCAAGCAGCAACATCAGGGTTCAAAGGTGAGATGCAGGCAATGATTAAGTCTGGTCCAGAGAGGCGTTGGATAAGCAATCAAACGATTTTCCACACTAAGGTTGTTCTAACAAGGCATCAGCCTTCTCACCAACCTTAAATCCTCTATATTCCTCACCCAGGTGGAGCTAAAGCTACATAGTGTGAATATTATTTATTTATTTTTTATTTATCAAATTTATATAGCCACCCATCTCAAAAACGTGACTCTGGGTGATGTACAATAAAATCTTACCACAATCTAGTCTCGAACAGCTCCAGCTTTCATCATAACTATTTCCTGGTAGATCGCCACTCCTTTGCCAGACAAGCCTTTGGTTTTGCAGGTGTTTGCCTGCATTTTGGAGGCCTTCATAGGCCTTGAGTCTAATTCCAGGTTCACATTTCAGGATTGGGGTCAGGTATAATCAAACCTGCATCTGGCCTTTTGGTGCTGATATGGGGACTTGGCTCCTCAGTTGTAATGGCACATGGGAAT
This sequence comes from Charina bottae, assembly GCA_023362775.1. NCBI lineage: Eukaryota > Metazoa > Chordata > Lepidosauria > Squamata > Charinaidae > Charina > Charina bottae. Next base: position 73,462,962 of record JALMGJ010000005.1, on the reverse strand, counting down.
GACCTTGGAAGACAGGAGGAAGAGCCGCAGACTGGACAACCATCATGTAAAACAGAACTTTCCAAACTGTGTGTCAGGACACGTTAGTGTGTCAGCTGCAGTGTCTGGGTGTGTCACGGCTGCTGCTGCCTCCAGAATTCCACGCAGGTCCTAATGCCTGCCTTGTGCCTTGCTGCCTCCAAACCTGCCCTGCCAGGATTCCACGCAGGTCCTAGTGCCTGCCTTGTGCCTTGCTGCCTCCAAACCTGCCCTGCCAGGATTTCGCACAGGTCCTAGTGCCTGCCTTGTGCCTTGCTGCCTCCAAACCTGCTGTGATTCCACGCAGGTCCTAGTGCCTGCCTTGTGCCCTGCTGTAAGAGTGTGTCAAGAAATTATGCCCTGCTGTAAGAGTGTGTTGCGAAATGATGCATGTCTAAAAAGTGTGTCACCAACATGAAAAGTTCGGAAAGCTCTGATGTAAAAGATATCTCTGTCCACAGAAGGAGAGGAGGGGTGTGGGAAGTGTTTCAGAAGGGGCCCTTCCTAGTTTTCCAGAGTAAAAGGAGAGGAGGGGAGAAAAATCTTGCAACAGTCTTGCAAGATTCTGTTAATGTAACCTTACAATAAAGATAGAATAATCATAGTTGTGCTTCTTGTCTGGACTGCCTCGAAGGGCTAACATCAGTATATGATCTATCAGATTCCTCAGCCTAATCCTTCTTTGAGGAAGATGACATGACTGGCTGAGCCGTGACAAAAATTCGGTGTTTTGAAGGCATGAGGACCAGCTATAGCTTCTGGATAATGCAATCTAGTTTGTTAGCAACACTGGAGGAAAACCTTTTCAGATAGCCAGCAAACAGGACTCTGACTGCAGTGTCCTGAGGATAACTATACACCTTTAAATTCTTTAAGTATCTAGTTGTCTATTTTCAATTTTCTACCTGCTGGTCTACTTAAACAACAGAGCTTCTAGAAAAAGCCCAAAAAGCCTCCCTTGTAATTGCTGGGTTTGCAGGTCAATTTGGTAACAACTATGTCTCAGCAGCTATTAAACTATTTAAAGCCAAAGTTCTGGGTTTGATACTATATGGTGCTCAGTTATATATTTATAAGGAGTCCCCTAGTTTAGAAGCAACATTCTTGAAGATCTTACTACAAGTTCCTTATTCAACTTCCAGTGCTCTAACACAACTAGAATTAGATTAGGCTGCATTCCCTTGGAGCCCGATTAAGACTTTGTCATCTTAGATTCTGACTGAAGCAAGTCTATTGGGGAAATTCCTTAGCTCATCACACCTTGCTGGATAGGTTCTCTTCCAACCTAAGAAGACAAATTAAAGACAATTTGGCATATTGTGGTCTCACCCTGTCACCATTACCTGCTTTGGGACTTGATAAAACCCTGGCTGAAGTAAAGCAGAGATTTGGGATCTTGTTATCCAAAATGACAGAGGCAAAGTCTCCCATTCCTTTTATAGCACAATTGTCCCTCCTCCCTGAATTATTTATTTATTTTGTATGGCATTTTTTTCTTGCCGGGAAATCCCTTGTGAGATCCAGCAGCCGGCTGTGTAGACTATTTAGCCGTGAAAAGTCACGTTGCCCAGGGTGCACCACGGGGGGCTAGTCTACATTGCACACGCTGTTTCCTTCCTGCCGGAAGAGTACCTATTTATCTACTCGCATTTGCATGCTTTCAAATTGCTAGGTTGGCAAGAGCTGGGGCGAGTGCAAGAGCTCACTCCATCATGCGGCGCTCAAGTCTCGAACTGCTGACCTTCCGATCGACAAGCCTGGTGTCTTAACCACTGAGCCATCATGCCCCATATAGAATCCGTCTTACAGATGCTATTAAAATGTCCATGGTACATCCAAAGGCAATCAAGTTTAATTCTTTCAATTGTAAATAACTCTAATTGCCATTGCGACCAGAAGGCTATTACCTTCTCCTGGGTAGCCACTCTTCAGAAACTTCTAAGACAGTTGCAAAATTTGTATCAATAGCAATAGTTGTTAGAAACTGTCTGATTCTTCCCTCATGGTATTAACTGTTTGCTGCTAATTGTTTTAGGATTTTCTCACAATTTCTAAATTTATTTTTATAGTTTTTATAGTTATTGTACTGTATGCTGGTCTTTTATTGTGTTTGGTCTTGTACTGTAAATAAATTTCAATTGATTGAACTAGACACCTTCAAATAAGGCAGCCAGTCCCTCAGATAACCATACTGAATCTATTTGAAATCTCGAACTGAGTCTGGGAATGGACAACTGGCTTATCTTTCAATATTGGGTTCATATGAGCTTGGTATCGTGCCACAGATAGATTAGATTTTGTACCAGTTGATATAAGGGTAGCCTACTTAAACAGCATTGCAATAGTCTAAATATGATATAAGTAGTGCGCTCTTCTCAAATCCAACTAACTCAAGAACAATCAAAATTAACACACTAAGTATAATTATGTCAGCACGCTCCTTGCCAAAGTTATTATTTAACAATCCAGAGACAGAATTAATTCATGTGTGAAAGGTGAAAGGTCCCCTGTGCAAGCACCGAGTCATGTCTGACACATCGGGGGGACACCACTTTTGTGACGTTTTCCTGGCAGACTATAGAGCGGGGTGGTTTGCCATTGCCTTCCCCAGTCGTAATTACCTTTCCCCCAGCAAGCTGGGTACTCATTTTACCGACCTCGGAAGGATGGGAGGCTGAGTCGACCCGAGCCGGCTACCTGAGAACCAGCTTCCGCTGGGATCGAACTCAGGTCACGGGGAGAGTTTCGGTTGCAATACTGCCGCCTACCACTTTTATTATTTAATTTTATTATTTTATTAATAAATTAATAAATTTATTAAATCATGTATATAATAGCAAATTTAAATAGGCTGGCAGGAAGACCACAGTCTGCAAAATCTTTAGGGGAAAAAACCAACTAGCCAAGGACAACTGCAAATGTAGAATGGCCATTGGATACTGGTTGGTTAGTATGGAAAACATGGAAATCGGTAAAGAAAAAATGTACATGGAGTATCCTACAAAGAGAATGGTTGATTAGGAAGAATCCCAAAGAAGACCTACTCCAGTTATATTTTTCCTGGCTCTGCTGGTTTAACACCTCTTCACGTACTTGGTTACTTATCTACGACAATCCACTTTGCTGTACCCTGGAAATGTATTCTGCTGACAGTTACAGCACTATCGCTTTAATATTAAAAGATCGCTGTTAACAGAATTCACTTGTAGAATACTTTTGAACAGTTATTCAAAAATGAAGTTACAAAAGTAAAATTTGAAAGAACAATAATATTTTCATTGTGAACCCAATAATTTTTACCAGACAACTTTATAGAATCAGTAGTGTCCAGAACAGATGGTTTGACAAAATGAATTCTTTTTCTAAACAGCATATCTATTTTCAACTTAAATCTTGTGATCCACTTTAATGTACAAGATTGATTTTATATTCTGGATAAGAAATGAGTAAACATCTCAACCTGGATCCAAGAGCATTGCAACTTCCCTTCCTACATGTTAGATACATAGTAAGTATCTTATTATTAATTAATTAATTATTAATTAATTAATTAATTAATTAATTAAAAAATAATTAATTAATTATATATTAACAGCGTTCCGCGCACGTCATGCGGCCACATGACCGTGGAAACGTCTTCAGACAACGCTGGCTCTTCGGCTAACAAACGGAGATGAGCACCGGCCCCTAGAGTCAGACACGACTGCACAAATGTGCGGGGGGAACCTTTACCTTTTTAAGTATCTTATTTCACTTGCCCCAATTCTAGGACCAATATTAAGAGTTTGTACACAGTACGGGGATTATCACCGATAGAAAGTGTTTCCATGAGACAAATTATTTCCTCATGGGATTGACTTTAGAGACTGATTTTGGCCTCACTGAAAAATGACGTTTCACTATTACATGAAAGTTCATCTCGTTTTCTCAATATTGTACCTTAGTTGCTTGATCACTTGAAGGTCTGATATTTCATCAGTGAACCAACCCCCATTTCCTCAGTTTTTGCCTTCTAGTATTCCAACGAGTTTTTTGTTGGTCTCAGAAACTAAATACGGTAACTTCTTCATCTCTTCGCTATCCCCTCTCTATTTTTGAGCACCCCATTTGAGAATGTAATTTTTAATTCATAAATGTTTGTTGCATATTCCTGACATTTTATCTTTAATGTATTCATTATAGTAATTCTATCTTCTCTGTTCACTGGATTTTTTTTTATTCTGCAGTAATTAAAACAGTGCTCATAGAGTTTTCTGCTAAATCAGTTGTTTGCAAAATAATTTGGTGTATTTCAGAATTCTACTATTTATAAAAGATTACTGTGGGACAGTAATGTGTAATAACCCCAGACAATTGGTACTAAACAAAAAGAAAAATGTGTTTGCTGTAAAAAGCCCAGCCAGTAAGACTCCACACTTGAAAAGCTAACACTAGTGCCGACAAGTTGAGATGCCATAGGTGGCAAACATAATATTTCTGTGACTGTCGTCTTTAATTGTAAAATGAAGTTGTTCTTTGTTAGCAAGCTTTTAGATCTATTCCTTTGGCTTGGCAAAGGAATAGCGGGGTGGTATTAGGCATCTTGAAAGCAACTTTTGTTCCTTCAGGATAGCAATAGTATGAACTTTTGAACTGCTTTTATCTGCAATTCTGTCAAGTTATCATTCCCATTTCAGAGAAAAGAGAAAAAACACCCAAATTTTATGTGCTCGTAAAGCTACAGTTAAAGGCTCTATATGGCCGGTTTTGTGTTATAATCAGTCATGCTCTAGTAGCAGAAATGGTTGTGGTGCTGCAGTGTCAAAGACTGGAAAGAATGGGGTATAAATGGATTGCAAGATGAGAAGATCAGGCTTTTGTAAAAAATCCGTGCTGCATTCCTCTTTTCTCCACGTTCTTTGGACTGAACATCTTTAAAGAATAAAGGAAGGGTTTTTTTATTTGAGAAAGTGTATCTGTGTATCATTATCCTGAAAGAGCCTTTAAATAATAGGTCTGTAGATAGTAGTATTGCATGGTGCTATTACTAACTTCAGTACTATGACTTAGTTTTTTTTTTATGGTATTAAGACCGTTAATTTGCTACTTTTAAGTTACTTTGCAATTTGATAGTGAATTAACCCAGTTAAAAAGTTGGGCTACTGTTCAGCCTTTTATTTATTACTAGATGTGAAAACATGGCATGAAGTTTCGCAGTTGTTTTTCTGGAACCTGGTACATTAGAAGTCAGCAGTAAGACCAGCAGGCATAAGTGGTTTGATGAATTATGCACAAGTAGCAAGTGATGTGGCATTTACCAATCCTCTCTCTGCAACCCTTTCCCACAAGAACGGAAGCTGCTTATGGATGAAGCAGGCATGCTTAACAACTTCTGTTGAGCATGACTTTTATCCTGTATTGGCAGAGCCTGTTGCTGTTCATTTCTCGGTTCTGTGAAAACATCCAGTGTCAAATGCATCCCTACAAGCTACTTTGCTCTGGCAGCCCTAAAGGAAGTCTTATCTGCGCATGCACATAGCTATGCCGATGATGGGGACAAGTTTGAAGAAGGCATGCAGACCATCCCAGCTCCAAGCACCTATTTTGAATGCTTTGCACCATCCTCATGTATGCCCTGGGTGCCTTAACCTTGGATACCTTCCACAGAAGAACGTTCTCAGCGTTTCTCTGGATAACTTCTTACCGTAAGTCAGTGTGGTGTGATGAATGGTGAGGTGCAGTCAATGTAACAAACACGGCCATATGGCTTTTGGAGCTAACAAGGCAAACCGTCGTAGTTATTTGCCAAAAATTCTTAACTTGAATTTGCTCGTCCAGTTAGGAGATGATGTGTTAGACCCTTGGACTTTTTCAGGATGGATATTTTACTGTGATAGGCTGGATTATGCTTTATCAAATTGTGCACGGCTAACCAAGGTATTGGCAGAAAGGTCACTACTTCTCAGAATTAGAAATATAGTTAATGAACTAGCAAATATGTAATGAGGTTGTCATATTACTAGCAATAGTATGAGGAGAGGAAAATGTTGTAGCTGGCCTGTGACATGCAGTAATGATTCACCATTATGCAGCCGTATCACTAATCTCAAAGGGCAATAGAATACTGCTCAGAGAAGTCCATAACTGTTAGTCATTCAGAGTTATGTAACTTTCGATATCTAAGGGATTGAACTGAGAATAGAAGCCAGATTGTGGGAAGAGAACATGAAATGAAAATCGTGTGTCATTTGCATCATGGCATTTGGTCCTGTCTCCCCTCTGGTGGACACCCACTGTAAGGCTGTGAAATAAGTGCATTCAGTGTGACAAGTTGCCCCAATCCATCACTTTTCTCTGAATTCTCTGGCATGTCTCTGTGTGTGCATGCATTGTTACTTTATAACAGAGAGGAAGGTGGCAGTTTTTGAATTCTTTCTGCTTCTGCAGTCAGTGAGAAATGATGGGGGTGGGGGGAAGTCCTTATTTTTCCCAACAAACGTCTCAGCTAATTTACCATCAAAATATGACTGAACATGATGTGTAAACCCTGCCACTATGTACAGAAAATCAAAGAAAGCAGTCCAACTCTTGTCTCACTTAAAGCTGAATTCTTACAGTAAGCTAGATTCTGTTACTTCTTTTACCTTTATTTTTTGCCAAACCAAGAAAATGAATTGCAGTCTGTGCTCTGTTTCCAAATTCTCAGTAGAAAAATCAGGGGAGTAGATCTTCACCTATCCCAGATAGGGCACTTGCTGAGCAGAGTGAATCTATTGTCATTGGTGGTCCATATTTATATTTATGTGTGCTGAGATGCTACAATTAGAGTAGGACAGCAGCACCTAATTGGAGGATTATTCAGTATGAAGAGGCTGAAGGCTGATATTAAGTACAGAAATGCCTTAAATAAATAATAAGCAGTCCATTCCATACACAACAAGAAGAGACCCTGTGGGAAATTCTTGCCATTTATGCTAAACATTGAATTGACAATCTGTGAGGAAGCACTAAATTAAGCTTTAGTTGCTATTTCCTAGTCTACTTTTATCTGAAAAGAATTGTTTTTTCTGAGATGGTAGCTTCACGTAACAATCAGCTGAAATATTTTCAAGTGTAATAAAAAAGGCAACTAAGGGCAATGGCTGTTAAATAAAATATAAAATCTGTAACCAAGCCTTGGTTTCTGTGGGTTATTTTCTTTGGAATAAATCTTCCCCGTTCTGATTACTTTTACAGACTAGAGAAGCAGTGGGGGAATGTGTTAACTGATCCTGTCGTTACCAGTTGTCTTTCCATCAGTTTTTCCACTTGGTATTTAATACAGCCACATCCCCAGCTTTCAGGTAAACTTATAAAGAACTTTGTGCCCCAAATCAATTGCCAGGTCATTGCAGTAAGTTTGGAGTATTTCTAACATGAACTACTGTTTTTGAGGGCTGTGGGTTTAAATTTTAAATCATAACTTAAAGATAAATCTAATTAAATTACATAACAATGTTGGTGATTTTTTTTCTTTTAATTACTTAAAATTTTATGTTCCCGTGGGAATAATTTAATGACTCTTTTCCAATCAGGATAATACTTTTGGGAGAAAGGATCTATCAGATAGTTTGCTTTTTCATGTTGCTTTTTAGGTAGCCAAGATTTACTTACATAGTTTAGATGCACTTGGCTTGATAACATTTGCTTTAGCTTAATATAAAATCCTATCATATATTTTTATTTCTGTTTTGAAGGGAAATATTTCTGTACCTCAGACTTGAATTTCAGGGTGTCACTGCTATAGTCTTGATGCTTTTATTTGATTTGTATTTTCAATTAAGGGTTATCAAATTGATATGTTAAATTACTTAAGCATATAATACCGTAACGAACTTTATGTTTTCAGTTTCATATCTTCAGCTTGCATTTATTTTCTGTTAATGTCAATGTTTTACCACTTTAGTAAACAATATTGACAAAAACTACTAAAATATTTTGGAACTGAAAAGCACTGTTAATCACCTTCTCTTCTGTCAACATAATCCTTCCTACAGGGGTTTACCAAAACATGCTTTAAAAAAGCTGTCTCTGTTTGCTTCCCATATTCAGTAGTTCCACATTATCCTCTAAAGCTCTTTGAAGAAATCTTGTGTAGGGTACATTGTTAAAAAGAAGCCTTATGAATGAAATGTGAAAAATGAGTCATGCTTAATGTGAGCCCACTCACCCTCTGTTTACATTGCTTATTTTCTTATTTCTGCAACAGAAGTGGTATCAGCATCAGAATGAATAAAATCTTTTACCAAATCAGTTATTGCAAAATTAAAACGGTGCAAATATTAAGTGTTAATGGGATCCCTTACTCTTCATTTTTTTATAGCTGTTCATCAAAGCCCTGTCAATAAGCGCATCTTGGAGTACATAACGTGTTAGTATCAAAGCTGTTGGATATTTTTCAGTTGTTAATTGCTTCCAACACTTTGTGGCCCGATGGACAACATTTTGTCAGGATTGTCAGTGAACTTGTACTCATTGGTCTAAAGAATATTCTGCAAGGATCTTGCTTGAAAGAATTACTTTTTATTTGAGGGAGCTGACGGAAAGCTTGACATAAACTCATGCTTGTGTCATCAGTGATAGTAGATACCCACTTCATGTCAGCCTCCAAAAACTTCTTTAAGTCCACCTGAAATTCTGGTGCCTTCATGGACACGTTTGTACAGTTTTCTGAGCAATTGTACAGAATTGATTTGCCTCTCCTTTTTTCTGGGATATTTTTCAACTTTCCAGTGTAGCTACAGCTTTGGGATACCAGATGTGGCAGAGACTTTTAAAGAAAACTAAGTTTGCAAACCTCAACCTTCTAATCACTTTCAGAAATTGCTCATTATTTTTAAGCTATAAGAAACCTTCGGAATGTCAAGTGTGAAAATGCTGGAGGAGTCTGTCTTTAATCCTGAATGAAAGAAAATTTTAATCATAAGCTTAAGAATTTAAAGAATCTGAAATAAACAGCAAAGAGCTGAATAAGATTTTGATCCTAGAAAGGTATAAAAGGACTAAGGGTTCAGATAAAATTGGAATATTGAAACTTTTATGATAAGATTTTGGAATTAATTACAAAGTACAAACAGCTTCTCATGGAAAATAGATCCTGTTTTGCTTTTTACAAGACATAACATAAAGAATGTCATGATTTCAAAAACTGGACACTAGAGAGGACTAAAGATTTTAGGTAGAGGAAAGATATGCAGGCCTGCAAGATGGTGCAAAATGTTTTGACAATAAAAATACTGAAGGAGACTTTTGAAGAATGGAATCAGAAAATAGTTGCCACAATATCAACAATGTCTGTAATGATGTCTGCTTCTATGGATAGACTATGTCCAAAAGATGTTATTGAAGAAATGACAGATGTAGAACAAATTTTATAGAGATAGAGATGGTATCCAAAGTGGATTTAGAACTGACAGGCCAAGAGAATGACTTAGAAAAGGATGTTTCAATGGTTATACAAGGGTTCCTCCTTGTGAGGGAGATGGGCGGGATATAAATGTGATAGATGATAGATAGATAGATAGATAGATAGATAGATAGATAGATAGATAGATAGATAGATATGGCTGAGATTTTAAAATCTAAAAAGGAAATACAAATGACAAACCAAGAGAGTGACCTGGATAATTTTTTCCTATTGGATTTACAAAAGAGGCTTGTTAAAGCCTTGAAGAACTCTGTGTGATGGGACAAAGAAGAAATGAAGAGAAATCAAATCCTACCATAATATTTGAATGAGCTAAAGATTAAAACTGTTAGAAATAAAAGGAAGGAATATAAAGTTGTTTTATCTGATCAAGATTAAAACAAGATATGTTGTTATTTCTGGCTACCCTTTGCGGACTTTCTGCTGACACCAGGACTCAAAAGACGATTCTTTATGGATTTGTTTATAGATAAGAGATGGGATATGCAATGAAGAGATAAATGTTTGTAACTTTAGAGAGGGTGAAGAGTTACTCAATTTATTTATACTTGTGATGAAGCTTGGAAGTCACTCCTTTATATATTTATTTTCTCTTTCCTTATTATATTCCTACTTTTCTCTTTTTCTTTTTTCTTGCACATTTTACTCCTCTCTATTCTCTTTTCTTTCTTTAACTTTAGTTTGTATTAGATTTTACTGTTATAATAAAAATTCTTAATAAAAATTATATATATATATATATATATATATATATATATATATATACACACACACACATACACACACACACACACACACACACACACACACACACAAGAAGTGTTGAATCCAAGTCATAGTGGATGTGAGTGATTTTACCTTTACATTATCTTGCAACTTTATCATTGCATCCCTTTGAGAATATGACCCTTTCAGATTGTAATAAGCCTTTCATCTAGAATAATTTTTTGGATAATACTGTGAAGATAAAGTAGAGCTGGGTGGCTCAGTAAAGAATTCTAGCTCTAGTTTGGTTGGATTCCCTTAAGTCTTTCTCTGCCAGGACTCCAGCTATCATGCCACATATTTAATTACCTTAGTTCTGAAGGTTACTAAACTAGTTTGGTAAGCCAAAACAGAGAAGGTGTTTACAGTTGTATCAACCTTACAAGTCAGATTTGATTTGATTTGATATTTGATTTGAGATTTGATTTGAGATTTGATTTGAGATTTGATTTGAGATTTGTTTGAGATTTGATTTGAGATTTGATTTGAGATTTGTTTGAGAATTGATTTGAGATTTGATTTGAGATTTGATTTGAGATTTGATCTGAGATTTGATCTGAGATTTGATTTGGGTAGAGAGGAGAAAACTGTTTTGCCATAGCAGATACATGAGAATGCTACCAAAGGTCTAAACCAGGGGTCAGCAAACTCTACGGGTGCAGCTAGCAGATCTGCAGCCGAAGGGATGTGGCTGCCATTGGCCCGCCAGCAAGGAGGCCACTGATAGGCCACTGCTCCTGTCCAGGACACCACACCCCCAATCTTCAGCCCTGCCCCTCACCCCTGGAGCTCAGTTAGGGCTCGGGCCCGGTAATCTGCCACCCACCCATCCATTCTTAGCTCTCAAGCTGTATGAAAACAGGCAGTGGGCCAGGTTTGGCCCATGGTCCATAGTTTGCTGACATCTGGTCTAAGCAAAACAACTCAGCACAGCTAAAGACTTGAAGATCTAACTCTTTAAATGTCTTAGTCTTATGAGATCTTGTAAAATTCATTAGTTTGTTTAAGATAGACCCACTGAAGTCAATGCAAGTTAAAAGAGTTATCAGTGGGTTTGTTCTGTGCTATCTGGATCCAACCCATTAATTGTGTTTTTATTGGCCCAGAGGCTAAGTGATGTGTGTTCTATATGAATTTGCTCTCTGTGAAATGGCTAACTTCTTAAATAATGTTTCTGTAACTTGATGTTCTTTGTAACTTGAAATCTAGTATACTTTCCACAGTAAGTATAGACTGAGTACAGTAATAAATAATTTTATGTCTCTTTATATTCTTGCTTTTTTAAATAGGCTGCATTCATATATCTAAAAAATGCAATGTTCATATACAGTAGTTATATAAATGCAGAATCTGGGATAGCATTTTTTAATGGTTTCTGTAGATAAACACAAGTATTCATGGGTATTGCTGAAAAGGATTCATTCATGTGCAGGAGGGAAAAAAACCATATGCAATAGACTATTTAAACATATGTTTATATACTCATATACTTGCATAAATACAGATTTATTTTACAACTCCTCCTCTGTTAACTGGATGAAGACATAAAACATGCTTTTATACTTTCAGTGTAAGGTATTTAATATTCATATAATTTTTATAATTTTATAATTTTTATAATTTTATAATATTTATATATTATATGAATTAATAATTTAATAATATATTATTATTGTAAGGTATTATCTAAAATTACTAAATTAATAATTACTAATTATTAAAATGTATTTAAGAAGCAGTTACATTCATTTCATTTTTAGTTACTAATTCTAAATATTATATCATATTTCCAGCTCTAAACAGGCTATTCATCTTAAATCATTCTGATTTAAACTTTAATACTTCTTAAATATTAGCAAAATGTCAGTTGTTATTTATGAATTCATTTAATGATATATTTAAGCATAATCTGATACTCACTTTCCAGGGAGCGAATTCCATTGGACTCAGGGATACTTTCTTAGGAGTTGTATCAGTAAGATTATGCTGTTAGATAAATCAAAGCAACTCGAGAGATTCAATTTACTGATGACTGTAGGGACTATGATTGATTCAGAAGGAACTGGAAATAGGCGTATATAGCCTGATAGCACAACATACATTTTTTAGCATGAGATAACACTTTCTTTAGTCAAAGGCCTAGATTTTGATAAGAGGATACCTATCTATTTCTAATTATACAGTTTATGACATTATCATTAGTGTGATTTTCTTTGGCAGATCATAGTGCTAAGTGTGACATATCTCAGAGGGATCAAAAGAAGCTTGCTGGGAAGTAATTAACCCTACGTTTATTTTAAAGAACAAGTTATTAAACATCTTTAATGTGTTTGTGGAAGACAAATCGTAATCACTCTTCTCAGAGATACAGTTATAGAAGGAGTCTTTGTTCTCTTATTGAACATTCCTCACAGCCCCTAAACCAGGTTCATTATTAATTCTGCTCTTCAATAGGGGAAAAAAACATTTCAAGATGTAGCTTGCCAAATCCTTCACCTCTCACCAGTTCTGTACACTGGAGTACTTCAGTGTTTGACTGGTGTGGTCCATGCCACCTGTATTCTAATATACAGTACTTGGGAAACAGAGAAGTGTGTGTCCAAATTAATTGGCAGCAGCGTAAATGTATGAAAACCTGTCTCACATTTAGGATTGTTTATTACATTTTTTAAGCTAATCCATTGGCTACTAGTCAACTTTCTGTCTATATATTAATGCAGTGTTTCTCAACCTTGGCAACTTTAAGATGTGTGGACTTCAACTCCCAGAATTCCCCAGCCAGCTGGCTGGGGAATTCTGGGAGTTGAAGTCCACACACCTTAAAGTTGCCAAGGTTGAGAAACACTGTATTAATGTCTTTCTTTCAGAAATAGGTATGAATCTCTTTGGAGGTTGATTGGAAAGTGTCTTCTTTAAACATGCCAAATTTCAGAGTTTAAGAGTTTAAAATATACTCTGTATTTGAAAGGAAGACTTCTTTTCCCAAAATTGTTACTTACAATTGGGGGGGAGGGGTGTCTGTCATTTTACATTCATTAGGAAAATGGGAAACCTGGGAAGAAGCCAAGTGAATGATGGGTGGAGCAAAGTGAAAGGGAAAAACAATAATGGGGGAATCTGTAAGGGGCACAGGAATCAGCATATTGGTCTGCCCTCCTCTTATCACCATTCAGGTATAGCAGGAGAGTGTATGTGATGAAGAGCCTCCTTTATCCAGGCAAAAGATGACTATGGAAAATCAGGATGCTTATTCAGCGGTTGCAGTCTTCATTAGCATGCTGATTCAACCAGGTAAGGTGTTTACCTGGAAGCAATACCAGCTCAAGATTATATGGTGCCCCCAGGCCACATTGACTGATGGTGTCACGTTCTGCCAATGCGGTGCCCCCTAAGCTTTGGCACTCTAGGCCAGTGCCTACTTGGCCATCCCTGCCTGGGAGTAACTGAACTCAAGGCAATGAAGTACAGAATGAACATGCACTGATTTTCATGGGCTTTTATCAGCCTATTTCATTGTTTCAAACAGAAGGGAGGAAAACTCACAAGGTTTTTTTCCTAGCAAGCCAAACAAGTACATCCCTAAAACAGCAGGAACAGATGCATACTTACCTAAGAGTGCACTTAATGGAACTAATTACAGAATTAGAATGTATAGTTATTTTTTCAACTTACCAAGTCAACAACTTCACAGGCACCTTCTCTATGTCTCTCTGTATATATGGGAGTATCAATCAATCAATTTTACTAATTAATTAAGCTCACTAATGGGATTATGATGGTTTTGCCCCATTTCAGTCCTTTATTGCCTTTTGTTCTATCATATTGAAATAGTGTTGTCTCGGTTTGTGTCAGGTTAGAGGTAGACATGTTCTTCTTTTATTCCTGATATTTTTAATGTTACTTCTATGTTCTAGTACATTTTCATTTTCTGTCAGAGCTTTCCAAACTGTGTGTCGGGACACATTAGTGTGTCGGCTGCAGTGTCTGAGTGTGTCGCGGCTACTGCTGCCTCCAAGCCCTACCAGGATTCCGCACAGGTCCTAGTGCCTGCCTTGTGCCTTGCTGCCTCCAAACCTGCCCTGCCAGGATTCTGCGCAGGTCCTAGTGCCTGCCTTGTGCCTTGCTGCCTGCAAACCTGCTGTGATTCCGCGCAGGTCCTAGTGCCTGCCTTGTGCCTTGCTGCCTCCAAACCTGCCCTGCCAGGATTCTGCGCAGGTCCTAGTACCTGCCTTGTGCCCTGCTGTAAGAGTGTGTCAAGAAATTATGCCCTGCTGTAAGAGTGTGTCGCGAAATGATGCATGTCTAAAAAGTCTGTCACCAACATGAAAAGTTTGGAAAGCTCTGCTCTATATTGTACTTGAGTCTTTTCTGGAGGATGTTGTGCACTGCAGCAGATAAGGAGCAGCTGGAGACTGTGGCTTGAATCTGTGGCTTTGAGAGAGGGGTCAAGGAATCCATTTATGCCAACTTGGAAAATCCTTCCTTGAATAGAGGTGGGGGCCTCAGGCACAACCTTTCCCCTATCTTCCTTCCTGCTTTGTCTTCTGTGCCCAGGAAGATTAAGACCATTTCGCAAGCTCAACAGCAGCAGGGTAATCTTAACGATCCTCCTTTAGATGATAAAGGGACTTAGAAATAAACATCTCAAAATAACCATGACCTAGCCCCATGCAAGGTCACACAGCCACCCTAGAAACATACTTAAGGATTCCCTTACTAACTTTACTCAGACTGAAGAAGCTCCTTGGATAAGGAGTGAAACGTTTCTACTGAGAAAATAGAAATCCAGTTGACATGATTCAAGCCACAGACTGTTCCACCTGGATGACTGAGAACCTTCATCGACATAGAGCAGCTGGAGAGTTTTACTACTATCTATTCCAGTTCAATTTTATGCTTGTTTGTTAGTAATAGTTTCAATATTTTTATGTTCGGTTTCCCTCTTTCTCAGCTTGTTTTTGTGCTGTGTTTTTGATAGCTATACTGTAGTTAGCATTACATTCTTTGACTTCAAGGTACATTCATATTTTGTGTGCATTGTTGATTATTTTGGGTATTTGCATAATCAGAAGTGCACCTCAGCTATCATCAGTTGCAGTTTTTCAACCGTGTTAATTGTGCTATTTTCCATCCATGTACAGTTGATTGCTGATCTTCAGCAAATACAGCAAGGGCATCTTCTCCTTCTATGCTTGAAAGACGTTAGCAGCTCATTAGTGAAACCTGACTAAGGAGCTGCAAGCACGGTATAGAGCAACAGCATAACTCAGCTATTTTAAGGTTGAGTTTATCCTGATGAGCATGTGGGAGAGAGAGAAAGTGTGTGTGTAAAATAACCTATTATTTAGAGCCAGGCTATAGATAGCAGATTGTATGAGTTGCTTGAACACTTTCATTTTTCAGTGATTTCTCATTGAAGTCTCTATCAGAGAAATTCTCCCACTTCTGTGTGCATTTTGTGCTTGTATGTTGTTGCAATAGTACTGAAAATATGTAGCTTGGGATTGGCATGTAGCATTGTTGAAGTTTTCTGACTTTCAGTTAAGTTTTATATTGGTCAGTGACCTGCACTGTCTTCCAAGCTTGGTTCTGGTGATGCAAATGTTTCATTACTGTACTGTCAGCATCTTTCTTGGGGTAGTGTTTTAAAGGAGAAGGCTGTGAGTGAAAGTTGAAACAGCATTACAATCTGATTTTAAATAGAAATTAAGGACCTTGTTTTTCCTACACAGGTTGCTGGCATGTGTAAAGTATAAGTTGAAATAAGGTGAGGAGAACTGACTATATAAATTACATTGTAGGATCTCCAGTTTTACATGCAACCGAAAGTATTCTGTTCAGTCTTCCCTTGCAGATTTATTATTAATCAGGCAGCTTACTGTTCAACTTTAATTTGTTACAGCTTTCATTTATAAATCCAACCGTTAATTTAAAAACATTTAGATTATATGTGAATTTGGAAGTAATACAGGCTTTCTGTTTTAAAATCCATGCACAATAACATTTCTGAATTGGGGGATTGTTATTGCAATGAGTATGATATTCATAATTTCCTCAGTAGCTAACTATATTAATCCTCTGTGGTGAAGGAAGCTTAAAGAGAAAGCTTGGGGCTCTTTATACATTCCCTTTTTTGGGCAAAGACGTGTACTATGCAGTATTTCTGAATATCTTTGAATAAGCTGAGATATTTGTTGTGTGGCCCATCTCTAATCTGATACTGATCCTGCTTTGTGTTGATGAGATAGAATGGAAGTTTTGGTAGCAACAAGTTGCATCTCTTTGAACAAGTGAATTAAAAACGGAGAGTACAAAAAGGACAATTAGGTTTTCTATCCTTTATTTCATGTCTTTTCTTTTAGATACCAGTATTTCTAATCACGAGAAGTAATTAGAGAGTCTTTGGCTAAATCTTATTCATATTGTCTAACCTAATTTACCTAAGTTTAATGGTAAACATTTTTATTTTTATGGTTTAAAGGACAGGTTTGTAATAGTTTTAGTCAAGTTTTATTAATAGTTCCACTTAGGGAAGGTTTCCTTAGGTTCTTTTCTTGTGTCTATGGTAGAAATATGACCAAAGCATCCCTATTTATATTTTTATTTTCTAGTCATCTGTTATATCTTCTGCATTCACTTATTTGAATCTTGTTTGATTAATTAGCTAATTTGTTGCATTTTGAAAAGGTTATATGTAGTGTGGGTCTACAAGAATCCTATCTCAATGCAATACAGCTCTTTCCGTTTGTAAGTCTACCACCATGCTGGCTTTATGCCACAGATAGGTTTAAGTGAAGGAGGAAAAATTTGGTTCTTGCTGTAATTTGGAGAAAGATTTACACTAAACTAAATACACTTCATTTGACTTTGTAATCCAAGGGAACCTTAACAATATTTCTTGGTTTTTAACGAAGTAGAAAGAAGTCTTCTTTAGGTACAATAGCAAACTTTATCAAGGACATCTTCTCCTTCCATGCAAAGATGTTAGCAGTTCATTAGTGAAACCTGACTAACCACTGCAAATGTGGTGTAGAGTAGCATAGGCCAGCTATTTTAGGATTGAGTTTATCCTGATGAGCATGTGGGAGAGAAAGAGTGTGTGTAAAATAACCTATTATTTAGTCTCAGGATATAGGTGATGGATTGCATGAGTCGCTTGAACATTTTTATTTTTCAGTGAGTTAGATAAGGAAAATAAACAGTGCATAGCCATCTGGTATACGTAAGCCACAGTGACATCAGGTGTATCATGACATTGTTGTACAAAGATTAAGACTGTTAGAAATAAAAAGAAGGAATATAAAGTTGGTTTATCTGATCAAGGTTAAAACATATGATCAGGACACATATCACACCATTCTCCTCGCCCCACCTCTGCAGATGCCTTTGAATCAATGTTGCCTTTGGGCATTCTGGTGTAGACTGCTATCAAGCCAAGAGCTAATATAACATTTTAAAAATCTGCAATGCTGTTTGAATAGAAAGGATTGCATTTCTGGAATAAGTTGCTTTTCTACTTCATGTCAGAAGTCACATCTTTGAGAAAACTCTAGGGATTTCTACATTTTCCTGGAGAAAAAAATAATAATAAAGCTTGGTTCCATCAGGTCACTTGAAACCCAAGAAGTGACCTGATGGAACCAAGCTTTATTACTATTTGGGGGAAGGCATTAATTGGATTATTTCCCATAGCCATGCCCACATTGATGGAGTTTCTTAGCACCTGGAGGGACTGAGATAAAGCTTGCCCCAATCATGATATGAAGGATGATTAAAACAATATCAAATTTAAAATTCAGGTGTTTTCCATTGCCCTCCAAGACAAAGTTTAGATAAGAATATTTGAACTTTCCAATATTTATCTGTAGTGAACTACTTTATTAAAGGCGCTATGGACTTTGAAGAAGCACGAGTACAGGGCGAAAGGGAGAAAAGAGCTAAAAGGAAGGCACGTCAAGCAAACCCTCATCATGACCGTCTCCCACCCGGAAACCTATGCCCTCACTGTGGGAGGTTGTGCGGATCCAGAATTGGCCTTTACAGCCACTTATGGATCCACTGTTAAAATTTTACCCTTGGAAGACAATCGTACTCGGCTACGAGTGATCGCCAATGACCTAGATGAATGTTATCTGGGGTCTAAGTATAACACATGCCGTCATGCCGGCCACATGACTGTGGAAGCATCTTTGGACAACGCTGGCTCTTCGGCTAACAAACGGAGATGAGCACCGGCCCCTAGAGTCGGACACGACTGCACAAATGTGCGGGGGGAACCTTTACCATGAATGAATGAATGAATGAATGAATGAATGAATGAATGAATGAATTGAATATATTATTAGAGCTGAAGGGGGTTTTCTCTTGATGAAAAAGAGTCAGAGAAATTAAATAGAAAAGATTAAAGTCAATGGTTCTGCAAAGCCAAACTTCATTCCAGGTGCTTTCAGTAATACTCAGTAATACAGTAATATTCAGTAATACAGTAATACTTTCAGTAATACTCGGCTACGAGTGATCGCCAATGACCCAGATGAATGTTATCTGGGGTCCAAGTATAACACATGAGTAAGTAAATGAATGTGCATCATGCCAGCTACATGACTGTGGAAGCATCTTTGGACAACGCTGGCTCTTCGGCTAACAAACGGAGATGAGCACCGGCCCCTAGAGTCGGACATGACTGCACAAATGTGCAGGGGGAACCTTTACCTTTACCTAGGTAAATGAATATATTATTAGAGCTGAAGGGGGTTTTCTCTTGATGAAAAAGAGTCAGAGAAATTAAATAGTTAAGTCAATGGTTCTGCAAAGCCAAACTTCATTCCAGGTGCTTTCAGTGTCATATCCATGTTTGTTTGTTTTGGCAACAATACAGAACTGCTTGCCACTGCTTTGTTCCAGGATATATTTTCAAATTCCAGTTCTAGCCTACGGCTCTGGAATTTCCTGGTGGCGTCCCACCCAAATACTAACCAGGTCTGACCATTGATGGTTCAAGATTATCCCAGGTGACTAGGTGTTGCCTCTTGTTGGGACAGCAGTGTTTTGTTTGTTTGTTTGTTTGTTTTCTATCTCGCCTTTATTATTTTTATAAATAACTCAAGGCAGCCAACATACCAAATACTCCTTCCTCCTCCTATTTTCCCCACAACAACCCTGTGAGGTGAGTTGGGCTGAGAGAGAGGGACTGGCCCAAGGTCACCCAGTCGGCTTTCATGCCCGAGGCAGGACTAGAAATTGGTCTTATTTAGGTGGGGGAGAATATAATTAAATTTTAAAAAACCTCTTTAAGAGAAATTACAAAATTATGGACAAATGATCACATATCACCTCTGTATAAATTCAGTGCACTTATTCAAACAGAGCAATAGGAAAATTTTCATATATTTCAGAATCCCTTTCAACGGATTCTGAAAGTTGGTAAAGTAATCTTTTTAAAAATGTAATATTTTATTTGAAATCAAACCTTTATTACAACTATAAAGGTAAAAGGTGAAGGTTCCCCCTGCACATTTGTGCAGTCGTGTCCGACTCTAGGGGCCGGTGCTCATCTCCGTTTGTTAGCTGAAGAGACAGCGCTGTCCGAAGATGCTTCCGCGGTCATGTGGCCGGCATGACGCGCGCGGAACGCTGTTACCTACCCACCGAAGTGGTGCCTATTCATCTACTTACATTTGCATGCTTTCGAATTGCTAGGTTGGCAAGAGCTGGGGCTAGTGCGGGAGCTCACTCCGTCACACTAGGGTCTCGAACCTCCGAACTTGCGATCTTCCGATCGACAAGCCTGGCATCTTACCTGCTGAGCCACCATGTCCCTTATTACGACTTATTACTTATTACGACTTATTACTTATTACAACTCTACAACTTATTACGACTATAAGGCTGGAAGTAATATTTTGTTCATACATAGTCAGTATTCTTATATAATGAATGGGAAAGATGAAGTGCTCTGAACTTTTGTTCCTCTTTTACCTTTAGCCCCAAACTAGAAAAATGGGCAACACCCAACAAATGAACAGTAAACAAGTAGATTTAGTTATATAAAAGATACCTGGCATGTGCATGCAGGTCAGAGACTTTAAAAAGAAGAGCAAATCCCTGGAAATCCAGCACCTTGTTTAAACATTGAAAGAATCATGAGAAAGAGAGTTCAAAGTAGGGTAGGTAATAAGATTCTATCCAATGTGGGACTTGGAATAAATTGAAATGTTTAATTTGCATTTTCATAATATAAATACAGAAGTTCAGTTCATTGTTTATGAAGAAAAGAATGCAAAACCTTTAGAATACTATAGAATAATAGTATTCTAAAGGTTTTGCATTCTTTTCTTTATAAACAATGAATAGTCTGCATTATTAATTTTATTTGAGTTCATAGTTTTAGAAGCTTGCATTGAGAGAGATCAAAAAAATAAACTAGTCTTTTGAAATAAAAATAAAGTTACATTTATTCAAAAAACAAGAACCATATTTACAATCTGTTTACCTGCATAAAGGTGCAGGCAGGAAACTATCTTCATTTGAATAGTAAAAGAAAACAAGAGAAGTGGGGGCAGCCTAAACTAAAGATCTACCTTTGTACATTTAAATTTTACTCACTGGCAATAAATCACCATAGTAACCAATTAGCATGTGACTTCTCAGCACTCAGCCCAGTCAAACAAGAATACCATATATGGTAACAAAACACCTTGAGAGTACAAAGAGATTCCTTATTTGGTAACAGTAACCTGAATACCAGCAGACTCTGTGGCACCAGGTTAGTGAGAGAGAAAAAAAATACCTTAGCACAGAGCTTTCCAAACTGTGTGTTGGGACACGTTAGTGTGTCTGCTGCAGTGTCTGGGTGTGTCGCGGCTGCTGCTTCCTCCTGGCTTCCACGCAGGTTCTAGTGCCTGCCTTGTGCCTTGCTGCCTCCAAACCAGCTGTGATTCCACACAGGTCCTAGTGCCTGCCTTGTGCCCTGCTGTAAGAGTGTGTCGCGAAATGATGCATGTCTAAAAAGTGTGTCACCAACATGAAAAGTTTGGAAAGCTCTGCCTTAGCATGTCTTTTAAAGAGAATATCCTGTGACCCAGATTCTTTTAGATCACAAAATAAAAAATACAACATGCATTTCCACCTATTCCATAAATAATGTGATTTTGGTTTAATATAGAGTAAGGGATTGATTATGGAAAATTGTTGTATATCCTTGCTGTTAAAAGTCAGAAGTCACCTCTTTTTGTAACCCTAAAAAAAAAAATCTCTTGTGTTTTCACACTTCTTTAGTTTTTTTCTTTTTTCTTTTTCTTCGTAGTTTTTTGTTTTTCCATAGCTTTTATCTTTGTCTGAAATTTAATAAAATTCTTACAAAAAAACAAAAACAAATGATAGATGGTATCGTTTGCTCTTATCAGTCATCTGCGTCTATCATTGATTCCATGTTGATGTTCCATCCAAATGGTTCACACAACAGTATCAATTGTTATTAAAAGCTTTTTAAAGCCCAACTGTTTAAAACATTTTAAATGTGACTTACAAGAATACATTGGTCGCTTATATCTGGCAGAATATATTGAGTGTGCTAAATACAAGACAATTCCCGCTTTTTATTCCCATATTTCAACAACTAAATGCAATTCATGTTAATTTCACCCAAGAGGGACACTGTTTAGAGTCAGAGACTCTAATATTACATAGCAATGTTTGTGAAGCAAATTACATTGTGAATAATAATGTAACATTGAATATGATACACAAGAGATACATTAAAATATATTATTACATTGTCTCATTCACTACTCACTTAAAAGCACCTGCCATATTTATTTATTTATTTTTATTTATTTAATTTTTTATCCCGCCTTTATTATTTTTATAAATAACTCAAGGCGGCGAACATACCTAATACTCCTTCCTCCTCCTATTTTCCCCACAAGAACAACCCTGTGAGGTGAGTTGGGCTGAGAGAGAGTGACTGGCCCAAGGTCACCCAGCTGGCTTTCATGCTGGAGGCGGGACTAGAACTCACAGACTCCTGTTTTGCCATTGGCTCCTTCCTAGGGCTGAGAGAGAATGACTGGCCCAAGGTCACCCAGCTGGCTTTCATGCTGGAGGCGGGACTAGAACTCACAGACTCCTGTTTTGCCATTGGCTCCTTCCTAGGGCTGAGAGAGAATGACTGGCCCAAGGTCACCCAGCTGGCTTTCATGCTGGAGGCGGGACTAGAACTCACAGACTCCTGATTTTTAGCCCAGCACCTTAACCACTAGACCAAACTGTTCTAGTTATTAAAATTATTAATATTAACCAGTTTGTAGGCATGAAGCTAAGAACAAAAAAATTAAAAGATAATACCCTGCACATCTGCTTTTACTGTATATTGATTTTATTTTGCTGCCTGTCACCAAATTAAATCAAGACTTTATTGCAATCATTGATCAGAAATCCAATATAATAAATAAAACCTAATACAGAATGAAACACTCAACAGTTTTCATATATATGCGGGGTTTTACCTCTTCAGACGGTCATTCTGCTTCGTTAAGGTGTCCATTATGGTGTATCGTCATAGGTAACAAAATTTTGCCATGGAACAGTTGACTTTAGGATTTCTGTCAGCTCTAAGGTAGCTTACGTAAAAGTTGTCAGTGTGCCTGGAAAGATTGCATAATGATGGCTGGAATAGCTATTGCCTTAAATCAGAATAAAAGGCGCAAGCTAGAAAAACATTCTCCATGGATTTAGTCACACATGATGGGCATTGCCTCTGCTGCCTGTCACCATATGTTATGATTTGATCTTATGTAAGGCAACTCTCCAAAATATCTATAGGAAATTTACTCAATTAGAAAGGGATATAAAATGAATAAAGATGAATCAGTAAGGGGGGAAATTATTAGAGCTTGCAGTGTTTCATATTCAGAAGTTTTTTTTAAAAAAAAATGTTTGGGGCCATGCAGGGACATACATATGACTCTGGTCTAACTCTTTAAAACAAAGGGAATTTTCCCTGGGTTTGTGCTGAAATTTTGGAGGCCAGCAAAAGATACAGATGCTTTAAAGGAGTTGCAGATAGATGCTATACCAGTGGACTTCAACATGCTGACTGGGGAATTCTGGGAGTTGAAGTCCATACATCTTAAAGTTGCCAAGTTTGAAAAACACTGCACTATACAAATGCCCCCATACACACTGAAACACCGTTTTGGCTTTGAATATAAAGCACTGCACAGCCCTAAAAAAGATGGGTTCATTAATGCTTGAATGTCCTTTTCCGACTTCATGTGTGCAGCTAATTACTATTTAATTTTATTTATTTATTTATTTTTCCAACTTCTATCACCGCCCATCTCCCCCCACAAAGGGGACTCTTTAATAATAAGTGAATGTGTGGCTGCATTTGTGCTGATAAATTAGGTGCACGTTCTTACATGCAAACTACATGTTACCTTAGTTTTGAAAAACTATGTAAAATGTGAAAATAGGCATATCAAGTATAGTAGGCTTATGCTAGCTTGAATTGGTGTTGGAAGACCTGCAAATACTAAAATTATTTTAGTGGTTAATGTCTACAATTCTATATGGTTTTCTAAAATAATTTGAACATAGGGGCAAAACAGCATTTAGAGTTGTTCCATTTGCTTTTGTAAACTGGCTCTTGGACATGAAATAATTACTGAGTGCAAAGACCCTATGTTAAAATCTTTGTTTATATTATTTATAAAAATGATGTCAAGTTATTCATCTGCTCTGATGATCAAATCAAATCCTTATTCATAGACCAACATATCTCTGGTGATGGTTTTGCCATGCCTCTGTGGTTATCGTATTTCCATGACTCACCATGTATTCTGGGCCCTAGTCCAGTTGTTGGAAGCTAGTACTGTCAATCCAAAATAAAAAGCAATATATTCTCTATTGGCAAAAAAAAAAAAAGTCACTACCCTATCATTCCCTGTATGCTATGTTCATTTTATTTGTTGACTACTTATAATTTTTCTTTTATAAAGAGAAGTACTTACCCTAGGTGATATATAACGTATTTTCCGGCGTATAAGACGACTGGGCATATAAGACGACCCCCAACCTTTCCATTTAAAATATAGAGTTTGGGATATACGCCGGAAAATACGGTACTCGCCGTTTAAGACCTCTCCTGGCCAAGTGCAGCCACTCGCCGAGCTCGGGAGAAACGCGGGGAGGGGGGGAGCGAGCTCCGTTCCCTCGGAGCAGCCTTGGGAAGGGAGGGGGCAAAACGCAGTGGCTCCACGACGGGCTCCAAAGTCGCCCACAACACTCAACGGGCGCCTCGCTTCGCCTCGCCTCGCCTTCCCTTCCCCTCCCAGCCGCGGCTCCATTTAAAGCGCGGCTGGGAGGGGAAGGGAAGGCGAGGCGAGGCGAAGCGAGGCGCCCGTTGAGCGTTGTGGGCGACTTTGGAGCCCGTCGTGGAGCCACTGCGTTTTGCCCCCTCCCTTCCCAAGGCTGCTCCGAGGGAACGGAGCTCGCTCCCCCCCTCCCCGCGTTTCTCCCGCGCTCGGCGAGTGGCTGCACTTGGCCAGGAGAGGTCTTAAATGGCGAGTACTGTATTTTCCGGCGTATAAGACGACACCCAGCGTATAAGACGACCCCCGACTTTTGAGAAGATTTTCCTGGGTTAAAAAGTCATCTTATACGCCGGAAAATATGGTAGATATTTTTTGTGGTTTAATAATGTTATTAAATATTACTAATTACTATTATATTATTATGAATATATATTAATAATAGTTCTTTATCAGATTTTTTTAAAAACCAATAGTTTGATTCATTAGACATTGTTTAAGCATCTATAACATTAAGAGCAGTCATTGTTCATGCTGTGTCAGAAGCTTTAGGCTATAATGCTGTATATCTTAAAAGTAAGTCCTATTGAGCATAATGGATTCAATTGTGAATGACCTCATTTGCTTAAGGGCAGCCTACAGTCACTGAAAAACTATATGTTCAAGAAAATATGGAGAAAAGGTTGCAAAATGGTCATTGGCTTTTTAAAAGCTTTTTTTGAATAAATTGTTATTTTCTAAAAGCTTTTTTTAATAAATCTGAAGTGTGGTTAGAGTTTAGTAAGTGAACTATACATTGCTAAGTGGTTTTATTGTTTATGTAGGAAAAGGATGCAGGAAATAGGGCTGTAAATAATTATGATGCAGAATGCATTACATTTTTGAAAAATTTGAATGACATGGACTCATTAGTCTATAACTCCTTTTGTATTGTAGTAGTCATTGTAAAGGTATTACAAAATAATTCAGTGATTCATTGTTCTTAACTGTAGCGCAGATGAGTACATATTTTCTGTGGCTGAATGAGCATAACTTAGGTTGATTAAAAATGGATATGAGAAAAATCTATGAATATAGATTTATTTCTGTCTCTATGTGTATATCTCTGGGCAACTTAAGTTTAATATTACTGAGCAGGAAAAAAAATTAACTGATCGTGCCATTACTTTCTTTTCTTCAGCAAGAATGGATTTTTTCTCTTGCATTTGTTGCTATTAACAACAGTGCCTTGGAGGATGATTCAGAATTAAATCCTAAATTCAGTGAATTAACCTAAAAGGCGGGCTCCTGAACAGTAGGCTTAAATGCCGATAAACTTACATGTGAAATAAGGAAGGAGTAGTAGATGCTGGTTCTTGCCGTAAGCAAACTTCCTACAAGCATTAGAGGGGGCATTAGAGAGGGGGTTGAAGTTAAATCCAAGTATAGGGCTTAATTATCTCCATGTGGCTCCAGTTTCATGAAACAGAAACTTACACTACTTTATAAATAGGAGATACAGAATAATACACATCTGTCCTCATCTACGTCTCACAGATGGGTTTGTTATTATCTTTTATATGTCTTTAAATAAGAGATGAAATAGCACACTCAAGGCAAAAATGCTTATTGGAACATGATCTTTCCTCTCCTGGTAGTTGTGGAAAATGTGGTGGGGTCAATCTGAGGACTCTGGGTGTAGTAATAATTTAAGAACCTTCTTTGTGTTTATTATTTGGTAAATAAATATTTATTTGGCGTAAATATTAGCAGAAAGGAAAGAGCAACTTTGCATACGTACATCAGAACAATAGAAAAGTATTTGATTTTCTTACCTTTGACGTTTCATTTCAACTGTCAATTTCTCACATTATTATAATACCCACATACTAAGAAGAAATGTAATAATGTAATGGTCCAGAATGTGGCTGCGCGGACAGTTATGGGTGCTGTAAGATCAACCCATGTAACACCCCTGCTGCGTGAGCTGCATTGGGTACCAGTTTGCTTCCGGGTCCAATTCAAGGTGTTGGTTATTACCTTTAAAGCCCTACATGGCATGGGGCCAGGGTACCTGAGGGACCGTCTCGTCCCCAGAATATCTACCTGCCCCACTCGGTCATGCAGAGAGGGCATGCTACGGACCCCATCGGCAAAAGAATTTCATCTAGCGGGGTCCAGGAGGCGTGCCTTCTCTGCAGTAGCACCTGCCCTTTGGAATACCTTGCCCCTGGAGCTGAGGTGGGTTTCTTCACTCCCGACCTTCCAGAAAAACTTGAAGACCTGGTTCTGCCACCTTGCTTGGGACGGGAATGCCAATAGTTCCTCTTGGGAGTGGCTGGTGCCATGAAACCCGCCTTATTATTAACATCTTTCTATTTGGATTTTATATGTAATTTATTGTTGTTGTAATTTTATATTTTTAACTTGTTTGTTGTGAACCGCCCAGAGTTCCATGGTTGGAGGAGTTGGGCGGTGATACAAATTTAAATAATAAATAAAATAAATAATAAGGGTAGGCTAAAGGTGCTCATCCTTTGTTCAAATATGGCTGTGCCTTGTGTTTTTCTACTGATGTTACCATGATAATTTGGCTCAAGAATCATTTTGTTCAGTAGTGCTGCAAAACTAATCTCACACGGATATGACCTTCTTCTCTGTTCCCCACGATAGTTCTTACTGATCCCCTTTTCCCCATATGTTCTTATCTGCATGATCTGATAAGGCATTATGTATTAGTTCAGATTATGCAGTAATTTAGCAGGAAAGAAAGAATCAAAACACATTTTTTCCAGAAAAAAATACCATATTTTGAATCAATATAATAGTAACAGAAGATATAATCTATTATGTTTTGAACTCCAAACAATCTAATTATTTAATTAGATGTTATATGTGAATATTCCTAAAGGGCTCTGGAAGGAGAATTTGCACATGCTGAAAAGATCCGGAATTTGGCAAGGTATATATAGTGCTATAATTCAAGAATCATAAAGTGATAATTTTAGCCTATCAATAGAGAAATCTTTGCCTACTGGCATAATTTCTGGCAGACTGATTAACAAGTATCATACCTTTTGCCTAAATGTGTTAATCAAATGCACAGAACCTGAACTAAGTATGAGGTTCAGAAATAACGTCAGCATATATTACCAATATATCAGCATAATTACCAATTTATATTCTAATGAATTATGCAACACACAAACACCCATGGATATTATATTTTTGTCTAATAGCACAAACTAAGGAGTCTAAATAAATCACAAAATTAAAGGTTCTAAGGAACCTTATGAATATATCTGTAGTGTGTGTGTGTGTATGTATGTGTGTGTATATATGTATGTATGTATGTATGTGTGTGTGTATGTGTGTGTGTATATATATATATATATATATATATATATATATATATATATATATGAGATGTGCATAGTTAAATATTCAGTATTTCTACCTACAATTACATTTGTATAGACAAAGGTCCAGATTTTATCATCCTAACCTATCTCATGTTATATTCAGCTTCATTAAGATAAAAATTTAATGTTTCCCACAATAAAGGGATATGTCTATCTCACATAGGATGGAAATAATTGATAAATTCAATACATATGCTAAAATGAACACCTATAGGCATTAATAGGAATAAATACCTAAAGGCATTACTTCCAATTTGGAACAGTTAACAGAATATCCTGCAATTTCGCCAAAGGCATTAATCAAATGCATCAAAGCCAGAATCGAAGTGTGAGGTTCAGGGATAAACATTAAAATATCATCAGCACAGATATTTTCTAATCTTGTCTATTATCAAAAACCATGGGGGAAAGTGGACATCCCTTATCCAGTACTTTTATAAAATGAAAAAGTAGGTGAAAAAATACCATTAACCTCCACTTTGGCTTGGGGGGGGCTCATAGAGAATATAGACCCCCTTTATAAATTATTTAGGAAATCCACATTTGGGTGAGGTAATATGCATATATTGTCCGTAAATTTCCACATTTAGTGATAGAATTGCAGCGTTGTCTTTTTTATTGTTATTCAAATCATTCAAATGTACAGTTGAATATTATCTGTCTAGCTTTGACAAAGCCCAGTTTATCATTCTACTGGTTAAGAGAATACTTGTTGAAATCTGTTAGCTAAAACAGCAATTGAAGTTTTAATATCAACATTATTCAATAAAACAGGTTGATATTAGCATATAACATATGATCTTTACTAGTTTTTGGTATAACTGTAATATATACTTCATTAAATGAAGAAGATAAAATTTCACTTTCCAAGATCTCATTATATAGCTGATAGAATTTAGGAGCAAGAATATAAATGAATGTCTTATACTATTCCACAAAAAATCAGTCCTGGTGCTCTAATATTACTCATATTCCAAATCACCCTTTTGATCTCATCTATGGTCAAAAGATATAGGGGCGTGGTGGCTCAGCGGATAAGACGCCAGGCTTGTCGATCGGAAGATCGCAAGTTCGGAGGTTCGAATCCCTAGTCCTACATGACGGAGTGAGCTCCCGCACTAGCCCCAGCTCTTGCCAAACTAGCAATTCGAAAGCATGCAAATGCAAGTAGATAAATAGGTACCACTTCGCTGGGTAGGTAACAGCGTTCTGCGTGCGTCATGCCGGCCACATGACCGTGGAAGCGTCTTCAGACAATGCTGGCTCTTCGGCTATCAAATGGAGATGAGCACCAGCCCGTAGAGTCGGACATGACTGCACAAATGTGCGGGGGGAACCTTTACCTTTACTTTATGGTCAAAAGAACAAATAATAATTGTGAAGAATCCAACTGCAGAATGTCACTTTAACTAAAAAGCTTCTTTATCTTCATCAGATAAGTTCTCAGATGTAGTATACGTATATGTCCAAGTAATTTTTTTTGGCATCCCGCCAAATCTTTCACCATTTTCCTAGTATTTTTGATGCAAACATATTAACATAAATTCAGTTTGATATGATAAATATTATTCAATTCATACTTAGCTTATTCTATCTCCTGTATAGGCTGGTAGTGGGACATCTGTGTCCAAAGAGTTTTCAATTTGTCTTTCAAATTAGTTTCATTTTTTTTAGTTTCTTATATGATATGGGTGTAATAATATGACCACACTTTATAAGCCTTGTAAGCTTCCCATTCAAAAAATAAGGAAGTAGCCATTCCTGTATTAAATTCAAAATCCTGAAGTGTCTCAGAACTCATATGCTTTATCAATTCAGTAGAAAAACATTGAAATACCAGCTTCCAGATGGTTTACTAAATTGTTGCAGCTGTAAATTTAAGCTAGTTGGATTGTGATGTGATATATAAGCGATGTTAAACATACACATTTGAATTTGTTAAAATAATGTTGAAGAAACCAAAACATAATCAAGTCTAAAAATTCTGATGTGGAATAAGAGGAGTACTGGTGATTACCTATAAAGCCGTGTATGGCATAGGGCCTGGATATCTGAGAGACCGCTTATCTCCAACTGTTTCTGCCCACCCCGTACGTTCGTTCCAGCAGAGTGGGTATACTCCAGGACCCCTCCATTAAACATTGCCATTTTGTGGGACTGAGGAAATGTGCCTTCTCTGTTGCGGCCCCCACCCTCTGGAACAGCATCCCCCAAGAGATAAGGACAGCACCTTCTCTCCTGGGGCTCTGGAAAGCTTTGAAAATCTGGCTTTGGTCCCAGGCCTGGGGGTTGATGTTTATTATTTGTTCAATAGCCCCTGTTTTGTTTTGTTGTTTTTGCTGTCTATTACATTACTTTAGTCTGTGTGATTCAATGCTTTTAGCTGTTTTTATGTTTTCCCTAGTTTTGTATGCCACACAGAGTCCGCTGGAGTTGGGCGGCCAATACATTTAAACAAACAAACAAAGAGTACTCCTGTTTTTGGGGGATGTAACAAATGTCAGGGATCAATAAAATTTAATCATCCATGTATGATCTAATTGTAGTTCTCATTAATTATTGTCTTTTACAAGCAGTGTATTCCTATCTAATTTAGGATCTAATATTTCATTAAAATCTCTCACTAGAATGTTATGGTTCTAAGATATCTTGTTTAAATAATGAAAATACTCATGGAACGTGAAAGTGTCTAAGAACACTATTCACTGACTGACTGACTGACTAGCAAGTGCATAAACAGGTCTTCTCCAAGATAATATGTCCCCATCCTGACCCTTTAGGTCTTCCAGCGATGCTATAATCAATATTTATATTTCCATCTTTCCCAGCATTATAGGCTTCTCAAGAGAGCTAAGTATCCATAATGTATCCAAAATGTGATAATTTTACACTGGTCATTTGTGCCTTGAATGAGAATTCTGGATTGATTGTTCAGTGATCCATTTATTTCTTTTCATAGCTATCAGTGGTATTCTCAGAAGTTTTCTCCAATTCCAAAGTTTAGGGAGCCATGGAGGTGACCTTGGAGAAGCCACTCAGAAGCCATTAAGACAACAACAGGTGCATGCCTATCTCAATAAACTATAGTTCTAGTCTTCTTGTGGTGTCAGTTTCCTGATCTGGTCTACCTCATAGGGCTTTCACAAAGTTCAAAAGTGTCAATACCCTTTCTGTCCTGCTCCTTTAAAGTCCAATTTTCGCTTCCATAAAGTGTCATAAGAACAAAAATTCTGAACCTTGTACTTATAAATAAATGTCCCAGCATCTGAACATCTTTTCCAGGGCCTTCATTGCTACCCTACCAAGTGCTAGTCTGTGACATAGTTCTTGACTCTGATTCTTTTATTGGTTAGCTTGGTTCGTCCACTTTAGCTTGACTTGCAACTTGTACATGAGCAGTTGTGATCCATTCCACAGTCAGCCCCTGGCCAAATTTTGCTGTTATAAGTAAGCTCTCCCACCTCCTTGTATCAATAATATAGCCAATTAGATCCTGTGTGTCATCATCTAGTGATGTCCATGTGTATAGGAGATGTTTTGGTTGTTTGAAGAATGTGTTAGCAATAAAGAGATCATTAGATTCACAGAAACTGATGAGTTATTTTCCTGTCTCATTTCTGTTTCCTAGGCCATACAGTTGAAGCAAGTTTTCCTCCTAGCTATTTCCAGCTTTGTCATTCCAGTCTCCAATCACAAGCAGAACATCTTGCTTGGATGTTCCATCGATTTCAGATTCAACTTGACCATACAATTGTTAGTTTCCTCTTCTTCTGTATCAGTGGTTGGAACATAAACCTGGACAATCATCATATTAAAGAGTTGTCCAAAGTCTAATTGATATTATTCAGTCACTGACTGCATTGTACCCAAGTACTGTCTTTGCTATATCTTTCCTGACTATAGAAGCATCATTGTTCCTTCTTTGTTTTTTCTGTCTTGTGTAGTAAACAGTAGGAGCTTATGACTAAAAGTGTCCAATTCCAGTGCATTTCAAATTGCTGATGCTTTGGATATCAAAGTGTAGTCAATTCATTTCATCTTTTACTGTGTAGAGCTTTCTCACATTCTTTGCTTTGTACATTCTATGTTCCCACTCTGATTCTGTCTTTGCAGCTTTGGATTTTATTTTCCTGCATGTCAATATCAGCAGCTAAACATCTCAAATGCTTTAATCTAGTTGTGTCATAAACACCATTAACACTCCAAAAGGTCCTCAGTTCTTCCTCAATAGCACGTTAAGTGACATCTGATCTGAGAAAAGATGCAACTTGCAACAGAAAAGGAATTTATTTAGATTCAGCATATTTCTTTGTAGGAATGTTACTTTTCAACATATCCACCATCTTTTTGGATATAAACCAAAACACAAATTTGAAGTTCTCTGAACATGTTCTGCAGTTGTGTTTGACTTATAGCACTGATCCCATTTGTTATCCTAGCATTTTATCCAATACTCATTTTATTTAAATCTTGAATAAATTTATTTATTTGTCAAATATAGCCACCGCCCATCTACCCCTGAAAGAGGGACTCTGGATGCTAAAAAATTAAAATACAATAAAACCACAATACATAAAATATAAATATAAATACAGAATATAACTATAACTATAAAATAAAATCCAGATGGCAATAATAGATCTAATTCAATTCCTATGTATAAGAGGCCCACTTTAAGGCGTCAGCCATCCCCAAGAATGAATACTCCCATTCCCACCCCAAGCGAGATGGCAGAGCCAGGTCTTCAACTTTTTTTGGAAGGTCAGGAGAGAGGGGGCTTTCCTCACCTCCAGGGGAAGAATGTTCCAAAGGGCAGGGGCCACTGCAGAGAAGACCCGCTTCCTGGACCCCGCCAGACGGCACTCTCTTGTAGACAGGGTCCGTAACATGTCCTCTCTGCATGATCAGGTGGGACAGGTCAATGTAATGGGGATGAGATGGTTCCTCAAGTAACCTGGACCCATGCCATGTAGGGCTTTAAAGGTGATAACCAACACCTTGAGAAGCAAACTCGCAGCAATGGTGTTACATGTGCCGATCTTGGGGCACCTAAAATTGCCCACGTGGCCGCATTCTGGGCCAGCTGCAGCTTCTGGATACTCTTCAAGGGTAGCCCCATGTAGAGTGCATTGCAGTAGTCTATATGGGCGATGACTAGGGCATGAGTGACTGTTCGTAGGGCCCACCTTTCCCAAAAGGGATTGAGTGACCTTAAACAAGGCCTCTGGGCAGCATTCTGCAGATTCAATAAGAGCGGAGAAATATTGACGTTTTGCCACTCTTGCTGCCACAAGATAGGCCTTAATAGCAGCTCTAGCTATTTAGTAATTTGTAGTTTTGTTTGTTGGTTTTTTTGTAGTTTTTATCTTTGCTTTAAACTTAATAAAATTCTTATTACAAAAAAAAAAATAGTGGCTCTAGCTTGTGTTCAGTCCAGTTTGGTCCTTGTTTTCCTCCAGCGGCGCTCTAGACATCTCTTAATCCTCTTCAGAACCCTTAACTCTCCCATGAACCACGGGGAGTGTCGGGTTCGATGGGACAAGAGAGGTTGTGTAGGCGCAATCCTGTCGAAAGCCCCCGCTGCCTCCCTATTCCAGGCAGCAGCCAGGGCCTCCGCTGGACCATGCAGCAGATCCTCGGGTATAACCCCCAGCTCCCTCTGAAACCCCATCAGGTCCATCAGTCGCCGGGGGCAGACCAATTGAATGGGTCCTGCCTCCCTGCGGATGGGGGTGGCATAGGAGAATCTCAAGGTCACCAGGGCCTGATCTGACCATGACAAATGAGACAGATGTAACTCTCCCTTCAGATCACATTGCCACTGCTCTGACAAGAAAACCAAGTCCAGAGTGAGGCTGCTGTCCCGAGTCGAGTCCCGAATAATCTGGGACAGGCCCATGGCCGCCATGGTAGCCATGAACTCCCGAGCTGCCATCCTAGGGATGGCAGGTTGAAGTCCCCCAGAACCATAAGTCTGGGGAACTCCACCGCCAACCCCGAGACAGTCTCCAGGAGCTCATGCAGGGAGGTTGCTATGCAGCAGGGAGGCTGGTACAGTAGCAACACTCCCAACTGTTCTTGGGAGCCCAACTTGAAAAACAGGGTCTCACAACCAGCCACTTGTGGAGCAGTGCCCCTGAAGGCCACTAGAGATTCCCAGATGACAACAGCCACCCCTCCTCCTCTGCCCTGGAGTCTCAGTTGGTGCCATACCATAAACCCGGCTGAGCACATCTCCGAGAGGGGCACCCCTCCTTCCGGGCCCAGCCAGGTCTCAGTAATACACGCAGGTCTGCCCCCTCCTCAGTGATCAAATCACATATGAGAGGGGCCTTGTTGACCAACCTGGCGTTAAGAAGCAACAGCCGGAGACCAGGGCACCCACGAGTCTGCTGTCCAGGGCCTGGGTCTGAGCACAGAGGGCCGGAACACGCCACAGGTATCAAGCACCGGGGGCGTCTTTCCCGACAATGGCCCACCCATTGATGACTCCCATCATAGCATCCCCGGCCCGTCACCACCTAAATAACGTGGCCCGCCCTAAAACCCCCCGAGTCTCCAAATCCATTTCCCCTCAATCCTAGACCTCCGGAATCCCTGGTTAGGGGTCCCTCCATCCACTCATACATCCCCATCCCCAACCCCAACCAGTCAACCACAGGGAGATGGCGGGCCCCCAGCGCTCCAGCTCATGCTCTCGGTGCTGTTAGAGCCCAACCATTGCACACCCACTCACCCACTGTGCCCCCCTCTTCGACCTCTCTCACTGGTCGGTGGGGGGGGCACTACAATTCCCTCTCTGTGTCACTTTACAGATAATTTATATCTTATATAGAAGTGAAGTTATTAAAAATTTAAACTGCACAAAACTAACTTTATAGACACCATGTATAAGCTGTATGTGACCTGGACATCTTTAAAACTGAAACCCTTCAAAAGTATTATGTAGTTGGATCCTCCCCATCCCAAATATTTGAAACTGAAGTGAGGGAATCAAAATGTCCTTAAATTTTTTTATTTTATTTTTTTAGTTATGAAGCATCTTCCCTACATTCTTGCAACTTTTCACCAATTGAGTTGTAGCTTGTTTGGCAAGAAAGCCTGGTAGCAAAATTTTAATTCCAGTTGTGATTCTCTGTCCAAACTTTCCACTTGTCCTTAAACTCATTACTTTACCTTAAATGGCAAATTCTGGGTATTCAGAGACCAGAAGTAATCACGGTGGTGGAACAGACACACAAAGGAAGAGAACTGTAAACAAAAAGGACGGTTTGTAATATTGAAAAGACAGTTGCAAGCTGAAAATGTTTTATATAATTCCTAGTGGAAGCAGAGAGCTTTATCATTGATAGGAATAGGATACAAGAGTCAGCATTTGGATAAGCTGTAAAGATATTCTGTTGCCTAAATATTTTGGGATTGGAAGAAAATATGTACCCAAGCTCTGCTCTCATTTTGCTATTTCTGTGTTTAAAAGAGAGAGCATTTATCTATTGAATATGTTATATGAATTTTCTATTCATTTATACAATACACATGCATACATAAAATATTTTTAGCTGTGTATTCTCTAGCCTTTGAATTAGCACAATAAATTAACAGTGTTAGACCTTTAGCAGTCAATTTAATATACAAGTGAGATATTTTTCAGTATTTTCTTTCATATTCAGAACAAAAGCACTTTCTATATTCCATTATGCTCAGAGAAGTTATTCCAGCCATCAGAACAAACAAGTTACTTCTTGGTAAAATTCAGTGGAAATAGGAACTACATAATTTTTAAAACTATCTGATTGTATTATGTTGGCTTTTAATATCTTAAATATTGCCCTGAACCAATATAATAGAAAAAAGTCTCTCACTCCCTCTCTTCAGAGTTATTTGTTGTTTAACTGAAATTAATTTTTTAACAACACATTTATTACAACACATTTATTATTTATTACATTTATTAGATACAATAAAAATATATAACAACGTTACAAATACACACACACACACACACACACACACACACACACATATATATATATATATATATATATATATAAAACAATTAGTGTGATACGATCTAAAATTAAGAATAAAAATACTAAAATAGATTGAAATAAAATACTATGTTAATTTAGAGTAATGGTTCAGGGTTTTTTATTTCTTGACTTCTATACATAGTTCATTAATTTACCCCATATAACCTAATAATTACTACTCAGTAAGACACACACACACACACACACACACACACACACACACTGAACTGATGCATGGTTTTGCACACCATTTACTTGACAGCCAAAGATTGCTTGAGGAAAGCTTGGAGCAATCTCTAATGTTCCTGGGATTATAGCCAACAGATTTTAAGGTACTACTTGTCTGAGCCAAAAATGGATTTTTATTTCATAGTGCAGAGCTTGGAAGCAAGTTTTTCTTTTTTGCCATAAGCAGCTAATTGGCTGAACTCTGGTTAAGCTGTAGCTGAATTCATTTTTGAGGACCTGCAACATTATAATATAAATACCGTATTTTCCGGCGTATAAGACGACTGGGCGTATAAGACGACCCCCAACTTTTCCAGTTAAAATATAGAGTTTGGGATATACGCCAGAAAATACAGTACTCGCCGTATAAGACCTCTCCTGGCCAAGTGCAGCCGCTCGCCGGAACGCAGCCCCCAGGGAAGAGCAGGAAGGAGGACGAGCGCGGGGCGGCGTACTGCATTGGGTCCCGTCGCTCGAAGGAGAAACGCGGGGAGGGGGGAGCGAGCTCCGTTCCCTCGGAGCAGCCTTGGGAAGGGAGGGGGCAAAACGCAGTGGCTCCACGACGGGCTCCAAACTCGTCCTCCTGCTCTTCCCTGGGGGCTGCGTTCCGGCGAGCGGCTGCACTTGACCAGGAGAGGTCTTATATGGCGAGTACATATTTTCCGGCGTATAAGACAACACCCGGCGTATAAGACGACCCCCGACTTTTGAGAAGATTTTCCTGTGTTAAAAAGTCGTCTTATATGCCGGAAAATACGGTATTTTTAATTTTTCTATCTACTAATCTCTGTCTGCAAGTACTGGGAGTAGAACTCCTTCAGAGGTATTCAATTGACTGTGCCAATGCTAGATTTTGTCTTAAAACAAGAAATTGGAGATGTGTAAAATTATCCCCATGTGGGATTTAGAATATGTTCACTAAGTATGCTAAATATTGGAAGCAACTGCAATCTGCATGTACTGCTTGCAGTTACCATATGTAACCATGTAAGTTGCTTTCACTCTAGTAAGAGTCTGAATATAAGAATCTTAAGTTGCTCTAAGCTAGGCCTAACTCATGGAAAACGTTGGAAGGAAAGAATCTGTGGCTGGCTTGATACAAATGCAGTATTATAATATGATGAACGCAAACATTAGTTTACAAAGTGCTTTAAAAAGCGGATTTACATCCTGATTTGAAAAGTTTTAATCATGTAGTAATTATTCAGTGCACCTTGTCAATGCATAGCCAAGTTAAGGCAACAAGCAGCAAGGGAGGTAAAGGTACTTATTAACACATAGCTTTCCAAACTGTGTGTCACGACACAATACTGTGTCGCCTGCGGGGCCCAGATGTGTCTCAAAAAAACCTGGAAGGGCTGATGGTGCGGCGAGCGGTGGCGGGCCATCAGCACTTCCAGGTTTCAGTGCAACACACCAGGACGCCGATGCCGCCACAGTGCATGAAAACCCAAAAGCACTGCCATGGCGGCAGCGGCATGCAAAAATCCAGAAGTGCTGCTGCCGCGCTTCCGGGTTTTTGCACGATGCTGCCGCGCTTCCGGGTTTTTGTGCGCCGCCGTTGGTGTGTCGCCAACGGGAAAAGTTTGGAAAGCCCTGTATTAACACTATCAAGAAGTAGCATTTTTGTTAGTACCTAACACCTTCTTCAGAAAAGAAAGTGAGAGTCAGAACCACTTTGAAAATATAGTCCAAAACTGCTAATCTAATGGCCACCCTCCATGATGCCCACATGTTTCCAATTAAGTCTTATTACACAGTAGGACTTGTTGAACCACTTTGGAAGAAGAGATATCCCATTAGATATCCATATCTGTCTGCTGGTCACGCAGATCTTTAATCTTTTTAAATTCTAATTAACATTTCATATGAAAACAGGTGTCAATATAGTCATGCCTATATATATATATATATATATATATATATATATATATATATACACACACACACACACACACATACACACACACACATACACACACACACACATACACACACACACACAGTATGTACATATATACATATACACATATACAGTTCATACATACATACATACATACATACATACATACATACATACTCAGGCTGAGAGTGAATTAATTTGGTTTATCTGATCCCAATAGGTCAACATACACAACTTAGAAGTTTTGAACTAGGCCAGGTAACAACAGTAGTAGGCTGTAGCAATGAAGATATTACCTAAATGAATATGGACCATAGTGATTATGTTGTATTAGCCAACAAGACTTTGAGATTATTTCTAGATTTTCTTGCATATTTATACGTGTACTATGTATAGCTATCTCTAAATGCTCTTCAGTATTCAAGCCTATGTAACTATACACTTCTTATATTAAACTTACCCATCTATAAGTTTTCTTGAGATGGAATAAATGAAAATGTTGGTCAACATGAAAATAATGTAGAGATACTATACCTAATACCCTGGGGAGAGAGACTGATTTTTCCTCTTTGCACTTTAGAGTCTTCTAAATTTAGTTTATTTATTTATTTATTTAAATTTATTGGCCACCCAACTCCAGTGGACTCTGGGCAGCGTACAAACTAAAAAACATAAAAACAGAGAGAAACATTAAATCAGGGCTTTCCAAACTGTGTGTCGTGACACAGTACTGTGTCGCCTGGGGGCCCCAAGTGTGTCGCGTGACAACCCGGCAGCACTGATGGCGCACCGCCGCCACGCAGGAGCGCACGCAGCAGCGGCGGCGGGCCATCAGTGTTTCCGGGTTGTCATGTGACACACCGGGCTGCCGCTGCTGCCGCCGCCGCCACCACACAAAAACCCGAAAGCGCGGCGGCGGCAACCCGGAAGTGCCGCCGCCGGTGCTTCCGGGCTTTTGCGCACTGCTGTGGCGGCGGCGCTTCCAGGGTTTTGCGTGCCAGCCGTTGGTGTGTTGCCAACGGCAAAGTTTGGAAAGCCCTGCATTAAATCAACAAGCAGCCCAGACTAAAATACTCAAAAGCCACCAAACAAAACGGGCATTAAACAATAGCAAACATCAACCTCAGGCCTGGGACCACACCCAGGTTTTCAAGGCTTTCCAGAACCCTAGGAAAGAGGGTGCCATCCTTATCACTGGGGGGATGCTGTTCCAGAGGGTGTTTGGTCCCTGTATTAATACAAAATAGCAAGAGGATTTCACTTGACTGCTGTTAGTCTTGGAAAGCTTAATGCTGGTCAGGACAGCTGGCAAATGTCTACTAAACTGTTGTATTAGTGATCTACTCTCACAAACAGTAAAATATATGATATTCAGATCCTTTGCAGTTGCAGCTGCCACTTTTCAAATCAGAGGAACTTGTATTTTTTCAGTACTAAAATAGTCTCTTCAATCTGCAGAATGGTGGATGGTGATCCGCAGAAAAGTATTTTTTCATAATGTTGGTGCATGTTCTGAGTAAATATCAACTACTCTCTACCAAGATAGTTTTTCTTGTTTGAGGTATACTAATATAGATGAAAGGGGCGTGGTGGCTCGGTGGGTAAGACGCCAGG
Organism: Charina bottae; assembly: GCA_023362775.1. NCBI lineage: Eukaryota > Metazoa > Chordata > Lepidosauria > Squamata > Charinaidae > Charina > Charina bottae. The sequence goes on along the minus strand of JALMGJ010000005.1, from coordinate 73,423,246 downwards.
CTTGTTGATCGGAAGATCGCAAGTTCGGAGGTTCGAATCCCTAGCCCTGCGTGCGGAGTGAGCTCCTGCACTCGCCCCAGCTCTTGCCAACCTAGCAATTCAAAAGCATGCAAATGCAAGTAGATTAATAAGTACCACTTCGGTGGGTAGGTAACAGCGTTCCACGTGCGTCATGCCAGCCACATGACCGTGGAAGCATCTTCGGACAACGCTGGCTCTTCGGCTAACAAACGGAGATGAGCACCGGCCCCTAGAGTCGGACATGACTGCACAAATGTGCGGAGGGAACCTTTACCTTTTTTTTTTTAATATAGATGATCTTAACAGAATGTAGATACCGTAGATTTCAGCACAGCCTTAATATTAAATTAAATTTAGAAATGAAAACTATATTAATTGTTTTATTTGTAAATAAGCACTTTCAAAATAGGTCTCATATCTGCCAAATGTTTAAGTGTTCAACTGTAAGCTTCATAGAATGGGTTAGATTGCAGATTCTTAATATTTAAGAATTTGTGTGGGGGGGGAAAGTATGCCGGCCTGATTTGCAACAAGTAGTTGTTTTTTATGCAAAACACAGATTTATTAACAAGTTTTTGAGGGAGGGATTATTTGGTCAATGTCTCCAATGAATGAAAACCATGTTTTATTTAACAGATGCATATGACTTTAAAATGCAGCAAGGTTTGAGACTTCCAGTGGGAAATGGCGGACTGACCAGCTGTGCCCGCGACCTCCGCGGCCAGAACTGGCATCATGGCAGTTTTTCGGGCTCAGGCTGGTTTCTCCTGGAGTCCAGGATCGTTTTTCCAGAGTAAGGAAAACGATCGGAATCATCCCATATGTCCTCCAGACAGCAAATTGTAGCCAGGAGATCGTAAACAGCATCTGCGATCGACGGGTAAGAGTTCACCAGGAGGCTGGAACGTCATCATTTTCACGCTGTGCTGCAGCCTTAAAGGGACATAAAGTCCAGCCACCCTATTTCTAAAGCACCCAATTTGTTGTTGTTTTTTTAAGTATTTTTGCCCTAAGAGAGGCTTTCTACATTAAGGAGAAAAGATCTCTCTTGGTGCTTATTGTTATTTTTGTGATTAATTTTTCTAAAATTCTTTTTAAGCTTTGGATTTTGCTTACCATCCAATTCTGAGGAAGGTTGAGAGTATATGATTATCTCCCTGTTATTATTTTTGTGCTAATTTTGAAGATTTTAGCATTTTTCCTACACATTGAATCTGCCGTTCTGAAACTTTCACTTTCCTGCCGTTACTTTCTCTTGGGAACTGTTTGCTATCTTATCTTAACTCCGTTCGGAAATTTTCCATTACCTTTCACTTCTGCCAGTTAAGTATCTAGGGGGTGCCATAATTCGCTGCCTCAGAAATGGAGGATCTTAACCAGGCTTTTTTCTGAACTTCATTGAGACATGAAAGCAGATATCAAGCAGATTCTTTCTGATTCCTGCCAAGTTATTGTGCAAGACATTCGGAGCATTGTGAAAAATATGTGGTTTGTGGAATCCTTGGTGCTCTCTGAGACTTGTTGTTTTCTTGCAGATGTTTAATTGCCAGGCTAGGCAACATCTTCAGTGCGAAAAGGGAGTGGGACTTGCTCTCTGTTTATAAACCATGGCTTGTCCTGCTTGTGTTGGTGGAGGTGTTGTTCTCTCCTTAGTAGTTCCTTGATTGGACTGTTGTTTGCTACTTGGTTAATTGATTGAGTTAATCGTTCCTTGATTAGTGTATATTGTGCTGTTTGATTGTTCCTCTGGTGCTAATCTTGGTGTTAATCATTGCCTATCTGGGTGATGATTGCTGGCAAGGAGGTGTTCTGGTCTTCTGGCTTTTCTATTATCTCTTATGAATGGTATGTAAACGTTGTTTACCTCTATTTGTCTGTTGATGGCTGCTTTGTCTGAATGCCAAGCTTCCAGGAATTCTCTAGTGCAGAGCTTTCCAAACTGTGTGTCGGGACACGTTAGTGTGTTGGCTGCAGTGTCTGGGTGTGTCGCGGCTGCTGCTGCCTCCTGGCTTCCACGCAGGTCCTAGTGCCTGCCTTGTGCCTTGCTGCCTCCAAACCTGCTGTGATTCCACGCAGATCCTAGTGCCTGCCTTGTGCCCAGCTGTAAGAGTGTGTCGCAAAATGATGCCCTGCTGTAAGAGTGTGTCGCGAAATGATCCATGTCTAAAAAGTGTGTCACCAACATGAAAAGTTTGGAAAGCTCTGCTCTGGCGTTTTTGGACTTGGCTTGGTTTAAGATGCTCACAGTTTCCCAGTTGAAAGTATGGTTAAGTCTGTCCATGTGTTGTGAGATTAAGGAGTTTTCATCGTGTCTTCTGACTGCTAGTTGGTGTTTGTGGATGTCTTCTTCTGGTCTGTCCTACATAGTGACTGTTACAGTCCTTACACTGTATGTTGTAGATAACTCCTGTTTTTTCTTCTTGGGCTACTGAGTCTTTTGGGTTACTTATGATGTTCTGAAGGGTTTTGGTTGGTTTGTGTGCTATGGTGATGCCGTGTGGTTGTAATAGTCTATTAGTAGTTTCTGAGATGTTTCTGATGTATGGCAGTGTAATCCATTCATAGCTTCTGTTGGTTTTGCTGTGGTGGGTTGAGTGGTCAGGCACTTTTTGATAAAGTTGTGTGGGTATCCATTTTGCTGGAAGATGCTATATAAGTGGTCTATTTCCTTTTTCTGGTGTTCTGGGTTGCTGCAGTGCATTTGTGCTTGTCTGAATAGTGTTCTTACACAGCTCCTCTTGTGGGAGGTTGGGTTATTGCTTTGGTAGTGGAGTACTTGGTTAGTGTGGGTAGATTTCCGGTAGACTTGTGTTTCTAGAATGCCATCATTTCCTCTACTGGTGAGGATGTCCAAGAAGGGTAGTGTGTGGTTGTTTTCTTCTTCCCTTGTGAATTTTATTCCTTTGAAGATGTTGTTGATGGTTTCATGTGTTTCTTCCAGTTGATCCTTTTTTATTATGACGAAGGTGTCATCTACATACCGGATCCATACTTTGGGTTGTATGTGTGGGAGTGCTATCCTTTCTAGACGTTGCATTACAATCTCTGCTATGAGTCCTGAGAGTGGTGATCCCATAGGTGTTCCTTTGATTTGTTGGTATATTTGTCCATCATACTGAAAGTAGGTGGTGAGGCAGAGGTTGATAAGGTCCATGATTCTGGGTATTTTGATATGTGGTTTGAAATGTGCCATCTGGTTGAGGATATTGTGAATGAACTTGGAAGGATCTTAACAGCGATGGAAATGTTCATCCCAAGAGTGAGATTCAGGCTTTTGTTGAAATCCTGGATGAAATTGACAATGCTGAAATGAAGATCTTAAACAGAGAAATTGAACTGCAAGATAAGAGTGAATTTGACTTTTTGATGGAATGTTATGGAAAAGAAGGGGTTATGATGTATGGGAGGTTTTCTGAAGAGAACTCTGTGTGTGAGGGAAGCAGTTGGGCTGTTTGATTTCTTTAAGAAAATAGCTCTGTGCCTATTAAGGGGATATGTAAATGTCTTGGTCTATTTTGAAGTGGGTTAAGGGACTAAAATATTTATCTGGATGGTCTTTTGGCTTTGGATGACTTTAGTTATCGTTAATGATTGGGATTATGATTATTAAGGTTTTTTCTTACTCGTGTTTTTTGTATTATTAATTATAATGGTAGACAATTTACATGCTTTTTTATTTTTGATTTTTATTATAGTAGACAGGAATGTATAGAATAATAGTAGGAAGGTAATAATTAAGTAATTGTTCTTTTAGGGGGGATGTTGATTAGGTGATTTATACTTTTTTCTTTTAATATAAAGGAGGGAGCAATGGTACTTCGTGAGTTTTATAATGTGCTAAGGGGTTGAACTGTAGAAATAATGTGATTTTGGTTTAATATAGAGTAAGGGATTGATTATGGGAAGTTGCTGTATATCCTTGATGTTTAAAGTCGGAAGTCACTTCTTTTTGTAATCTATCTAAAAAAAATTCTCTTACGTTTTCACACTTTTTAGTTCTTTTTTTTGTAATTTTTCTGTATCTTTTATCTTTTTCTGAAATTTAATAAACTTCTTTTTTAAAAAAATAAAAAAATGCAGCAAGGTTTAATCTGAATTATTTGCAAATTCTGTATCTTTTTGATGTGGTTTAATTCAATAAATAAACAAGGCAAATGTGTGCAGTTAATACAGATTCATCAGTACTTCCAAGTATCCCTCTTAATCTTTCCCCACTATAACCTGACTTTAGTCTGTATATATTTTCCCATTTCTCTTGTACGTTTGCCTGCATGAAATGTACCACACTGACCAATGGGGTTAGATGTGTTGGCTGGGATTCCTGAATATACCCACTCCTCATTTAGCAACTGCCTTTGCAAATGTGATAGTAATAAATGGTAATAAAAAATTCATTTTTCAACCAACGCAAACATTTACGACCAAATTTTGTGCACCTTGCAACAATGTACGCCAGAATGAGAGTAACGCTGGCATAGCTGTACAAAAGAACTTTATCTGAATGAGATGGCAGCAACCAGTGATCTTCGCAGCATCTTTCTCTCTCAGTCATGTGTTCACTTAATAACTATTTCGCTTAATGGCCTAGTCGTTGGAACGGAACATGGTCGCTAAACGAGGAGTGGGTGGAAATGACTCTGATTCTATATAATAGAATCTTATGCCGCCCCACTCCGCAGGGAGGCAGGACCCAGTCGATTGGTCCGCCCCCGGCGACTATTGGACCCAATAGGGTTTCAGAGGGAGCTGGGGGTTGTACCTCAGGATCTACTGCACGCTCCAGCGGAGGTCCTGGCCGCAGCCTGGAATAGGGAGGTGGCTGGGGCCTTGGACAGGATCGCGCCTATGCGGCCTCTCTTGCCACACTTGACCCGATACTCCCCTTGGTATACAGAGGAGTTGAGGGTCTTGAAGAGGGTTAAGAGATGCCTAGAGCGCCGCTGGAGAAAGACAAAGACTGAATCTGACCAAACACAAGCTAGAGTCGCTGTTAAGACCTACCTTGTGGCGGTAAGAGCGGCGAAACGTCAATATTTCTCCGCTCTTATTGCGTCCGCAGAATGCCGCCCGACGGCCCTGTTTAAGATAACAAGATCTCTTTTGGGTAAGGTGGAGCCCGTGACCCACCTACAGGGCCGTGCGGAAGAATTTTCTGAGCATCTGCAGGATAAAGTCGCCCAGATTCGGTCTAAGTTGGGCTCTAAGCGTGTAGCACAGTCTGGGGAGATGCCGAGGGAACGTCTTTGCCCAGTTATCTGGGAACGGTTCGATCCTGTTGGACCTAAGGAAGTGGACAGGATCCTTCGGGTTGTAAGGGCCACCACATGTCATCTGGACCCATGCCCTTCCTGGCTGGTACAGGCAGCCCGGGAGGTGACATGTGGTTGGGTTCAGCCGATGGTTAATACATCTCTGGGGGAGGGGGTGTTCCCAGCTGCTTTTAAAGAGGCTCTGGTGCACCCCCTCCTCAAGAAACCATCACTGGACCCTACTATATTGGACAATTTTCGTCCTGTCTCCCACCTCCCCTTTTTAGGGAAGGTGGTTGAGAAAGCGATGGCGTTGCAACTCCAGAGGATCCTGGATGATACGGATTATCTGGACCCCTTTCAGTCAGGTTTCAGGCCGGGATATGGGGTGGAAACTGCATTGGTCGCGCTTACAGATGATCTCTGGCGGGAGCGGGATGGAGGGAGTGCATCCATCCTAGCTCTTCTTGACCTCTCAGCGGCATTCGATACCATCGACCATGGTATCCTTTTGGGACGGCTCAGGGAGTTGGGGGTGGGAGGCGTAGTTCTGCGCTGGTTCACCTCCTTCCTCCGGGGCCGTTCCCAATCGGTGGTAATAGGAGATGAGAGATCCGACCCTCGCCCCCTCGTCTGTGGGATACCGCAGGGTTCAGTTCTCTCCCCTCTCCTATTTAACATCTACATGAAACCGCTGGGTGAGATCATCCGTCACCATGGGATGAGGTACCATCAATATGCAGACGATACTCAATTATATATCTCCATCCCTGGTGAGGTAAGTGATGCAGTGGCTACCCTTTCTCAGTGCCTGGAGGCTGTGGGGGTCTGGATGGGGAACAACAGGCTTCAACTGAACCCTGGTAAGACGGAGTGGCTGTGGATAGATGGCTCCTGTGGATCCAGGAAGTTATCATCTTTAGTTCTGGATGGGGTGGCACTACCCCATTCAGACCAAGTGCGTAATCTGGGGGTTCTTCTGGACTCACGGCTCCTGCTCGAACAGCAGGTGGTAGCCGTGGCCAGAAGGGCTTTTGCACAACTTCGCATTGTGCGTCAGATACGCCCTTTCCTGGATCGGGAAGCCCTCCGTACAGTCACTCATGCCCTGGTCATCTCCCATATAGACTATTGCAATGCGCTCTACATGGGGCTACCCTTGAAGAGTATCCGGAAGCTTCAATTGGTCCAGAATGCGGCTGCTCGCGCAGTTATTGGTGTGCCAAGATCAGCGCACGTGACACCTCTGCTGCGACAGCTGCACTGGGTGCCTGTGTGCTTCCGGGTCCAATTCAAGGTGTTGGTTATCACCTTTAAAGCCCTACATGGCATGGGGCCAGGTTACCTGAGGGACCGTCTCATCCCCATAACGTCGAACCGTCCCACTCGGTCATTCAGAGAGGGCATGCTGCGGATCCCGTCCGTAAAGGAATGTCACCTGACGGGGTCTAGGAGGCGTGCCTTCTCAATAGTAGCGCCCACCCTTTGGAATATGCTACCCCCGGAGGTGAGGCAGGCCTCATCGCTCCCGGCCTTCAGAAAGAACTTAAAGACCTGGTTCTGCCGCCTTGCATGGGGGGGGGAATAGTTCCTCTTGGGGATGGCTGGTGCCATAGGTCCCTTTTAAACATCTAAACATCAAACCATCACATCTTGGATTTTATATTTAATTTTATTATATGAGAGTATTTTATTATGCTGTTTTAACTGTTAAATTTTGGTTGCTGTATCCTGTAAACCGCCCAGAGTTCCCTTGTGGGGAGATGGAGCGGTATACAAATTGAAGCATAAATAAATAAATAAATAATGATAGTCCATCCTGTTAGTGCAGTATTCCATTCTTGGATATGTCCAATATAATAAAATCTTTCAGCCTATGAATGACCTGCCTCCATTTATAGCTTCAAATGGAAATTCATCCCCAAAGTACACTTAAAGATTTAATGTCTACCTAATTTGTTTTTTAACAATCCAACAATAAAAAATAAAAGGTATGAGAATTGGTTTGGGAGGATATCTACATAAAATGATGTATGGCCACCAGAGTTTTTCTTCCATTGTTAACCTGATTTACTGTCTTCCATGCAGTAGGTGGTAGGAAGTGGCAAGATTAGGATCATGGCATGGGCCATCTGAAACAACTGAGCATTTACTGTTTCAACAAGAAAGCTTACCGTGCTGTGCTCATTTTTCTAGGGACACCAAAGGTTTCCTCCCTTGCAGACTATGGGAATAGTCTATTGCAGTACTGTAGTGCCCTCTGACGGTGAGTACATTGATATATATATAAATTGTTCATTAAAGGATGTTTGTTCAGATGCTCACGGATTTGGGTTTTAGTTTAATTAGTAATTGTATTTTTAAAATGAAATACAAAAAATGAAATGAAAAAGGAGATTAACTTAGAGCCAGTACAGTTCTCAGTGTGATTTTAACAATTTTTCTGTTCCAAGAAATTAATGAGGCATCTTGCTTGCTCTAGTCTTTCTACAATACTGAATTGCAAAATGCGGTGCATCATTTTTGGGGTCAGTTGTCATATGGTTTTCCTTTGCATATTCTGCTTAGATAAGCATCTTTCTTCATGGCTATTTCTTCATGGCAAAAACAAGTAATTCCTTTCCAAGTTCTCAGTTTGTAAGCCAGTAGAAGGCTGCTTCAAGCTTCTGCCTTTGTCTTGAAGGTCAGGTTTCTTTTGCAGACAGTCGGTGTCACATACCTGTGCTTCTTCCTCCCCTTCAAAAGCTAGCTTGTGTATACTCTGCATTTATTATAGTTCTGCATTCTTTCTGTTTTGCAAATACATCAGTTTATGGAATTTTCACAACTGACGCTTTAAAACCTTTGCTTTATTTCCTGCATCTCACATTGAATTTGAAATGCAAATGTCATCTTAAGCTGACAGATTTCAGATTTCTTATTCACATCACCTACCATGTGTGATTAAAGAATATCGCTTGTGTTTCTTACCCAGATTCCTTCAGTAGTATTTGCTTCTTAATATACCTTAATTTGCATTTAAAAACAGTTGTGGTCCCTCTCTGTGAACTTTTCTCCTCCTGTCTGTCTGTGGCTCACCTGGTTGCGAAAAATGCTGCAGAACAATTCTAAGGGCAACCTTGAGCTTCCAGGAATAGTAGTAAGACATGGAGTCTACAGCACCATGTTGGAATGCAGTAGCAGATTAATAGCCACTGAATGTTTCATGAACCCATCTTGGATTTATATAATTTATTACTGTATATTATTACTATTATTATTATTGTACTTCTAGATGATATTTTGTATAGTTTTTTAAACTTTCAATTGTTGTAACCCGCCCAGAGTCCCTTGCAAGGGAGATGGGCGGGGAATAAATTGAAATAATAAATAAATAATAAATAAATAAATAAAATATAAAATCCAACTAAGAAAAAAAGAACTTCATAGCTCTCTAAAAGAATTCCTGCATGGTAGACAAATGTCTGGTTTTTAATCTCTAAATATTGCTCAAATCTTTTGACTATTATGAGATGAGGAGGATTATTGTAGGGAACTTAAAAACTCCTTTCCACTCTCTAAAAAGGCATTTTGAAGCATGCATGTTATTCTACCAAAATATTTGAGAATAATCAGTGCTGAAAAAAACGGTTCGTTTTTTAAACTAGCATGTTAAAATGCTGAAGGGCTTAAAGAGAATACAATGTTTTGAAAATAAAATGGCATTCTGTTGTAATTAATAAGTATTTGCCATTTAAAATGTTAAAAACCATCATGCTGTCAAAATGAGAATTGTTCTTGGGGATTCCTTGTTGCAGTGTTACTAGTAGTATATTAAAATTGGTTTGCTATCTCATGCAGACTTCAGGTTTCCCAGATGGGCAATAAAACCAGTGACTCGGTTGTTGATGAATTTCTAGTGGTGTGTCTGAACAGCTGCCTGCTATGCTAGAAGGCTGGAAACAAGTGCTTGCTACATTTTTGTGTAGCTCCATTTAAATTATTTGAAATTTAGACAGGTACTTTTTGTGATATTTCCCTTAGAGGAATATCTATCTATCTATCTATCTATCTATCTATCTATCTATCTATCTATCTATATCAACTTCTATCACCACACCATCTCCCCCAAAGGGGACTCTGGGCGGTTTACAAATATGTAAAACAGAAGAGTTGTACTGTATTTAAGTAGGAGGAATAGGAGGAATAAAGTTATTGCTTTGACTTTGGAGAAGGGGTGCAATGGTTCAGTGGTTAAGACGCCAGGCTTGTTGATCGGAAGGTCAGCGGTTCGAGACCCTAGCCCCGCGTGACGGAGTGAGTTCCCGCACTCGCCCCAGCTCTTGCCAACCTAGCAATTCGAAAGCATGCAAATGCAAGAAGATAAAATAGGTACCACTTTGGTGGGATGGTAACAGCGATCCCCGCGCGTCATGCTGGCCACATGTCCGTGGAAGCGTCTTCGGACAGCGCTGGCTCTTTGGCTAAGAAATGGAGATGAGCACCGCCCCCTAGAGTCGGACACAACTGTGCAGGGGAAAACCTTTACCTTTACTTTGACTTTGGATTTTTTTTTCCTGTGAGCAAGTTAGTTAGCTGAAGGATTTTATCTTTGAGAACCCAACAGGTAGGATAAGGTACAATTATTTAAGTGTCAGTTCAATATCAATTTATTCTGATTTCCAGAAAAAAAAAAATCTGGGAAACATCCATCCACTGCACAGAATACTATGTAGGTTAGAAGTCAAGATACAGTTTCTCAGAGAGGATAAAAAATTAGTAAGAGTGTGTGCCTAGCATTCTCCTGTCTCTGCAGAAAGAAAGATTTCTAGTGGTGTGTCTGAACAGAAAATCTTACTTTTTTAGAAGCAAAAGATAATTAGAAGGAGTAGATTTTTCAGTTCATCAAGGGAAGGCATTGGTCACAAATTTTATTTATCCATATCTTCAAATTTTATGTAGCCATATCTTCAAATTTTATGTAGCCACAGCTTCTTATGTAATCAAATTGTTCCACTTGTTTCAGATTATGAATGATGAGTGCTAATGCTGATGCTGCAAAAATAGCATTGCCTAAATTCAAGAGAGAAAATATTGGCAGAAATAGAAGAACTCTGAGATTGTAATAATACTGCATATTTAAAATGTTTAAATGCAGAACCAAAGGATAAAATTACCTGTGGCTGTTTACAGGTTGAACAGGAGAGGAAGAAGAAATATGGCATGAAAGTCTAGAAAACATCATGTGTTGCTGAAGACACAACCAGTCTTTCCCCCCTGTATTTGAAGCTATTGATCAGGCCTGGCTCAGCCTTCTCCTTTTTAATGGCATTGCTTGTACTCTGTTTATCTCTCTGCTAAACCTAATTGGCTCACAGAGGCTGAAGACTAACTTTCTGCAGGGAATATCCTAGAGATAGCCTTTTGAAACCACAGGCTGCATCATCTTGTCAACATGCAAAACATTATTTCAATAATCAATCGTTTTATTGATTCAGGACTGCATTTTGCCTTGCCAAGAATGAGCAAGGATGGAAAAGCAGGATGACTGAGGAAATATGCAAGTTTAAGACTTAGGTTTCCAATATAAAATGGTGGTGGGTTGTTACATCATAACCAGCACATTTAACACAGATGGTGGAAGAGCATCCTTAACTGCATCAGAAGCAATGGGCTAAATATGGTGACGTCCTACAGCTCTGTTCTCCAATACCTTGGTGCTATTTTTCCCCATTTCATGGACCACATCCACATCCAAGCAGTCATCTCATTCTGACCTGCATATAAAACTCTGTCATTGCTTACAGCATATTGCAAGGTGTGGACAACAGAGGACTTGCTGATTATGTAGTATCTAGCCCTACGTTTACAGCAGTTTGAATGTGCTGCTGAAATTAGACAAGAAAACTGTGGGGGGGGGGTTTTCCATTTGGGAGTCAGATCATGCATTAAGCTTTCGTGAAATATTTATGCATCACTTAAAAGCTATCCAGATCCCAAATGGCTGAAATTTCAGCCTTACCTCTACATGTGTGTCAGTCCCACTAGGTAGACCAGACCAAGAAATCAACTCAACAGGAGGGCTAAAACTACTTTTATTGAGATTGGCTATAATAATAACAGAATCTCAGAAATCTGATTATGTTGTACTTCCTCTTCCCTTCTATAATTTGGTGGATTAAGGATGTTTCTGTCTAAGCTGCTTTTGAACATTATATGGACATTCTGGACTTAAAAAAATGTTTTACCCCTTGTTGCCTTGGCGATGGAGCTTGTATATCTCCATCAAGGTCATCTTCTTTACTGTCTATAATGTGGCTCCAAACATTTTAAAAACTGAACCATTTCCCCCAAATACGAAAGGAGAAATTCAGTTTCTATATTCAATGGGATATATATAGAATTGATCTTCGCTATGATCTCGTCCCTTCTAGGACATGGATAACATTTATTTTGAACAAATAGTTCCTGCTTCATGACCTATGTTCAGAAACTACTGTTACGTGAAAAATCCGTTTTCCTAGGCAGCACTTCTCAATGATTTGAACAAGGAAGTGTAAGGCTGATTTATTGAAGCTCCACATAGAAAAAAGATCAGTCCAATACAGTGTTCAAAAGGAATAGTGCTTGCCTTAGAAAACAGTCTAGGCATCATAGAAGTATAGAATTGAAAAGGCTCTAAAAACACATTTCTTGCAATGTGCAGGAAAACCAATTTAACTATCCATGAGAGGACAGCTAGTTATGTGAATATATTTTCCTTTTGTCTATAGCAGGGCTTTCCAAAGTTTTCCCACGGTGACACACCAACCGCCGTTGGTGTGTCGCCGTGGGAATACCCGGAAGTGCTGCCGTTGTGGCAGCGCGCAAAAACCCGGAAGCGCTGCTGCCGCTTTCAAATTTTTGCACGCCGCCATTGGTGTGTCGCCGCGGGAAAACCCGGATGATGATCAGCGCTTCCGGGTTGTGTGGCGACACACCAGACTGTGTGTGGCGACACACTTTTGTGTCGCGACACACAGTTTGGAAAGCTCTGGTCTATAGGCTTCAACTTAGCCCCAGTGTACATCTTAACATGTCTTTCTGAATCTGTTTCAATTGTCAATGGTTATCCTTTTAGATGTTACAGTGGTTTACCAAAATGGGTTACCAGTGATATCTCTGAGTCTTCCTTCTCGTCGTGAACGCTGCCAGTTTACACTTAAGCCTCTCTCAGACTCCGTTGGAGTATTCTTACAGCAACTCCAGGCAGAGGACCGGGGAATCGATCGAGTTGCAGTTTATTCACCAGGTACTATTGAGCGTTACTGGAAGAATCTTTGTTTTGATAATAAATTTACACTAAAGGGCTTTTCAGTTCAGTTTTTCACTAAATGACTTGTAAATCTGATAAAAAGAAAGCTTTCCAGTAGAAAATGTTGACCTTTGGCAAAAAATAGGGATAGTTAGAATGTTTAATGTTTAAGCTTATTTAATAAAAGATATTTTGAGGTCTCACTTATTACACTGGTTAACCTTTGTTTCTATTGGTTATCTTTTGTTCCTTGATGAACAATAGAATTGGTGTGATTTAGACTGCTTTCTAGCTGAGATTATGAAACTTTTGCTGTTAGTGAATTTTTTACACTCAGTGCTACTGATGTAGCTATATTTCACTTTTTTGTTTTGTTACATTGTGCTAAACCTATAGAGGTTGGTGTGGTGCAAGATTAGCTACTTGGTTCTTGGAGAAAGAAAAATGGTATGAAGCTTTTTGGCCCACTGTTTGTTACAAACAAAATGTTCCAAAGAGAATGTTAGTTACCAAGTTAAAATTACCAAGTAAAATATGAAATAGAAAGTCTTGATTATATCTAACTTATGTTCTCTGTGTTGCAATGTGTGTTGGCCAAATGTTTGTCAGTGGATGAGGGTAAAAGCAGAAGAAAAGTGGACAAAAGGTGTTAAACCAGTCTCCCCATTTGCCATTTCTTGCTTGCAATAAGTATCCATCAGTAAGAATCTCTTCCCCTCAAGTCTGTTTCTGGTCTTAGGGCTACACTGGGAGAAAAAGCATTTGAAAGTGGAAAGTTGTTTGCAACTAAAAAGGTAGGAAATAGGTTCCTACCACTATTGTGCAACGTTAAATCCGTACCCACTTATTTTGGTTTATATATTTGGTAATGATCTGTTTCATCATACACAGCTCTGCTTCCATAAGGTGGAATTACACAAGAATAGTTTCGATTCTGAGATATTTTGAGATTATATCTTGGAAACATTAAAATGTAGCTTCAATTCACTTCTCTAACGTAGAATATACTAATTTGCAATAGAACACTGCTGGAATATTAATGTTAATAAGTCATATCTAGCTCTTAATACATCTATTCCTGTTTTCCTTTCAGATGGGACACGAGTAGCAGCTTCCACAAGCATAGATCTCCTACTTCTTGATGATTTCAAACTAGTAATTAATGACTTGAGTTACCATGTTCGTCCACCAAAGAGAGGTAACAACTTCATGCAATTGGGATATATTTCCAGAAGTCATTTGCCGGAAAATCCTCCATCTAGTAATTAAAAAGATAATTTCTGTTTGGACAGTTGCATCTTCTGCAAACTAGTGCATTCAGAATTCTGCATAAATATGCTGTCACTGACCATCATGAATATCCATGCTGCATCTCTGAGCCTTGAGAACAATGTTCCTATAACCTCTTTAGTTGTGTGTTCTCCTATGTGTTGGCTGACACTTTTTTCCTATATACTCATGCAGTCTTCTTTCATTCTACTTTTCCTTGATTAAAGAATAATAAAATCCCAGTTTTCATAAGGAAGACTTTATATTGAAAAAGTTGCAGGGAATCTGGTGCAAAGAACCCACACTCACGAAGACAGATTACTGATTACCTACCTACAGTATGATCATTTGATAAGAGAATGATTCTAGTAGGGGATCCCATCACTAAGATAGTATATAATTATAGTGACAGATGAATGGACTTCATGGTGGTTGCAGGCCCAATAAGCTAGTTAACTTAATAGGGAATATTTTATTAGAGCTGGTAGTTGTGAGATATGTGAGCTCGTACTCCAAAAACAGCAATAGAGCCCGGCTAATAGAACAAAATTGTTTCTTCGCATTCTCTGTTTAAGCTGCCCTACAAGCTTCCTGAAAAGTCAATCCTGAAGGACAGAGGTTAGAGATGGAATGAAATTTAGCCCAAGAATCAATGGAAAAAACAGAAGCATCTCTTCCTGAACTGAAATACCAATTACTTGTAGTTAATATGTTTGGAACCAAGACAGAAATAATTAATGTGGATACTTTTTTTAAAGAAATCTTCCTGTTGCCAGACAAGATCACTAGGGCAAATTATAAGCTATAAGATAAATTACCTTAAGTTATAAAATAGCTTAAGATTGTGAGCTGCTTGACCATGATAGTGATTGGGATTTCAGATATGAAATCAGATATGATTGGGATTTCAGATATGAAATGATAACTGCAAGCAGCTTCCATTTACCATCTGCTAAAATCCTGGGTCCTAATTATTCTGGAAGTCAGTGGTAGCAATAATTGAGCTAAACCTGAATGAGAAATTGAAAGATGATTTGTACTGTAAAGTGAGTTCTACTTTTAAGAAGAGAAGCTGTTGCAAAATACCTTCAATCTGATCACGTAGAAGAGGCAAGATTGTTCTGTAAAGGCTGTCTGTTTTAAAGGTGACTTTAATGCATGACTATCAGAAAGACTTCACTAGTTTGGCTTTATGCCAGAATTGTTTTCCACACTCAAGTTGTTTCAAAGCACTAGGCTTCTCCATTTTTAGTATCGCTGTTGTATGTTCTTAGTATCTTTTTGTGGTTAAAAAAAAGGGGCTTGCTCTTTCAAATTGGCATGCTTGCTTGATTTTATTGATTTATTTAGGGGATATGGCTTATCATAAATGTATAAACCTAGGCATCCTAGGCATCTAACATCAATTCACAAATAATGTAAAATAAAACCTCAAAACATAATCTAAATTAAATAAAAATAATATAATACAGTGAAACAATAGTAAATGCATCATAAAAACCTTACAACAGAACTCCTCCTATATTGGGCTTGTTTAATATCTTGGCCAGTGCCTGGGGCAAGAGATGGGTCCATACAGCCTTCTGGAAGCCCAAGAGGGTCTGGGCCCTCTGGATCTCAGGGGAGGCTGTTCCCTGCTTCTTTTCTCTTCAAAATGAACAGTCAGTATCATATTTTCAAGTAAACGCAAAAGATAAAAAGAAAGGGTTTTTAACTGAATTTGATTGCCATATGTTACTTATGTAAAGATACATCTTTTAACCAAAGATAGATTTCCTTACCCATAGGAAAGGCTTAAATAGACTTTTACGACTGCTTTGTACATACTTCATATATAAAGATACAATTTATGTTCAGTAAAACGTGTGTAACATGAAGCATGAAAGCTCAAACAAATTGTCTTGCACCCTGGTGTATAAAAATGAAAGTTAGGCTTTATTAGCTTGGATCAAAGTCCTATCACTTTAGCCTTCTGGGGACTCTTCACTTCAGATACATAACAGGAAAAAAATCTACTTGTAATTGCTTGTATGTGTGCTCACTCAAGCATTTTTTATCCTGGTGTTGGCCCAGCCCAGTGCTGGGTTCGTTCACCCGGCACGATGAGCCAATGAATCACACAGAGTCGAGGAAAGTGGAATTCAAACACTTTATTTCTGCACAGAAGCAAAGAGGTACGCTTGGGACCTAAGTCCAAATCGAGCGCGCCTGCTGAAATTCAGCATGCTCTTTTATACCATGAAACCACAAATACATGTCATAATTTCCTGATTTTACTTTCACTTGTTCCTGACTTATTGAAGACATGTGCAGTTTAGGCCAATATCCCATAAAAAAGCCAGTTTGGTCTAGTGGTTAAGGTGCTGTGCTAGAAACCAGGAGACAGAGAGTTCTAGTCCCGCCTTAGGCATGAAAGCCGGCTGGGTGACCTTGGGCCAGTCAGTCTCTCTCAGCCCAACTCACCTCACAGGGTTGTTGTTGTGGGAAAATAGGAGGAGGAAGGAGTATTAGGTATGTTCGCCGCCTTGAGTTATTTATAAAAATAATAAAGGGATAAAAATTAAATAAATAAATAATAAGCATGGGGGTGCACTTAATTAGCTAAGCTCTCTGCCTCTGGGTGTGTTTTCTAACATGCTAATGATAAACTTTGTTTCACCTCCAGACCTTTGCACGGACATTCTTGACCACAGCTAAACTAAATGCCACATTACCTTCCTCTATTCCAGTAAAAAGTTCTTACAAAGCCACAACCTGCCAGCTAGTCTGACACTTCTTGCGTATGAGGTGTTTGTGATTCTTTAGTTGTGGTTTGCGGTTCTTTAGTTCCTACTAGCAGGTGCTAAAGCAAGTGATTCTGACAAGCAAAAGCATCGGCAGAGCGATTAAAATGGAATAGGACTGGCTGAAGCTAACTCGTGGTTTATTAATAGGCTAATAGGCCAGGACCTCACTGGGTAGCTTGTTCTATCCACTGTGAACTTAAGCCCATCTTCATATGTGGTTGTTGTTCTTTCTCATATCAGAAGTTCTTGTATGAATCAGATGGGGCAGTAGTTCTAGATTCATAGTTCATTAGAATATTACTTCTCAGTTTCTTCTCCAACCCTTAAACTTCCCCCGTCAGCCAGAATTTTGGGCCTACTCCTGATGTCACTTGATGACCTTCACATATGGCCCATCTGTGGATTATAATTTGGTTTTATGTTCTAATTCTATCATTACATGAAGCAAAACATTAATGATTTCATAGATGCTCTATTTTATGTTGCTTTGGTTTTGTAAATGGGTGAAGCTTGGCTGTTTTTATATACCCTTATAAACCTTAATGTGTTAAGGAAGTGGAATGTGAAGTAGGTGGGATTGAATGCTAAATAGATGGAGAAATCAGCCAAGAGCGATACGGGTTGCATGTACTCTGCTAGGTGCTCACATTTGTGGGAGAGCCCACATTCTCATTGTGTTTATTCCAAAGTAATTTGAGAAGAGGGGGCGCGATGGCTCAGCAGTTAAGACGCCAGGCTTGTCGATCTGAAGATCGCAAGTTTGGAGGTTCGAGACCCTAGCCCTGCGTGCGGAGTGAGCTCCCGCACTAGCCCCAGGTCTTGCCAACCTAGCAATTTGAAAGCATGCAAATGCAAGTAGATTAATAGGTACCACTTCGGTGGGAAGGTAACAGCGTTCCGCATGCGTCATGCCGGCCACATGACCGTGGAAGCGTCTTCGGACAACGCTGGCTTTTCAGCTAACAAACTATGAGCACCGGCCCCTAGACTCGGACACAATCAAAATGACTCTCAAAATGTCCTCTATAAATTATTTAAAGATGAAAACTTTATCAGGATGCACAGAAATGTAATGTGTTTCATTAGGTTTAACATACCGCCTGCCTTTAATAATCCTGCCTGTTGTTGTTGTTGTTCAGTCGTTTAGTCATGTCCGACTCTTCGTGACCTCATGGACCATAGCACGCCAGGCCTTTCTGTCCTCCACTGTCTCCCGGAGTTTACTCAAATTCATGTTCATTACATCGGTGATGCTATCTAACCATCTCATCCTCTGCCGTCCCCTTCTCCTTTTGCCTTCAGTTTTTCCCAGCATCAGGGTCTTTTCCAGTGAGTCCTCTCTTCGCATTAGGTGGCCAAAGTATTTGAGCTTCAGCTTCAGTATCTGTCCTTCCAATGAGCAGTCAGGGTTGCCTGCCTGTAGAACCACGCAAGCATTGTGCAACAGGGGTGCTTGTTTGCTGGCATGGAAAATTCAAAACCAGATCTGTTCCCTAAGACAGGGGTTGGCAACCTTTTTTCCATCAGGGACCACCGTGATTTTTTTTTGCTTTTGCTTTTGCTGCCGGCCGCTTCCCTGCTGCACAGCCGAGCAGCACGGGGTGGTGATGGTGTAAAATCTCTGCGCCATGGGGAATGGGCCCGGTAGTGTGTGCGCACGCAGTGTGGAGATTTTCCACCCCACCCCGCGCCGCTCAGCTGTGCAGCGGGGAAGCAGCCGGCAGCCTGGGCGCCCGGCGAGGCTTTTGCCTTTCTACCGGAACAGAGGGCATTCTCGGGATCCCCGGAGCTTGCCGCTTCAAAAGGGCAGGCTCTGGGGACCCCGAGAATGCCCTCGGTTCCGGCAGAAAGGCAAAAGCCACACCGCAAGCCGCGTGCTAATAGGTGGAGGTGTTTCCCCTTCCGGGCCCCCACCAATCAGCTGCTCCAGCTCACCCTGCGGCCCACTTCCTAATGGCCCGCGGACCACAGGTTGCCGACCCCTGCCCTAAGAGATTTAGTGCTACCTGATTCTGGAAAGAAAGGGTTAATTATATGTGGCAATTGATATTCTGAAGCATATTCATATGAAAATATTTTATACCATAAACAAATGTAATTATTTAGATTTAAAAGATTAGAGCTTGCAAGTGTGGGTCTGTTTCAGATGTTGTATCATCTCCATTTATAAGCATTACCAATTATTATACAACTTCTGAAATGATGTCTGTTTAACTTGGCTTCTGTAGATTTCAATGAAAATTCACTAAGGCATGCTAAGCCTGAAAACTGTACTGAAATTTACTGCATGCAAGGTTCTATATTTATTTCAGTTTGCTTTGTCTTGACCGCATTTATTCTAACTTCATTGCAAACTAGAAATTCAGTGAATGGATCTTAATGACCTTAATTGACATTTATATTTTGTCATTTCTTAATATTTACAAACCTATAAATAGAAATACTGAGACAAAATAATTATAATTGATTGCATCGAGTGTGAACTGTTAGAAGGCAAGGGTTGATTTCACTGCTCAGTTATAGGTCAACTTCTAAGTGCATCCTCTGTTTTACACTGGGATATTTTATTCCAGTTGATAAAGCACATTTTTAAAATATCTCCCATAAGTCAAACTTGACATGATAAGTACATGGAGATATGGCAGTAATACAAAAGTGGATTGTTAGTGCCTTCTGAAATGCTTTTTTGACTTCCCAATCCTTTTTTTTATAAGTTTTTATTAGAATTTTACAACACATAGTTAAAAGTTAGAAATAGAAAAAGAAATAGAAATAGAAATACAATATAAAAGGAAAGAAAAGAAAAAGTGTAGTAAAGTAAAAGAAAAAGAAAAGTATGAAACATAGGTAACTTCCAATCTATCCCTGGTCATAAGAACAAGAAAATCCATCCTAAGTGCTAGTTTTTCATGCAATAGATAAGAATAATTCTTTGTCTAATATACCCTATTATATTTATAGCCTAATCTTCAAATCCCCATGTAAGCTTCACCCCTCCTGCATTTCTCAAATAGTCCACCAGTGGTTTCCACTCTGAGATAACGACAACTTGAGCTTTCTTTTAATAAATAAGTGAGTTTATCATTTTCTGCCATCAATTTTTACAACCATTCTTGTATCGTTGGTAAAATCTGAGTTTTCCAAAATTGTGCATAAAGAAGTCTTGCTGCAGTAACCATATATTGTATGATTCTGACTAGATGTTATTCTATTTGTAAATCCAATATCCCCAACAAAAATAATTCTGGTTTGAGCGGAATCTGTATTTGTAGTATACTCTGCATCAAGGTACATATTTGATTCCAAAATTTCTTTGCAACCTTACACGTCCACCACATATGGTAAAACAACCCCTCTTGTTTATTACATTTCCAACAAACGTTGGAAACAGTCCCATACATTTTTGAGAGTTTTGGGGGGGGGTCATATCCCATCGATACATCATCTTATAAAAATTTTCTTTCAAGTAAATTTCAATCCTTTAGACCACATATTTTCCCACTGCTGCATGTGTATATTATGACAAAGTAAATTTCAATCCTTTAGACCACATCTTTTCCCATTGCTGCATGTGTATATTATGACCAATATTTTTTGCCCATTTAATCATACATTCTTTAACTTGTTCTTCAACCATTTCTCCTCTTAACAGTAATTTATACATTTTAGCAATTAAATGTTCATTTGTTTCACAAAGTTGTATTTCAAATTCCGATTTACTCTGTTCAAATCCAAAGTCTTTTTTATCTGACTTAAACTTCTCTGTAAGTTGCATATAAGAAAACCATTGAAAAGTATATCCTTCTGAGGCAAGTTGTTTTTTCGATTTAATTTTATATTCTCCTTGTTCTTTTTCTAACAAGTCCTGGTAAATCAACCATTTATCTTTGTCTCTTGTTTCAGTTCTGTAAAATGCTTCTTGTGTAGAAGTCCATAAAGGCATCTTAGGACATAAAATTGGTCTATATTTATTCCAAATCCTTAATAAAGATCGTCTGATATAGTGATTTTTAAAGTCCACATTAACCTTAACTTTATTATACCATAAGTATCCATGCCATCCGAATCTTAAATCATGGCCTTCTAAATTCAATACTTTTTTGACTTCCCAATCCAACCTACGACCCTGGAGATCTTCCATTTCAGTACAATTTTCATGTAGTCATGCATTCCTTAATTATAGTGCTATTATAACTATCTGTAGTTCACTGATTGAGTCCAACAAGCCAATTAATGTTAAATAGCAAGCACTAATGTTGTCAAATCTTGTAATTTACTGATTACATTTCCTTCTTTTTGAAAAATGTTGCAAAACTAATATGTACTCACGTGACTTTGAATTATTTGCTGTAGAATGGACTTTTAGCTTAACAAATAAAAAATAAAGGCAATGTTAAGGTATGGCCCAATAGTGAAATTATAGCTTGGATACTGAATTTTAAATGGAATTCCTGGCTTTCCTGGTTCTGTCATTTGCCAATCCAGCATGGAAGTTTTTTCTCAATTTTTATCACAGGAGGGGCAAGTATAAGCCAAATTTTTATACTGGAACAGTGTTTGAGTGTTTAAAAACTCAGAACATGAGTTGCCATGCTATGCATTAGATGATCCAAATAATTCCATCCTCGATTTTACTTGATTCTCTAAATTTCAGTCCTATGGAAGAAATGATTTACCACTGTGAAAAATAGAATATTAAAAGATCCATCTTCTTCTTTAGATCTCTTAAGCCATGAAGATGCCACCACATTAAATGATGTGAAGACCCTGGTTCAGCAGTTATATACCACACTGTGTATTGAAGAACACCAGCTGAATAAGGAGAAGGAATTGATTGGGAGGTTAGAAGACCTCAAGCAGCAATTGGCACCCCTGGAGAAAGTGAGATTTGTTTCAGTTGGCTTGAAAACTGAGAGTTGTTTCAGTTGGCTTGACAGCTGAACAAAGAACCTGTATTGTACATTAATGGCTTTAGGCAACCCCATCAGATCTTCGTAAAAGGTGGAAAAGAAGATACGCATTCAGTTCCTTTTCATATATAAAATTATTTCTTTGACTAATGTCCAAGTTGGCAAGGAATATCTATTATGTTTTCCAACAATTGACTTAAAGATCATATAAAGGAAAAATAGACCACCACAAAAGTCTCCTGACCGCCACCCAGCCAAAGTTTACAAGTGACTGCCTTGGCAGGTATTCTTGGACTAACTCTTCAGGCTCCAACAGATTGAGGCTTACCTAATAAATTGGTCTAGAGCTGGGTTATATCCATTTTTATTTAAAAATCAGTAAAGGGAAGGGGGAGGAACATGAGTTGCTGTAAAGCACTATTTCCCCAGTTTATTGAATCATGGTTTGGTTGTCCACAGCTAAGTATCAGGCTCTCATGTACACAGACACAGACACATGCGCTCCTCTTGTGTCTGTATTAGCTTTGCTCATCAGTCTTGATCAAGCTTGATAATTTATAAACCACTCTATTCAATATAAAGCCTTATAAATAAACTTTACAAACCACTCTATTCAATATAAGGAACTATTTTAATGTCTGTTTAGTTATCAGGATCTGAAACCCCCGTTTTGAACATCAGGTTAAACCACAGTTCCTGGTTTTGGACTAAGCAAGATTGGTGCACCAGAGTGATATAAATGCACCATGGAAAGGGAATGGGAAATTGGGGTTGGCTGCTCTTTCAAAAAATGAAAAGGCTTATGACATGTAGAAATGCCAAATCCAAAGCAAGAACAAGTACTGGCTTAACTTTCTATTTGTAACTAGTAGACTTCCTTCCAACCAGAACCTTTTGGCTGACTCCTTTTACTACAAGTAACAGAAGAATCCTAGCTCCTACTCGGAGACTGACCCAAGAGGGATTATGATGAGGGAGGAACTCTGTCCCACTGTTGGAGAAGAGGCCTCTGTTATACCAGTGGAATGGCCCATGGGAAGCCAGTGATGTTTTTGCCAGTAATAGGCCCTGAAAATAGACATTCCAAGGACATGATGAAATACTCCCTCCTCAGGTTTATCTGTAAGCATTCCCTTCTTTCTGTAAAAATTGGAAGTGGGGGCATCTTAATTTGAACTATTTTATTTTAAAATGAGAAGGACCATATTAGGGCACTGGTGTTAAGCAGGAACAAATGCGAAGCACACAAAAAGAATGGAAAGTTGGTCATTCTGCATTTGAACAATCAGTCATTTAGTCCCCTGTCAAAAACATTGACATTTAAAGCACATCTAAATAGACAATGCTTATGTTTTGAGTTGTTTTAAAAAGCAACTGCTCAATACTGTAGAAGTTCTGAACAATTTTCTTTTGCAGGTTAGGATGGAAATCTGCAGAAAAGCAGAGAAGAGGACCACCTGGCTGCTCTGGGGCGGGCTGGCTTACATGGCCACCCAATTTGGAATTTTGGCTCGGCTCACCTGGTGGGAATATTCTTGGGACATTATGGAGCCGGTCACATACTTCATCACGTATGGCAGTGCCATGGCAATGTATGCATACTTCGTAGTAACACGTCAGGTAAGATTTGTGTTCAATTGTATAGGGAATTCTTTGGAAAAAAAGACGTTGCATAATTTATGTCAAGCCTGGGCAAAATGACATAAATTCACTTCAGGAGAGAGATGTGCCCTGTGGAGCTGATGTGATTCTCTCTGCCAGGAAAGGTCTGAAGAACAATCGGGATTTCCTTCCAAGAAGCAATCTCCACTGCTTCAAAGACCAGTTTTAGTTTGGCAAAGCTGCCTACTCAGAAAATTTATTTATTTATTTATTTATTTATTTATTTATCCAACTTATAACACCGCCCATCTCCCCCCGTAGAGGAGACTCTGGGAGGTTTACAATAAAGTTAGTGATTAAAACATATAAAATATACAACACAATATATCAATTTAAAAATTAAATATAAATATATAAATATATAAAATCCAAGAGGCTGTGATGTTATGTATTAAAAGAAATCTATGGCGCAAGCCATCCCCACAAAGAGCTATTACTCTAAAATATTTGGGTAGAAGGATAAGAGGAGCTTTCTCTCACCACACTGACCTGAAGAGGTGTGAAGTGATGCTTCAAGGTGAACTGCGTCACCTCCTCTACTCTACCTCTTCTCCTTCAGCATTTGCTGAAAAAGTCTCCTCTCCCACTATGAGAGCACTCAGAGTCTGCAAAGCAGAAAAATGCAAATAATCCAGTTGCTTCAACTCACCCTTAGAAGTGGGCGGGAGGGGGAGGAAGCATGTTGTTTCATAAAACAGTTATGAGAGGATGCTTCACTTGCCCCTTGCTCAGAGAAAAGAATCACTCAAAGCTTGGCATAACCCAAGTACATATACATGTGTGAACTTGTCTTTAAAGTTCAAATTTTGTATTTTAGCTCATTCTCTCTGGTAGTCATCTGTACTTCCTTCCTATATGTTTTTTCATACTGCTGCACTGAACTACAAAAGCTCCTTGAATAGGCAGAGAATGCACTGGCGCTAAAAGACGGGTATATGGGAATCCTTCTCAAGTTATTACATGTCACTTTCAGACTTTTGTCTAAATTTATAGGGTCATTTATGTTATCTTTTTAAAAATGTAGGCCAGGAACTATGTTCTCCAAGACCATTGCAGGGAAGTGTTTAGAATAGTTGCATTTTGTATCTTAGCCACAGTAGAATGCAGATTAATGGTAGGGGAACCTGCCGTCTGGTTCCCATCACACAGCTGCCTCTTATTATCCTGCTGCTAGTGGTGTCCCGCTGATCATTGATTTCCTGCTGCTAAGAGAATCAGGAATCCAGTGTTCTATACTGATTGGATGGTATATAAAGTCCACCTTCCCTTAAGCGTTCAGAGAAGAAGATACAGGTGTATGTTATTTCATACCCTAATATACTAGGTTTTACGTTACTTCCACACCCTCTCCTGGGGGGTGGGGTGTCTCTATTTTTACACATCAAATACAAAATTAGAACCTTTGCATCCTGTGTGGTGGGGGGCACGGTGGTTCAGCAGTTAAGATGCCAGGCTTGTCGATCGGAAGGTCGCAGGTTCGGCAGTTCGAGACCCAAGTGCCACGTGACGGAGTGAGCTCCCGCACTCGCCCCAGCTCCTGCCAACCTAGCAATTCGAAAGCATGCAAATGCAAGTAGATAAATAGGTACCACTTCGGTGGGTAGGTAACAGCGTTCCGCGTGTGTCATGCCGGCCACATGACCGCGGAAGCATCTATGGACAACACTGGTTCTTCGGCTAACAAACAGAGATGAGCACCAGCCCCTAGAGTCGGACACGACTGTGTGGGGGAACCTTTACCTTTTATCCTGTGTGGTGTTTTCAGTTTCATTGACCACCAGGAGGCACTGTGTGTCAGGTTTCATCCTTATTGGGATTTTTCAGATGCAGGTAGCCAGATGTTATTCTAAGGCAGAGCTTTCCAAACTTTTCATGTTGGTGACACAGTTTTTAGACATGCATCATTTCGCGACACTCTCTTACAGCAGGGCACAAGGCAGGCACTAGGACCTGCGCGGAATCCTGGCAGGGCAGGTTTGGAGGCAGCAGCAGCTGCGACACACCCAGACACTGCAACTGACACACTAATGTGTCCCGACACACAGTTTGGAAAGCTCTGTTCTAAGGGGTTCAAACCCCCTACTGAGAATTGAATTCACAGACCTTCGCACTTTAGATGACTTTATACAGTGAATTAGCATTGTAATACCATTGTCTCTCTTCTCTGAGAGTTTAAGGGAAGATAGGCTATACATGCCATTCTGATAGTACTTCTAGATAACCCTTCCAGCAGCATCTGAGTGCCAGGGCCTAGATGGCTCCTAAAGCTAATATAAAGCTAACATTTGCTTCTTTCCTTCCCATTTTGGCACTACTTGGGAACACTGAATATGAAGATGTATGAGATGGCATGTGTAGGTGTGAATTAGCGTACGTGCATCTGCAACTTCAGTTCAGTAACTTGTGCCGACTTCAAGATGAAAAAGATTGGCCATCTATGGTGGTGGGACTAATGAAGACCAAGTAACCTTATACTTTTGGTTCCTGTCCCTTCTCCACAATAACTTACTTGGCATTACTGAACCAGAGCAGAGTGTCATATCCTAACTCATAGCTTTCCAAACTGTATGTCGCGACACAGTACTGTGTTGCTTGCGGTGTGCAGGTGTGTTGCGCGAAAACCCAGAAGCGCTGATGGTGCACTGCTGTACAGCAGCGGCAGCAGCGCACCATCAGCGCTTCTGGGTTTCGCGCGACACACCTGCACGCCGCCACTGCACGCACTGCCACCATTGGTATGTGTCACCAACAGGAAAAGTTTGGAAAGCTCTGTCCTAACTGCTGTTCTCTAACAAGCTACTTAATCATTTATTTATTCATTCATTCATTCATTCATTTATTTACTTATTGCAGTAATTTGTAATACATCATTCAGATTCCAGGTGGCTTAAATTCCTCAACCATTATAGAGCAAAATTAAAATTAAATTGACTAAGCTGTCAAGAATTGCTTTCCATTGCATATTTAAAATGACATATTGTCTGTTACATTGCTCAATTCCTGCATGTACAACTAATCATAAGTAAGATGATATGCCAAAAGAACTTCATATATTATCACTATTCAGTTGATACTCTGATCTGATGCTTAGATTCATAGTTGAAGATTACCTTTGTCCTGTGACATATAATTTGTCCCTATTCTGTGTTGAATTAATGCAGATACAAATTAATCAGGAGTTTAATTTCCTGTCCTTCCAAATCAGTTATTGATAAATAAGTATTCATGTCTAGGGTTTCATTTAATTTATTATTTCATTCAATAGGAATATGTATATCCAGATGCTAGAGACAGGCAGTACTTACTATTTTTCCATAAAGGAGCCAAAAAGACACGTTTTGATCTAGAAAAATACAATCAACTCAAGAATGCTATTGCTCAGGTAATGAAAATAAATCCTTGGAAGAAATTGGGGTAAAATAGAAAATTGTCCCATTTTATTTATTTATTTATTTATTTATTTATTTATTTATTTATTTTTCCAACTTATATCACCGCCCATCTCCCCCCACAAAGGGGACTCTGGGCGGTTACAAAGGGGACTCTGGGCGGATTATTATTATTATTATTATTATTATTATTATTATTATTATTATATTGGTTTTTGAAAATTGAATAATTCATTGATCTGCTTTCCTCATTGTTTCTCTCATTATGTATTCCAAAAGACACTGCTATTCACAGCTGATTTTATAATGTTAGTACAGATCTCAGCCCAGAAGAAAGTTGAAATAGCTGATTAAACCTGCAAGACATTGGAAAGACAAATCATTAGTGTGTTTTGCAATGACAAAATAAGCAAATATACATTCAAAAATGTATGTTTTTGCCTGTGCATCTGAGATCTCTTTCTTCAGGCAATTGATTATGTGTAATAGCAACTAAACTCCAAATCTTTTGTCTACCATATGTGTCTGGGGCTAAGGCAAGTAGCACATGGAGATAATATACTGCAGGGCTTTCCAAACTGTGTGTCGCGACACAGTACTGTGTCGCCTGGGGGCCCCAAGTGTGTCGCGCGACAACCTGGAAGCGCTGATGGCGCGCCACTGGCACGCCATCAGCGCTTCCGGGTTGTCGCGCGACACACCAGGACACCACTGCCGCCGCCGCCATGGCATGCAAAAACCCAAAAGCGCGGCAGCAACCCGGGTTTTTGTGCGCTAGCCGTTGGTGTGTCGCCAACGGCAAAAGTTTGGAAAGCCCTGATATACTGTATATATAAGAATTACATGCAGAGACTACTATAGCTAATGTTAATTTGAGGTACTTGATGTAACCTTGAATTAAAATTATTCACTGATTGTAAATTTGGGGAGCATAGAAGGAAAAAGAAGGAATAAATGAAGAACTTGGGGGAAAAAGTCTATCCATAGAACCTCCCCATCTCTTCTGCATAATTTTCCATTTTCGGAAGTTGTTTTCAATCCATGGCATCTGATTTTCAGAATTGCCAGCTATTCGTTACTTTACCAATCCAGTTACTGAAACACCTGCATTCCATGATTTGACCGTATCACAATGCAAAATCCAATAAATTTCAGGATTGGGCCAATATAGCTTCACTTTCTTAATTTCATCAGGCCCACCATGGTTTGGCTCTACTCAGTATTGCCTTAATTAGTTGGCCAGTATTTTTGAAACTGTTGGCGACCATTCCTTCCTGTTGGAAATTCTATTCTTACTGTCCCTGGCATTATCTTGGCTTCCATAGAATGTTAAAGACTTGGTTGTATATGAAAAGTAAGCATCCGATGGAATGGGATGTACGTATAGTCTAAGATGAGTTCAGTAGTTTTTTCTACCTCTTGGAAAGTCCCTGGGGTTCCAGTTCCTGTGCTGACCTTTTATGAATGTGGATATGGTGGACTTAGAATGAAATTATTATACTTGTTTTCATGGCATTGCATTGTCCTTACATTGATTTGAATATTTTCAAGTATGTATTTCTATAGCAATGTAATAGTTACATTATTACACAGTAGAAAACATGTTACACTACAACATGATGAAGAGAAATATGGTCCTCATGTCTTCATTCTATTGACTTTCAGGCAGAATTGGACCTTAAGAGGCTTCGAGATCCCTTGCAGGTTCATCTACCCGTCCAACAAATCAGCGATAAAGACTGATCAGCAGGGGACCTCTGTATCTTGGCAGAAAAGTGGCAGATCTTTTCTAGCTCTTGCCTCTTTAATTTGAAAGCATTTCAGGTGGAAGCTGGGAAGTCGTCTTGGGGTGGAGGGTTTTTTAATAATTAAAACAAAGACCTTGACTGGGGAGGGGGTAATGTGTTCAATCAAAAAACAAAATCAGGCACTGTGGAATGTTAAGTCTTTTCAAAGGGCTTAAAGATTGTCTCATTCAAACGTTCTTTCTTTTGGATGAAAAATATATTATAAAGGTGGGCATTTCATGAAGAAATTTTTGGGAGGGCATATTTTTCCAGCTTTGCAGTGTCTGCCTCTTGATGAAGCACCAGCAGCCTGCTCAGCGTTTTTTTTTTTTTAACTCTTTCAAACTACCAACAATAATAGTGCACTAAACAAGAGAAGGAAACAATCAAGCCATTTTAAGGCACCATGACTGGTGATCCAAACGGAAGTAATGTCTTCATTAACATGCAGCCCAAGATTGGACCCTTGTGTGTCATTTTGTTTTGTTTTGTTTTGTTTTGTAATATTAACGCAAAATTACTTTTTACTCAAAAACCCCAAATCATCACCTTTTCCTCCCTGTCCATTTCCTATCAAGCAAACTTTCTCCTTTACTGAAGGATTATTGATGTTATCAGTTTTATCAGGATCACAAACTGAATAATTCTTGTTGTGAACATTTAATAATTAACATGGAATTATTCCTGAGTATCTTCTTCAACTTCACTGCCCTGATCAACTTTTACACGTAAATGGTGATGTTGCATGAGAAAACTCTTCATATACAGTCTTAAGGGAGGAATGTTCCTTCCCCTTACTCTTTCTCCCCCCAAATATGGTAGCCATCTGGGTTAAAGCTAATCAAAGAGTTTGGGCGTAATGCATAGATGTATGCGATATTTGGCGTAAGATCATGATGCTTTATGAAGTCCCTTTAAAACAGGGATGATTAAATATTACGTTTGCATAGCAGAATAACTATGTCTTGATAAGCAAAAGACTACCGTTGCACTTTGATTCACAATCCCCCTCTTTAAGTAGCTTTAAGAGAGTGGTCTGATGCTGAAGGACCAGGGTTTCTGCACAGCAGCAGATGCAATCCCTCCCCCCTTAAAGGTGAGGGAGAAAGGCATTTGTCCTCCACCGCCTTCTGCAAGCCGGATGATCTTTTCTAAGCAGATCTTGCATCCTGCGCCAAATGGAATCTGTGGCCGCCTCTATCATCCTGTTTGATAAATCGTGGGAAGACAGGATAGAGATTGGAGAAGGTCTCTAAGCAAGGCTTGGAATTTCCTTTCAGTTCACTACTTTTCACTGTGTCAAGGCAAGAGGCTCCCACTTTCTGGGGAACCATGTTTTAAAGTGTAAAATAAATATAAACCAGACGCCAGGTGCCTTGCAGATGGGATTGTTGCTGCCTCCTCGCCCTCGATGGCACGTTGAGCTGAATGGATGCATGTTCCAAGATGTTTTCTCTCCCCACTTCTTTCCTGTCTTTTCCTTTCAATTATGTTTTGTTTTAGAAAAATAAAAATTATTAAATTATCTGTTCATCCTCTTTGTATGCAGCATTTTAAAAAGGAAGAACATAAACAGTCCTGTAGCAGAATTCTTTGAGTGTGTTTGGGGTGAGGGAGGGGGCATGGAGAAAAGACCTTAAAAATAAAATAAAATAATGAACATGTGTAAAATCCTGTATCATTTATTAAATATGTATAAAAGAGAAATGTACTTCTGGAACAATAAATAATTATTCCGTTTTTGAACTGTTGCATTGAAATTGTGTTGTGCCCAATTCAAGGGAGGGTCAAGGAACTTGTTTACGTGGATGTAGCAAACCTCCATTCAGTCAATCTATAAACAAACCTTCTTGAGCTCTTAGCATGAGCCAAAGTGTCTTAGTGTCTCTTCATGTATTACAATAATCCAGCACAAAATGTATTTCAATATAATGAATTAATCCCATAAATCATAGTATAGCATTATTATTTACTGGTTTTTAAAATGTGGTTTATCTACATCAGAGCTTTCCAAACTGTGTGTCGCGACACAAAAGTGTGTCGCCACACACAGTCTGGTGTGTCGCCACACAACCCGGAAGCACTGATCATCATCAGCACTTCCGGGTTTTCCCGTGGCGACACACCAACGGCGGCGTGCAAAAACCCGAAAGCGGCAGCAGCGCTTCTGGATTTTTGTGCGCTGCCACAACGGCGGCACTTCCGGGTTTTCCCGCGGCGACACACCAATGGCGGTTGGTGTGTCGCCGTGGGAAAACTTTGGAAAGCCCTGATCTACATTATGGCTAGTTCTATACTAAATATATGCGCTCGCTCTCTCTCTCTCTTTCTCTCTCTCTCCTTTATTTAGGTATCTTTACTTGTAAGTCATTCAGTAGATCATATCACTTTTAACTTGCCAGTATGGATACCAGAGCCCTTTGCACAGAGTTTTGTTATCTAGCTATTCAACTGGCAGTCACAAGCCAAATGAAAGTCTCGGACATGGTACCTTTGACCATGGACAAGCAAGCAGGCAAATTTGTTCAATGGAGACATCAGCTCATGGTACTCCAGTCCTTTCTCAGTGACCTTATTGCAAAATGAATTGCTAATCAAGGGGCTCAGTAGCAATAGCAGACGATTTTGGAAAAACAAAACAAAAGCTATATCTTGTTTTTACACAGAGAATGATATACCAGGAAGAAGAACGTTAACCTAGCATTATCCCTAAAATAATACCACATTTTCTGTGTGGGCAATTTTTAAACACCCTTTTTATTTGATACTACATACACGTACAGCAATGTGTGATCACGTAGCACCTGCAGGCCCTGTGGCACTTGTGAAAGCATGAGATGATGCTCACATGTGCTACTTATGTTGATTCCATCATTTTGTAAAATACAAATTGTGGATTCATACAATATACAAACAAGATGTCAGTGCAATCAAATCAAAGCCTTTCCTAGTCTAACATTGTCCAGATGCGTACGGGAAGACCACAGGCAGACAAAGCTACATTTCTGAGTTATACATAGCTTTGGAGTTTTCTTGGCAGGAATTCTATTTATTTATCAAATTTGCACCCATGGGCTCCCAGCATGGACAGCTCAATATCCCTGTCTTCTTCCAGGACATTCTCTAGCTTCTTGGTCTAGCCTGCAACCTTGGATTTCCTGGTAGTGTACCCTTTAAGGTTTGATCCTTCTTAGCTTTTTAAGATCAGGGAACTGGCCATGAGAAGTAAATTACATCGGATGCTGAAAGGTATTTTAAAAGTTGCCATGGATGTAGTCATAACTATGCAGCTGTAACATCTTGTGGTTGCAAGTTTGATGCATGCTATGCAAAAAAGACTTGCTTTTTTATATGCCCTAAATCTTCCACCAATGTCTTTTGAGTCATTTTTCTACCCTAGAATGATTTTTACATGTTTAGCATATTTCCCATTGCTCAGTTTTCACAACAAATGTTTAAAAGACCGAAACACAAGGAAAGCATATGGTTTTTTTTTCCCAGCTGTTAACCTTTCTGCTTCCTTTTCAGCTCTGTATGAACATTTTGAGGTGCTATAACCAGAACTGTATTAAAGGTATAGATGCGCTATAGAGTTGTATAAAAACAATGTGAATTGGCAGATGTATTTTAGATTCCTTTCCTAATTATGCCCCATGAAGCATTAATGTCTTTTACAGAAGGCACACATTGGCACAATATTTTCTAGAACTCCCAGATTCCACTTTTGATTTCTCACTGCCAGCAGGGACTCAGCACAGAACCTGGATGTTGCTTAGGCTTCTGTTCTTTAATAAGTTACAAATTCATAAGAGAACCTCTCTTCTTATCACATGATTGCTAAGTTTGCTAATGGGATTCTGAAAAGTTTTTTGAAAGTCTAAAGAGGAAGAAGAAGAGTACAGTGTTGAATTTCTATCCACACGCTTGTTGACATTCTGAAGAATTCTAAAGATTAGTGAGGTAGGACTTCAAGATGCTGCCTTGTTTTTCTTTATATGCTTCATCATTGTACTTTTAATAATGACTCATCTGAGTTAATCTAGAAAGCCTTACCTGGCTTGTAATTTATTTCATCAGTGTGGTATGCTTCTTTACATTCCTCCAGAACAGAGGGCAATACTAGGATACTGTATTTCTGTTAGATATCTATTTCACATTTGTTCTTTTTGAACTCTCAGATATAATTTGGACCCAGTCTGCCAAGAAGGCCTAGAAGTTCATCGATTCCTCAGGCTCCTTTTCTGAAAATATAAGTGCCTGTTGAGTATTGAAGACAAATGGAAGTAATTCATTTAACTTCTCTTCAGTCTTTTGATGATTGTCATCCATTCTAATCTGATCATCTCCTTAGCTAGTTGAATGCATTTTTTTATTGCTCTTCAAGTTACCCTCTTCAAAATTCAGGTTTGCATCCTTTTTTTTCTCCTTACATTTCTGTTATGCAGATTTCTGGGTCTTTGTTTTTGTTGTTCTTGTTCTCCCTTGGACAGCAGTTGCATTTTCTGGAGAACCTTGTCTTCTTTTAATAGTTGTTTTGATGCTGTTCATTACACTGGAGTCATCTCAGATTTAATGTAATATTTCCTCTAGGATATGTAGTAGCTTCATTGATGGGTTTTTTTTAATAACCTCTTGAACATTTTGGAGACATTTAATCATCCTGATTTTCCTTCTTAAATTCCTTTGACCAGCAATGTTCATTTTTCAGATATTTCCCCTTTTGAAGTCAAACATTTTGGCCATTCTTTGTATGAGAGACTGAAAAGCTGAGAAGAAAGAGAAACTCTGAACCTAAACAATCCACTGTTGGGAGAAGAGTTTGTTGGTAGTCACGTAAGCTACAGCTCTGTCCAGGCTGCAAAAAGCCCAGGAAGAAGATATTCAAAAGATTCCAAGAGATTCTATCTTAACAAGCTCACTAATAAAAAAAAGATTGGAGGTTCCTATCACAGTTACCATACCACTAATTTTTGCATTAAAATTCCTTATTGAAATTTGTGTGATTCTTTCTTCCTTGATTGTACCCTGCAATTTTCCATTAATTGATAACACGATGATGATTATGTGCCATTGGGTTGGTATCAACTCCTAGCAACCACAAAGATTTTTGCCAGGGTGATCTGTCCTCAACTTGATCCTTCAGATGTTTCAACGGTGCACCCACTGCTGCTCAAATTGAGCCCATCCACCCTGTTGTGTCCTTTCCTTCTACTTTTCCCAGCATTATGGACTTCTCAAGGAGCTAGATCTTCACATAATGTTTCCAAAATATAATTAAAATTAAAATAATTAAAAGGGAGATTAAGATGCAATTGGGTCCATCCATAGATTTCTCAAGAGAGCTAGGTCTTCGCACAATGTGATAACATTGTAGTTACAATTAATTTGATAACATGGTAGTCATTCTTTCTTATTGGTTCAGCTAGTCTCAAGATTCACACTAGGCCCAGGCTGCCATTTAGGATTAATTCTACGTTAGTTCTAGGGCACAGTTATTGAAATGTTGCCTCTTTACTTTGATTGGACTATGCATTTGTCCAAGCCATGTAAACATGTATGAAGCACCCATTAGAACACTTCTTCATTTGGATGCTCTGATTTCACTATCTAATTTGAGCTTGGTTGGGAGAAATAGCATCCTCCTGATAGTTACTTTTATCTTGTATTATCACCCATGGTAATTCTATGAAGATGTCTATACTCTGGATTTCTAACTTGTTCTGCTCTCTAGGTTCTCTTTGGGATATGGTGCAGCACTTTATTATTGGATCTGTGTGTGGAGCAAGCTCTTCTTCTATGGAGTTTGAAATCCAGAGTTCAGTGCTCTGCAATGGTATGTTATCTACCACACAGTACTGGAATTGTCAATAACCAAGTAATTCAGCAGCATGTGATGCAGAGATCCATATGTACAAAACTCCAACAGGTTTTCTTCTTTGTGTGTCATCAACTCCCACCAGATTCACAACAGCTTTGAAACAATCATACAAAACAAACAGTACATAAATTCCAAATATACAAGAACAAAATATTATTAATAATATCAAATAATATAAATAACAATATTACAATATATAAACAAGGATAATCAGCTGGGCAAACAATAATTCTCCAAAGGCTCTCTGGAAGGCCGTTACTAAGGGCTCCATTGCCAATGTAAGTACCCACATAAAGTACAGTTTCTAATTTCTCTCTTCCCCTCTGTGGTTTCTGTTCTTTTTCAGGAAGCAAGATGCACAGATAAATCCTTGAGACTTAAAGGAGAGGAAGTGAGAATGTAGAATGTATATCCTATTAAAGCAAGAAAGATGTTGACCTTCAACTAACTCCTCTTTGTCTCTAGCAAAACTCCAGAGGCATTCTATCTTCTCACGGAGACTTGAAAGTGTTCTTTTGCTATACAGTCCAATCCCAATGTGGTCAAAAGTCTATAAATCTGGTGCCATTTTCCAGTGCCATTGATGACATGTGTAGAGTTCAAGCAGAGCATTGTATGCAAACATGTTTCCATTATATGCACAGTGCATTGAAAATAAAAAATAAGTATCAATGGGTTGCACTTGCTTTTTCCTGCAACTTCACAAACATTTATGTGCAACTTAAACTTTCCATTATGTGGATTAAATGGTGATAAGATAACAGGGCAGATAGAATTACATTCAGGACCAGGAAGCCAACTAGCCATGATATTGACTCCAACTATCATAAAGCTGTGTAGAAAGGGCTGGATCCAGTCTATTTTATTTAGTTCATATTGAAATAAATAGAATTCAAGTCTTAATTAACTTTTCCTGTTGATTTCACTGGGACCCAAATTCAACTTATATAGCTTGGCTGCAGTCTTGTTGAAAATAAATAATCCAATATGTTGTAAAGCAGACATGCAGTATCCAAAGAGGTGGGAGACCTCTAAAAACTTTGGATGCTCCAAAACCCCTCCAAAAATGGCTATCCAATTGTATTTTTTAATGTGACAGAAGGGGAAGCTATCTCTATGCAAAATCAATCAAAATTAATTATTATTTTCTCCTGTTGTGCAGTTCTGGAATGACACTCACAGACCCTCAGCCAAAGAAACTTTGTGTACCTTCTGGCAATTCTTTTTGTCCAACAATTTTGGCTCTCCTCTTTACCCTATTCAAGCTCATTGCTGTTAAAAACAACTTACTTCCCCTTCCACACAATCTTTTTACTGAAGGATTTTCCTCCCCAGATTATTCCGTATTTGGTTTTAAATATTTGGACAAAATAAATAATTTAACAGTCATACACAATTACTATTCCAGCTGCCTGCTTTTACAAAATGCTTGCTCATGATGAGTTATACAGTATTTCATCCTGTGTATTCTCCTTTTCTCTATTACTAACTAAAGGGCAGTTGAGGACTCCTGCCATAATATTAGCAACAAGCAATTAAAAACTTGATGTGAGTATAACCTTCAAACCGAAGTGTAAGGTTGGAGCATAAGCGTAAGAGTGTAAGAGAGGGATTTATAGATTTAAGTGTAAAAGTGTAAGAGGGATTTAGAGATTAGGGTTTCATTTCCTATTTCCACATCACACTTATTTTTCTCTTTTTCCAAAATGCTTATTGGATTCATTTTTTTTTCTTGTATACTGCTGCTTCAGCACTTTGTCTTAAATTATTTTTCCATTGTCTATCTTGGTCTTCAGTTCCAGTAATGTTTCCGTTAAAGCCAAGTAAATTATCTTTTCTTGCTTTTCTTGCTGTTTTTTACTTTTGTCATGGTGGAATATGAGCTCATAAAGTTGAGGTCTCACTTGTTTTAAAAAATGTGGTTTTTCCTAGTTCTTTGACCCTCAGCAATCAATTTTGGAAGTATGTCTTATCTGGAGTGTTCAGCCTTGAAGTAAACAGCAGCCGGGGCATTGTCACTGAAAGCTAGTCCTTGGTGGCTTTATAACAGCTACAAAAACAGCAATGCTTCTCAATCCCCATTACTGAATGTTGTTACTCAATGTTGCTATTTTTAAATAAAATAAAATAATTTTTAAATAATTTTTAAAAAACATTAATTCTTACTGTTTGAATAGTCCAAGATGTACTAATCATCTAAGACCTTATGAAACGCTCTCTTGGATCTGACCAAGAATCCCTCTTGTCCAGTCGTGGACTCGGTTTACCAGCTGCATTCAAGACATTCACAAGGATGGGTAGAAGGTGACAGCCCTCCTTCGTTGTTAGTTCCCAAAAGTTAATATTTAAGGTATGCTGCTTGTGATCCGAAGTAGGACAGGGGATTAGTATAAGAAACAATCACCATTTGAAAATGTGGACAAAGGAACCTTTAGCTGGTTTTAG
Source organism: Charina bottae (assembly GCA_023362775.1). NCBI lineage: Eukaryota > Metazoa > Chordata > Lepidosauria > Squamata > Charinaidae > Charina > Charina bottae. The sequence continues at coordinate 73,386,577 of JALMGJ010000005.1, read as the reverse complement.
TCTTCAGGAAATCTGCATCGTTATCTGCTCTGAATATATGCTTCTAAATAAATACGTCTATATCAATGGAAAGTTTGAAGCAATCCTCAGTTTGAAAGTGATAACAATCATTCTTCTGTTACGTTATATACTATTTCTACTTACCCAGAAACAATGCAGTTCTTAATTCTAGAAGATACTTCTCAGGAGATTATCAAAATGAATAATGTGAGCTACCAACATGAGCCGGGTACACAAAGGATAAACCAAGCAATAGAATCTTAATAGGTGCTGCTATTTCAAACTTGATATTTCTCATTTCAGAACTGAAGAATACAACAGCTTTTAAGTGATTATGACAACCCAGCACTTGCTCTGTAGTTGCTTCTCCCATATTAGTCTATCTTCACAAAATTCAAAACCTACCATTGTCTGTAAGGGTTCTGCAGTGAAAACTCTGTTTTCATTCATTGGCTCCCTATCCGTTTTTATCACAGGCCTTTTCTTCCTCTTCCCCATCACCCAATTACATGTAGAAGGAAATGTATGGCTTCCAGGGTTTGTTAAACATTTTCAGCATCCCTCTCCAATGGCCATGATGGTTGACGTTGCCATCAACAGTTGTTCAGTGATTTAAAGCTTGCCATGATTTTCCCACCTATCTTATACCAAAAAAGCCATTTTTGTCTTGATTGACCCAAAGGATACCTGGCTAACTCTTTTTTACCTTTCAAATTTGGAGGGGAGGGAGACGAGCTATTTCACAACATCCTTTGGGACAGATTGGTGCTTCTCCTTTATTTTATTTTCTTGAGTAATTCACTCATCCACCATCTACTCTTTTCTAACACCCAACTCACTCATTCTTGATTAAAATGCCTCTGAGCTTTTATAAAAGACTAAGGAAGCATTGTGGGTTGTGATTTCTTTCTGAGCTATTGTGGTTTGCATTAGGCAGAACCAAGCAGGGCTACCAGAGAGATTTATCAGATTTGCCTTCAAATAGATCACCCATCCTGGGGTACAGCAATGAAGTCAGCAGAGGGAATGTGGTCAAAGCATGTAGATGGCTTGGGGACAGGTTTGAGGAGTTAAAAAAATACAATTTAGGCTAGCTAGTTTTTTGCTTGTTTTCCAGGGCCCAACACAGGAGAACCATTTGGTTCCCTTCCCTAATAGCATTAGGCATTTATTATTGTGGCCAGTTGAATGTATGAAATGTCTATTTCTGTATCTCATTCTGTATCCTGTTTCTCTTGCTTGCAATGCTATATTTCACTATTCGGTGGAGTGCTGGATTGTTTTAAATTTTGTTTTTGCACTGCCACAAATGCTTCCTAGATAGGCAGAAAGGGGAGGGGGTAGAAATTCCTGAATAATGTTCCTTTCAGTAGAAGTGTTGCAATTTCTTACTTGGTTCAGCAATCCCAAGGAAACAGGCAACCCTTTCAGTCTGAAGCTGACAGACAATCCGTGCTTACTGGATTTGCAATGGCATGCAAAATCACTGGCTACTGATAATGGCAATTCATCACAGCCAAAGATCAAGGACAAAGTGGGGCAGGAAAAAACAACCTCCCCAAGTCTGAGTTCGGTGTGCTCCAACCTAAAGTTGCTGATTACTCTTACTTGAGTTCCTTGCTCAGAAGTTCTACACTGACACACTGGAAGTAGATCACCTTTAGGTAACGGTAAAGGTTCCCCCTGCACATTTGTGCAGTCGTGTCCGACTCTAGGGGCCGGTGCTCATCTCCGTTTGTTAGCCGAAGAGCCAGCGCTGTCCGAAGACGTTTCCGCGGTCATGTGGCCGGCATGACGCGCGTGGAACGCTGTTACCATCCCACCGAAGTGGTACCTATTCATCTACTTGCATTTGCATGCTTTCGAATTGCTAGGTTGGCAAGAGCTGGGGCTAGTGCGGGAGCTCACTCCGCACGCAGGGCTAGGGATTCGAACCTCCGAACTTGCGATCTTCCGATCGACAAGCCTGGTGTCTTACCCCCTGAGCCACCATATAATGGTGGAAATTGCCTTTAGCTTATTCATTTTGCTTGGATGTATCACCTGGTACCCTCCAGAGGTGTTAGATTATACCCAGCTGGTGAGGGGGATGGCAGTTGTAGGTTCACACATGTGGTGAACACCAGGTTGGGGAAGGCTGCATGGGGTTCCCTCCACCCCTATCTGTTTTCCTCCATTTTGGCAAAGCCAGGAGTGACAGCTCATCCCCCCTTGCTCTTCTATTTCAGAGTTGCTTTTCTTATTCATAGAAGCAGAAAACTGAAGATAGGTAAGGGGCACCATCTCTCCTTCTTCCCCCATCTACACAGGATGTCTGTGTGTCTCTTCCTTGGTTGTCCTTCTTGATAAGATAGCAGCTGGGTCACTACAGGGCACGTTGCAGGCAAACAATTGGAGGATGGCTTTGCAAACAAAATGAATATCTCCCGGGAAAAATAGCCCCCTTTGTCTCTGAAAGGCATTGCTGCTGGGGGCAGGTCAAGGCTGAAGTGGAGGCTATTATCATCTTGGCCTCTTCCTCTGATAAAACCCCCACTCCCCACAAGACTTTCTCTCCTTATGTACACTGCTTCAAAACACCAGAGCCTGAAGGTACCTGGTGGGATTATAAGAAGTAGATTCACCTTGTCTTCTTCAATGGGTCCCGTTGATACTTCTCGATGCAGACCCCTTTGCCAGCAAGAGATGCTCCTGCTTCTCGTGTTGTCTTTTTGCCTCCACGCTAACACACAGCCCTTACAGGAGAATACAGTGGGTGAGTACTTGCAAAGCCATTAACTGGAAGTCCCAAAAGGCCAGGTTCTTGTCCTGACCTGGTGCTGCTTTTATGGCCTTCACATGTAGTGGACAAAATGAATAGGTGCTTGCTTGCTGCGTGCAGTTTGGAAGGAGAGTTGCGCTTTTTTGTTTTTGCAGGGAACCTGGCTTTTGTAGCATTTAGTGCAGTACATTGGTCTTATAATTCAATTCAATTCCATTTATTACGGTCGTAGACCAGTACAAGCAGAGTGCTCAGTGAGTGTACATAAATCTACTTTAATAGATAATAAACAAACCTCACTCAAAGATGTTAGTTAGGTTGTTTTATAAATGTATTTTAATTTTGTCTTAAATTTTATTTCGTTTATTATCTATTAGGATAGATTTATGTACACTCACCGATCACTCTGCTTGTATTGGTCTACGACCGTAATAAATTGAATTGGTCTTATAATTACTTAATATAATCACAGAGGTGTCAGAGCAACCTAAACCATCATCTGTTATATGAGCACCTGCCTCGTAAGGGAGTGAGATTTCTCTCAATTCTCCTCACATCTACAGTTCCCTGCAATATATGCCATACCTTGTAGACTCCCAGCAGCAGAATTTCAGATGGCTACAGAGAAGAGCAATGAGAACAGGAAGGACCCATTGTACGAATGTAATTCTCTTCCATTCATGCCTTCGATGTGTAATAGAATATCACCACTCACAAACATGGATACTTCCTCCTTTACTTTCTCTTAAGACCAACAAGGCTACATCTTTCTGTTGTAAGTAATGCCCAATAGTGTCAGTCTGTTCTATTTTTATTCAGTTCTGTGACAGTGGGACTCTGTCCCACTCTAGTGCTAAAATGTTTGTTGTTGTTCAGTCGTTTAGTCATGTCCGACTCTTCGTGACCTCATGGACCATAGCACGCCAGGCCTTCCTGTCCTCCACTAACCATCTCATCTTCTGCTGTCCCCTTCTCCTTTTGGCTTCAGTCTCTCCCAGTATCAGGGTCTTTTCCAGTGAGTCCTCTCTTCGCATTAGGTGGCCAAAGTATTTGAGCTTCAGCTTCAGCATCTGTCCTTCCAATGAGCAGTCAGGGTTGATTTCCTTTAGGATTGACTGGTTTGACCTCCTTGCAGTCCAAGGGACTCTCAAGAGTCTTCTCCAGCACCACAGTTCGAAAGCATCAATTCTTCGGCGCTCAGCCTTCCTTATGGTCCAACTCTCACAGCCATACATTGCTACTGGAAAAACCATAGCTTTAACTATACGGACCTTTGTCGGCAAGGTGATGTCTCTGCTTTTTAATATGCTGTCTAGGTTTGCCATAGCTTTCCTTCCAAGGAGCAAGCGTCTTTTAATTTCATGGCTGCAGTCACCGTCTGCGGTGATCTTGGAGCCCAAGAAAATAAAATCTGTCACTGCTTCCATTTCTTCCCCTTCTATTTGCCAGGAAGTGATGGGACCAGATGCCATGATCTGGGTTTTTTTAATGTTGAGTTTCAAGCCAGCTTTTGCACTCTCTCCTTTCACCGTCATCAAGAGGCTCTTTAGTTCCTCTTCACTTTCTGCCATTAGGGTGGTATCGTCTGCATATCTGAGGTTGTTGATATTTCTCCCGGCAATCTTAACTCCAGCTTGTGATTCATCCAGCCCGGCATTTCTCATGATGTACTCTGCATATAAGTTAAATAAGCAGGGTGATAATATACAGCCTTGTTGTACTCCTTTCCCAATTTTGAACCAGTCGGTTGTTCCATGTCCGGTTCTAACTGTTGCTTCTTGACCCGCATACAGGTTTCTCAGGAGACAGGTAAGGTGGTCTGGTACTCCCATCTCTTTAAGACTTTGCCACAGTTTGTTGTGATCCACACAATCAAAGGCTTTAGCGTAGTCAATGAAGCAGAAGTAGATGTTTTTCTGGAACTCTCTTGCTTTTTCCATGATCCAGCGAATGTTGGCAATCTGATCTCTAGTTCCTCTGCCTCTTTGAAACCCAGCTTGCACTTCTGGTAGTTCTCGGTTCACATACTGCTGAAGCCTAGCTTGTAGGATTTTGAGCATAACCTTGCTAGCATGTGAAATGAGCACAATTGTATGGTAGTTTGAACATTCTTTGGCATTGCCTTTCTTTGGAATTGGAACGTAAACTGACCTTTTCCAATCCTGTGGCCACTGTTGAGTTTTCCAAATTTGTTGGCATATTGAGTGCAGCACTTTAACAGCATCATCTTTTAGGATTTTAAATAGCGATTCAGCAATATTCCCAGAAATCAAGACAATTCTCTCTCTCTCTCTCTCTCTCTCTCTCTCTCTCTCTCTCTCTCTCCCTCTCCCTCTCCCTCTCCCTCTCCCTCTCCCTCTCCCTCTCCCTCTCCCTCTCTCTCTCTCTCTCTCTCTCTCTCTCTCACACACACACACACACACACACACACACACACACACTCTCACACACTGTATGTATTCTGCTAAGATCTTGTTAGGTGGACTTTCTGGGACCATGATAACCATGGTAGGTGTGCAGATTCCCTATACAAATGGGGTAAAATACTATCTCCAAGGTGTGACTGCGGGGCTGACAGGCAAACTGTTAAACACATAATACAAGAATGTAAGACCAGAGCCTATGATGGGAACTTTGCTGATTTCCTGATGGCAACTGATGCTGCAAAAGACTATATTTGTAATCTTAATATTTGTTTTTAGTTATAATTGCTCTATGACTAATGCATATACTCATACAGTATGTAGAATCTATTTTATATATACCTTTTTATATTTCCAACTTTTAATATAATATATTTGTAATGTGTATGATGTGGTGCCATACGATAAATAAATAAATCTGGGACCAGGCAGATATTAAAGTTAAATGAGATTATCTGATTTGATATGAGATAATATGAAATTAATGTAGGTAGAGAATTATTGCAAATAGATTCTGCTAATTTAAAGCACATTATTAGAACATGATTCTATCTGAGTTATAAAATAAATCTCTTTCAAATCATGACTGTGTAACAGTTGAGAATGGTCTTATATATTCTAATGTATTTTTGAATACTCTGTTGTATTTGTGTGATACCTTTTATTCAGAGGCTAATACTGTGTGCCTGGGAATTTACCAATATTATTTTTACCCCAATTGTATTAGGTAATTTATGTACAATAGTTCAAAAGACTCCCCCCACTCCACCCTGGCATAAGGTTCAAGACAGATTTGTGATTATATTTGGGAGGTCAAGCAAATATTGAGCATTGATATAAGATATTTCCATATTTATTTGATTGGCAGTTCTAAATTAGAATTCAATGAAGATGGCCACAAAGGGTATGATAAAACATGGAAACATCCACACACTCACTGTTATTTTGAAGTCAGGGGCATGATTTCAAAAGGGAAATTGATTGATTAGTTGATTGGTTGCCATCAAGTCAGCGTTGACTCTTGGTGACCATATAGCTAGATCTCCACCAGGATGATCAGTTCCCAGCCTGGCCCTTCCAGTCTTCCAATGGTGCACTCACCACCACTGTAACTGAGTCCATCCACCTTGCTACTGGTCGTCCTCTTCTTCTCTTTCCTTCCACCTTTCCCAGAATTATAGACTTCTCAAGGGAGCTAGGTCTTCACATCATGTATCCAAAATACGATAAATTAAAATTAAAATAATTTAAAGGGAGATTAGTATTGATAAATTCCAGTGGCAACAATACATGTTCAAGGAAAATCCAAAGATCAGTCCATTCAGAGATTTGGGGGGGGGGGGGGACAGCATTATATGAACCATAATACATAATACTACCATATTAACTGGGTGAAATCATTAGTTATTCTCTGTGCAACCATTGCACAGAGAAGGAACTTTCATTTTTAAAACATGTAATGGTAGAAAAGGGCTAATGGCTGCACAAACTACAAACCAGCCAATCACATTTTAGCCTGGTATGAAGCTATCAATCTGGACTGCAAAATCTGGATGTCTGCCTTCAACAAATGGCTACTTGGATTCTTGTAGCCCGAACCTGGCAGCCCTAGCTGTGCATGCAGTGGTGTAAATGCAGTAAGGGAGCAGCGATAGTCATGTTCTAGCACAGAGGTCCTTAGCCAGGCCTTCGGTATTTAAACCAAACCAACCTGTTTGTGATCTGTTGCAGGGCTGGTATACATCCATAGAGGAGACAAGTTGCCTAGAGGGGCAGAATGGGTTGGACAAAGGGGCAGGCAGGAGGGGCTGTGAGTGAGCACAGTGGCCAGACTCAGTGCATACTGACTGGACTGACCAGTAGATGGCAGCAAAGAGATACAATCCCCCATTGCTGCCATCTTGTGGTCATCTGGATACGTGCAGCCTATATCTGATAACCTAGTACTGATACAACTTGGTGGCGCTGATCCACCCCCAAGAGAGTGCCCTGAATTGCCAATGCCACAGTTCCTCCTCAAGAACATTTTGCGTGCAAATCCTGGGCACCAACACATCTGCTCCCTTGAAATTAGCCATTAGCTCATAAGATGATGCCTAAAATTAACACAGAGGCCCCATTTAAGGTTTTGTCTTGGGCCCAGAAAACTTGACTTATTCCTCCACTAGTATGTTTTTTATTATTTATTTATTTATTTGTTTGTTTGTTTGTTTGTTTATTTATTTATTTATTTATTCATTAATCAAACTTATATCACCACCCATCTCCCTTCACCGGAGGGACTCTGGGCAGTTTACAACAAGATAATAAAAACAAGAGACATAAAATATACATACAATATAAAAATACTAAATTATAAAACAAGATTAAAATCCAAGAGTAGTAAAAAGATCTAACTCAATCCAATGTAGGAGAGGGGCTCTCTAAGGTATTAGCCATCCCCAAAAGTGACTACTTCTTCCTTGGCCACAAGCAAGGCAGCAGAACCAAGTTTTCAGGTTCCTCCGGAAGGTCAGGAGCGAAGGGGCTAATCTCACCTCCGGGGGCAAGTTGTTCCATGGGGCGGGAGCTACTGCAGAGAAGGCACACCTCCTGGACCCCGCCAGATGGAACTCCCTTGTAGATGGGGTCCATAGCATGCCCTCCCTGCATGATCGGGTGGGACAGGTAGATGTATTGGGGATGAGGCGGTCCCTCAGGTAACCTGGCCCCATGCCATGTAGGGCTTTAAAGGTGATAACCAACACCTTGAATTGCTGGTACCCAATGCAGCTCACGTAACAAAGGTGTTATGTGTGCCAATCTAGGGGCACCAACGATGGCCCATGCAGCTGCATTCTGGACCAGCTGAAGCTTCCGGATATTCTTCAAGGGTAGCCCCATGTAGAGCGCATTGCAGTAATCTATATGGGAGATAACAAGGGCACCCAAACTTAGCTCATACGGTTGGTTGCAAACCCAGAAAATTGGATTACATTGAATAAATCATGGCTAAGCGTCCTGTGAACACAGCCATTGACAAACATACACCTTTATTTATTTATTCATTCATTCATTCATTCATTCATTCATTCATAAGATTTATGTAGCCACCCATCTCATATAACTATAGCATAGAACAATAAAACAAGAAGCCCATAGAGTTAAAACCATCACACACCACCAAAGTTCCATAGTACTCCCACACCATGTTTACATGTATTGGGCTCAACTCCCATCCTGGCCCTGGGAACCATGTAACCCTCCATCTCTATCTTTTTAAAAAGCCAGATAAATCAGAAATTGTGGGTCCCCACACTCACTCGCACTGATGATGTTACCTAGTCAGGTAATGAAACATCTGCAAGCAAACACCCAAGCTCAGAGAGCACCAAGGACTCCGCAGTTCTATTCTGAGCTACAGATATTCTCTTCTATTGGAATCAGAAATTACTTGCATAATAATACAGTACATTCAGTGATGAGACGTAAATGTTGACCTTCCAATAATGTATATCAGTGTTCAGTGTGTCAAGCAGTCATGCTTTTCATGTTTTGCCACTCTAGCATTCTTCTCCAATTTTTCATTCCCTTCCAAAGTCTGGGTGGTCTCGGTGGTGCATTCCATTTTAGTTTACAGTTCTTCTCTTCTATAGATGATTTGTGCATCTGCAAAACTTGGTGAGGTTTTGTTTTTGCCTCTAAGAAGTGGCATGTCTTGCCTGAACACTGGAAACAAAGAATGTGATGAATTGCATCCACTCCACAATCTATACTCACAAGCAAATGAACCAACAATGAATTATCAGCAATCACAGCCCAGGGTATTTTCTCATTAGGTGACAAGGCATTCTTGTTTTCAAATTACGTCAACGATATTTCACTGTTCCTAAAATACAGGATGAATAATGTAAGAGTCCAAGGCAGCCCAGTGGGGAATCAAATTTCAAAAAGGAGGAAAATATTGTTTTGCTTTATTTTGATGTGCCCAATCAGAGCAATTGACTTCTTTAGCAAAAGAAGAGGGAAAACAATCCATTTGTCTTAGTCAGAAGAAGGTTAATATAAATCCTACTTTAATCCCACAGCCAGCTGGGGTTATCTGGGGCTTAATCAGGTGTTAAATATATGCAAAAATATGGCAAATTTTAACTGCAGAAGCTGCAGCAAGAAGATTAAATGGACCCCTGATGAAAAGTGTAATGAATGTTTTTATTATATTCTCTTTTGCAGCTTTCACTTTAAAACTTGGGAGGTTTATGAAATTCTGTTTGCTGGGAGGAGGTTGACAGAGACGTCCTTTGCTCATCCCAAACCTTGCAGTGCTGGTGACAGGTTGTTGGATAATCAAGATCTAAGAATTGTTCAAAGGCAGCAACTCCTAGGAGGGTTGCATTGCAAGAAGGCAGACAGGGAGAGCTGGAAAGGAGGGCTAAGGAAGGATCAGCGGTTGTGTAGGAATTCTGGAGTGGTAATACCAGAACTCCACGCAGCTTCTAATTAGTTTTTGTTTAGCAGAGCAGAAGCGTCCCAATAAACTTGCACAAGTCTTAATCAGTTCAAAAACACAAAATAAACACACTTCACACGTTAATGTAAAGTTACAGAAAAATAGCTTACAGTTTTATTGTAGATCAGTTTCATGGTAGCAGACGATGGTTCATGCGTGCGAGAGATAGGTTCTGACCAAACCCACAGTCTTCTTAATGTGGCCTTGCTGAATGGAAATGTGAGCAACGTGGACAGCCATAGCTGACCATCATCCTTGGTAGGAGATTCAAACAGGAAAGAGAGGAGAAGAGAAGGGACCAGGAACAGGAACAGGAAATCGGGGTTCAGCCCCTCCCACACAAAGCAAGTAAGATTAGGTTACAGCAGAGGCTGCCTCCTCCTTCAAGCTTCTGTGAGACATGCTTGGTTGAAACCCGATATCTCTAACAGGTTGAAGATGGCTCATTATCTTCAAATGACACAGAACACTGACTCTTTCATTAGGAATGTTGCCGCCGGGTTGCTTATCTGCACTAACTGGGAATCTTTAGCAATCCGGTATAATTCACTTGGGCTTTGCAGCACCAAGGAATTCCCCTTCCATATATTGTATATATGAGAGCCAGTTTGGTGTGGTGGTTAAGGCATCAGGCTGGAAACCAGGAGACTGGGAGTTCTAGTCCTGCCTTGGGCACAAAGCCAGCTGGGTGACCTTGGGCCAGTCACTTTCTCTCAGCCCTAGGAAGGAGGCAATGGCAGACCACTTCTGAAAAACCTTGCCAAGAAAACTGCAGGGACTTGTCCAGGCAGTCACCAGGAGTCAATACTGACTTGAAGGTGCGCGCACACGCTGTGTGTGTGTGTGTGTGTGTGTGTGTGTGTGTATATATATATATATATATATATATATATATATATATATATATCAACAACAACAACACGTTTATTACAGCCCTAAGGCCAGATACAATAAAAATAAATAATAACGATCTTACAATTATATATATATAAAACAGAAAAACAATTAGTGTGATATGATCTAAAATTAATTAAGAATAAAAATACTAAAATTAATTGAAATAAAATACTATGTTAAGAAATTCTAAACCTAAGTAATGGTGCAGCGTATTGTGCAGATGGTAGCACAGAACTGGGCAACCTGGGAGGATACTTTTGGGTCCTGGAAATTTCTTCAATATCGGATATATAAGGATCTGTCTAGAGTCCTTATATAGGGAACAGAATAATAACATATGGCTTAGGGTTTCTATTGAGCCGTCACCACATGGACATAACCAGAGGTGCATAGGAGTACCCTTTAAACGTCCAAAAAGGACTGCTGAGGGCAGTGCGTCCAGCCTGGCTAAGGTGAAAGCTTTACGAAATTTCAAAATTGTGATGGATGATAAATAAGAAGCTGGAACGAACCCTTCTGGAAGAAAATGACAGATGTTGGGGTGTAGCAGCTTACTTAAATTTGTTTGGAGATCTATATCCCAGATTCGCTGCTTAAGGGCGGTTCTAGCATTATCATATCCTAATGAGCACATTTTTGTTGTTTATTCGTTCAGTCGCTTTCGACTCTTCGTGACTTCATGGACCAGCCCACGCCAGAGCTTCCTGTCGGCCGTCACCATCCCCAGCTCCCCCATGGTTGAGTCTGTCACCTCCAGAATATCATCCATCCATCTTGCCCATGGTCGGCCCCTCTTCCTTTTGCCTTCCACCTTCCCTAGCATCAGCTTCTTCTCCAGGGTATCCTGTCTTCTCATTATGTGGCCAAAGTACTTCAGTTTTGCCTTTAATATCATTCCCTCAAGTGAGCAGTCTGGCTTTATTTCCTGGAGTATGGACATTAGGATATTATATATTAATTTGAGAGAGAGAGGAGAGAGAGAGAGAGAGAGATTTTCCCTCCAGGCCTACAGATCAGAGAAAAATCTACTTCTTCTGCTTACTCATAGAAGATTGATTGGATCATATAATGCAACTTTTCTTTGGTGGCAAAAGTAAAATCCCCTGGCTTGGTTTATGCATCATTCAGACTACTTCCTTTGCTAGTTAAAAGCAACCCTACCTGAAAAAGCTTTGGGAAAGTCTGGACTAAATGATATACCGCCAATATCCGTGTACTTCCCATCCTCTCCTTTTAAAAGAAATTATTATTAAATTAGAATGATGATTTATGATGATTAAATTAGAACTGTGGATTTTTTAAAATCAGTAGCTTCATATCTCAGAGGTTTCTGAATAAGCTCACCAAGGCTAAGATGAGTAGACACACTGCTGTCAGTTGCCCAGGTTAGCAGCATTTTGGAATCTCAGAACTGAGTTGGATTTGGGTTTTCAGGTACGGCTTGAAGGTTAGGTGTTGCAGGTGCACAGAAAGAGGAAGAAACACTGTTTTTATTAAGTCTTCCACATTTGGTCTCAGTAGAACATGGCCTGGGCATTTCATTTTTCTCCCATTACAGCAGCTGAAACCTGCAATGATTGTTTCATCAAGTTAGTAATGGGCATATTGTCTAGGAAGGAACCAAGTTGGTTTAGTAGAGCCTGCAGCCAGGTAAGCATGCAGGAGAGGTTTCTGGGGATGGTGAACTTATAGTATATAGGCAAGATTCCACGTCAAGATAATTTCCTGTGGACCTCCTACTGAGTTTCAATTAAACTACAAGAAACTATCATAGAATCATGAATGGTGTAGTTGAAAAGGTCCTCAAGGAACATCTAATCATAAGTAAAGGAAAGATCAGCCCTGTAGGCTCCATAATTTAAAATTGCATCCTATGGATTTTGAATGTAGTGATACAACCAGATTCCCTGTAAGGCAACAAATGATTGTCAGATCAGAAAATAGATTCTAAAATGAAAGTTTGAGGGAACTGGGTTTGGTTAGCCTCCAGAAGACATTATTGAATAATAGAAAAAGGCCATGACTTAATTCTGTACCACACAGAGTTCAAGCCAAATAATATTATGGAAAAGCAGATCCAGCTGAAAATACTTCTTAATAGGAAGACCAGTTCAACAGCAGAACCAATTACCTGGAGAAGTGGTGGGCTTTCCATCATTGGATATGTTCAAGCAAAGGCAGATTCTTGTACTGGGCAGAAGATTGGCTTCAACGGCCTCTTCCAAATTTATGATTTTATGTTAGTAAACATTTTATAAAGGAAATACAGCATGTTACTGTGATATGGCCCCAACTTTACCATGAAGTCTGACTATGGATAAATATTTAACCTTGTGCAGTTGTGTAGAAAGTAAGATGCCCCCAAGAATTCGGCAATTGGCTGCTTCTACTCCTGCAATCAAACATATATTTATCTCTTCCTAATTATTCCTACAGGGTTCCAGCATGAATAATATTCTACCATTGATAATGAGTAGATCTTCTCTTTCTATATTCCAGCTCTTGATCCTTGTTCTGCCTACATCAGTCTGAATGAACCTTGGAGGAACACGGAATACCAGTTCAATGATTCTACTGACCGGCCTGAGTGTGACAGTCACGTGGATGGGGAATGGTACCGTTTCACAGGGATGGCCGGGGATGCCATGCCTACCTTCTGCATTCCAGAGAACCACTGTGGCACCCATGCCCCAATCTGGCTGAATGGCAGCCATCCTCAAGAATCAGATGGCATTGTCCAAAGACAGGCCTGTGCAACTTTCAATGGAAACTGTTGCCTCTGGAATACAACTGTTGAAATCAAGGCATGCCCGGGAGGTTATTATGTCTACCACTTAGCCAAGCCCAGCGTCTGCTACCATGCCTACTGTGGACGTAAGTGAGCAAACCTTTTGCAACTCTTCTTTGGGCAAAGTATAACAAGAGGAATTCTACTTTGGGGGCCTGTAATATTTATGAAAATAAAACACATGATTAGTGAATCACATGATATAGTTTATCCAAGAGCGGTTCATTCCAGATTGCAAGTACATACTCACATGTATGAATGATTCCTCATAATTTTGTTTCCTTCAAACAAATGAGCAAACCTCTTTGCATGAACGTAACTAATCTAGTTCTCCCCTTGAATGATTCTTCTCACTGGTAAGTCACCTCTTCTTTAATTTGCTCATTTATTATGAGAAGTATATTTTTCAGCTGTATAACGTTCAAACCTCTGACTCCCTGAAGTTTGGAATAATACATCCCTGCAAAAGCAGCTCCCCTCCAATTTCTTGGCAAGATCAACTCAAAAATGGACCTTATTCCTGCTCATAGTAAACATGTTTATTTATTATTTTAATCTATGTGACCGCCCATCTCCCCCAACCAATGTTGTTGGGAACATGTTCCAAGGGAGTCAAAGATGATAATCTTCCTAAAGCAATGACTCTAGAAGATAACTCACTGAAGGAGGCTGTGGCTTCAGAGGCATTCCTTTACTGTGACTGGTCTCATTTTTCAGCTCCAGATCCACCAGATCCACCAAGACCAATAGCAGTGCTATGTCCAAGCAGAAGTTCGGAACCTGAGGCACAGTGCCTTGTCTGGCATTGCAAAGTTTAGCGTCCTTGAACACCATTCATGACAGAATGCCAGACTCTGCATTCCAGATTGGGGTGAGGCATCAGAATCAGCATTAAGGGTGATCAGTTAGCACAGGGCTTTCCAAAGTTTTTCCCGGCGTTGGTGTGTCGCCGCGGGAAAACCCGGAAGTGCGGCAGCGCGCAAAAACCCGGAAGCGCTGCTGCTGCTTTCGGGTTTTGCGCGCTGCAGTTGGTGTGTCGCCGCGGGAAAACCCAGAAGCGCTGATGATGATCAGCACTTCCGGGGTGTGTGGTGACACACCAGACTGTGTGTGGCGACACACTTTTGTGTCGCGACACAGAGTTTGGAAAGCTCTGAGTTAGCATCTAGCTTCTCCTGAAGGGCTGTTTGATTTTATCATCCCTCTGATGGCTTGCCATACAGTTTCCCCACTACCCTGAATTTTCTTTGGGATTTTGTTGCACAACCCTTTGGATTCCAGTCACAGATCCATTCAGCAGCTCCTTCACCTCTCCAGCCTGGCAGAATATTTAACCACATGGTAGAGTTGCTATAAAAAGAAAATCTACCCGTGATTATGTGTTTCAGGTCAGAGAATTATGAATCGTCATGCTCTGACAATAGAAGCAGGTGTTTAGAAAGCTACTTGTTGTATCTCAAGGACAATACATACATGCACTTTTGCATATCCCTTAACTATTATGGAAGTTTTACATCTACAGTGACATTATACTGTATATAGCATTAAAATGGCCCTCCTCTGCTGTTTTCCCACACTTTCTCACATACGTGCACACACATAAATAGCACTCAAAAATACATTGATGTTGATATGAAAAATGTATTCAGTCATTGGCTCAGATTACAATGGTTTCTTTTCATATATATAACTGCCCCCCAAACTAAATTTTAAAACAATAAAGCTTAACCTGATTTCCTTGAGAAACCAGGCTCTGAATTTCCAGTTTAGCTCTGCATTCTTGGGCAATGTAGTTAATAGCTTTCTGTTGCATTACTCATTGACCTTTACAGCTTATAACTGGGAAATCATTTTAGTAATGTATCTCATCTGGAAAATCTGCTTTGTGCATTTCAGTCAGCTGAAGAGGCTCAGCTCACGGTTTCGCGCTGGGCTGGGAGTGAGCAGATTCAAAGATCTGACCTTTTCTGCTGTATCATCCTCTCCTTTGAACTCCCTTTGAGCCATCTAGCCCATTCCCTTGTGATTTTTAGAGGACAGCCATGCCTTTTCTTTGGGGGGAACTTTTGGACTGTCAAATTTGTTGGTAAACTGTTTTATTTTAGCAGTTTTGTATGTTGTTTTAAAAGTTGTGGTTGTTGTTTGTAAATTGTCTAAGCTGCAGTACTGATGAGATATCTATCTTTGAGCACATCTTTGTGCATGTATTTATGTGCGACTAGATTTGTGGATACCTTAATGGGGGGGGGACTTTATCTTTGTGGGGAAAACGCTGGGCTACAAGGGCCATTAGGTTCATCAAGTAAATTCTTATGACCTTGATCCCAAAAATTCACAACAGATTCTCCATACCCCAATAATGCTTTGACTTTTTATTTCTTTGCATTTGTTCTATCTGATATCGCCTATGAGATATCGATCACTAATCTACAGCATGTTATCTTGTTTGATCCAGCATCTGCTGAAACATAAATTTCATTTTGTGATTTGAGCCAACTTGCATCTCTTAAGTATATTCCTCAAAGATTCATAAGGATGGGAAAATAATGTAAACTCCTTGGAGGAATTTTGGATTCAAACTTAATACAAATAAAAAAATAGAAACAGCCCTTTTAACCCCACCAATGTTCTGAAGAACTAATTTATTACTGTTTTTCCACACTTTTTTCTAATAGAACTGGTTCAAGTCATCTGCCACTGATGGAAATTTAACTTCTCAAAGCTGAAGAAAAATCCTGTATATCTTTTATTGCATTGATGATCAATTCAGCCTTCCATATCAATTAATTTCAGCCCTTCATCAAGTTCTTGTCTTTCTAAAACAATGCACATGGGCCAGCATTGATGCAGTGATAAACTTAAGTTGATATATGCAACACATAAGGGCAAATACACATAATATAGATTATTGCAAGGCGCTCTACATGGGGCTACCCTTGAAGAGTATCCGGAAGCTTCAGCTGGTCCAGAATGCGGCTGCACGGGTAGTTCTGGGTGCTATGAGATCAGCACATGTAACACCGCTACTCCGTGAGCTGCATTGGGTACCAGTTTGCTTCCGGATTCAATTCAAGGTGTTGGTTATCACCTTTAAAGCCCTACATGGCATGGGACCAGGGTATCCGAGGGACCGTCTTCTCCCGACCACATCTACCCGCCCCACCCGATCATGCAGGGAGTGCATGCTTCGGATCCCTTCTTTAAAAGAATTCCATCTAGCGGGGTCCAGAAGGCGTGCCTTCTCTGCAATAGCACCCGCCCTGTGGGATAACTTGCCCCTTGAGGTGAGACTGGCACCCTCGCTCCTGGCCTTTAGGAAGTCCTTGAAGACCTGGCTCTGCCGCCATGCCTGGAGTGAAGGAAATGATAGTTCTTCCTGGGGGTGGTTGGCTTAGTGGTTTCCTCCTTTTAAAAACAGACAATCTTTTGGATTTTTATTTTTTATTTTTATAGTAGTTTTAAATGTATAGGTTTTATCTTTTATATTGTGGTTGTAAACTGCCCAGCGTCTACCACGGTAGAGATGGGCGGGGATAAATCCAAATAATAAATAAATAAATAAGGCCATGATGGGAGATTATTAAGTTACCTAGTTAAATGACTAATTAAGTGACAAATGCATTTAAAAATTAAGCAAATATACTTTTAATTAGTAGAACGAGCTATGTTGGATTTCAGCAAATCATGGAAGAAAATATACTAACTTTATGACATCCCCAGATGAGTATCTACCTGACCTTGAAAAATACTTTCCTTCTCTTTCTCTTGCAGGATAAAGTATTGATTTCCTCCCTTCTTGTTCAAAGATTTATCAAACTGAGTTTGCACATATAAGTAGACTTGATGATACTAAAACAGTTACAAATCAATAACATCACACTTTCGCAGGAATGTCCAGTCTTTCTGTATTGTAGCATTTAGATCTTGACAGTTTTACAGTTACAGTAGAGAACATGGTGCCCACATGTCCCAATGTGCCCTAACACATCTCCCTTGGTCTCCTCTCTGCCACACCAGCTTCTTTGAAAAGTTTATTTCCATTAAAGAGAGAGAGAGAGAGTGCTTAAGTTGTTGTTGGGGACCAGAGAGACCTAGGTTCAAGTCCATGAAAGCTCACAGGGTGACTTTGGATCAGTCACTTTTTCAGCCTAACCTATCTTAACAGGATACAGTAATTGTGGGGAATAATGGAGTGCTTGCTGTGTATATCTCCTTGAGCTCCTGCATTAAAGACAGCTATAAATCTGGCAAACAAAGAACCTCTAGTGTAAATAGAAACTGGTGTGCTGCAAATCAAAGTACAAGAGTCTATCTTCATATGTGTTTTCAGAAATGTATTTGGGTTCCACAAAGGCCCCATTGGGCTGGTAGATTATCCTGATGGCTTGCATCACTTCTGGTAAATATATTTATGACTGACCAAGTCTACACATGATAAACAGTTTATGAAAATGCAATTCATCAACAAGAGAATTCCATCTAGCGGGGTCCAGGAAGCAAGCCTTCTCTGTGATAGTGCCCGCACTCTGAAATAACTTGCCCCCAGAGGTGAGACAGGCCTCTTCACTCCAGACCTTCCGGAAAACTCTAAAGGCCTGGTTCTGCCGCCTTGCCCGGGACGAGGGAGGTAATAGTTCCTCCTGGGGATGGCTCGTCCCATAGTGTCCTCCCTTTTCGATGAGATTTTACCATTACTTGGATTTTTATCTATTTATCTTATTAGACGGGTTGATTGCATTTTATTTTTATAGGTTTTAATTGTTGAGTGTTTTGTAAACCGCCCAGAGTCCCCCGTAGGGGGAGATGGGCGGTGATAAATTTGAATAATAAATAAATAAATAAATTCTCTCATAGTAGCCATTTTGTGAAAACATCTACAACAAGATCTCAAAGTTCCAAATATGACTCTAGTCCAAAAATATTTCCAACAACCTTCCTACAGGGAAGAGAATTTTGATGGGCAGCTTTTCAAATTAGAACCAGTTTTTCTTGGTATTCATAAGATAATACACAGAAGTCCTTTTTGATGAAGCAGTAAGATCAGAACAGTTCCTTTCCTGCTTGCATTTAGAAAGACAATCTACTTTTTTAAGCTTTTGAGCTACTACTTTCAAGTTTTGTCTGCTGTTAGTTTTATTATTCGTTGTCTTATTATTTTCTGCTGTTTGCTATATATTTTTTACTTTTCATAACATATATTGTTCTGAATTTAAGGAATCGTCCCAGCTGGCAGTTAAAACAGACTGAATGTTAAAACTACTATTTGCAGTATAACTCATACAAGCTTGAATTGTATAGCAATACAGAATTATTACTGTATGGTTATACTACATAACATGCATCAGTATGATAAAGAAGTAGAAGATTGCAATTTTAGGGACACTGGACACATTACAGCAACACACATTACAATAGAAATGGTCAAATGCCTCTAAAACGGGTTTTAAAATAAATTTAAATTGTAGCCTGAAAGCAAGGAAGGAGAGCAGTCATCTCTCTTGACATTTTCTTTTCTCTAGTTCTGGGGTCTCCACCATGATGACTGGGGCACCAGTGTACCCACAGCCAACTGCCTTCGCACCCAGTTGATTTCCTGTCCCACCCAACTTTTTGCATTAAACACATTTTTTTTTAATTTAAAACATGGTTGAAGTTGGCATGTTCAAAACCAAAGCACCAACTTCTGCCTTAGTTTTTATTTTAATGAATGCTTCTGGTCCCTGAATGAGCTTTGGAAACATACTTTAAAACTAAAAATGATGGGTAACTGCAGGTAAGTGTTTTATTTGTAAAAATGCCCTCCTGCTCAGAAGAAAAGATAAAGATAGTGTCAGGATGTAGAATCCTACCAGTATAAGGATGGAATATGTAGTAGTATGAGTTAAGCCAGCATGCTTGGGATAGCAGCTAGGGATGTAGCTGTAAATCACTGAGATGGTAGTGCCTGTACTTCAAGGCCAGCAAGGCATTGTTATCAGAAGACCGTTAGAAAGAATGCACAGCTGCCAGGACGTACAATAGGTAGTAAGCTTCTAGAAAATAGGAGGGGCAAAGGGGCTTTTTATGTTTGCAATTGGTGGGCTTTTGCCAGTCTCGTCTTTGAATTGAACTGATCCTGATTACTCTGTATTAATAAAGATTTCTTTCATATTCTACAATGACTTGTGTTTAAGAAATTCTGAATGAATAGCAAGAATCAGGAACCTCACAGATAGGCAGAGAGAAGGTCTAGAACAGTGTTTTTCAACTTGACAGTTTTAAGATGTGTGGACTTCAACTCCCAGAATTCCCCAGCCAGCATGCTGGCTGGGGAATTCTGGGAGTTGAAGTCCACACATCTTAAAGTTGCCAAGTTTGAAAAACACTGGTCTAGAAGGATGCAAGAAAGTTGGGGCTTTGTAACTGCTTCTATCCCTTGTGGCAGTCATTTTATGAAAAGACTAGCCCCGGCCAACTTGGTCATTTCCTTAACATTTCAGATGTATTTTCCTCAAGCTGAGGTCTCTTGCTCTAACTCTTTTTCTCCTGATTAAAGTTGTCTTCAGTCCTTGAACCCACTGGAAGAAAACGGTATCAGAATAAGCGATTTAGGGAAAGTGTTCACAACCCATTCCTCACCCTTTCTGCTTGATAGAAAGTTCGCCGCGATCTGATTTATATATACAGGTGCTGCTTCTCTTTTAGCTCTTAGCTTAAGCCCAATTAATTTAACTAAGTATGCCCAATTAGTTGATCTGCTTTTCTAACAACCTTCCTTTGTCATTCTGCAGATTTCTATGACATCTGTGATGTGGTTGACTGTCAGGGTTCCTGTTTGGACACTGGAGACTGCATTTGTTCTCTGGGGACAATTTTGGGACCAGATGGACAGACTTGCTTCGGTAAGAAACTTCTAGAAAAGGAAATAGGAGAACCAAAAGGAAAATACCAAGTCAGGGGAGAGATCTGAGGTGGGGGGAAATTAACAAGTTGCTTACGGATTGCACCACGACACAGTACTGGGGTCCACTTTTCTTAAATGATAAGGGAAAAAAAGAGAAATCTAGGTAATGATTTTCACTGTGAAAAGGAACTAACTTTCATTGTAAACATCATCTACTCATCGTTCCCACTCATGTAAATTGATCTCTGAAAAAATAATTAGAACAGGAACATAATTACATAGCCAACATTTTGAGTGAACTCATCTTCATGAAATGGCCTGGAGCTCTTCCAGCACTACGTATGCAAGCTACAGTTTAAACTGAGAGATTTTTCAGGGTAGAAAGAAGAGTATTGGGGAGCTGATTACATTTCATTTGCATGCCCTGGCATTCTTTCAGCAAAATGGTAGCCAATGATCCCAGCCTACTCCAGGAAACTATGTAAAGATTCTGGGCTTTATGATTAAAATACAAATCTGCAGAGTTCCACGAAGTATTCAAAGCTCTTCAAAGCAGTGCTCCAATTTATTTAACCAAAGCAAACCATTAGTACAAAGAAAGT
Organism: Charina bottae; assembly: GCA_023362775.1. NCBI lineage: Eukaryota > Metazoa > Chordata > Lepidosauria > Squamata > Charinaidae > Charina > Charina bottae. Next base: position 73,365,734 of record JALMGJ010000005.1, on the reverse strand, counting down.
TAATAAACATCAGCTGCTGGTAAGAAAAAAAAGTTAAATTCAATCTAAGCTTTGCTTTAATTAGATTTTTGGTTTTGACAGCTGTGCCAATAGTTTTAATTTGCTAAAGTTGTAGAAAGAACAGTCAGGAAAGGCAACCTCCAGTGCAACACCAGTTGGCAGTCTAATCAATTGCCTTGAACCAGAAGGCAGCTGCATCACTACAAGTCTTTAATTTATGTTTCAGAATAATCAAACTCATGAAAGATATACTGTAATCTCTTAGAAGTGTGGAAAGAATTCAGATGAGATGCTTCACAAAGCATGGATTTCATCTTTACAAGCAAACCTTCTGCTTTTATCCATATTCCCCCACCCCACCCCAAAAAAGCCCTTCAGAAGTTTTCACCTTTGATGATCTGATCAGTTTCTCTCCACCATCAAAATCTGATTCTTTTTCATGCATGTGAAACACACACACGCACACATGCACACACCTGCTGTGGTCCCAAAGCCATGCCTCTCCACCCCCCACCCCATCAGCACTGTGGGGCAGATTAGAAGGGACTGTACATTACTGTGTTCACACAACACATCATCTAGGTCAGGAAAGACCTAGCAGATTAGAGAGGAGGGCAAGGAAGATGATGCAGGGACTTCAGGATATGCCCTGTAAGGGCAGGCTGAAAGAATCTGGGATGTTCAATCTGAAGAAAAGAACATTTAGGGGAGACATGAGGCCAACAACTATTTTTAATGGCCACAGAAAATAGGACCAGAAATAATGTCATGTATAAGTTTCAGCTGCCTAGATTTTGTTTAAATATAAGGAAAAGCTTCCTGACAGTGTAATGGAATGTGAGAATGACCTTGGAAGATGGGGGGAGGAGAGATGCTGGCTAGGGAATGATCAGATAAAAGGGGGAGGAGACCGCAGCTGCATAAAGGGCAGAGAAAGAAACTTAGAAAGGATCTGCCCTAACTTGTCAGGTGGTAAAAAGGGACAGAGAGAGATTTGTACTTTTAGACTTGTGAGATTCTGTTAATGTAGGCTAATAAAAAAGTAGAAGTATCTCACCTGATTGTGTTTCCTGTCTGGTTTACCTGGGAAGGCTGGCAGACAGTAAGATCAGTACAGCAGTGGAAAAGTCTACCTATAGAGCAGAGCTTTCCAAACTGTGTGTCATGACACGTTAGTGCGTCTGCTGCTGCCTCCGAGCCCTGCCAGGATTCCGCGCAGGTCCTAGTGCCTGCCCTGTGCCTTGCTGCCTCCAAACCTGCTGTGATTCCGCGCAGGTCCTAGTGCCTGCCTTGTGCCCTGCTGTAAGAGTGTGTCGCAAAATGATGCCCTGCTGTAAGAGCGTGTCGTGAAATGCATGTCTAAAAAGTGTGTCACCAACATGAAAAGTTTGGAAGGCTCTGCTATAGAGGCTGTGGGTTCTCCATTTCTGGAGGTTTTTAAGAAGAGGCTGGACAACCACCATTCATGGATGGTTTAATTGGCTTCCCTGCACATTTCGGAGGTTGGGACTTAATGATCCTTGTGGTTCCTTCCAACTCTTCAATGCTATGATTCTATGAGAAGTATTCATGCAACATGCTAAGCTTGATTCATGTTCACCCTGATTACTTAGCATGTTATGTGAATTCAGCTGGGATTAGGGTTACCAGATATCTGAACAGGCAAAGGAGGGCAAGGATAATTTGAAAGGAGGACAAATGGGGAGAAAAGGAAGACATACTAACTGTTTAACTATCTTGGCATCCAGGACAAAAATTACAGTGAAAAATAAGCAAAAAGTGTTCTGAGGCCTCCATATATATGAAGTTACTTTTTCCAGCAACAGAAAGACAGGTTTTTCAATCACAACAAATTTTTCCAACAAATCTTTATTTTCAAGAACATTTTCAAGCCAGCAATAATATAGAATCGACAACACACTTTTCAAATTTCACCATAGAAACGTATGGCAAGTCATGTGATTTCCAGACTCCAGGGATCATAGATTTGAAGGGGCTAGATTGAAGCCGACTGCTGGAATCAGGAAATAAATTACATAACATAAATCTAGGCTGTCGAGTCTGTCGATGGACAAGAGAAAGAAAGAAGCAGACAATTTACAAGATCACAATACACAAAAGTTTGAATGACTACTGTTGTGAAAACAGCCCAACATTTAAAACAAAAAAACAAGACACTCAAAAAGCCGGACAATATTTGATTTTAAGGCAATGCTTGCCTTTTTATGGTTTATGGTTGCCTTTTTATGGTTTATGGTTCACTGAATGATACAAACACAGACATGGGTTAATTCAGTAAGCTAGCTTAGCATGTCATGTTAGTTCATAGCACACATTGGTACAGCCTCTCCTTATTTTTTAAAAAATATGTGGAGTATACCGGACAGAAGATGGAGCCTCAAAGAGGGTGGAGCTTTGTACATTATTTAGCTGTATAGAAGAGACAGGGTTGGTGTTGAATTTGAACTCTCCTATAACTGCTGTTCAAAATGAACATTCTGCCTCTTCCTGATGTGGCTCATTCATCTTTCTAATTAATTTGCTTAGCACCAGTAATAACAACATTTCAAGCACGGTCAGACTTTTTCTTCCTCTTTTCCTAGCCCTTAAGCACTCCTTGTTTCCTAGTTGAAGGTCTGCACAATTAAATTAGATTGGTAAATGGACAGTCCTAGTTAGACTGATTGGAGTATCAGTCCTGAAAACTTTCATCCATCATATCAATTAGATTAGCTTTTCACTGCAACTTACAGGGTGTTGGCTAGATCAGTGTTTTTCAACCTTGGCAACTTTAAGATGTGTGGACTTCAACTCCCAGAATTCCCCAGCCAGCCTGGACAATCCCAAAGGGAATGGGCTTTGTAGTCCTTGGTGCTCTCTGAACCTTGATGTTTTCTTGTTGTTTTCTTGCAGATGTTTCATTGCCAGACTAGGCAACATCTTCAGTGCGAAACTGAAACTGAAACTGTTTCGCACTGAAGATGTTGCCTAACTCTGGCAATGAAACATCTGCAAGAAAACAACAAGGCTCAGAGAGCACCAAGGACTACACAGTTCAACCCTGAGCTACAAATATTCTCTTCAATTGGAATGGGCTTTGGTTGGTCCAGCTTTATGTACATTTCAGTAGCAGAATAGAGATGGAAAGTAGGACACCAGCTGACCTTCCTGCACACCAAATGAAACAATTTAGTGGAAAGGGATGATGGATCCAACCTCTAAAACAAAGTGTAAAGCCTTTATATAATTCTCTACCTTTTGAAAAACATTTTTGGAACTCTGGTTACAATTCTTGATTAAAGCTGCAATCTGTTAGAACTAAGTCCCACCGATTTCATTGGGACCTACACTTTATAACTGTACATTGTCTCACAAGTGGTGCCTGCAGGACTCCAACATTCAATAAAATGTCATGGGCTTTTAAGGAAAATAAAGAATAGGAAAAATCTCACAAGCTTACCAGGCAAACGCTTGGGATTTGGGTTGTTGGTCTACACCAGGACAGAACAGTCCAATATGTATTGTACATAGTGATATTTTCAGTGCCCATCACTAGGAAAATGTATTGGTATCACCCATGTGCTTCTATTTTGCCCTTTCTATAAGATTCTACTCTTTGACCTTTTAATGCCCCTTGTAAATTAATAGACCCAGTAGAAGAGAGGAAGATTTTGTTTTCAGACCAGTGCCTGAGGCTAGTAGAGAGCAAAAAAATATCCATCTATTGCTATTTTTTTAGGGCGGCAGAACACTATAGGGTCCCTGTGGGATTGTGAGGTTCCCCCCTGTGAGTGAGAGTCACAAGGGGGCCCAGGATTGTATGAGTGTGGGAGAGTGCCTACTCCTGAGTGAGAGACAGGGTAGGCAGGAGTGGTTGTGTGGCCCCTTCTGTGACCAGTGAGAGAAGCCACAGAGGGGCACAGTGAATGTGTATAGAGTGTATGGGGTGGTGAGGCTTACCAGCGCCGAGAGCGTGAGCTGGTGCGCTGGGAGGCTTACTATACCCCAGGAGAGGTTGGCTGTGAGATGATGGATGGATGTGGAAAGGGACCCTTGCCCAAATCCAGGTTTTCCAGGGGCTCGGGAGTGGAGGCGACTGGGCTAGGAAACTCTGGGGGCTATGGGGAGGGTAAGTCGATCGAGGTGGTGACGGGCAGGGGATATTATGACGGGAACCAGAGGACAAGCCATTTCCGGGGAAGGCGCCCCCGGTGTTTAGTACCGGTGGCGCGTTCCGGTCCTCTGAGTTCAGCCCCAGGTTCTGGACAGCAGATCGTTGAGGGCCCCGGTTTTCGATTGCTGCTGCTTAACGCCAGGTCAGTAAATAACAAGGCCCCTCTCATAAGTGAATTAATCACGGAGAGAGGGGCCGACCTGGCGTGTATTACTGAGACCTGGCTGGGCCCAGAGGGAGGGGTAGCCCTCTCGGAAATGTGCCCGGCTGGGTTCCAGGTGTGGCACCAGCCGAGATACCGGGGTAGGGGAGGAGGGGTGGCAGTTATTATCAGAGAGTCTTTGGTGGCTTTCAGGGGCCTTGCTCCACAAGTGGCCGGATGTGAGACCCTGTTTTTCAAGTTGGGTGCCCGGGAACAGTTGGGAGTGTTGCTATTGTACCAGCCTCCCTGCTGCGTAGCAACCTCCCTGCCTGAGCTGCTGGAGGCTGTCTCGGGGTTGGCAGTGGAGTTCCCCAGGCTGATGGTTCTGGGGGATTTTAATCTGCCGTCCCTGGGACGGGCCTCGGAAGTGGCTCGGGAGTTCATGACTACCATGGCAGCCATGGGCCTGGCCCAGATTATTTGGGACCCAACTCGAGACAGTGGACTCACTCCGGATTTGATTTTCTTGTCTGAGCAATGGCAAAGTGACCTGAGGGGAAAGTTAGAACTATCCCCGTTGTCATGGTCAGATCACGTCCTGATATCCCTAAGATTCTCTTACCCGCCCCACTCCGCAGGGAGGCAGGACCTATTCGATTGGTCCGCCCCCGGCGAAATGTGGACCCAATGAGGTTTCAGAGGGAGCTGGGGGTAATACCCGATGATCTGCTGCACGGTCCAGCGGAGGCACTGGCCGCTTCCTGGAATAGGGAGGCGGCCGGAGCCTTGGACAGGACCGCGCCGATGCGACCTCTCCAACCCCATTCGACCCGTCATTCCCCATGGTATACGGAGGAGTTGAGGGTCTTGAAGGGTGTGAAGAGACGTCTAGAGCGTCGCTGGAGAAAGACGAAGGCGGAATCGGACCGAACACAATCTAGAGCCGCTATTAAGGCCTACCTTGTGGCGGTAAGAGCGGCGAAACGTGAATATTTCTCCGCGCTTATTGCATCCGCAGAATGCCGTCCGACGGCTCTGTTTAAGATTACTCGATCTCTCTTAGGTAGGGTGGAATTGACCACCCACCTACAGGGCCGTGCGGAAGAATTTTCTGAGCATCTGCAGGATAAAATCGCTCGGATTCGGTCTAAGTTGGACTCCATGCGTGAAATGCAGTCTGGGGAGATGCCGGGAGAATGGTCTTGCCCTATTATCTGGGAACAATTTGATCCTGTTGGACCTAAGGAAGTAGACAAGATCCTCCGAACTGTTAATTCCACCACATGTCAGTTAGATCCCTGTCCTTCCTGGCTAGTAAAATCAGCCAGGGAAGTGACATGTGGATGGGTCCAGGCAATGATTAATACATCCTTGTTGGAGGGGGTGTTTCCGGCGGCCTTCAAGGACGCGTTGGTGCACCCCCTCCTCAAGAAGCCATCCCTGGACCCTACCATTCTGGACAATTTTCGTCCAGTCTCCCACCTTCCCTTCTTGGGAAAGGTGGTTGAGAAGGTGGTGGCGTTGCAGCTTCAGAGGACCCTGGATGAAGCGGATTATCTAGACCCTTTCCAGTCAGGTTTCAGGCCGGGATTTGGGACGGAGACTGCATTGGTCGCGCTTACGGATGACCTCTGGCGGGAGCGGGATGGAGGTAGTGCATCCATCCTGGCTCTCTTAGATCTCTCAGCGGCGTTCGATACCATCGACCATGGTATCCTTTTGGGACGGCTTAGGGAGTTGGGGGTGGGCGGCGTAGTCTTGCGCTGGTTCACCTCCTTCCTCCAGGGCCATTCCCAGTCGGTGCTGGTAGGGGAGGAGAGATCCAGCCCGCGACCACTCCTGTGTGGGATGCCGCAGGGTTCGGTTCTCTCTCCTCTCTTATTCAACATCTACATGAAACCGCTGGGCGAGGTCATCCGACACCATGGGATGAGGTATCATCAGTATGCAGATGATACTCAACTGTATATCTCCATCCCAGGTGAAGTAAGTGATGCTGTGACCACCCTGTCCCAGTGCCTGGGGGCTGTGAGGGCCTGGATGGGGAACAACAGGCTTCAGTTGAACCCTGGCAAGACCGAGTGGCTGTGGATTGACGGCTTAGCGTCTTCTAGGAAATTATCATCTTTGGTTCTCGATGGGGTAGCACTGCCCCATTCAGAACCAGTGCGCAACTTGGGGATCCTTCTAGACTCACGACTCCTGCTCGAAGAGCAGGTGGCAGTCGTGGCTAGAAGGGCTTTTGCACAGCTTCGGCTTGTGCGCCAGTTGCGCCCATTCCTGGATCGCGATGCCCTCCGAACAGTCACTCACGCTCTTGTCATCTCCCATGTAGATTATTGCAATGTGCTCTACATGGGGCTACCCTTGAAGACTATCCGGAAGCTACAGCTGGTGCAGAATGCAGCCGCGCGGGCGATTTTAGGTGCGTCAAGATCCACACATATAACACCTTTGCTCCGTGAGCTGCATTGGGTGCCGGTCTGCTTCCGGGTACAATTCAAGGTGTTGGTTATCACCTTTAAAGCCCTACATGGCATGGGACCAGAATACCTGAGGGACCGTCTTGTCCCCAGGTTATCGACCCGCCCCACCCAATCGTTCAGAGAGGGCCTGCTGCGAGCCCCATCAATTAAAGAATGTCATCTGATGGGGGCTAGGAGGCGGGCCTTCTCTGTAGCAGCACCCACACTATGGAACATCTTGCCCCCGGAGTTGAGACAGATCCCCTCCCTCCCGACCTTTAGAAAAGAACTGAAGACCTGGTTCTGCCGCCTGGCATGGGAGGGAGGAAACGATAGTTCCTCATGGGGGTGGTTAATCCCGTAATTTTATAATGCCCTTCTTTTATTAATACTATCTCCCACTTGGATTTTTATTTTATTTTATTTTATTTTATTTTATATTATATTAATTGTATAAATTGTTAGTTTATATATTTTATATTTTATGCTTTTATCTAATTTTATTTATTGTAAACCGCCCAGAGTTCCCCGTTGGGGGAGATGGGCGGTTATATAAATTAAATAAATTAAATAAATAAATAATAAAAATATTGTGTTGCATCACATCTAATTAAAAGCAGCCTGGGTGATGGTATTGGTTCCTGATGGATGATGTTCTTCCTCTCTTCGGTTGTTTCTAAGCTTACTTTTTATATTTTAATTTTTCCTTATAGTATGATCTTTGACTAAAATAAATTATTGCTGTTGAGATTGTGGCCTTTATACATTCTGATCATCATATTCTTGGCTATCCTATTTATTAACATATTCCATGGCAGCAGCTGGCCACGTTTAGCTGATCTTGACCTGGTTATTACTTGGACAAGAGACCGTAGGAAATGCAAGGATTGTAACTGCCAGGAAGCTGAAAAGGAGCCAATGGCAAGCCAGGATGCATCCTTACAAGTGGTCAAAAAAGGCAAGGTGGTGTCTGCTACCATGCAAAACCCTGCCACTTTTTAATGTGTAAACATGACGCATAAAAAGGACCGGGTAGTCATGCTGCCATCTTAACATTTTGACACACCCCCATAGGTGCCCCTGCATTTTGCCAAGAAAACTGCATGAACATAGAACTTAACTCAAAGGAGACCTTAAAAAAAAGGTAACGGTTCCCCCCATACATTTGTGCAGTCGTGTCCGACTCTAGGGGCTCGTGCTCATCTCCGTTTGTTAGCCAAAGAGCCAGCGTTGTCCGAAGACGCTTCCATGGTCATGTGGCCGCATGACACGCGCGGAACACTGTTACCTACCCACCGAAGTGGTACCTATTAATCTACTTGCATTTGCATGCTTTCGAATTGCTAGGTTGGCAAGAGCTGGGGCGAGTGTGGGAGCTCACTCCGCACGCAGGGCTAGGGATTCGAACCTCCGAACTTGCGATCCACAAGCCTGGCATCTTACCCACTGAGCCACCACGCCCCTGGTTAAAAGTTAAAGGCACGGTGGCTTGTTAGCCGAAGAGTCAGCGTTGTCTGAAGACGCTTCCACGGTCATGTGGCCGGCATGCCACACGTGGAACGCTGTTACCTACCCACAGAAGTGGTACCTATTAATTACTTGCTTTTGCATGCTTTCGAATTGCTAGGTTGGCAAGAGCTGGAGCTAGTGCGGGAGCTCACTCCGCACGCAGGGCTAGGGATTCGAACCTCCGAACTTGCGATCTTCTGATCAACAAGCCTGGCGTCTTACCCGCTGAGCCACCATGCCCCTCTCAAGGAGACCTTAGCTTTTGGCAATTACCTTTTTATTGATTGCTTTAAAGTGTTTTTTAAGAAATCAGCCTGCAATTTTAAATATTTTTAGACAGACCCAGGTGCTACAATTTCACCGAGGCTGTGGCTGCAATCGGAACTTCAGTATGTACTGTGCCATAAAAGCTGATATAACTGAACTCTTTATGTTTATTCAGAGATAATGCATGGGACACAGAAAGCTCGCTCTTTCTTTCTTTCTTTCTTTCTTTCTTTCTTTCTTTCTTTCTTTCTTTCTTTCTTTCTTTCTTTCTTTCTTTCTTTCTTTCTTTCTTTCTTTCTTTCTTTCTTTCTTTCTTTCTTTCTTTCTTTCTTTCTTTCTTTTTAATTTGTGTGTGTTTGAGTCTATTCGTTTCACATCCAAATGCTAGCTTTTCCGTGATCACTCATACTGGAGAAAGTAGATATTGCTCAGTCGATGCTTGTTAAAGAGAATTTTTTTTCTCGTGTCAAGTCACCCGAATTGTGATGAAATGCCAACAGACTTTGGGAAAACAGGGGAAGCAGGAGGACAGTTACAGGAGGAAACAAGGCCCATTACAGAAGCAATTCTTGAATCTAAGGGAGGGGGGAAGCATGAGAAGAGACTCCAAGTAATCCCACTTCAATTACTCTCAGTATAGGTTGTGCAGGAGAATTACATTGGGAGGTTTTCAAGCAAGATCTAGCAAGAAATATCTCAGAAATCCAAGTAGTTCTGGTTTCCTGAACTTGCCAGCCTTGCAGGGCTTAACACAAATGGAGTCACTGTTGCAGGGGTAAAAAACGAAGCTACACACACAGGCCAGGCACTTCTAACTTTTAGGAATCAACCGTCAAGAATGCTGACAAAATTCCACCCAACCAATACAGCTTTTTCAAACGGATGAACTCCAGTGCTCCAAAAAGTAGTTATTACCACACATTGCCCCTAGCATGCAGTACATGTCCTACACTCCAGCTCTTGGCTGCTTTTAGCATTGCTGCTAAGTTGGAGATCTTTCACCCGTGTTTCCCTATAGACGAAAATGAATGCGAAAGGAATAACGGAGGCTGCAGTGAATTCTGTGTAAACCTAAAGAACTCCTATCGCTGCGAATGTGGAGTTGGCCGTGTTCTGGGGGCGGATGGAAAGACTTGTGAAGGTAAGGAAATGACACAGAATTACTTGGTGAACTTTTGTATCTGACCAGTAGGTTGATTCCAATCAACGTGCTTTAAGATTCATTTCTAGTATGAGAGGATAAGGTCCAAAATGCCTGAAAATACCCTAGAAATCAGAGAAATGGTTGGGAGAGGAGAGGAGAGGAGAGGAGAGGAGAGGAGGAGGGGAGGGGAGGGGAGGGGAGGGGAGGGGAGGGGAGGGGAGGGGAGGGGAGGGGAGAGGAGAGGAGAGGAGAGGAGAGGAGAGGAGAGGAGAGGAGAGGAGAGGAGAGGAGAGGAGAGGAGAGGAGGCAATATTGTGGCAGCTTTATATTTTCTTTCTAAGGCTCCATCCAAGAACAGGTATTTGAATGCCATTTGGGGCTTCCTTTAGGGCTGAGAGGTAGGTGGGATAAAAATTGCATAGACAGGCACACATCTTCATACAACTAGACCTTGTGTTGAGAGCCCAGAATTCACCAGTGGGGCTGTGCACATGTCCAAAAGGCAGTTTCCTTTTCTGAGGCTTCAATTAAGGTGTCCCTTCAAAGCAAAGCCATGAAGTGGTGCCCACCTTCTCTTGGGCAAGCTCAAGTGACATGAAGGTGAACACCCAGCCAAGGAGGATCCACTTCAGGAGTCTTCAGTTTCTTCACATAATTTATCTACATTACAGTTAATGGGAACAGCCCTGAAACAGCACCTGTTTGTTCTCTGTGCTTTTTCACAGCTCTCATTAATTTCATGGCGGCTTTCAGTGCAGACATTCCTGAAACCTCCACAGATTTTTGCCCAACATGATTAAGAAGTCAGTGAAACACATATGCAGTTTTAATTACTGTTGAATGTAATCCCCCCTCATGTTTCCTGCTCCTACAGCTTCATTCTACTTGAGCAGATAAGGGACATGGTTGCAGAAGCAGATGCATTGCTGGATGAAACAAAGGTGGTTATTTGTTTACTCATTATTTCTGCCTTAGAAATTGAAGGGTGTCACAACAGCAATGGAGGCTGTAGCCATACTTGCAACATGATGGAAGCCAGTTATCAGTGTGAATGCCCACGAGGTCTTGTTTTGTCAGAGGACAACCACACCTGCCAAGGTACAAGGGGGGGAAAGGATTTCATGTTGTTGCTGGTCTAGAGTAATTTATTAATTTGTTTATTTGGTAGATTAATATCCTGTTTTTCCTTCAGGAGCCCAAGGCAACAACTATCATCTTGTGAGCTTCTAGGCTGAGGTGGTACCTGAACCTAAATTTCTGTAGTATTTATTGTTATATTGCTATCTTATTGCTCTGCCCTAGCCCCATTCTATCAGAATGGAAATGCATTTTGAAAAAGCTGAATCAAAACATAATTTTAATCTGCAGGTCATTCCCATTTCATTTTACCAGCCAGCCCAGGACCTGTAATCTTAGATATTTTAGTTTTCAGTTCCCATCAGCCTTAGCCAGCATGGCCAATAGCTAGAGATTGTAGGGAGTAGCAGCATAAGAGATCTGGAGGGCACCGGCTTGAAGGAAACTGATCTAATGGACTGAAAGAACGCCATGTTTGGGAGAAGTTAATATTAAAAGGGCTGGACACTGCTTTTTATGAAGGCTATGAATTGCATATCCATACATACAGTAGGCACCTAGTCTGATCATTGCAAGAGGGCCTGCTAAGTGTTGCCCCACTTTCTGAGATATGTAGGGTGTGGATAAGGCAGTAGGCCTTCTCAGCCGCTGCTTCCACTTTATGGAACATCTCTCCCGCCCTCCCCCGCAAGTGCATGCAACCTCCATCCTCCTGGCCTTTCATGAATAAGTGAACAGATTTATTTCATGGGTACCTCTGGCCCAGCAGAACGGGGAGGCCACTCTGGGCATCAACCATTAAAAGGGGAGGAGATTTGACTGCACAGTCACAGCCACCATCTTGATTTTTTCCCCACTCTGCTCCCTCCCACAGATGTCTCTCACTGGAGTGGCCTAATCTAATGTGGATTATTATTTCAATCTTATTTTGTTTTTCTAGTCAGGATGATTTTTTTTAATTGTACACCACCATGAGTCTACTTGGGGCATGGCAGTATGCATGAGAAGGAAATGAGAGAGAGAGAGAGAGAGAGAGAGAGAGAGAGAGAGAGAGAGAGAGAGAGAGAGAGAGGGAGAGAGAGAGATGGAGATGGAGATGGAGATGGAGATGGAGATGGAGATGGAGATGGAGATGGAGATGGAGATGGAGATGGAGATGGGGATGGGGATGGGGATGGAGATGGAGATGGGGAGGGAGGGAGGGAGGGAGGGAGGGAGGGAGGGAGGGGGAGGGAGGGAGGGAGGGAGGGAGATGATGCGCTAAAGGATGGCATCAGGTTGTGAGTGTTCATCCTGTTAGGCCTCCTGATCATGTGTGTTTCTTGTTTCTAGTTTTTTTGTTTCATTGTGGTCATGGTGTTGTGTGTCATAGTCCTCTGGATGTTCAGTGAACAGCAAAGTTCTGGGGGTCCACCACAGCTCTCATTGGGAGTTTCTGTGCAGCTGTCAGAGTTTGCTTGTGGCAATGGAGACCTCGCCTGTTGGGAGAGGAGGAAGAAGGTAGAGGTGTGCGGATTGTATCGGCTGTTGCCAGTGTGGGCCACACAGCAGATGAAAAAAGACCGAGTCCCTCCAGTCGTTCAGCTTGGTGCTACTTGCCCTCATGTTCGCTGGGCTGAAGGTCCCACCACTGCCATGCACTTTCAATAGTGGCAGTGTTGTGGCAGCTGGAGGTGGCATTGCCACTGCACTGCTGCTATTACAGATGCGTGGTGACTGATGGGCTGGAGGACAGTGAGATTGACTGGAACTGAGAGTCGAGGCAAGTATGGCCTCACTCCACTGGGGATGGATCTGTCTTTTGTTCGGGCAGGCACCTGGCCGGATCTCTGTTCCATCTGGACCATAAGATTCAGATTTCCACCTGAACGGTTGACAAACCGGGGCTGGCTGGTTTTAGAGCTGCTGAGCCTCAGAAGGCTAGCCAGATTACAGTACTGCTGACAGAGGGCCAGGGAGGGTGTCGGTGAGGATCTCTGATGCCGTCCTGCCTAGGCGGGAGGCAGAGGTCAGCAGGTTGGTTGCCTGGGAAATATAGAAGCTGCGGTACTTCTGGTCCATACAAGCCCACAGGGAGAATATCAAGAAACATTCAAGAACGTCATGCCTGAAACAGCCCAAGGTGATGAGTTAATTGATGTGTCAAACAGCCCTTTACCCAGATACCATTGCTTTCTATAGCAATGGCCGTCCTGCCATTTTATATTCAGGCAGATCGAAGCATCATTTCCCCAGGCCAAAACCTGGGAACATTTGATTTAGAAGTGACAGACACTCAAAAAGACCTCATCCTGTGCGTTGAACTTCCAGCTCACTTACTAGCTGTGCTCCTTCTTACAGTTCCAGTTTTATGTAAATCTACTTCTATAGAAGTGAACATTCCCAAGGACCTCGTTGGGGGGATGGACCTCTCACTTACCAATGGCTCCTGCAAAGGAGTATCGAATGGCACTCATGTCAACCTCATCTTCTCTCTGAAAACCTGTGGAACGACTATAGATGTATGTATTGATTGTGTTTGTGTATATGTTTGTACCAATCGAAGAGAATATATGTTTGTTTATTCTTGCACTTCTATCTTTTCTCTTGAGATCTCAAGGCAGAGTGCATGGGGATGCCCCCTCACTTTATGTGCACAATATAACCTTTTGAGATAGGGTGGGCTAAGAAACAGCAATTGGCCCCAAGATGCCCACTGAGCACCATATTCAAGTGAAGAGTCAACTTGGCTCTCTGCACTCCAACTTAACCACTATACTTTATTCCTTCATTATTAATTTTCCATAGTGGTTTTAGCATACTTAAACATATGCAAGCATCTGTCACTTGGGGTGCAGACCTAAGTAACTGCACCCCTAGTATATAGATTGCCTAGCAATGGTGTGGAACAAAAAACCTCCCAACCTTTTGCTTGTTGGGATTATCAGGAGTCAAATCAGCATTGTCTCATAAGCATAATAGGGGGTATTTCTAGTAAACGCATCTCTACTGTGCTTGTGGGATGTTACCTGAGTCACCTGATTTCCTCTTCCTCCTTCTTGGTTTGGGGGATTAACATTCTCCATTACGCTTCAGGCACACCTGCAAGCAGGAGGGCTGCACCATGCAGCTCTCGTCCATTTCATCTCGCTTGCACGCAGATCTACTATGAATCTATTCGTATCCAGATCTACTGAATAAATGTAAGCTATCTCTATTTTTCTTCATCTAACTAATGTGTGAAGACTGAATTTATTTCTGAACGCAATTAAGCTTAAAGTGCAAGTTCCCTGCTGGTTCACGCTTCTACTCTGCAAGATTGTTGTTAGCTGCTTGGAGTTCTTTTATTAACCTTCAAGACTCCATCATTGCTTTCCACCTGTTTCTCTGCTATTATGCGAAGGACATTGTTTAAAAAACTGTACATCAATGGAACAGACTTGGAGTGTTTTTTATGCCAGTCCCACTGTGTGACCTTCCCAAAGAATCCTGGAAAAGGAGATTTCCCCAAGCGTTCAGAATGTATTTGCTCTCTTCTTACATCCAAGAGCAGACTGAATAGGTGAAAATACAAAAATAATTATTACTGCTGTTATGATTCTTCGTAAAATATCCAGGCAGCAGTAGAACCTGAAACAGCACCCCCACTCCACACCACTGATTTTAAGATGCCACTATTCAGCCTCCTTGCTGTTGGCCAAAACTGATCTATTTATAGTTTACTCAACTGACACAACACACACACACACACACCTTTGTCTGTCTGTCTGTCTGTCTCTCTAAGGCAATGTTTCTCAACCTTGTTAACTTTAAGATGTGTGGACTTCAACTCCCAGAAATCTCCCGTCAGGCTCTCCAGGCTGGCTGGGGAATTCTGGGAGTTGAAGTCCACACAGCTTAAAGTTGTCAAGTTTGAAAAACACTACTCTAAGGAGAGAGTGAGAGATAACTTAGCTGTCACCTATCAGGTCCCACAGCTATATCAGTTCTTTGATGATCAGCAAGTAGAAACCATTTAAATGGAACTGAGATGGGGGCTCTTGTTTTCTTCTTTTATTATTATAGGCTGGGATATTCATTATGCTTCTCTTTCGCCTTTCTTGATCAATTCTACAATCGATTTTTGTAACTCGCTAAAACCTTGCTTTTGTGCTATGTGGTTATGGCATAATCCTGTTAGCCCAAACAGAATTCCAATTTCTCCCCAGAATGACATTTTTAGTTAACTGTAAACTATTTTTAATGAAAATAATAAAGTATTTTACTTTTCTAAGAAGCCATTGTCTAAGCAGAATTGTGATAGTCTAAGGAACTATTAATTTTCCTTATTCTCATAATGTATTCTTGTTTGTTATAGGAGAAAATAAACTATCTAGCCCTACTCATTAACCCTGGAAACCTTATTGGACATCCATAGCTTATTAGCAGAGACTTCACACAGCCCTTCGAATATGTGGGCTAGAAATGTATTTTTAAAAAGAGGGAAATTCCAAAAAAAAAAATCCTGGGTGGCTGGTTTCTGGTTCTTGTGGTCCCTTTTTGGTTATTGGTTATTTTTTGTACTGTTGCAGATGGTCACATAGTCCAGGTTTCAATAATGTTGTTCCTGACATATTCTTTTATTCACGTTGTCCACCTACCTTCACCATATCATCTTTGCCCTTTGTTTACAGGTAGTAAATGATAAAATAATTGCTACCAATATGGTAACTGGCTTGCCAAGGCAAACACCTGGCAGTAACGGGGACATCATTGTTCGCACAGGAAAGCTGCTGATCCCTGTAACTTGTGAATTCCCTCGCCATTACACCATCTCGGAGGGCTATATCCCCAATGTGAAGAACACTCCGCTGGAAATCATGGGGCACAGTCAAGGTGTCTTCCCCTTCACTCTCGAGATATTCAAAGACAAAGATTTTGAAGAGTCCTATCGTGATACCCTTCCCACTCTTAAACTCCGAGACTCTTTGTATTTTGGAATTGAGCCCTTGGTGCACGTGAGTGGTCTGGAGACATTAGTGGAGAGTTGCTTTGCTACCCCTACATCCAAAACAGATGAGATCCTGAAGTACCACTTAATTCGAGATGGGCAAGTGTTGACTCCTTTCTTTCTTTGATTTGAGATTTAAAACCCAGGTTCTTTGGTTGTTTAGTCATCCTAAGCTTGAGGAAAGAAGAAGAGCCAAGTCTTTCCTAAGACAGCCAGCATGCCTTTTGGCCAGCAGAGAAATCAGAACAATGGCCAGCTGCCATGACTATCCAGGCAAAACTATCCACTTCATAAAAAGGGAGCAGAAGCTGAGCAAATAGATGAATTACAATAGTGTTTACCAGAGAAAGTTTTCTTTCTGATGATAATACTTGATCAATTTGGTGACCATAGTTACAGTAAAGACATTTACCCTTTCTATGTAGTCCAGCTGTTGACCCACCATTAGAGCATATTTAACCAATTAGCAGAATTGCGATCTTTTGTAGCTGTTCTAGGCCTCAAACAGGGCCCAGTCATTTTGTTTTTGCAAAGAATGTGTTTTTAGTATCAGAATTGTACTTTCAATTTTTTCAGAGAAACATCTTCTCTTGGTTTCTACCCATTTTATTATTATTATTATTATTATTATTATTATTATTATTATTATTATTGTATCCCACATACACACACACAATATATATATCTCAAGGCGGCCATTTTTATCCCAATTTTTTCCATTGAGCGTTGTAAACCCTACAATTAGATGTATATGATGATGTATCATCCTATATATGAAATTTGATTCAAAATCTTGTTGTCCCTGTGTTTAGGTAGCCAAAACCAACATGATTATGAATGAGAGGGGGGGGGAGAGATTGGTAGACTTGGCCTGTAGATGTTTATTTCCAACTTATATCACCGCCCATCTCCCCCCACAAAGGGGACTCTGGGCTCATAGAATCTTGAGAATGGAAACCCAAAGATGGCAAAAGATCTCGAATGAACCTCAAACTAATGCAGGGGCACAGAATTTGAGCAATAGAGAGGAAAATATGACACAACCAGGTGGCAAGAGGAAAAAAGAATGATTTGGTAACACAAGATGGTAGAACTTACACTTTTTGGAGTATGATAAAAGGACATACAAGAAACATGGAAAGAGGTACATTGGTCTCACCTTATATGATTTCTACATGTAGTAGCCATATGTCCCCTAATCTTCTTTATCATGACCAGGGAGATCTTGAAAAATTTTCTACTTATAATTGATTGAAAGGAGTAGAATCTTCATGCAACTGGGAGCCCTGATAAACTACCATGTGAAGAATTATACTTGTGTCCAACTGGTGGTGAACAGAACTACCGCAACCTATGGTTAAATCTATGGTTTAGCCTCAAGTTATATACAGACCTAAAGAGATTGGGGAAGGGATTATGTAAAAGAAGTAACGAATTCACAGCGATATCTCTAATTGCTTTCAAATGAATTGTTCCTGGGCTAGTTAGCAGACCATCAGTTTCAGAATATTAAAACTAATCACAGTTTGGCCCAAGAACTGTAGAATCTTCTGTATTTCTTTATCATTATCATTGGTTTGTTCAATGTTTCAGGATGCATTTGGACACTCTCAAAATTCAGATTCCAAGCATTTGTATGCCCTGCTAAACATCAGCATCCACAAATAACAGAGTGACAGCAAATGCAAATGAAAAACAGAAGCAACAGCGACAGAAAATGGCAATCTGGGGCCATCCATCATTGCAAGTTAACTATAAAGTACTTGGGCAATTCTAAGGGTATAGTGTTCCTTTAGAGCAGAGCTTTCCAAACTGTGTGTCGCCACACAAAAGTGTGTCGCCACACACAGTCTGGTGTGTCGCCACGCAACCCGGAAGCGCTGATGATGATCAGCGCTTCCGGGTTTTCCCACGGCGACACACCAACGGTGGTGCACAAAAACTCGAAAGCGGCAGCAGCGCTTCCGGGTTTTTGCACGCTGCCGCAACGGCGGCACTTCCGGGTTTTCCCGCGGCGACACACCAACAGTGGTTGGTGTGTCGCCACGGGAAAACTTTGGAAAACCCTGCTTTAGAGAAATGAGAGTTTGAAAGAACAATTGGGGTCTCCTAAAATATAAATCCTCTAAGCAGATGGAAGAAAAGAAGCATTTACTCATCACACTAAACTGTGCTTAAGATTGATGGGCTGGAAGTTCTAGAAATTATTGTCCTAACATGTACTGTATGAAGGCTAAAGTTTGGGGACAGCTCTAACAAACTACAAAGCTTGTTGCAAAGTAAGTGTGGTTAATAACTCCTCCTTTGAAACCCAGCTTGAAACCCAGGAGTCTTGTCCATTTACTCTGTAGATGGGAGCTAACTCAGACCTTACACAGGGCAGCAAGGATTCTTTCCTCTGCTGCTCAAATTCATTGAGAAACTACTAAAGGAGGGCCATGCACAGGGATGCTATAGAACCAGTTCTACCTGCATAAGCCCTGCATTCTTAATCATGGGAAGTAGCATCTTCTTGCGTATGGCACATGTGAACGTATACTATGGAAACTCTGCAGGAGCAAAGGTGAATTAAGGCAAGGCTTTTGATGAAGAAAGACACCCAGGTGAAGCACAATAAAAAGGCTTCCCAACTGTGTTGTTAAAAGCCAGATTGCCCACTACTAAGGACATACCTCTTGCTAGACTAGGCTATTTCAATCGCAAGGGGAAGGGATGGCATTTTTTTAACACAATGGGATAGCTGGGTTGTGCTGTACAGCACAAACCTCTAAGAGTCTTGTAGCACTATAAATAATAACCCATTTCTTATGGCATAAACTTGAATGGGCTACATTCTACTTTAACAAATGCAGTTCCTAAAATACAAAGTTCTTTCAGAATAAACAGTTAATGACATTTTCATTCTGAATAACTATTGCATAGTTCTAGAAAGAAAGAAGAAGAAGGAAGGAAGGAAGGAAGGAAGGAAGGAAGGAAGGAAGGAAGGAAGGAAGGAAGGAAGGAAGGAAGGAAGGAAGGAAGGAAGGAAAAACCCTTTTAAATCAATGTAGAGTCATCATGCCTTCAAGGAAGGTCTTACGTATGTGGCATCTGGTGTTTATCCAGTCTCTTTATTCATATACTGTAGGTGTTGTTGTTTTCTAATGAACTTCATACATTTATAAGTCCCCCTAGAGATCATCTTTGTATCTGTTAATTCTGAAACAATTTTAGAAGTATTATCCCTAAACTCATACTGCAAGTTAACATTTTCATTTGTGAATAACAATGTTAAGTTGCTTCATAAATGCTTTATGAAGTTCATCGAATCTCACTGGCATAATGTGAAATGGGGAAATTTACTAAAGGCATCTGGCATTCTTATTCTTGTAATGCTGAAATTATAATGTAATGGAAATGTAGGTTAAAGTAATTCAGTCCTAGTCTTAGTTGGACCATCTTTTTGGATTCCTTACCATTGCTTCATTGTCCTCCTTCCATCTGTCTATGGACTAGTTTTATTTTTAATCACAAAGACACTTGTTGAACAGGCATTAGAGAAATGGAGAAATCGATACAAAAGCAAAAAAAGCACTCAGAAGCATCTGGGGGCTGGGGTAAAAAATATCAAGAGACAGCTGTGATTGTGATCAAAGCCCCACCCCTTTTAATCTGTAATACAGTACATGTCGAAAAATGGGCCAGGCTTTGATCTCACAGCCACCACATTGAATTTTTGAATTTCTCCTCACCCCCACCCCCCAGGGTTGGCCTTGAAACCACTACTCCCTGGAGCAAACCTAGAGATGCCTCACAATCCAGAGCAGCTCCCTTCCTGCCAGTCAGAAGGGAATTTTTGCTATTCAGCTTTCTTTGTAGAACATGGCTAGCATATAATCCATATTCCAGGTGCCATGGATTTTTTAAACCTCTCGGAGACCTAAATACGGAGTATTCATTTGAGTTCTTTCTCTCTATCTGGTCAATTAAAACCAATTGCCTAGTAAACAGAAGGGTGTAGGGAAACTGCAGAATGAAGTAATCCTTGCAATTGTATTTGAATTGTTGGGTTTTATAGTTGTGATTTAAGATAGTGATCCATGCAATCCTTTAGAATGCTGAAGCATATGTTGGATGGATCTTGCTCGATATGTGGGACTGCACTTCTGCTTATAAAAAGTCTTTGACAGTTGCAAGAAAAGCAAAGGATCTAGTGGCACCTTAAAAAAATAATTGATTTATTATAGCATAGATTTTAATTATCAAAGACAGCAATATTTTCTTATCTGGGCTATTTTATTCTTCAAAGCTGTTCTGGGTACTTAGGTAGAAGGTAAAGGTTTTCCCCTGCACGGTCGTGTCCAACTCTAGGGGCCGGTGCTCATCTCCGTTTCTTAGCCGAAGAGCCAGCGCTGTCCAAAGACGCTTCCGCGGTCATGTGGCCAGCATGACACGTGCAGAACGCTGTTACCATCCCACCGAAGTGGTTCCTATTTATCTACTTGCATTTGCATGGTTTCGAATTGCTAGGTTGGCAAGAGCTGGGGCGAGTGCGGGAGCTCACTCCGTCACGCGGCGCTCAGGTCTCGAACCACCGACCTTCCGATCGACAAGCCTGGCATCTTAACCACTGAGCCATCGCGCCCCATACTTACAATGTACATTAAATGGGTACTTACAATGGAAATAATTATTGAACCTTTCTTGATATGTTTACAAAATGATTTTCCCCATCTAGCAATAATACAAAGAACTACAGTCCACATTATCCTGAAAATTCAAGTTCTGTCTGATAAGCTCTTCTCACTCAGGATAAATATAATTAATTAGTTATTTATGTCAGATTCCAAGTACCAAAGGTTATTTCTATCTAGGACATCATTCTCCACGTCTACTACTTTTCCCTTGTTTTTTGTACTGTGTAGCAAGTTTTATAATGTTCAAAGTCTACATTCTGAAGATTAGATTGCTGGTAAGCAACCTGTTGTGCTATTATTCACCACCAAAAAGGGGGCTTTTTTCTTTGAAGACACAGACACAGTCATAGAAACACACACACACACACACACACACACACACACACACACACACACAAAGCTCGGCACAGAAAAATAACAACAAAACTTATCAATTCATTCTCAGTATTTTTATGTCCTAAGAATGACATCTAATTTTTCAAGGGAATTTGTTGTCCTCAGTCTATTTTCTTTATATTAATTCAGTTGGTTTTGATTCTGGATTAAGGCTTGGAAACTATTTCACATTCACGAAATGAAAAAAAAAAGCTGTCTGTAATTATTTGATTAATTCATCTTTTGGTCTCACAAATCCTGAAACCTTATAAGCCTAATGGAACAAAATGACTTGGGAATAATGCATTCCATTGCCCATTTCTTGGCTCAAGTAAGTGTTATTTGCAGGAGTGTCTGGCGGGGAGTCAAAATGGCAGCCACAACTCTCTGATTGAAGCCCCACTTTTTTGAGTGCATCACAGCGTACATTTAAAAGGGAGAGGGCTTTGATCCCAGGATTGTGGCAGCCATCTTGATCTTTTTGACTCCCTCCCTGTGAACACACCTGGTTATTTGCCAAACAACAAAAAAGCCAAATGTAGGATGTTGAGTGTACCCCCTACATATAGAAGTCCCACTTACAAACCATGTTTAAAAACAACTTTCTCCAGCTCTAGGATTTGCAATCTACTTTAAAGAAATAAACAAAAATTAACAGACAAGTTAGGGTTAAAAATTGCTAGGAAAATTTATTTGATTGTGCTGTGATTAGCCCCATGTATTTGAGAACCTGAGAAGAATGGAAGAAACATTTCCTACAATATTTTCTCCATTAGTTCCTTGGTTTTGCCACATCTCTGGGTCATCCATGTATCATTGTTGAAGATATCAAAGGTTGGCTAGGGATTCCTTTGATTTAGAATACTGGTAAATCCTTTCATCATTAGGAGAACTGCAAGTCCAGGCTGTGAAAGAAGCCATATGCATTCTTTTAATTATTTTTTGTTGCTGTGGGTATTTTATTTCTGGCAATGCAATTAGACCCCACTTCTGTTTTTCATCTTCAGTCTTGGCTGACCTATCACTAGGTCCAAAGACAGCAATATGAGTGCCTGCCAAACTCCCTGTCCTCCCTGGAAGGCATTGACATGTCTTCTTTCTTTGGCCATCATTCTATGAAAGCCGTTGACATTTCTCTTCTCTGTCTTTCTCCTCAGCTGTGTTTCTGATGACTCCATAAAGCAGTATACATCAAAGGATCATCTGGCCAAACACTTTCAGGTCCCAGTGTTCAAATTTGTGGGTAAAGACAACAAGGTGAGCAAGAATTAAAGAGCAGTTCAGATTCCTGAATTTCAGCAGAGCTGACAAACACAGGTGGCCTTGGTGTCCACTGAAATGGGCTAGCAGAAGATCCAGATGCCACCAAGATCTTCTCTCACATTTGATAGACTTGACTATGAGAACATGAGAATGAATATTATTGGTAAATGGGGGTTTTAACTAATTAGAAAGCAGTTTTTAAGCAAAACCAAAATCAGGGAAAGCTAATCTTAATAAAAAGTTTGCAAAACTCTTTCAAGACTTGCCTAGCCTGGCTGTTTTCTTCTCCTGATTCCCAGACCTGCCATATTCTCTTTCTCTTGAGCTGTTTTTCAGATGAAATGGACTGTCTGAGATATTGTCACTAAACACTATGCCATTGCACCACATAGATGATTTTGCAGCTTGCTTCCCTTGGAAATTTTGTACCATTATTTTAGATTGGGCACCCCAGCTGTTTCAAAATTTCAAGGAAAAAAAAGACAGGGAAACCAGCTTTTTATTCTATAGCTAGAGGTATCATCAGTTTTTCTTGAAAAAGAGAAAACAACATTACTTCTTTTAAGTTTTTGCTCAGGAGTAAAATACTGTTGTTACCTAAAATGATATAAAATCTGGCTGCTTTTAAAGATCTCCAATCAAAATGTTGTGACTCAGTCTCTGAAGCTCACATCTAGTCTTGGACAACTTCTATCAGATCCATTTAATTTGCATTAGCAAATGTATCTGATGGTTGAGGTAAAGGTTGCTGCTACATCAGTGCCTGATCCATATTATGGGATGCTGAAGGTTTAATGCAAATAAGATGGTACCAGGCTAATGCTACTTCTACTGTTTTCTTTTTGTTTTCATATCCTGAATGAGAGAAGTTTCAAAATACTGTACCAAGAACTGCAGCTAAGGCAAGATAAATACATGCCTCTTAGACTGACAATCTCCTGACATAGGAGTCTGCTTCTTCCAATTTCTGGCATGAAAATCCATAGATGCCAGTCAGAAGCTTATACATTCCTTATGGCTGAAAAGCAAAGCAGTAGGAGATAGCATTTTTTTCTAAGCCAGTGGTCCTCCTTCCCCTATCACCTTTGGCCAGACAACATATATATACATACATGTATTTACACATAAATATGCATCTTTTTTCATTTAGGAAGTGTTCCTGCACTGCCGTGTCCTTATATGTGGAGTAACAGATGAGAGGTCTCGCTGTGCACAAGGCTGTCATAGACGGATGCGCAGAAGAGCTAAACCACAGGAGGAAGGGGACCACATCGCAAATCGTATCTTGACAAGTGGCCCAATTAAAATTGATGTGCAGGAATAGATGCATGAATATACTGTATTTGAAGGGGTATAGCCCATTTCTCTCACAAGCATATGCCCCCCTTGAGATCAAATTGGATGTAATCTACATCTCAATACTGTTGGATGTGTGCAGTGACATTGAATGGGAAATTTGATTTTGCAGGGTCAAAACAGGGTTCACTTCAGTTAGACATGATTTATTCAAAACACAGCCAAAAATGCAGGGGCATCCGCAGGAAGGGGGTCAAAAAACGCCACGTTGGAGCTGCAGCTGTACAATTGAAGCCCTACCTCTTCTTACATGTCAAAATTCTGCATTTCTGCAAAGCAGTACTGACATTAGGATAACAGTTGGGACAGGGACCCTGGCAGTAACGTGTCTACATATTACATTGTCATGTTTAATGGTTTGTTTGTTTGTTTGTTTGTTTGTTTGTTTTTTGAAGAGTTGAAATCCTCATAGGCTTAATTATGATTTCATTGATCCAGGACCTTTCCCTAGTGATCTGAGATAGACACTGCCCTTGTGTGCCCTCACAATGCTTTGGAGCTCCTGGCAGTCTTTTCCTTCTGAGCCAATTAATTTCAGAAGTTAATTGGCTGCTGATCTAAAGGAAACACAGCAAAGACAGATTTGTTGCATTTCCTCCCTACCTGGGAGATAGGCAGTTCCCACTTGGAATTCCTATCTTCCCCAGCCTCCTGGTTCCCAAGATTTTCCCTTCCCTCCTGAAATGAAGGTGTTGTGATAATTTGCGCTATTGCTCCACTACTTTCAGGCTGTTCTGAGAGATGTTTTCTCTGTGCCAATGCAGAATGACCAGTTTCTTTGGGGGGGGCGGGGAAATCCTAACCCCATGAAAAGCAAATGCAGCATCAGAGTAAGAAATAAGGGGTAGGGCACCAGTTAACAGACATTTTTAACAGCCCCCCCCATTGGCCAGCTGCAGGAAGGGGAAGGGAATGACTCTTGCAAAGCAGTGGTGCAAAAATGTTCAGGATGGTTGGGTAGACAACGCTGTGGTTGTGTGGAAGGAGCACTAGTCATTCTGAATGCTTTCTTAGCAGTTCAGCAGATGATGAGAATGTTCTTGGTGATAACTGAGAAAATCTTGCAAATGGGAAGGAAATGAATGGTGATTTGCAGGTCATACAAGGGTTGGAAATTTTCCTGTTCCCTGATTAATGCACACATTAATAAAGTTTTCAGCATGCCCAAACTCATTCTGTAAAACATGGCTGTGCAGCTATGGAAACTAATAGGATCAGTTTTGAATTATTCAATTTGCTAAAGAGAAAATTGTGACATTTATTTTTTTTTTTCATAAAATTGTATAGATTTCACTGTTACAGTTTGGAAATCTGTAGCTACCACTGCATACCTTACTATTATTTCTTTCTCCCCCCACCCCAATTTTTTTTAATTGAATTACCAAGAAATTTCTTCCAACGACTTGATTTATGCTAGCTCCCTGTGCATCTATATCGTCTGCAATCCCCCCCACCCCCAAAAACTACTTTGGAGAAAAGATAATTGATATTTACAGTACTGAAAATTGCACATGTTTTAACTTGCTAAATATGTATTTTTCGAAAACTCATATTCTCAGATGTGAAAGCTGATTTCATGCAATTTTTCTCTTTCTCCCTCTTGATTCAAAAAGCCTTTGTCTCTTTGCATTCTTTTCATCAAGATGCTATGAGGCTGTTGTCTACAACGATAACAACAATTTGGGGAACCAATGAAACATTCCTGATGGATAGCATCTCTCTCACAAGATTGCAGAAACAGGGGAAGGGGGAACTTTTCTTTGGGGGATTGTAAGAAAGAACCAATCCATCTGATGTAAAAGGTTGGACAATGAAAACACAATTGCTGCAAAGCAAAGCAGCTCCAAACATTACAGACAATCTCAGTCAGAAGGAGGTTTAATTCCATTAAGTTTTGTTCTGGGAAGAAATGTCAGTTCTCCTTCAGAAAGCAATGGGCAGTCTATCAGAATGCTTCAATTTTAAAGTGGAGGGTATAGAAAAAGAATCTTGAGTGCCCAAGAGTTTTACGTGTATAAAATATATATAGTTGTGCCCCTTGAAGTTGTAGAATACTAGTAATTCTATGTAGTTAGAAATCGTTAAAATTTTACCTTTGGAAGACAATCTTACTCGGCTACGAGTGATCGCCAATGATGATGATGAATGATGTAGTTAGAAGTAGGTTCCTTGCAATCTCTGATATTATTTTAAACTATATATGTTATTTAATAAAAGTTTAGAATGCTCTGCATTTTATATTTTTCTTACACTCATGTACCCTTTATACCTTTTTCTTATTATAAGATGATCCATATTTTTTCTCTTTAACTGGAACCATGTTCTAGTGAAAATAAAATGAGTATTATGCAATAACTTCATACTCTGATCTTGCTGTTCTTCTCTTGTTTGTCTTCAAGCAGATGTCCATAACCTCATATTCTGTGTCAAACTGAGTACTGTAGTTGGTAATCCAGTAAATGTTGATGCACTTTTTTCCCAGCAACGTAAGATTTCCATGGCTCTGTATCACTTGAAAAGCAAAAGCAACAGTATCTGGTGAAGGCCATGGGCCTATAATATACATACTGGCTGCAAAGGTGTACTATTGTCAGTCTCATCCTGCAGCCTCTAGATCTTCTTTTATGTCTGGACTGCTCATACCCATCTCAGCTGCTCTGCTTACATTAAGAATCATCTCTAAGTTGAGCAGATGCTCTGGAAAGTGGATAGAAGTCATTGGATAGAACAGATGAGGGTGGCAGACTAAGCAGTTCCATTGCTTTTAGGGATTTCTTTCTCAATCACGCTCACTTGACAAACTGCAATTAACACATGTGTGGTCACAAGAACCTGATCCCCAAGCCCCACGATTAAGAAACTTGCACCTGTTCTGGAAGATAGAAGACCAAGCCTCTTGTAAACAAAAGACACATGAAGCCACCGAAGCCACCGTTGTCACTGTATCAAACAGCTTGATGCTCATTTCACAATTCATCTCGTTCTTCTTCATTACAGATGCAGGCGCCTCTTTGGCTGTTCATGAAGGGGCGGCAGCCAAGGGTCCTGACCGTTTGGAATATCGAATCCGCTATTGACTCACATGCTGCAGCAAAAGGGAAAGAGGTCAAGACCAATCATATCTTTCTTCTATAAACTGACTGGGCCTTCTTTTCCGTAGACCATAGAGAAATTATCAAGGATCTGGGTCAACCCCCAGAACCTGCGCCTAGGAGGAGCTAACGTTTCCATGCCCCCACAGCAACCAGGGCCCTACCATTCCCAACGGCAAAAGAGTCTTCTATTCATTTTACAAAAGCTTCCAAACATACATCCAATGTTCAAGTATGAAAAAGTGCAGTACTCGCTTTAAGAACATTTACTACAATAGCGTTATACCTATAGCATTGAGAGAAACAGGATAAAAATACCTATTTTTTAAAAAAGCATTTTGTCCCTTTTTAAAGCATTTTGTCCCTTTATTTTAGTATACAAGGCCATTTTCATTCTTATTATATTAATCCTTTATAATCAAGGAATCATAAGCTACCCAGAAGTACATTCTCATGAGTCGTACTGTACGTATGCATGGCTTTTATCATCATGAAAGGGCATTCCTTCTGGATCCCCAAAGTGCCTGTATCTCTAAAGGTATTGCCATCATACTGGTGGACCATAAGGGGTGGGTGAGATGGACCTCATCCTGTGGTCCAGGATTAGCAGCACCGGTACATATTTGCCACTCAGCCAAAGTCCATCTCATGGCAGTTCTTTGGTCCCTCCTCAAACACGTTGGATACAGTCCGATCTCTCCTTTCTCTGGCACCTTTGAGATAACTTGGACTACAAATTCTTTCCCATCAGTAGGAGAAGGCATTAAGCTGGGAAAGGCTGTAACATTTGTTGTTTCCTTTAATACTGAGGATCAATTTGGCATGATGACATGTTAAATATATACTAAAGGTTGCCATTTTAAAAATAAAAATAAAAGCTATTGTTTTTCGTGCATGCGAGAGAACGAGCTAAACTAGAACCATAGCAATGAGGAAGGTGGTTCTTAATAATTTGTTTTCCCATTTTCCTATTTTAAAATCCCTCCTCCCCCAGTTGCTACATGGTCATCCTTTGGCTGAATTTCAGTCCTGTTGTATGTCTATGAAGGTTCTCAGTCATCCAGGTGGAATTGTCTGTAGCTTGAATCATGTCAACTGGATTTCTATTTTCTCAGTGGAAACGTTTCGCTCCTTATCCAAGGAGCCTCTTCAGTCTGAGCAAAGTTAGTAAGGGAATCCTTAAATATGTTGCTGTGTGACCTTACACCTGGGGCTAGATCATGGTTATTTTTGAGATGTTATTTCTAAGTCCCTTTATCATCTAAAGGAGGATTGTTAAGATCACCATGCTGCTGTTGAGCTTGCGAAATGGTCTTAATCTTCCTAGGCACAGAAGACAAAGCAGGGAGGAAAATAGGGGAAAGATTGTGCCTGAGGCCCCCACCTCTATTCAAGGAAGGATTTTCCAAGTTGGCATAAATGGATTCCTTGACCCCTCTCTCAAACCACCTATCTTCTCTGTCTAAAATGTGAATATTTATGTTCTCAAATGAGTGTCCTTTTTCCTTTAGATGAAGATAAACTGCTGACTCTGGTCCTGTGGTGTTACTTCTCCTGTGTTGGGCCATCCTCCTGTACAAAGGTTGTTTGGTTTCTCCAATGTAGAGTTCAGAGCACTCCTCACTGCACTGGATTGCATAAACTACATTGCTTTTCTTGTGTTTTGGATTTTGATCTTTGGGGTGTACAAGCCTCTGACTCAGTGTGTTGGTGGGTTTGAAATATACAGGTATGTGGTGTTTGCCAAATATCCATTTTATCTTTTCAGACACGCCAGCCATGTAGGGAATGACCAGGTTCTTCTGTTTACTCTGAGTCTCAGCCCTATCTGTCGCTGTTTTAGGTCTGGTAGATTTAGATTTAGTGAAGGCCCAATTTGGATATCCAAATTGGGTCCTGTTGATAACTTTAGGAGCAACGTATCCTGAATATGGGTCTCCTTTATCTAATTAAGACAGAACTTTTAATAGGCTTGCCTAAACTGCACTTCCACAGTGCTATGCTTTCGCTCAGGAGCACTTTGGAGATCCACTTCTGCCAACTTGGCTGTGAACAAGAGGTGCTCACTCCCATTCATAAAGGAGGGCAAGGGGAAAGATAGCAAGAGTATCTATAAAGGTAAAGGTTCCCCCCGCACAGTTGTGCAGTCGTGTCCAACTCTAGGGGCCGGTGCTCATCTCTGTTTGTTAGCCGAAGAGCCAGTGTTGTCCGAAGATGCTTCCGCGGTCATGTGGCTGGCATGACGTGCACGGAACGCTGTTACCATCCCACCAAAGTGGTACCTATTTATCTACTCGCATTTGCATGATTTCGAATTGCTAGGTTGGCAAGAGCTGGGGCGAGTGCAGGAGCTCACTCCGTCACACTAGGGCCTCGAACCTCCGAACTTGCGATCTTCCGATCGACAAGCCTGCCGTCTTAACCACTGAGCCACCACGTCCCTAAGAGTGTCTATGGGGAGGTCAGAAAGGTCAGTATAGGGGCTGCAACTGGGCGACCAGGCGCGCATGTAAAAAAGTGGCAGAACTTCAATCATGCAGTCATGACTACCGTCTTGACTTTTTTTACCCCCTCCCATGGCAGCCCCTGGAGGGGAAGAAAAATAGCCTGGCATTCTAGATGCAGAAGCACAGGGAAAAGGGAGAAACTGAGTCGTTTTCAAGCCTGCCTCTGGTACTGCGGCAGAGGATTTGCAAAAAGGGCAAGCTAGCACTTCCCTTATAGGCTCTGAAGTAAGGAGCTGGAGAAGATGGCAATAGGAAAATGGAGGCCAAGTATCTAAACATTTCTGACATCGTAGGAACACAGAGGGACTTTCAAACACAGCAAGAATCCTTGTGCTCTAAGTCTTGGTGAAAACAGGTTGTATTTCCCCTGCTGTGGTCTGCTCCTCCTTGCTTCTGAGATGATGTACGAAAAATAGCTTCTTCTTTTCAGACACTGTTTGTGTTCTAGCCAATACTTATATTCACCTTTATTATCTAGTAGAACTAATCTGGAAAAGATTTTTGGCAATGTGATTTTAAAATATATAGCTTTATAAATATGCATGAGACATTTGCTATAAGAAAGAAAGAACATTTCCTTCCAGATAAATACTTAAAGGAAGATTAAAAAGAGAGAAGAGAGAAATTCAAGGGAAGGAAAATAAATATAGAAATCAAGGACTGAGTATTTAGAAGGGTGACTGGATCTGTGAGACAACTGAAAATAATATAAGCGTAAAAAGAGCTTCATAATTAACATATGGGTTTCATTATTTATTTCAAATAAATTAATTCAGAAGGCAGAATATTGTAGAGGCTGGGAATCTGGAAGCCAAATATTTTCCGGGCTAGCTTTAATATGCTTGGATATCATAATTTTTAAATAAAGTGTGTATAAATTCAGAAATACAAGTTAGATTTGCTGTTCTGGCTGGTATGATTCAGCATGTCCAGGACTTTTACTCAGGCTAACAGGATGGTAAATTTAGTTAATGTGGGATAGAGTTTGTTAGCCACCCAATCAATTTTTTTCCAATAGGATGTGCATTTGTGATCTGTGGTTTTATTACTGTTTTTGAATAATCAATTATATTATTAATGAATTATTAATTATTCTGTTTTCATTAATAAAAATACATACATAAATGTCAGAGTTGAGTTCTTTCATATTTTTCTTTAAACTGAGGCAGATTTAATAATATTTATCTTTAAATTGAAGCAGATTTAATGATACTGCTGACATTTCCATTTAAATCATTATAATTAATAATTCAATAATTATTGAATAATAAAGAGTGATATAAAACAGCTAGCAAACATTTTTTTAAAAATAACCTAGCTAGCAGCCCCAATGTGGTATTTGCGCAGAATGGATGCAAATTATATTATTAAATTCATATTTCATCGCAAGGCTTTTAAAAGGCTGTATTCCATCATCCGTCCTTCCTTCCTTCCTTCCATCTTTCCCTTAGAAGGATAGACTAATCAAACTGTTTGTCATGTAATTGCCTGTTTTTGTGTGAGAGGATTGAGGATATGATGGGACGTTCTTTAGAAAGGATAAGATCAAAGTTCCTCTGAATACATTGGAGGAAGATGTGTCTTTCTTTCTATCACAGCCATAATTAAATGTGGCCCCTGTCTTATATGTTACTCTCCAGTGTTACCCTGCTGGAAAGGTCACTCATCCCATAAAAGATAGATGAGTAAATAGCTTCTAAGTGGAGGAACAAATTTTGTTAGAAATTAACTATGAAAATGGGGGAAATGGGAAGCCTACTAGGATAGCACATGTTCTGTATTCAGAAGATCACAGGTTCAGTCCTTGGCATCTGCAGAAAGTGCTAAGAAAGGTGCTTGTCTGAACATCTAGAAGATGATGCCAGTGAATGTAGCTAATACTGAGCAAGGGCAATCAGCAGTCTGATCTTGTGTATTAAGGTAAATTCCTAGAGTAGTGTCATGCAGAACTTAGGCCTCCGTAAACAGGACTAGAGAACAAGGTCCTAACCCCAGTCTTCATGGAAAACAAATCAGTCCTCTCCTCCATTTACAGATATGTAAATAATTACTGCTGAAATGATGAAAGGCACTGAGGAGTAGAGGAGACATTTGAGTAAGATGCATTGAATTCAAACCATGCAACCAGTAAGTAGTAAAACCACACATTTGATCACTCTAATGAGCCAGGAAGCCGATGAACTAGTAAGCCACTTTCTTAGGGAATGTCCTGTTCATCAGTAGCTCTGAAGTATGAACTTCCTAATTTATCTTAATTGTTACATTTGGGGAAAAAATTAGCAACCCCTCTGCCATCGAATTGCTTCCGATTGAACCAAAGAGAACTTAATGGTGTATGGGAATGAAATGCTGCTTTCTGCCTGAATAATCTTTTTCAAAATATCTCCTTCTGTGTTACACACCCTTTTCAACTTGCAAATATTTTGTAACGAACCCCTTCATCTTACAATGCAATAGCTTTTGTTTCTTTCTTTCTTTGTTTGTTTGTTTTTAGAGGAAGTATTGTTTTTACTTCTCCAGATGGAAATATGCCCTCCAGACATTCTTGGGTTTCAGCTCCACAGCTGGAGTTGAGCCCAGTATGTGAAAAATCACAGCTTCCCCATGGATACTTTCAGGAGCGCAAACACTGCAATAAAAAATGGTTTAGCCACCTCTGTAACACCCAGCTGAAAATGTAGGGACCACACATAATCCACAGAGCCAGATATATTCTGCAAGATTATTTGGGTACAATTTACTTCTATTCCTAAATAATTCTATCCTATGGATCTCATGGGAAAATTTGCACATTTTTGGTCTGGAGCATGCAGCTTGGTATACTTTTTAATGTAGTTCAGGATTCGTACAAATCTGGTCTAGCATTATCTGTCAATCAGTGTGATAGATTTAAAAAATATTCAGATAATCTCAAGATCTGATTTTTGAGCTGATTCACAAGTGCCTGAGTTCGAGTCCCTATAACTGTCCCTGTCCTTACCTGCAGCTTAGGAAATGGTCTAACGTGTTTATGTGTTTAATGTCTGCCCCAACAGGAAACTCACCTTCTACCTTGGAGACAAAACCAAGGCTACGTTTAAGGTCAGAGCAGATGGAGTGCATGCACCAACGAAACTTGCCATCACAGCGATATTTATTAGCCCCACAGGTGTCATAACAGAGATCCAGCTGGTTGCAGCACTTAGTCATGGCTGGGATGCCCATATCAAGCTGTAAAAGAATGTAAAGAGAATAAAAGGCTAGGGCAGAGCTTTCCAAACGGTGTGTCGGGACACGTTAGTGTGTCGGCTGCAGTGTCTGGGTGTGTCGCTGCTGCTGCTGCCTCCGAGCCCTGCCAGGATTCCGCGCAGGTCCTAGTGCCTGCCTTGTGCCCTGCTGTAAGAGCGTGTCACGAAATGATGCATGTCTAAAAAGTGTGTCACCAACATGAAAAGTTTGGAAAGCTCTGGGCTAGGGGATAGAATGATTCCCCCCCCCCAATATTTCTCCTGTAAAAGCTTGTCATGCCACTTCATAATGAATATCTTAACATATGAAAGTGCTATATATTTGACAGCCCTGCCCAGCAGGAGGACTGCAGTGAAATGTGAGATTAGGCAAACTGATCCTCTATTTATTTTGGTCCTTAGGAACCAGGAAAGTTATCTCCTGAGTTGTATCTGCCTATGGCTTTTAACTGCATGAAGAGTGACAAGATATTGTTCATCATCCAAGAATGCATTCAGCTAACCTGAATATGTCAACAAAGCAGCAACCATCTCAGCTTTCTTGGAGATTTACCAGGAAATTTTGTGGTTGTAGACCAATACTTTCCTTCTGTTGCATCATGTGGAAAGTACCAGCAATCAGTGAACAGTGGTGCAGTATAATATGCCACCCACTCTCAAACAGGGATGAAGTTGCACAAAGGAAACATGGAATATGGTGAATGCAGGTTCCATTCAGCAAATGCAGATCACTCTTGCAAAAAAGGATTGTGGAATGTGGGGATTCCACAGCTGGAAAATTTTACATCTGCTAGGAAATACCAGATGCTGGGTAAATTCTTAGGTCACAGCACCAGCTGACATGAGGCTGATCTGAACCAGACTTGAATGTTTTAGCAATCCTCTTGTTGCTAATATTTATATTACTCTGGGCCTTTAACTTTAATTATTAAGATGATAGGGGTTTTCTAGCCAGCATCCATTTCCAGATGTTCCATTTCTAGAAGATATATTTTAACACTGTAGCTGTCCCTAACCAGGGCCACAACTGGGGGGGGAATACACCCTGGGCACCGTGCTGGGGGGGGGGGGCGCCAAAAGTCCTTTGTGTTAGGCCTGCGGTGCAAATTGGGACTTAATCTCATGCTCGCACAGGTTCCTTGTGGGTGGAGCCCACTGCTCAAGCAGGCAGGAGCAGTTTTCGTGCGCCTGGCTCCTCCGACAAACTAGCGCTCGCCAGAACAGGAGGGCGGGTGCTCGCTCGTTCTTCTCTCTCTCCCGCTTGGGAAAATGTTACACAGGTTTGTACACACACCGTAGTGCGAGTAGGGGGGCGTGGCAGAACTTCTCATTTTGGGGGGCACACGGAATCCATTGGGGGGCGCGGAATCCATGTTTGCCCCGGGCGACAAAGACCCTAGTTGCAGGCCTGTCCCTAACAATTGGGGACTAAATATTCTGTTGCCCAACCAATCAAAGAGTAAATTGTATGGGCAGTGGTCAGACAAAAACACAATCATTTTGTTTGCCATAAGCAGCTGGCCCTCCCCTTTGGCATGCACAGGGAAACAGCTTGCATAACATGGCTTGAGTGACCGTCAGGCCAACTCTGAATAAAAATAGTTGAGCAATCACAACTATCTCCAGCAAAGTCAAATGCTTCTTTCTTCCTGGATGTTTTGATCAGTTAATGATTTCATTTGGGAAACGGGTTGTTAGCAGTACATACACTTTCCGGTACCTTGAGACCCAGGAAATAGGAGCTACAGCCATTGGGTTCTGGAGATTTATAATTTGGTCTAGGCAGTGGTGCTTTCCCTGGAAAAAAAGCAAAGAAAAATGCTTTGTGGCAGCCTTGAAAAGAATTGTGTAGCATAAAGTACTGTACGTGTACCTGGTGTCTTCCAGAAGTTGAATTCCAATTCTCATCAGGCCTAATCAGCATGGCCAGTGGTAAAGGATGGCAAAGTCTAGCAGCAGGTCAAAAGCTAGACATTGCATTGCCATCTTTTACTGTTATTGTTGGAAAATAGGAAAGACATGGCCAGGGTTTGCCAAAGACAAAGCCATAAATTTAATTAGGGATCCTTGAAACAAAATCCAATGTACATATAGAAGATCAGAACCTTTACTTATGTTAACTCTTCTGACTAGAACTGCAATTCAATTTTGGACATTCAAGTTTTGAATTCCTCATTGTACATCTAAAATGTTAAAACAGCCTTTGAAAGGGATTCCTTTTGTCTCAGAGTAGATGTTGCTACTGCAATTTTGGCAGATCTAAAACACAGAATTTTGGGATGTCAAATATATGCCACTTCGAGTTATCTTTAAAGTATTGTCAAATTTAACAAATAATGCTTTATGCTAGCAATCAAATATTGTAGTTCTTCCACTCCATGTTTAATGTTGCAGATAATGCCCACATTAGAAACTCAGTGAGTTTTTTTAAAAAGACAAGATACCTTGGTTTTCTTTATATATAACAAGGAAATACAACTCATTTACAGAAGGAAAACATTACATTTTGTAGACACAGCATTAAAGAAGCAAGTTTTAAGAGCGGGGCGTATACAGGAGGGTTCAAAAGGTGGCAGTCACAACTGCATAATTGAATCCCCATGCCCTTTTTATGTACATCGCATGTGCAATGCATTTGAAAAATGGGTGGGGCATCGAATATGTGTTGTGGCCACCTTCATAACTTCTTTGAGCCCCCCTGCAGACCCACTGTTTGAGGGAGTGGACAACCATCAATAAAAGGGAAAACATCAGCTGCAAGCAAAAATTAACACTGTCATTACTTATTAACCTAAGAGAGTATAACAACTCTATTTGGGTTGGCAAAACAAGCTATTTCGAGTCTTAGTACTGAAAAAGAGTTGAAAAAGTAACTGAAGTGCAGGTGTAATCTGTTCTGGAAAGCAGTGAGCAGACAAGTAGCCTATCAAAGAGATAATAATTTCCTTTAAAAAAAATCTTTTCACCCTAGTCCCTTTGTAGATGGTTGTCCTGATATAGCTCCATCTGCTTGTGGATAGTGAAAGATGAGATATTTCACATGTTGTCAACATCATTTCAACAGGGAAACCCACTCACACAGCAGAAGAGTTCAGCAGAAGAGTTCAACCCACTCTTCAGCAGAAGAGGACATTATTTTGAGGACATTAATGTTCACATTTTAGACAGAGAAGATAGGTGGTTTGAGAGAGGGGTCAAGGAATCCATTTATGCCAACTTGGAAAATCCTTCCTTGAATAGAGGTGGGGGCCTCAGGCACAAACTCTCCCCCATCTTCCTCCCTGCTTTGTCTTCTGTGCCTAGGGAGATTAAGACCATTTCAGAAGCTCAACAGCAGCATGGTGATTTTAACGACCCTCCTTTAGATGATAAAAGGACTTAAAAATTACATCTCAATATAACCATGACCTAGCCCCAGGTGTAAGGTCACACAGCTACCTAGGAACATATTTAGGATTCCCTTACCAACTTTGCTCAGACTGAAGAAGCTCCTTGGATAAGGAGCGAAACGTTTCTACTAAGAAAATAGAAATCCAGTTGACATGATTCAAGCTACAGACAATTCCACCTGGATGACTGAGAACCTTCATAGACTTCAGCAGAAGAGTTTGGACAGAGATGGCTGGTATAACAGGTTATCGGTCAAACAGTTGCTTAGTGCAAAACAACCTGAAACCTGCTTTGCTTTAAATATCAGACCACTGGTTTGTCTAGTCCACTACTATCTGAAGGCTGTTAATGACAAGCCCTTTTTATCAATTTTAGAGCCATAGATGCTGAATTAGCTTATTTAGAGAAAGCTCGTCTAATCATGGGAGGCATCCCTCTGTTACATTCAGTCTCGATTATTCCACAGTAATTTGCATAGTTTAAGAATTATTTTTATCCTTTAATTTCTTCAAAACATCCTTCAGAAAGAAGAACTAGTGCAAAATGTAGCAGCCAGAATACTTGAAGGAGCTAGAAGCTAGGAATACATTAGAGCTATTCCAATCATTTTGCACCAGCTTCTTACTTCAGAAGATCCTGGGATTAAACCAGGGATAGTTTGCAAGCAAAGTATGGCCTCAGCCACTGAATTGTGCCCCCCACCTCTGATTTTACAAGCATGACAGGCTGGTGACTACCTAGTCGCTGTTCAGATGAAAAGCATGGAAACAGACAACTGGTTTGTCAAGTGGCTATGCAGTGTGTGTACAGGACTATACATAGTACAGATTATGGCTTGGCAAATGGACATCTGCATCTATCCTCTATTGGCATCACTCAAAAAAAGGGGTGGGATGGAGGTTCAAAATACTGCATTACCTTTTAGCTGCTTAATAGTCTACAGAACTCCCTGCAGCCTAGAGGCAGGCAGAAGGTTGTTTAAACTTTCACTGGTTGCCAAGGGAGATAGGCATTCCAAGGACATAATAGGAGCAGGATGACCTCATTCTTTTGTCATGACCTAATAGGCTGGTTCCCTCAATATTTCGGGCATCTACACTTTTGATAGGGGCTCTTTATTTTAGGAGGCAAGAGACATTTTTACATTGAATCCCCATTTAACCCAGATTTATGGCTGAACGTACAGTATTATGTCTATGTATGTATGTATGCGTGTGTGTATGCGTGTGTGTATGCGTGTGTGTGTGTGCGCGTGTGTGTGTCATTTTCAGTTTATAAATTGCACCCTAGTAGGTGCAATAATCAATTAAAGCTTATCATGACAACCTTTTTTTAAAAAAATGAACAAAACCAATGCAATGTAACATTAGAGCATACAAATCATACAGTAATAATGGTGGAGGTACTTGGGGGACCACCTCTCCCTGATTGTGTCTCCTCGTCCATCAGATCTGGCAGAAAAGGCATACTATGGGTCCTGCCTATGAAAATGTGCCACCTGGCAAGACAGAGCTTTTTGTGTCGTGGCACTCGCTCTTTGGAACATTATCTCCCCATAGATTAGATTAGTCCCAACCCTGGTGGCCTTTTGTATCGCTTTGAAGGCCTAGTTATGCCCGTGGGATGCTCATGCTTGTGATGGTTTTTGCCTTGGCTGCCAATCTGTATTTAGTGTGGTATGATTACTATTTTATATTTTTAACTGCTGCTTGCCACCCAGAGTCATTCAGTTGAGATGGGTGGCTATATAAATTGAAACAAACAATAAATAAATGAAGTGGTATGGTCTGGCTTCAAGAGGCACTTCGTGCCACAGAGGTAACACAATCTGCTTCAAGAAGGAGCTTTTCAGAAACAACACACAGCACCTCACTGGTTGCGGCAGATAAGGAGATGTTGTGCCCTCAAGGGGCTTTTGCAAAGGGCTCTTGTTGCGAAGTGGCTGTTCTGCTCCTATGTTTATAAGCAGGAGGCCACTTCTTTTCTTTGGGGCCCTCTGGTGGGATGCTTTGATTAAAACTTCATTGAAGCAAAGAATCCCTGTGGAAGATCTGCAAAACCTTAACTAATAGCAGAGTAGTACAGAACAATCATTACTGTTCATTGAAAGTGGATCAAGAAAGGAACTGTGTTCATTTCCCTAGCAACAGAGTTCTACAGTCAATGGATTGTTACTGAAAATATTTTGTCTCATATATTCATCAGGTTATACTGTCTAGGAGTGTAGATCTACACGTGTTTTTATCCCAAGACTGAGAGATCTGGCTTACTCAGAAGGTACATAATGCACAGCCCAAGCAGTCCTCCTGGAGATACTTTCCTGGAATATTCTACTTCTAGCTTTCTGTACTTTATGCTTTCTTTTGTGTGATCACAAATCAACTGATCACATACTCTGCCAGTTAAAATGTGTTTCAGTCTTCTACTATTGTAACTTTACTTGGTGAGAATGATTTCAAGACCTAGTCTCCCCTGAGTGCCATAGAGAAGCAAGGCCCTGCTGATACTGATTGGAGGAGAAGAAATAAATCTCTTCACCCAGAACAATAAGGGTAAACTATATGAAAAGTTGTTGGAAAGCTAATTGCAGTGTTCCAAGTTCTGTAGAGAGGAAAAGATTGGAGGACAAGGCCTTATTATATGTTTGTTTTAAGCCAGAGCTTTCCAAACTGTGTGTCATGACACATTAGTGTGCCGGCTGCAGTGTTTGGGTGTGTCGCAGCTGCTGCTGCCTCCGAGCAGATTCCACACAGGTCCTAGTGCCTGCCTTGTTACCTGCTGTAAGAGTGTGTCTCAAAATGATGTATGTCTAAAAAGTGTGTCACCAACATGAAAAGTTTGGAAAGCTCTGTTTTAAGCTATTCAAAGGTACAGGAACACAGATATAAACCTATGCACAAGTACATGATTAAAGTTTAAACCACCTTTTTAATGTTAAGAATTTCTTTCTATAATGCAGATCTGCACATCTGAAGTGATTTAATATACTTTATAAACAAACACAACAGCAGAACTACAGGCTGTAAAAGATGACCAAGGCTTTATATTACCATGTGCCTTGTGGTCACGTTTCAAACATAGTGGATATTGTGCTAGATGGTTCAGTATATAAGTCTGCTGATCATCAGTTGCATTTCAAAGAAATAGAACCTCAAAAGGGGCTCCAAAGTAGATCCTGCCAAGTAGATGGGCTTAGAACAAGGCTGCTGAGAATTGTAATAGGTTATGGGTAATTTTTTTAAAATTTATTTTCTATCCCGCCTTTATTATTTTTATAAATAACTCAAGGCAGCAAACATACCTAATACTCCTTCCTCTTCCTATTTTCCCCACAACAACCCTGTGAGGTGGGTTGGGCTGAGAGAGAGTGGCTGGCCCAAAGTCACCCAGCCGGCTTTCATGCCTAAGGTGGGACTAGAACTCACAGACTCCTGGTTTCTAGCCCGTTGCCTTAACCACTAGACCAAACTGGCTCTCTCATTTAATATGAAAGAAGTGATCCTTCAGCTATCCTAGAGCTATCGCTAAGGATTTTGTAGATTAAAAAGAAGACACCTTGATCTGTGTCAAAAAGTAACTGGAAGCTGGTAAAGTTGTTCCAACATGATCTTCAAAACACTTTTCTGATCAAAGCCAAACTGCTATATTTTGCACCATCTCAAACACTTTTCAAGGAGAGCAGTATACAGAACATATTGCCACAATGTAAATAAGGCAAAGTATAAATCACAATAGGCAATCTCAGATTTTTGATGAGGTTATTAGAATAACATGCCTTTCTATTATGGTAATGTGTGAACTGGCACTGAATCTTCTGCACTATGGAACATCTACATGTGAATCAAATGTCTCCCTTTTTTTTACCTTAAAGAAAAGGGGAAAGGAAGTCAGAGCAAATAATTATCAGCCACACAAGTGGGGAAAAGGAAGAAAGTAAGGAGTTGATTAACAGTTGCTGGGGAATTCATTAGTACCAATTTCAGAGGCTAATGGAATGTGGAAAGTATCATTAAAACAATATACTGTACATGATCAAACAAACCAGAAGAATAAAGAAAAAACAGGAATGTAATACTTTGCATCCAGCAAGATTATCTATGTTTCTTTCTGTCACTGTTTCATAGCCACAAGGGAGTACGTGTGTATCACAAGGATCTGTGTGTGTATTAAATTCACTGATCCAAAAATTCATCTTTAGCCAGTTGTTTTTGTCAAGGGGACAGGATGGAATGTGTCTCTGTATTCTAAAAGAAGAAATCAGTGTTGACAGCAAAGAATGACATAAAAGAATTTGCTATTCCAGAAGATATCTGAACTCTGAATCTATATGGCTAGTCAGGGGCAAGTGATTTTTCCCAACCCATGGTAGACAGTCTTCTATAATTTTTTTTTGGGGGGGCAGGGAGGTACATATTATGATTTCATACTGAGAAACCATTCAAGGAGTGCACAAATGAGCAGCACTGATGGATAGGACTATAACAAGCATGCATGCATGTCCACACACACGTTTATGTACTATATCCATTCTCTCACTCACTCACATATCCTGCTAAGAAGGCCTCACTCCCTTGCCATCCTGATCATTATCACTGTTTTTCCATTGCTCTTTGCAGTTAGAAAACAGTGATGTGTTACCCATCTCCTAGATCAGAGCTTTCCAAACTGTGTGTCGCGACACGTTAGTGTGTCGGCTGCAGTGTCTGGGTGCGTCGTGGCTGCTGCTGCCTCTGAGCCCTGCCAGGATTCCGTGCAAGTTCTAGTGCCTGCCTTGTGCCTTGCTGCCTCCAAACCTGCCCTGCCAGGATTCCACGTAGGTCCTAGTGCCTGCCTTGTGCCCTGCTGTAAGAGTGTGTCGCGAAATGATGCATGTCTAAAAAGTGTGTCACCAACATGAAAAGTTTGGAAAGCTCTGTCCTAGATGATGGGTGGTCATTGGGTGAGAGGTAAAAGAAGGCAGGGATTATTGGTCTATGCAAGAAGAAAGGAGAGCTACATATGATCTCTGGGTATCCATACTGTTCTAACCCAATATTTGAAAACTGGATTCCATAAGTGTATAATCTAATCACTTCTCCTCAACCTTGTACCCTTCAGCTGTGTAAAAAAACACCTCATCTTCCCCAATTTTGTTGGCTGAGGATGAGGGATGTGCAGTGGTCCTACAAAACTAGGAGGCACTCAGAAGCTCACCTAGTACACAAATAAGTTGGCATTTTGACAAATCTGGCCTCTTGAAATACAGTATATGAGAAGTAGAACAATTCAACTAGTAAGGCAAAGTAAACAATCATTTGGAGATAGTTCCACCGATATTCCATGTTTTATCTACAGAAACATACTGTAAAGAGAACCATCACCTGTGCTTAAGTTAAGACAACTTGTTAGAAAAATGATACACACCCCAGTCTTTGTAATTAAAGAGTAATGCTGACTGTTATTAGTAGGTTTGCTGGAATAAATGGAACTGCAAACATGATAATTAAAGGAATATCAAGATATATCCATTCTTGAAATGAAGATATGTAATGATGTTAATAATAATAGAGGCAGTGTGGAGTTCAAATACACTAATTTGCATCACAAAAGTGCAACAGTCCAGTGAAGTAAAGTAAAACATGGCAGTAAGAATATAGTATCCTGGTCAATTCTTCATCATTAAGCATCCATTCAAACAGAACAAGGAAACATTGCCTAGTGTAGGGAAACAACAACCGTCAACACAGAATAATAATGTTGGGCTATCAGGGACTGGATATGAAAGCAGCAGCAGCAGGAATGCTTACCGTATCTGCACCTGTATTGACAGACTCCATTCTTCCCTCCTAACAGCTCTGAGACAAAGTCAAAATAGCCATTAACAGCTTCTATGCCATCCCGGATGGTCCCAATCCCCCAGTCGGAATAGGAGTTTTCCTCTGGCAATGGAGATGGGGGGATGACAGTATCCTGCATAGTTTCTTCAGTGCATTTTCCTCGACTCAGAGACAAGCACAGAATCAGTGCCCCGATGAATAGCTTCATTCTGAAGTTGGGCAAAACAAAATTGGGCCCCAGGAATCTCAAGGAACACAAGTGGTGCAAGAGGGGTGGTGGTAACAAGACTGGAGCTATTTTGAGTGTGCTGTTGTGGTGGACTTTAAACACTGCTGTGTTAACAGGATGAGGTCACCATAATCAGGGAGCACAAAGTTCGTATGAACAGAATGTGTTGCCAATATTTAAGGTATTTGATATGCTCTGCCCAGGTGGACGCTGGGGTAGCAGAATTCCAAGGCTAATCATAAACTCCTGTAGGCAAACTCATCCTCTCCCCAAACCTTTGAGTCCCCCATCTACCCCTCCATTATGGTTCCGTTTGTTTGTTTGTTTGTTTGTTTGTTTATTTATTTATTTATTTATTTATTTATTTATTTATTTATGGCTTTTGCTGAAATGCCTGGAGCAGGAAAAGGCAGTGATGTTGGGGAAAGCATAAAAGAAAGTGAGCCTCTGACCTTACTTTTCGAAAGACCAGGTATTTGTCCTCCACCTCAGATTATCCTCAGTCTCAGAGCCCAAATGCTGCTCCAAAAGCATATGCAGGGTTAATGGCACTTAAACTATATTAAAGAAAAAGCCAGCCTTCCCCAAACTGTGCATCATAAAACAATCATCTGAAGTTGAAAATCTGGCAGGTCAGAGTTGTTTTATCCACCTGATGGAATACCTGAATGGAGGAGGCCACATGAACCTCCTGGGATAAAGAGTTCCACAAAATGGGGACCACAACTAAAGAGGTATCTCTTCTTGTCCATTTCTCCCTAATCCCCTGAGGGGGGACTTGGATCAGACCCTCTTGGACCCTTACCTTTTTGGACACACAGATTCAATTTTGGTAAAGCAGGACCTGCTATAACCCAGTGTACCATCCAGATTTCAGTTCCCACCTTCCTCTTTAACTCCCCAGCCCCTGGAACAAGTCAGTTCATCTCACTACACAGCAGTGAGATGGCCCCTTAGCCCATCAAACAACAAAAGGGTTATCCCCACCCCGAAAGAAGTTACACTGATTTGAATAAAATTTACATTTATTGCTGCCTAAGTAGAAATGCAAATTTAGAAATATTTACCCTAATTTCGGTAGAATTACAATGAAGACCAAGTTCCTGGTGTATCTGTTCCGTTTGTTATTCAGAAGATAACTTCTGGTGGGCAACTTCAAGCGCCCCATTCTACAGTATCAGGGATGGGGAATCTGTGGCACTCCAGAAATTGCTGAAAGGCAACCTTCAGAAGCTCCAGTCATCAGGGCCAATGGTAGGGGATGCTGGGGTTGTTCCTCAACAACATCTGGGAGGTTTATAGATTCTCCATCTTTCTTCCAGATCTTTCAGATGTATTTGGCCTGGATAGTCTTTCAAACAGAGGATTACCCTCCGTAAATTTGGGTGTATGGCTCACTCTACCCAGATGGGCAGCCACCAACTGGGTTTGCTCAAAAGCTCCCTCTTATCTTTGTTTGCTTCATTTACTCTTATGGCAGAAGTGGTGGCAATCAAGGAAAGCTTAAAGACCAAAATTATCTCCCTCTCATGCACCCACTGAAGGAGGGAAAAAAGGGAGGAGATGAAATTGTCTCCTTGAGCAGCAAAGCAATTGAGCCATTTGTTTCAATGCAGAAGTGCCAGCCAGGTTTTGTCTAGAGGCTGTCCATTTTAATCCTTTGATGAGTGTTACTACAAGTCTGGGGAAACTTAAATGTTCATCATACAAACCTTTACATTTCAGCTAATCAATAATCCCCTATTAAGTTCACTGAGATATTCTCACAAGTAAGGATATACTGTATAGCAGAGCTTTCCAAACTTTTCATGTTGGTGACACACTTTTTAGACATGCATCATTTCGCGACACACACAGCAGGGCATCATTTCGGGACACACTCTTACAGCAGGGCACAAGGCAGGCACTAGGACCTGCGCGGAATCACAGCAGGTTTGGAGGCAGCAAGGCACAAGGCAGGCACTAGGACCTGCATGGAATCCTGGCAGGGCTCGGAGGCAGCAGCAGCAGCCACAATACACCCAGACACTGCAGCCGACACACTAGACATGCATCATTTCGCGACACACACAGCAGGGCATCATTTCGCGACACACTCTTACAGTAGGGCACAAGGCAGGCACTAGGACCTGCGCGGAATCACAGCAGGTTTGGAGGCAGCAAGGCACAAGGCAGGCACTAGGACCTGCATGGAATCCTGGCAGGGCTCGGAGGCAGCAGCAGCAGCCACGATACACCCAGGCACTGCAGCCGACACACTAGACATGCATCATTTCGCGACACACACAGCAGGGCATCATTTCGCGACACACTCTTACAGTAGGGCACAAGGCAGGCACTAGGACCTGTGTGGAATCACAGCAGGTTTGGAGGCAGCAAGGCACAAGGCAGGCACTAGGACCTGCGCAGAATCCTGGCAGGGCAGGTTTGGAGGCAGCAAGGCACACTGCGTGGAATCCTGGTAGGGCTTGGAGGCAGTAGCCGCAGTGACACACCCAGACACTGCAGTTGACACACTAACGTGTCCCGACACACAGTTTGGAAAGCTCTGCTGTATAGGGTTGCAACGGAACAGATTTATTCGAGCTTAAGTTTTTGTGAACTAGAAGGTTGAGTGTCTGCTACAATCTGGGAGGGTTGAAGGATGCCTCTGATTTCACTCTCTTCGCATGCATGTTCTGCCCAGGTGGTCACTGGCATAGCAGAATGGAAGGAAGGAAACATGCTCTCTTTAAGTCAGGCTATAACCTTGACATACATCACTGACCTTTGTCAGCCTAAGGCCAAAATACCTCAGAGAGTTTTCCTAGCTTTGTGATTCCCAGTGTCACATAGAATTAGCATTTCACTGCTTCCTTCTAGAGACAGACTATCTCACTGGGTCTG
The DNA here is from genome assembly GCA_023362775.1 of Charina bottae. Lineage (NCBI taxonomy): Eukaryota > Metazoa > Chordata > Lepidosauria > Squamata > Charinaidae > Charina > Charina bottae. The sequence goes on along the minus strand of JALMGJ010000005.1, from coordinate 73,321,170 downwards.
GTATTCTACAAGAGATGGGATTCCACTCAAGGCTTGTTCAACATACGTCATTACTTGAGGCAGAGAAGCAACAAACCATGTTTGGCTCTAGGTCAAGGGCACAGTACCCCAAAACTAAGCGAATTATTTTAGCCTATGAGGCAGGAAATATTGTAAGAATCTGTTCCAATCCCTGACAGTAAAACTACAACAAGAACAAATTATTTATTTATTTATTTATTTTTCAAATTTATTCCCCGCCCATCTCCCATGCAAGGGACTCTGGGCGGGTTAGAATAAAATTATGTTACTAACCATCTGATGCCCTCTTTTGACTGCCAAAAATCTGATACCTCAGGTACTTTGGCTAATGCTAAGGGCCTAAGTAATGACTAGCTGTTTTTGCTGGGCAGCTGAGGTGTCTAGGTTAGGCTGAGACTTTGAGCAGTAACTGCATCCATAATGCTGAGAAACTGAGGCAAATACTGACTATTAATGATGTTCCAGTCCAATAGTTCCTAATCTTCTCCTTTGTGTGGACCACTACGTTGCCTCTGAAACGTTTTGAGGACCTTTGCATTAGACTGGATTCGGCAACATAGTGGCTGGGGGTAAAATGGCACATATGACGATCCCCTGAGGATGTCTGCAGGTCCCTGAAATCAAAGAAAAATTAATTTACATTTAAGTTTTCTCTTAAATGGTTGAAATCTGATGAGACCACCAACTCTTGCAAGATGTTGATGTTCCTGTAGAAAGTTTTGCAAGATTTGGGGCAAGAATGTCAAAACTCACAAGTTTTCAATTGAAATTTGAAATTAAAGTAGATGTTGAATATTTAATGTTTTTTTAAAAAAAAATAGCTGGACACCCAATTATAGTATCCTTAGGGACCACCAGTTGTTTCTGACTCTCAGATTGAGTATTCTTGTTCTAGTCCTTTTGATAAACCAAATCAGATGGCATCTTTCTTAGAGTCCTAAGAGTAATGTGAAATAGCTGAAAGAGCGAGCCAGGAGACATCTTGAAAACTACTGACTAGTTTGATGAGCATCCATTCCAGGTGAATTGGTGAAAAGTATTTTTAATGATAACTTCATCATGCATATCCAAAACTAATCGCTAGTTCAATAAGATATTTTACGGAATAAAAATTAGCACATAAATAGAAGTGAACCCATCAATGTAGTCTACTTAAACTTTAGAAGGCTTTTGACTCACCAAAGAATCCTGAGGAAGCCTAGTGGTCAATGGATTGTTAAACAGAACAAATGTATGAAAAGGTAAAATAAAATGTAACATTTCTACTGTGACTGCTGTTTGTTTTATCGATTCATGAATGATTTTGATTAGAGTTAAAAACCAAGTTGTTTTGGATTTTAGGGCAAAAGAATTCTGGCCTGGGTGAGTCTCATCTAGAGGGCACCTCTTATTTTTTTCTCTAGTTACAAACAAACAAAAAACAATTCTTTATTGTGGTCATAGACCAGCATAAGGAGGATAGAACATACAAATGAGTTTTAAAATATAAAGCTAAAACACAGATCTAGGGGGGGAGAAAAAAGGGGGTGAAGGCATTAAGTAGATATAGAGGAGCATAGGATTAGTGTAACTGGAAATGCATTACTCTAGTTAATTAAAATTGAAGGCTAGTTTGTAATACCCATCATCATCCGGCGGATTTTAAGCGCTGCCGCACAGAATCTGGCAACATTGTATGTTGTGGTAGGGTTGATGTCTGACACCAGCAGGGAGGTATAAAATTGTTCTGAGCGCCCCGGATATTTGTACAACAATGGTGTAATGAGACTGGTTCGAATGTCTCTATAAAACAGTGCCCTAATCTAGAGGGCACCTCTTATTTTTTTATCTAGTTGTCTAATGACCAAGTTACCCTATAATAGCATATAAAGATAAACTGCCTAGGACAGAGCTTTCCAAACTTTTCATGTTGGTGACACACTTTTTAGACATGCATCATTTCGCGACACACTCTTACAGCAGGGCACAAGGCAGGCACTAGGACCTGTGCGGAATCACAGCAGGTTTGGGGGCAACCAGGCACAAGGCAGGCACCAGGACCTGTGCGGAAGCTAGCAGGCAGCAGCCGCCGCGACACACCCAGACACTGCAGCCGACACACTAACGTGTCCCGACACACAGTTTGGAAAGCTCTGGCCTAGGATATATTTCTCAGTTCTGAACTAAGATGGTATATTTTAATTAGAGCTTCTAATGTTCTGCAAAATGACACTTTATGAAAGGTTGCACACACAAAAAGGGGGCTGGATAAGCCCTTTTTCTTCTTACATTCTGTCACCATCTGTTTGTTTCTCCTGTTTAGTCACATACTACAATTTAAAGTTATTGCAAAATTTAGAATCAGACTAAAGAGAATAGGGAAGACCCACAGATCAGTTAGATATGAGCTCACTAATATTCCTAAGGAATATGCAGTGGAGGTGAAGAATAGATTTAAGGGACTAGATTTAGTAGATAGGGTCCCGGAAGAACTATGGACAGAAGTTCGCAACATTGTTCAGGAGGCGGCAACAAAAAACGTCCCAAAGAAAAAGAAAACCAAGAAGGCAAGATGGCTGTCTGCTGAAATACTGGAAGTAGCCCAAGAAAGAAGGAAGCAAAAGGCAACAGTGATAGGGGGAGATATGCCCAATTAAATGCAAAATTCCAGAGGTTAGCCAGAAGAGATAAGGAATTATTTTTAAACAAGCAATGTGCGGAAGTGGAAGAAGACAATAGAATAGGAAGGACAAGAGACCTCTTCCAGAAAATTAGAAACATCGGAGGTAAATTCCAGGCAAAAATGGGTATGATCAAAAACAAAGATGGTAAGGACCTAACAGAAGCAGAAGAGATCAAGAAAAGGTGGCAAGAATATACGGAAGATCTGTATAGGAAAAATAATAATATTGGAGATAGCTTTGACGGTGTGGTCAGTGAGTTAGAGCCTGACATCCTGAAGAGTGAGGTTGAATGGGCCTTAAGAAGCATTGCTAATAACAAGGCAGCAGGAGACGACGGTATCCCAGCTGAACTGTTTAAAATCTTGCAAGATGATGCTGTTAAGGTGATGCATGCCATATGCCAGCAAATTTGGAAAACACAAGAATGGCCATCAGATTGGAAAAAATCAACTTATATCCCCATACCAAAAAAGGGAAGCACTAAAGAATGTTCAAACTATCGAACAGTGGCACTTATTTCACATGCCAGTAAGGTAATGCTGAAGATCTTGCAAGGTAGACTCCAGCAATTCATGGAGCGAGAATTGCCAGATGTAGAAGCTGGGTTTAGAAAAGGCAGAGGAACTAGAGACCAAATTGCCAATATCCACTGGATAATGGAGAAAGCCAGGGAGTTTCAGAAAAACATCTATTTTTGTTTTATTGACTATTCTAAAGCCTTTGACTGTGTGGATCATAACAAATTGTGGCAAGTTCTTGGTGGTATGGGGATACCAAGTCATCTTGTCTGCCTCCTGAGGAATCTGTATAACGACCAAGTAGCAACAGTAAGAACAGAGCACGGAACAACGGACTGGTTTAAGATTGGGAAAGGAGTACGGCAGGGTTGTATACTCTCACCCTACCTATTCAACCTGTATGCAGAACACATCATGCGACGTGCTGGGCTTGAGGAATCCAAGGCTGGAGTTAAAATCGCTGGAAGAAACATTAACAATCTTAGATATGCAGATGATACCACTTTGATGGATGAAAGCGAGGAGGAGTTGAGGAGCCTTATGACGATGGTGAAAGAAGAAAGTGCAAAAGCTGGGTTGCAGTTAAACCTCAAAAAAACCAAGATTATGGCAACCAGCTTGATTGATAACTGGCAAATAGAGGGAGAAAAAGTGGAGGCAGTGACAGACTTTGTATTTCTAGGCGCAAAGATTACTGCAGATGCTGACTGCAGCCAGGAAATCAGAAGACGTCTACTTCTTGGGAGGAGAGCAATGGCAAATCTTGATAAAATAGTTAAGAGCAGAGACCTCACACTGACAACAAAGGTCCGCATAGTTAAAGCAATGGTATTCCCTGTAGTAACCTATGGCTGCGAGAGCTGGACCATAAGGAAGGCTGAGCGAAGGAAGAGAGATGCTTTTGAACTGTGGTGTTGGAGGAAAATTCTGAGAGTGCCTTGGACTGCAAGAAGATCAAACCAGTCCATACTCCAGGAAATAAAGCCAGACTGCTCACTTGAGGGAATGATATTAAAGGCAAAACTGAAGTACTTTGGCCACATAATGAGAAGACAGGATACCCTGGAGAAGAAGCTGATGCTGGGGAAAGTGGAAGGCAAAAGGAAGAGGGGCCGACCAAGGGCAAGATGGATGGATGATATTCTGGAGGTGACGGACTCGACCGTGGGGGAGCTGGGGATGGTGACGGCCGACAGGAAGCTCTGGCGTGGACTGGTCCATGAAGTCACGAAGAGTCGGAAGCGACTGAACGAATAAACAACAACACAATTTAAAGTACTTACAGTTACCAGATCAACAGCAGATGTTAAATGCTTGTTTTTCTTCTTCTTTTAAATATTATTTGTAATTTTGATGACCTGCTATCAATAAATGCTGAAACAGAGGAAAGCAGGTTCAAAAGTCCTGTTGTCCACTCTGCTTTGCTTCAAGGAGCAATAAAAGTACTTCCTAGCTGAATCATCTCTGTGTATATAATACTAGGTTGCAACTTTCAAAATCCTTGTAGAGATCCACACCTTGGTTTACATGGAGGGGCCAAAGGCTATCATTTATGACCATGGAAAACACATCTATAACCACCTTGTCTCTTTGCAAGCCCACTGTTTTTACAGTAGGTTTTTCATAAGAAATTCCATCATTCTTGTGTCACATAGATGCAGAAATATACAAATGGGCATGGGTAATATACTATCAGTGAACTTTTTTGCTGCTTTTATTAGTTATGCTCATGAAAGAGCAAGTGTGGGTTGACTGTGTTGATATGGTATTTATTATACATTCATTTATTTAATGAAATTTATATTTATCATTGTATATTGGTTAGATTTATATACTCCAGAAGCTCCAGAAAGTCCTCCAGTGAGTTTTCATGGCTGAAGACAGACTAGAACAGGGCTTTCCAAACTTTTGCCGTTGGCAACACACCAACGGCCAGCATGCAAAAACCCGGAAGTGCCACCGCCGCGCTTTCGGGTTTTTGTGTAGTGTGGCGGCGTCGGCGTCCTGGTGCATCGTGCGACAACCCAGAAGCGCTGATGGCCCACCCTGCTGCACGCACTGCCGCACACAGTGGCGGCGGCACACCATCAGCGCTTCCGGGTTGTCGTGCGACACACTTGGGGCCCCCAGGCGACACAGTACTGTGTCGCGACATACAATTTGGAAAGCTCTGGACTAGAAGCTAGATCTCTGCCACAGCCTGATCTAACCCTTTAACCATTACACCACACTGGCTATGGTATTTATAGTACAAAAGTGTACTATATACATATGCAGGTATTAATTACTTGGTTTTCTTTTGAAGAATGATAGACATTTCTCATTTTAATTATCTCTAGCAATTAAAAGAAGTAGATAAAATGGTTTTCAGATTTATCTTTACAATAACCTTGTAAGGAAGGTTAGATTGATTGTGTTTAGGCTGCAATTCTAAGCCATGGAGTGCATTAGTAAAGTAACATGCTGTTTTTAATATGGAAATTGCTTCAGGAACCATGTAATATATTGTTTAATTTTGTCTTTATTTATTTAAACAGAACAAAGAAAAAATAAAACAATAAAAAAGAACAAGGAAGAACAACAAAGAACAAACCAACAAATTATACAGCTGATATTTTGGGGGGGGGGGGAGGGTTACACAACATTTTAAATAAAGGATGCCCATATTTCTTTATAGTATAATCATCCATATGTAGTCTATGACTGTAAACACAAGTTAAAAGTAATTGTTGTTGTTTATTCGTTCAGTCGTTTCCGACTCTTCGTGACTTCATGGACCAGCCCACGCCAGAGCTTTCTGTCAGCCGTCACCATCCCCAGCTCCCCAATGGTTGAGTCCGTCACCTCCAGAATACCATCCATCCATCTTGCCCTTGGTCGGCCCCTCCTCCTTTTGCCTTCCACTTTCCCTAGCATCAGCTTCTTCTCCAGAGTATCCTGTCTTCTCATTATGTGGCCAAAGTACTTCAGTTTTGCCTTTATTATCATTCCTTCAAGTGAGCAGTCTGGCTTTATTTCCTGGAGTATGGACTGGTTTGATCTTCTTGCAGTCCAAGGCACTCTCAGAATTTTCCTCCAACACCACAGTTCAAAAGCATCTCTCTTCCTTCGCTCAGCCTTCCTTATGGTCCAGCTCTCGCAGCCATAGGTTACTACAGGGAATACCATTGCTTTAACTATGCGGACCTTTGTTGTCAGTGTGAGGTCTCTGCTCTTAACTATTTTATCAAGATTTGCCATTGCTCTCCTCCCAAGAAGTAGACGTCTTCTGTTTTCCTGGCTGCAGTCAGCGTCTGCAGTAATCTTTGCGCCTAAAAATACAAAGTCTGTCACTGCCTCCACTTTTTCTCCCTCTATTTGCCAGTCATCAATCAAGCTCGTTGCCATAATCTTGGTTTTTTTGAGGTTTAACTGCAACCCAGCTTTTGCACTTTCTTCTTTCACCTTTGTCATAAGGCTCCTCAACTCCTCCTCGCTTTCAGCCATCAAAGTGGTATCATCTGCATATCTGAGATTGTTAATGTTTCTTCCAGTGATTTTAACTCCAGCCTTGGATTCCTCAAGCCCAGCACGTCGCATGATGTGTTCTGCGTACAGGTTGAATAGGTAGGGTGAGAGTATACAACCCTGCCGTACTCCTTTCCCAATCTTAAACCAGTCCGTTGTTCCGTGCTCTGTTCTTACCGTTGCTACTTGGTCGTTATACAGATTCCTCAGGAGGCAGACAAGATGACTTGGTATCCCCATACCACCAAGAACTTGTCACAATTTGTTATGATCCACACAGTCAAAGGCTTTAGAATAGTCAATAAAACAGAAATAGATGTTTTTCTGAAATTCCATGGCTTTCTCCATTATCCAGCGGATATTGGCAATTTGGTCTCTAGTTCCTCTGCCTTTTCTAAACCCAGCTTGTACATCTGGCAATTCTCGCTCCATGAATTGCTGGAGTCTACCCTGCAAGATCTTGAGCATTACCTTACTGGCATGTGAAATAAGTGCCACTGTTCGATAGTTTGAACATTCTTTAGTGCTTCCCTTTTTTGGTATGGGGATATAAGTTGATTTTTTCCAATCTGATGGCCATTCTTGTGTTTTCCAAATTTGCTGGCATATGGCATGCATCACCTTGACAGCATCATCTTGCAAGATTTTAAACAGTTCAGCTGGGATACCGTCGTCTCCTGCTGCCTTGTTATTAGCAATGCTTCTTAAGGCCCATTCAACCTCATTCTTCAGGATGTCTGGCTCTAACTCACTGACCACACCATCAAAGCTATCTCCAATATTATTATCCTTCCTATACAGATCTTCCGTATATTCTTGCCACCTTTTCTTGATCTCTTCTGCTTCTGTTAGGTCCTTACCATCTTTGTTTTTGATCATACCCATTTTTGCCTGGAATTTACCTCCGATGTTTCTAATTTTCTGGAAGAGGTCTCTTGTCCTTCCTATTCTATTGTCTTCTTCCACTTCCGCACATTGCTTGTTTAAAAATAATTCCTTATCTCTTCTGGCTAACCTCTGGAATTTTGCATTTAATTGGGCATATCTCCCCCTATCACTGTTGCCTTTTGCTTCCTTCTTTCTTGGGCTACTTCCAGTGTTTCAGCAGACAGCCATCTTGCCTTCTTGGTTTTCTTTTTCTTTGGGACGTTTTTTGTTGCCGCCTCCTGAACAATGTTGCGAACTTCTGTCCATAGTTCTTCTGGGACCCTATCTACTAAATCTAGTCCCTTAAATCTATTCTTCACCTCCACTGCATATTCCATAGGAATATTAGTGAGCTCATATCTAACTGATCTGTGGGTCTTCCCTATTCTCTTTAGTCTGATTCTAAATTTTGCAATAAGAAGTTCGTGATCTGAACTACAGTCAGCTCCAGGTCTTGTTTTTACCGACTGTATAGATGTCCGCCACCTTTGGCTGCAAAGGATGTAGTCAATCTGATTTCGGTGTCGACCATCTGGTGAAGTCCATGTATAAAGTCGTCTTTTAGGTTGTTGGAAGAGAGTGTTTGTTATGCACAGTGAGTTGTCTTGGCAAAATTCTATCAGCCTATGTCCTGCTTCATTTTGTTCTCCCAGACCATGCTTGCCTGTAATTCCAGGTGTCGTCTGACTACCCACCTTAGCATTCCAGTCTCCTGTAATGAAAATAACATCTCTTTTTGGTGTATTATCTAGTAGGTGCTGCAGATCCTCATAGAACTGATCTACTTCTGCTTCTTCAGCATCTGTGGTTGGGGCGTATATTTGGATCACTGTGATGTTAAATGGCTTACCCTGAATTCGAATTGAGATCATTCTATCGTTTTTTGGATTGTATCCAAGCACTGCTTTAGCCACTTTATTATTAATTATGAAGGCTACTCCATTTCTTCTGTGGTCCTCTTGTCCACAGTAGTAGATCTGGTGGTCATCTGATGTGAAGTGGCCCATCCCAGTCCATTTCAGTTCACTGACACCTAAAATGTCTATATTTAATCTTGACATCTCACCAATAACCACATCCAATTTGCCCTGGCTCATAGATCTTACATTCCAGGTTCCTATGGTGTGTTGATCTTTAGAACATCGGATTCGTCGTTCACCACCAGCACCGTCGGCCGCTAGCCGTCCTTTCGGCTTTGAGCTAGCTGCGTCATCACATCTGGGGCTAGTTGAACGTATCCTCTGTTCCTCCCCAGTAGCATTTTGACCATCTTCCGACCTGGGAGTCCCATCTTCCGATGGTATACCGACATATCTTTGGTTGTACTGATCCATTTAGTTTTCATGGCAAGAATACTGGGGTGGGTTGCCATTACCTTCCCCAGGGATCGTATTTAGTCTGACCTCTCTGCCACGACCTTCCCGTCTTGGGTGTCCCTTCACGGTTTAGCTCATGGTTTCATTGAGGTGCTCAAGCTCCAGCACCATGACAAGGTAACAATCTCCTTTGCTGGAGTAAAAGTAATACATGGCCCCAATTACTTAGTGGATTGAAGACCTGATGTTAACTGCTTCAGGGATGTGCTTGAAGGGTGATGCAGACATAAACCTAGTAATGTGTATCGATAGTATGTGTGTATTTGTCATTTAAATTTCTTCAGCTGCCTACCCATCCGTGACTCTGGGTTGCATAGAAGGTTTACAGCAGAGAAGCAATACATTAAAAGCCATAAATAACAAACCAGCATGCCAGAGGAAAGGGCCGTAATTGTTGAAATACATGAACATCTACTCCATAGCGAGTATACCTGCATCCTAGCCCAGAGCCTGGGGGAAAGCCGGGTCTTCAAGGCTTTCTTGAAGGACAGTAGGGTTGTGGTTATGTGGGTCAGAGAGGGAGGTGGATTGCTGTCCAGATGCTAGGCACCATTTCAGAGAAGGCATGCCTCCTGGGAGCCACAAGAGGGCGCTCCTTAACAAATGGAACCCAAAACATGCCAGCTTTGTCAGATCTTACAATATGTCTATGAAGGTTCTCAGTCATCCAGGTGGAATTGTCTGTAGCTTGAATCATGTCAACTGGATTTCTATTTTCTCAGTGGAAATGTTTCGCTCCTTATCCAAGGAGCTTCTTCAGTCTGAGCAAAGTTAGTAAGGGAATCCTTAAATATGTTTCTAGGGTGGCTGTGTGACCTTGCACCTGGGGCTAGGTCATGGTTATTTTGAGATGTTGTTTCTAAGTCCCTTTATCATCTAAAGGAGGATTGTTAAGATCACCATGCTGCTGTTGAGCTTGCGAAATGGTCTTAATCTTCCTAGGCACAGAAGACAAAGCAGGGAGGAAAATAGGGGAAACCTTTGTACAGGAGGATGGCCCAACACAGGAGAAGTAACACCACAGGACCAGAGTCAGCAGTTTATCTTCATCTAAAGGAAAAAGGACACTCATTTGAGGGCATTAATGTTCACATTTTAGACAGAGAAGATAGGTGGTTTGATAGAGGGGTCAAGGAATCCATTTATGCCAACTTGAAAAATCCTTCCTTGAATAGAGGTGGGGGCCTCAGGCACAATCTTTCCCCTATTTTCCTCCCTGCTTTGTCTTCTGTGCCTAGGAAGATTAAGACCATTTCGCAAGCTCAACAGCAGCATGGTGATCTTAACGATCCTCCTTTAGATGATAAAGGGACTTAGAAACAACATCTCAAAATAACCATGACCTAGCCCCAGGTGTAAGGTCACACAGCCACCTAGAAACATATTTAAGGATTCCCTTACTAACTTTGCTCAGACTGAAGAAGGTCCTTGGATAAGGAGCGAAACGTTTCCACTGAGAAAATAGAAATCCAGTTGACATGATTCAAGCTACAGTCAGATCTTACAAGGCAGAAATTTCTGGAGAAAGAAAGCTATATGTCAAATAGGGCTTTGTAGATGATAGTCAGCAGCACCTGAATTCTACCCAGAAGCTTACTGAATTATTATTTAATGCAGTGGGTTATGTTTGTGTAGCCTGAGGATGTTTCTTTGCTTAACTTTGTGGCTCTAAGATTGTAGGTCTCAGAATTAAGGAAATTATGTAGAATTAAGAAAAGATAACACTATTCATCCCCCCCCCCACTGATTACGTTTAAAAGGGATTGCTCAATTGGAATGCAACAGTTTAAAATGGATGTCATTTAAAATGAAGCCCCAACTTGAAGGTGATTGGCAGCAATTTTGAATAAAAAGAAAAGCAAGCAAGCGGCAAAAAAAAAAAAAAAAAAGAGACTACTGTGAAAGTTAAAATGATATCTGTCCCAGCCTCACCAAATGGACATGAAAAAAGCTTCAAGGCACTTTCAAGGTAAGTGGCACTTCTCTATCAATCGGGTTGCTAGATCAGGATTCTGGGTTTACGAAACTTGCCCTAAAATTGCTTTGAAATGGAACAGTTTTCAGAAGGAACTTCATTAATGTCTGCTAGAGTTAGGGATGGGGAGTACAGCATATTGAATAATAAACATTTGTCAGAATGACACTTCTTTCAGTGTCACATACTCACTGTAAGCCTGCAATCCCCACAGTAATTTTTCACAGTATTTCTTGAAGGCCCACTGAATGCTTGCTCTTCCAGCTCTGCATCCATGTTAATCATTTCTCCTGAGGTCAAAAGTTCTTCCTATAATCCACAGTCAACTCTCTTTGCACAACAAATTGCTTTAGGGCAGTGTTTTTCAAACTTGGCAATTTTAAGATGTGTGGACTTCTGCTCCCAGAATTCCCCAGCCAGCCCCTGGTGAATGTGGAAGGATGCATCCATAAAGCTTTCTTGGCAATAGTGTGAAAGTACTTTTCCACTGCATTCTTCCAGAATGTTTTTAGACTTCACAGTCTAGCTACTACATTCCTGGGATTTCCTGGTGGTTTTCTATCCAAATACTAAGCAAGTCTGACCCAGCTTAGGGTTTTTAAGATCATCCAGGATCAATGAGGTATGGTCACCTACCAGAGCCAAGAGTAGACCATAATTGACAATATTTCCAGCCCATGTGGCCAATGGGAAGACATAAGGAAAGTACTATGGGAAGGCTACCCCAACCATTCAATCAGGAGACCTCAACATACAAAGTTGTTGTATTAATTCTGATTGTCCTTGAGGACCAGATAATTGTCCATATTTGCATCTCTATGAGAGTCCAAGGTGGAGTACTTATGGGTTGAGAAGTTAAAGGAGAGATTTGTATAAACCCCCTTCAGTCAAGTGAAAGATACACGCTGAAATATGATGAGTGATAGAATGGCTTTCTAGGAATTTGAAAACTGGAAATGAAGCTGCCTGGCTCCACTGCTGCTGAGAAATTTCAGCACAGCAGCTCCCCCTATTGACCTCAAGGAGCGAAACGTTTCCACTGAGAAAATAGAAATCCAGTTGACATGATTCAAGCTACTCACATACCCAGTTGCACGGTCTCTTCCAGGTGTCCTTGAATTGCTTAGCTTCTCTCCCCTTGACAGATGTTGACGCAAAGGAAGCATTTTAGCTCTGCAGCACGAGGAGGAATCTTTTTGTGCTGAATTTTTCCTGTAAGAAGGGAGGACAAGGCCCCAACAACTTCACGTGCTTTTACAAATTGGCCGAGTCACAGACCTTTATACTATGTCCCAGATACTTTTTTTTTAAAGAAAACACTTAGTAGGATTTTTTTTTAACGAAGTGATGATAACTACATTGAGCTTTAGAATAAGGAGTTGATTTTTTTCCCCCAGTTGGGCTAAACCTGGATGACCTTTTGCTGCCGTTTAGTGGTCTCAAGGATTTTTGCTATGGTCCTGCTTTTAGGCCATTTCGATCACTTGGAATTTTGAGGCAATTCACAATGTGGGCACCATGATGGATAGACTACATAACAAACTGCAGGCGTTGCGTCCCGACACCACTTATAGCCTCTACCTTCCCTGCCTCCTCATACATACTCCATACCACCATCACAGCTTCCGTACCATAGCTCCATACCGAGTGTACAAACTAACTGGCAATTTTCAGATGTGTGGACCTCAGCTCCCAGAATTCCCCAGCCAGCCCCTGGTGAATGTGGAAGGATGCATCCATAAAGCTTTCTTGGCAATAGTGTGAAAGTACTTTTTGCCACTGCATTCTTCCAGAATGTTTTTGGACTCCACAGTCAATGAGCTGCCTCTCTACAGAACATATCCACAAGTGACAAAGTGCAAATTGATCCATGAGCCAAGATGCTTTGGGAAACAAAAAACGTTTTGCACCCTTCCTTCCAACAAGCTCAGTATCCAAGTGCAGCTTATATTAAGGTCTTATCAGAAAATTCAATCCAAGGACTTAAAAGAGTGGGATGATTAAGCCTTTTTAAAAATGCTCATCACAACACTAAAAGATGATTATATTAAAAGCATAACGTAACTGTAAGATTGATCCACTCGTATTTCAGTGGCCAGCTAGTTTGTTTGTTTGTTTGTGTGTGTGTGTGTGTGTGTGTGTGTGTGTGTGTGTGTATATATATATATATATATATATATATATATATATATATATATATTTCGACTTTTATCGCCGCACCATCTCCCCCAAAGGGGACTCTGGGCGGTTCTTTTGTGGAGTACATGATTACAAAATGATAATAAAGGGTGTTAAAAATGCATCTAACTTTTTCACATCTCAAATTCCATCATGAGAACAGAAACCTTGTTTTTTATCAGAGGCCATGGTATACCCAACTTCCATCACACAGTGTATACTTTTTTTTTTTTTTGGCGTAACTTGAGATACATAATTCATAACCTAACTTTTCTTTTATTTCTCTCCTTGATATTTTTCATTCCCTATGTCTTATGGTACTGTATGTCTACTTGGGAGTAAGTATTATGTTCCGTAGGATGACCACCTGGGTAGCAGTCATAATCCAGAGCAATACTGAGCCAGATCCAGTTGAGCCTATACGGGGACTGTTAGAGAACCATCGAGAGGCCTCTAGCTGCAGCGGCAGTAAAAAACCACAATACATGACACACACATGCACACAAAAGGCTGAGCTACGATGTCCATATTCAAGGGTTGTTGTGTTTTGTTTTGTTTTGAAACCAGTACCTAAATTGGAGGCTTGCTTTTTGCTCTGTGCTAAATGGCTCTACTGCCCCACCCCACAACGGCCCTGTAGCCAGCAGACTGCTCAATTCATTCACTGGACCAGGCTTATGGATGATGCAAAGGAGAATGGAGTTACTCTGCACCTTCACTTTCCTTGCATTTGGATACTCCAGCTAGTCATTGCAGAAAAGGAGGGCATTGGTAATCCATTAAAAATTGGCACAGAGAGGACATTTGACTATTATATTACAGCTTCTGGCCTAGCATGCCAGCAACGGGCTAAGGAAATGGACCTTATTAAACTATGTGGCCCAACAAGAGATGAATGCTTGGCAGCAAGGAAAGAGGTCCATTTGTGAATAAACTCCTTCTGCACCGAGAAGTAGAGCTGTACGGACCACCCGGATTTCTACCTTTTCTAGGGGCCTGCTGGGGGCTGCTACTCTGCATAGCAACATTTTACATAAGCGTTCTGTTTGGTGAGAAATTGCAGCAAAACTTAACTCCCAGGATGGGTTTCCCTTATGAATAATGCAGCCAAATGGTTTCTGCCAGGCTGTAGAACAGCTGAAGAATGGTTTGAAGTAGGTTCACAAAAAGCTTTTAGAAAAGATAGGAGAGACTTGGACAGACTCTTTTTCCTCCCTGCCGGGGCCTCAGCTTCCGCAGTGAGTGGGAGGGCTGATGCTCACATCTAATTCAGCCCTATTGGTATATCGCCTGGGAAAACATTCTATAGCCCGATGTTGGTTAAATTCTTAGAATATTGCAGTTCACACAGTAGAATGGAAACAGCTATGTACAATGGAGAGGTATCAACAGCCTGGGATAACCCCCTACATTTGCTGCAGAAGTAGCAAAAGAAAAATATCTTCTAGGAAGGAGAGTGTTCAGTGAGCAGGAGATACTGACTGGGAAGGGAAGGGAAAGGTATAAAAGTTGGGCTGGGGAGGAAGCACAGTGATTTAATGGTACCTGCCAGTTCACTGATTTACAGTTGCAATCGAAATTATTCAACCCCCATTGAAAATCAGGTTTATTGTCAAAATTTACAGACTTTCAGCTGTTTGCAATGAACAAATCAAACAAAAGCCATTGAAATAGCTCAACACAACGAATGCTTCAAGTGGTTTCCCCAAATTCAACTGAAAATGCAACTGATAATGACTTCTCCAGTCTCAAAATTATTCAACCCCTTCATGGCAAGCATCTTCAGTACTCTACTGAGCGCCCTTTTGCTGTTATGACCTGCTGCAAACAAGATGCATAGCCAGACACCAGCTTCTGGCAGTGTTCCTGAGGAATTCTAGCCCATTCCTCATGAGCAGTGGCCTCCAGTTCAGTAATATTCTTGGGTTTGCGTGCTGAAACCGCCTTCTTCAAATCCCACCAGAGATTTCCTATGGCAGGGCTTTCCAAAGTTTTCCCACGGCGACACACCAACCGCCATTGGTGTGCCGCCGCGGGAAAACCCGGAAGTGCCGCCGTTGCGGCAGCGCGCAAAACCCCGGAAGCGCTGCTGCCACTTTTGGTTTTTGCGCGCCGCCATTGGTGTGTCGCCGCGGGAAAACCTGGAAGCGCTGATGATGATCAGTGCTTCTGGGTTGTGTGGCGACACACCAGACTGTGTGTGGCAACACACTTTTGTGTTGTGACACACAGTTTGGAAAGCTCTGTCCTATGGGGTTCAAGTCAGGTGACTGTGATGGCCACTGTAGAATCTTCCAGGACTTTTTCTGCATCCAAGCCTTAGTGGAATTTGAGGTATGCTTGGGATCATTGTCCTGTGGAAGGTCCAATGACGCCCAAGCTTCAGCTTCCTTACAGACGGCATGACGTTTTCTCCTAGGATTTCCTGATACTTCAATGAAGCCATCTTGCCTTCCACACGCTGCAGGTTTCCAGTGCCAGAGGATGCAAAGCAGCCCCAGATCATCACTGAGCCACCACCATGCTTAACTGTAGGCAGAGTGTTCTTTTCAGCATATGCTTCATTCTTCTTCCTCCAGACATACCGCTGATCCATCAGGCCGAAAAGGTTGTTTTGTTTCATCGCTCCACAGAACAGAATCCCAAAACTTCTGTGGCTTATTTATATGATTGTGAGCATATTGGAGCAGACTTTTCTTGTGCTTTTGGGTCAGTAGTGGTGTACATCTTGGAGTTGTGGCATGGACACCTTCTGTGTTTAGTACGCACCTTACTGTGCTCAGTGAAACTTCAGTGCCTGTTGCCACCAACTCTTGCTGCAGGTCTTTTGCAGTCACTCAAGGGTTTCTCTCAACCTGCCTTCTCAGAAATCTGGTTGCAGCCATTGACAGCTTCCTTTTTCTGGCCAGTCCAGGTAGTGTAACCACTGTTCCTTTAACTTTGAACTTGCGAACTATGCTTCCAATGGTGTCTCTAGGAACATTCAGTGCCTTCACTATCTTTTTGTATCCTGTTCCTTGTTTGTGAAGGGCGATGATCTCTTCTCTTACCTTTTTGGACCATTCTTTTGACTTAGCCATATTTCTAACAGGCAGTCAAACGTGACACTCAACAAACCCCTAGCCAGTTCAGGTATTTCATGTGTTCCAGCTCAAGCACACCTTGTGCAACTAATGAAGCCCTTGATTAGTTGCATCAGGTGTGCTTGAGACACCACCTGTGTGCTGTTCTGACGGATTCTATTCAGGGGGTTGAATAATTTTGAGACTGGAGAAGTCATTATCAGTTGCATTTTCAGTTGAATTTGGGGGAACCACTTGAAGCATTCCTTGTGTTGAGCTATTTCAATTGCTTTTGTTTGATTTGTTCATTGCAAACAGCTGAAAGTCTGTAAATTTTGACAATAAACCTGATTTTCAATGGGGACTAAATAATTTCGAGTGCAACTGTACTTTTTCCAGCTGGCATCTGTGTACTGAACTTTCTTTAGGCAGGCTCTGGCCTGAGAGAGCTTTGAAAATTCTTGCCACACCCCAGCCATGCTGTGTTTCAGTGTACAATTTTATAGAAATTACATTCCTGTGACAACACTCCTTGGTCTAGTGGTTAAGGCAACGGGCTAGAAACCAGGAGACTGTGAGTTCTAGTCCCGCCTTAGGCATGAAAGCCGGCTGGGTGACCTTGGGCCAGTCACTCTCTCTCAGCCCTAGAAGGGAGCCAATGGCAAATGAGGAGACAGTTGTAGTCCCGCCTTAGGCATAAAAGCCAGCTGGGTGACCTTGGGCCAGTCCCTGTCTCTCAGTCCAACTCACCTCACAGGGTTGTTGTTGTGGGGAAAAGAGAAGGAGGAAGGAGTATTTGGCATGTTCGCCACCTTGAGTTATTTATAAAAATAATAAAGGCGGGATATAAATGAATGAATGAAAAACCAAATTATCTTGATTAATTGGCATATTCAGACCACCCACCTGATAACAGATTTGCTTAATCGGTGAAGGGGCAGCAAATGAACATGACCAGCAATTCTTTTTTTTAAAAAATTAATTTTTGTTAAAGAAGTTTTTTGCAAAGTAAAAACAATATGAATTTAAAGACAAAAGAAAGTAAAGTAAAAGAAAAGTGTTAATAGAAATGAAAGACAAAAGACAAAGAAAGAAAAAGAAAGATATAAGGAAGTGGCTTCCGATCTTCTTTACAGCAGTTATAAATGCATTTATATTTTATCCTCTCTCTCTTAAGGTTACATCATGGCTCCCTTCTTTCCATATTCTACCTTTTCTAATAATCAAACCCATAAATCACAAGTTCATTTTTTTCAGTTTTCAGCAAAAAGTCCATAAAGGGTTTACAGTCACCAACAAATGTAGTTATTGTCTTTTCCTTAATCAAACAACACACCCAGGTCTTCCAAACAGCAGGTGAAGATTGTTTGTGGGTTTTACCAGTGTCCCCTAGATTGGAATTCACATGACTTAGTAATGCCCCCCTCAAAATCCCCTTCAGGAAGTGGGTTCACCATTCTGAGTTAGACAAGACAAATGTTGGATTTGGACACACTGGATACATTTCCAAAAATCAAAGCTCCATTTCCGACATTGGTAGAGCCTCCAATACATATCACTGTATCATGGTGCTACCTGAAATTCACTACGTGCTACTTGAATGATTAACTCATCTGTCTGACAGAACCAGTAAACTGGAGCATTTTTTTCAAAATTATTTCCTTCCTTTCCTGTATTCCTTTAACTTTGTTGCATTTGTGTTATTTCTATATTGTGAGCTGCCCAGAGTCATCCTGGAGTCGGGTGGCACTGAAGTAAAAATAAAATAAAATAAATATCACAACCCATGGAATATATTCCTCCAGCTATTAAATCTACAACCAAGGGTGCTATGTGTAAGGAAGATGTCAGAAATTACAGTGTAGCTCAAAACTGGATAACCATTAGGCAAGTTCAGGAAACATGCAATCAACTGATGTTAATACTATTATTGTTCTGAATCAAATATTTTCTGAATCAAATCAGATTTGATTTGAAAGATTGGACACATTCCAATGTTTGGGTGTTTGATT
Source organism: Charina bottae (assembly GCA_023362775.1). Classification (NCBI taxonomy): domain Eukaryota; kingdom Metazoa; phylum Chordata; class Lepidosauria; order Squamata; family Charinaidae; genus Charina; species Charina bottae. Next base: position 73,302,931 of record JALMGJ010000005.1, on the reverse strand, counting down.
TATTTATTTGTTTATTTTCTATCCCTTTATTATTTTTATAAATAACTCAAGGCAGCAAACATACCTAATACTCCTTCTTCCTCCTATTTTCCCCACAACAACCACCTGTGAGGTGAGTTGGGCTGAGAGAGAGTGACTGGCCCAAGGTCACCCAGCCGGCTTTCGTGCCTAAGGCGGGACTAGAACTCTCAGTCTCCTGGTTTCCCATTGGCTCCTTCCTAGGGGGGGGTGTCTGGCCCAAGGTCACCCAGCCGGCTTTCATGCCTAAGGCGGGACTTTCTATGGTTTGAATTTAAAATTAATATATTTTAAAACACTACCTTATCAGGAAATTTTAGCCATAATTAATACATTTTTAAGTTTGATGTTGCACAATTGGGCCAAAATTCAGCTCCGTCATTCCATTATGAATTCTGGTTCATGCTGCAAAAATAGTTGAGGCCAGTTAGGTTTGAAATGTAGTAGCAGGGCAACGAAGTACTAGCACAACTACCCATTCCAATAAGATGAAATCCTGTTTGTTCCACTGCAGGTTTTTCCTATCTACCTAGAATCCTCTTTTGAAGTCATGCACATAGATCAAGAAAACTGACTTATCAATGAAGTTGTAATACTGTTTGTGACCTTTCTCTGAAAAGGCTTGTCCGTGAAACAGAATCTCCTTTCTTGCCTGCCAATAACCAATAGGATTTTGGTTGATATGTGATACCAATTGTGGCAAGGAGCTAAAGGCAACACTCCTATTTCCCCTGCATTCTTCTTCCTCCCTTGGTTATCCTGCAATGAAACCATTCCTGGATAACTATCTTTGGAAGCCTAAATATGCATTATATAAATGTGCACAACTTTTATTTAGAGATACCGGATGCCAGTTGGATTCTATAAATGACATATGAATGAAAAAGGTCATGCCACAATTCATCAAGCAAGATTCTTCCCAATATAGTTTTTATTTAGAACCTTTTTTTACATTAAAATGCTATTATGAAAAAGGAACACAGTAAGGCAATTTGTACAACATTGTAAGCGTAAGCCCAAATGCTTGTTCATGCTTCTCACCCACCCTCGCTCGCAGCAAGTTATGTTCTGGCTCTTAAAGCAATGGAGAAGGAAGAAGCACTAGATCTTAATTGGGTAATCAGAGATAGAGGACATCAAGGTGAGAAGTGGGTTTATCACAATAGGCTGAAAACTTTTCTTCAATGATTGGAAAGTATCTGCCTACTAACAAAACTGTTGTTCCCCAGTAAGAGAGGCTTTATTTTTTTTACATGAAAAAGAAAAATCAACCTTAAGTTTCATTGATTCAGATATTTAATTTTTATGAGCAATAAGTGACTATGTTCTGGTTCTTAAATGTTCTAATGCAGAGCTTTCCAAACTGTGTGTCGGGACACGTTAGTGTGTCAGCTACAGTGTCTGGGTGTGTCGCGGCTGCTGCTGCTGCCTCCGCCTCCGAGCCCTGCCAGGATTCCACGCAGGTCCTAGTGCCTGCCTTATGCCCTGCTGTAAGAGTGTGTCGCGAAATGATGCTCTCCTGTGTGTGTCACGAAATGATGCATGTCTAAAAAGTGTGTCACCAACATGAAAAGTTTGGAAAGCTCTGTTCTAATGCTTCTGTAGCACCATCACGTAGTTAGTATTTTAAGCTAACACAGAGGAATTCCTCCTTAGTTATGTTCGTTTCAGGAAAGTTTGTGAAATCTTATCCCATGTCTCAAAAACCATTGTATTTTTTTTCCTATTTATGGTTTTTATGGGGAGAAAGTACATGGCCTGAAAGTACAAAGTAGATTTTCAACTGGAATTTTCTGTTTCAGAAACAATATTTAGAAAATCAAGCAGCAAACACTGAAATAGTCAAACACTTACCTGTTCTGAACAGACACTTGGAACAAAACATTAATTTTCTCCAGGGGAGGATGGTTCAACTTACATTAGCGGCTTTACCTCACTATTTAAAAGTGATGTGTCCGGTCATCACCTCTTAAATGAAAACTGACCTCTCCTCACCCCATTTCTATAGTCTTAAATTCTGTAAGATGAAAGGCTTGCCATTTCATTCACATAATGGAACAATGCTCTGCATGCAAGAAAATCAAAGAGCATTCCAACTCTTCACTGGAGGGTGCGAATGTGTTCCTGACTTGCTGGTTAAAATGAGTTTAGGAACTGCGGTTCTAAGTGATTGACAGCAGTGGATTATTTCCAGTACTGATTTTCTGCTGTTGAGAAGAGTGAGTGAAAAGGACTCCTTTTGAATTGTATCTTGCAAGAGAAAGCGTATGGATGCACTTTAATCAAGATGAAATTTGCCATTTTGCAGTTCTTTTCAGAACTTTAAGTTACAGAAAGAAAACTGCTTAACTAGGTATTTACCCGCAGTTTAAGCATAATGCAGAGCATCAAAGGGCAGCTCTAATGGACTTGGCACGTCTTCCATCCACATTTCCCTCAACATGAGGTTAGCACCCTGATCAAAAGTGAATTAACATCAGTAGAGTTTTCTAAGAGGACAACCATTACACTTATAACACTTCTGCTTAACTTATACATACTCTTTTGGCAATACAATCCATAAGATTATTAAACCAAAGTACTTTAAATTTAGAACAGTTACTAAGAGCAAAGTTGTTCAAACAAGTTTAAGTGCTTCAGCTGCATTTCATACTGCTGTAACTTTTAAGATATGCCTAAATTGAATCCAGGGCCAGTTTGGTATAGTGGTTAAGGCATCAGGCTAGAAACCAGGAGACCATGAGTTCCAGTCCCACCTTAGGCACAAAGTCAGCTGGGTGACCTTGGGCCAGTCTCTCTCTCTCAGCCCTAGGAAGGAGGCAGTGGCAAACCACTTCTGAAAAACATTGCCAAGAAAACTGCAGGGACTTGTCCAGGCAGTCTCGAGAATCGGACATGATTGAACGGATTAAAAAAAATTGAATCCATTTCTTCTATTTAAGAATCTGAGTTTCCCTATACATAGTGATGTCGTTCAGGTTGTTATGTGTAAAACTGATTTGGTTGTGCACTCCCTCTAGCTCCAGCACAACTGGAGATCAGAAATGCTTGCTTTTAATTGTCATCTGTATCCTTATTTAAACATATTGTGGTACATTATACAGTGAGAAAAGTAGTTTATTAAAGTATTTCCAATCTAAACAATAGTTAAGGTGGATATACCTTAATCAAGTTGGGTCAGGGGAAAAAATTCCTTAGACCTGGAGATCTGCTTCAGGTCAGTGTACAGAATCAGTTAAATGGTCCAATAGTTTAATTCAGCTTACTAGGTCCATTATCCATGTAGTTGGCACTTCATTTCAAGTATATCTCATGCTACAGCTTCATCTGATGGTTTTTAATGCAACCTTTCACATGCTTGTTGTTTAAAACTTGGAAATATCCTATTCTTCCTCTGCATCGCACCAATCTGACCATGTCCACCAGGTTTTCAGAAGTTAATGTTATGAAATACTGTACTCTGAAAATTAATAAAGTTCTTATAAAAAAAGAAGTTATCTTATAGAAAAAGAAGTGATTTGTGTTGTTCTGGACATTAAATATTCTTCCATACCCTCCCAAGGATATAAAGATGAAGACAGAAACATTTGTAAAGCAATAGACCAGTGCTTTCCAAAGTGCCGCCATTGGCGACACACCAATGGCGGCAGAGGTGGCGGCGTGCGCACGTGCACGGCGTGCGCGCAGTGGCGGCGTGCACGGCAGTGGCGGCCTCGCTAAAACACAGAAGCGCTGATGGCACGCCCCTGCTGCCGTGCACACTGCCGCCCCTGTGCCGTCACTTCGCGTGCCCCCGTGCCGCCGCTTCGCGACACACTAAACCAGGGCTTTCCAAAGTTTTCCAATGGTTGGTGTGTCGCCGCGGGAAAACCCGGAAGTGCCGCCGTTGCGGCAGCACGCAAAAACCCGGAAGCGCTGCTGCTGCTTAAATATTCTTTATTGTTGGTGTGTCGCTCCGGGTTGTGTGGCAACACACCAGACTGTGTGTGGCGACACACTTTTGTGTCGCCACACACAGTTTGGAAAGCTCTGCACTAAACTGTGAGTTGCAACACACTAAAGTGTCACGACACACAGTTTGGAAAGCTATGCAATAGACCATTCTGGAAATGCCTTGACTACACAGAATCTAGAGCATGCCTATCCTTCACTAGGGCTGTACTCAGAAGACAGAAAATGCTTTGCAAGTATGTAGAAAACTCCAGCAAATAAAGGCTAACGGGCTTTCTTGTTCCTGCAGTGTCATGAACTAAGTTCCCTTCTCCCAATCCCCAAAGCAGTTGTGCACTAAAAAAGGCATAATAAGCTGGGGTGTGTGGAAAACCCAGATAAATAGTTTATTTTAGAAACAGGGAAAAAATGAGCACCGGCTTGAAACATGTGGAAATGGAACCACTGGGACTCAAGAGGAACTGTGAAAGCATTTGATTCCCTGATATTTTTGTGCATTATTTGAATTACAAAGATGGGAGAACTCACTTCATGGCTAAAATCCATATTATGCATTGCCTTCAGAGGCATCTGCAGGAGGTGGTAAAAAAAAATCAAGATAGTGGTCATGATCATACAGTTGCCATCTTGACTTTTCTTCACACCCTCCCCTCAACACCTCTGTTTGTCTTTTACCTGATCTGGCTATTTTTCAAGTATGAAAATGAAGCAGCATTCATGGATACAAGAGTCTTCATTTTTCCTTCAAACTTCGCTCAACACTGAATGATTTTACTAAAACATGCAGCTTGTTGCAATTTGGGAAAGCAAGCCTTATTTGATGGTCATGCTACAGAGCCAAGATGATATTTATTGCTCTCAGATGAACCTTGGATTAAGCTGGAAGGCCTTACAACTAAGCAAGTTCAAGTGAAGCAAGAGGTCCTTCTCAGGGGCCCAGCAAAACAGCTTCTTCTGTTTAGAAATACTGGTTTAACAACTAATGAAAATCAATGTATCTGAAATTATTAATCATCCCTCTTTATTCAGCTGTAACTCTTAGAAAGATTAAGAATGCTAAAAACTCTTAGTGGAGGCCTCTACAAAAAAATTAAATAAAGCCTGAAATGGAAAAGTAGAGCTTGTGTGTATGTGTATATATAAGCTTTCCAGAATTATGTGTGCTAAATATTTCAGATACCTTCCTGTGTGAACAGAGACTTAGTTTAAAGGCTTGTATCAGAGACAACGTGCACCTGGGGTTCACAACATAACCATTCTCCACACCACAAAAAACTTTCAAAAGATTTAGTATTATAAATATATTCTCTTTTTCACAAAGCCCCTCCACTGGAAAATAAATTTCGGTATTGTTGGTATGGAAGTATGCGTTTTATCCTACAAATGGTTTCATACAAATTCAGACTCCCTAAATAAGGCACAGTGCTTTGTGTTTAAGTCAAAACTGATCTTGTCTCCATGCCTTCATGGGGATTATTATTCACTATAAAATCAAAGCAACTGTACATTTTAAATTATGTTGAATCACAATGAAATTTTAAAAGATGAGTCATACCTTTAAAAAAAGTCATTTTCCACCACCCTCCCCCGCAAAGGTATCCTCCGGCATACGCAGTTGCAGAAAGAGCAGAACTGCGGTTCTGTTCAAGCCATTTACATGTGCACAATTAGTGGCTCATTTCTTGGAATTAGCTCCGTTTATTTGTGAGGCGTAAGAAAAAAATACATTTGGGGAGGAATTTGTGTCTGAAGTTTTATGGCACTGGTAAAACCAGCCAGGAACAGACAATTTGAAGTTAAGGCCCAGGAGCTCAACCGGCTTGGAGTGGGACCTTTGACGTCAATCACGTCTGGCTTACAAGCTCTTAGGACCGTTTTATAGAAGTGGCCAGGCATTCAAAACAGAAGAAACAGAAGTAGATGTGATATATAATATCTTACCATCCAAGCAAAGTCCTTGACAGATGATGAAAAGTTCATATATCCATTCTGCTTTCTCCACAAGTTTAGTGTCTCTACAGAAGAATCTTTTAGCCATGACATTGGACAGACATTAGAAATGAAATATATTTCTCGATAAAAACATTTAAATGGGTATATTTGCAAAAATACTTTGTCCATAGATAAAATATTTGTCCATAGATGAAATAGTGATTGGCACTGGAGACAAAAGTTGGAGTGGAGTATTAGTGTAAACTATCAGTGTTAATCAAGGCAATGAGGAAGGGAAAAGTAATTTGCACTAAAAAAATAAAAGGGGATTGGTATCATTCAGACTCCGATAAGGCACACGGTCTTCGAAACTCTTGCCCACGCTCATGGATCCATTTATTGGAGACTAAAAAAAGAAGAAAAGGATATATTTATTAGTTCATTAAATTTCCATCCTGTCTTTCCTTCAGAAGCTCAAGGCAGTGTGTACAGCATTTGTTCCTCCAATTTTTCCCTCCAATTTTTCCCTACAGCAACCAGTCAAAAAGGTAGGTTGGGCTGAAAGACACTGACTGACCCAAAATTAGATAGTGAGCTTTCATGGTTGAGGGTGGACATGAACCTGGTTCTCCCCAGTTCTAGTCCAAAACCATAACCCAGAGCTTTCCAAACTTTTCATGTTGGTGACACACTTTTTAGACATGCATCATTACGCGACACACTCTTACAGCAGGGCACAAGGCAGGCACTAGGACCTGCGCGGAATCACAGCAGGTTTGGAGGCAGCAAGGCACAAGGCAGGCACTAGGACCAGCGTGGAATCCTGGAAGGGCTCTAGGCAGCAGCAGCCGCGACACACCCAGACACTGCAGCCGACACACTAACATGTCCCGACACACAGTTTGGAAAGCTCTGCCATAACCATTTCACCATACTGGTAATTCACACCTGGTTATATTTAATGAACAATCTAACTATAAAAGTATCATGATAAATTGTATCATACTTATTATTGGGAGGAGGAGAATTAGGGTGCTATGCTCTGGCCATACCTTAGGTGTCATACTCCACCCCCAATCCATTTCCACACAGCCCACACTGCAAGGTGTGGACTAAACAACCTCTCCTCACCGCTTGCAACGGGAGAAAGCAAAATAAAAACAAAAGCTTGCAAGTGTGTTTCCATTCCGATCCCACCCCCCATAGAGTGTTTAATAAGTCCTTTTACTTGGGACATTTCAAGGATGTTCCATATAGGATTTAAAACATGACTACCAAAATCTTATCTTTCAAATTTCACACGTACCCCATTTGTTTCCAACTAATACTGGACATGCGGCGTGCCTGGTGCTGTAGTCTCCTTCACCACTTGGAAAAAGATTGTACCAAAATACCGCCGTTCCCTGATAAAACACAAAGTAGCAGCAACTCATTCTGTGGTTAACGTCTGAAAAATGCAAGACTAAAGAGGGCGTACAAAAAGTAAATACTCTCCAAGTGGCCAAAAGGATGTGGCAAAGCACCGTCCATCACCCCCTGCCCTGGTTTCTAGTATTCCTCAAACGCTACATTTCAGGGGGTGTGCAAAATACAGGTAGTCCTCAGTTAGCAACAGTAATTGGGACCGGAATTTCCATCGCTAAGCGATGCAGTCATAAAGCGCGACATCATGTGACCGCATCGCTTAGCAATGGCAATTCCAGCAATCCCCACTGCTGTCATTAACCGAATCCCACCCAGTCATTAGGCGAAGACCCACCCCAATTCAAGCCATTCCCGGCTTGGTCCCTCCCAGCCCCGAGCCTCAGTAAGGTAAGGGACTGCCTCCTCTTCCACTCCCCCCATCCGCCTATCTCTCCCCCATCTCTGCCCTTTTGGCCACCCTGCGCTCTGCTGGCTCTGCCGCACTGCCAGCCCCAGCTGACCTTCGCCATCTTCTTCCTCCTGCTGCTGACGAGGCATGCCCGGCCTGGCCCTTAGGGAGGCAGCTGCTGGCCACACCAGGCCTTCTTCCCGAGGACACGTGCAACCTTGTCCAAATTGCGTGTGGCTTTCTCGTGAGGCTTTGGAAGTGGGGCGCTGGGCAGCAGGTCCGGCAGAGGCGGCGGAGTACGGGGCAGCCAAAAGGGCAGAGGTGGGGGGAGACAGGTGGGTGGGGGGAGTTGAAGAGCCCCTGCAGTCCTAAATGCAGGCGGGCTGCCAAGCGCCCAAATTTTGATCATGTGACCACGGGGGCGCTACAACGGCTGTAACTTTGGGGACTGGGAGTAACTACCATTCATTCACCATTCATTAATGAGACCTAATAGCCTGCAGCTGTCCTATATTTCCTCTAAAACCCAGCTCTATTTTTCTTCCAAAACCCAACTCTATCTTTCTGTATCGATTGTTTGCAAAAAGGAGAAGACACCATAACCTTTATGAGGTAAGTGGACAGAATGGTCAGGCATGGTCACCATATGTGCACGCCTTCCACTTACCTTCTTTGGCCAAACACTAGCTCCGACTTCAGGGAATACGGTTGCTCCTCCTGCTGCCACATCACTCATCTGAAAAGGAGAAAGGGTGACTATCCATTGACAACTCTCTTTTACCCATAATCGGAAAGTAATCCCACAGGTTCCACCAATGATCTGGTAAACAAATAGGCAGTTTTGATGGCACCAAATTATTTATGCTAATTATTCAAAGATGGCAAAAGGCTCCAAAAGTTCTTTACTTGCGAAGATGGCAAATATAGTTCAGTATCTACAGGGGTACATATATGCTGACCCTATGTAGCTGATGGAAACTGTACTGTGGGTTATTGACCAAGGGAACAGCCTCTGAGATTGTGGTGGAAAACTCAAAGAAAATGTTTGCCCCATGGACATTTACTCTGAAGAAGACAAATTCCATGTTGGGGAAATCAGGAGGAAAGGAATAAAAAAAGAAAACCACCAACATCCAATGTCTTTGTAAAGCTTACGATATAACTGGAGATGGCTAGCACCTTAGATTAGCTCTGAGGTGCCCTTTTTTACAAACTTAAGAATATTCTGCCATTGGATCTCATGTTATTCATTATTATGTATTTTATTTTATTTATAAATGTATATTAACGATTTTAATTCTGTTGTAAACCGCCCAGAGTCCCCCTTGGGGGAGTTGGGCGGTGATAAATCCAATAAATAAACAAATAAACAAATAAACAACCAACCAACCAACCAACCTGATTTGGTGTATTTTGCGCTTTTGTGATTGGCATAAAAATATTGTAAGACAAGAAAAAGGGCAAAAAATGATAATGAATTGTCTGAAACAACATCATAATGAGAAAAAAGTGAAGAAAGGTGAAGGAAAGGGGACATGACAGTTATAAAGAAAGTCAATCAAGAGATATTTTTTCCATTTTCTCAAATCTAGAATGGAGATCTTCCAATGAAGCTGAATGATAGGAGATTTAGGACAGGCTAAAGGAAGTGTGTATGAGACAATGGCCCCTTCTTATGAATACCTCCAATATCAGAGCCAATATGACTTTCAATACCTACTTGCTGAAAAAAACATAGAGTAGGAGGAAATCTTTTGCTCATGCTTCCTTGATGGGTTTCCCAAAAGCGTTTGGCTGGAGACCATGCTAACAGAATAATGGCTTAGTCCTTAGTCCATAGCACAATGATAAGCCAAATGTTTCACATGTAGAAAGTTCTAAATCTTCAATTAAAAGTTAAAACTGAAGTCTTGTACTGTGGAAAGTGTGGCTCTCTGCTTGACAGAGTTTGGAGAAGTGCTATCATTTAGAGTTGACAGCCTTAACTAAATGTGCCAATGCTCTGACTCAGGATATGTCTACCAGCATAGTCTGGTACACACAGCGCTGGATGGGATAACCTTTGATTTGATCAAGCACACCTATTGCGTTCTTACTGGATATTTACGATAAACAGTGTCTAGCTAGGGACACAGTTTTTATAAAATCAGTCCATTCCTTTTACTGTAAAAATGTAACTCATAATGTATGACAACACACAATGTTTCTCCCAAATTGCTCACCATGCACTGTATAACACACTTGTACTTCTATGGTACCATAACTTAAATTGGAACAATACAAAAAACTCTGTGTATTCTTCAGCAACTCATATTTTCTCTCTCATTGAGATAAATTCCTTGGCTGCATTAGGAGTTTGGACATCCTAATATCTTATCTTACTTACATAGAATAGCCACGTAGCAATTCTATTGCCTGTACCCAGTTCTTTAAAGGCATCTGGTTCATCTTTCTGTGTTCAAAGACATAGATGGTATTATAATATGAGTAAAACAACAATGGCACACAGGAGAAACATTTCTGAATATAATTCTTCTTCGAATGTATGAAAGGGAAGAAAAAACTGTAGCAGGGTTTTCTCCTTGAAGTTAAAATTTTTCTATTCAGGTAATAAATCTTTTGAATAGCTGGATTATACAGTTAGAACACAAAATTCTTAAGACACAAAGCATGCTTTTGTTATTCCTGAACATTATATACAAAGGGAAATCTCTTTAAATGTGCCACTTACTTGTTGAAAGCTCTCTTCTTTTTAGGGTTGGATAAAGAGAGCCTATGTTCATGAAGTTGATCAGGAACTTTTTTGGAAACCCACCCCAACAATGCCCCTTCCCAAACCGACAATGCCAGAGATATTTAGCAACATCCTATGCATTTTTGTCATCTTTGCACGAGGTCACTGAAAATTTTCACTTTTTGGCAACTGCGTAACATTCCAGCCATTTTGAGCCACCACATTATTAATGCCTGTTACAGAGCATGGATAATCTTCTACCAGATGTTATATCCTATTTTTCCTATTTTACAAGATCTGATGTGTTTTGGAGAATTCATTATGCAATTGTCTTTAATCATCTCCTGTTGACATTTTTAAACCCAGTTCTATTGCTTTTATGCAATTTGCCAAATTTGACTGGATGTACAGTCAGACTAGAAAAGTTGCTGTGATATAAAGTCTACTTAAGGTACTACTATTCCAATACCACAGGCATTACTGAAGGAATACTACTCTAAAGCACAGGAGCTTTTTCAGAAAGCCCACGAAGAAGCAATAATCAGTAAACGGGGCAGTCATATGCAAATCTCTTTGGGCACAAACAATTTCCAGTGCACTAGAGTTCCTATGAAGCAACCTCTCCTACATCTAGAAATAATTTAAAGAAATCCAGACAACAAGGGATTGTTTGCTGTCTACCAACTACAATTCAAGTCAACCAAATACCTAAATTATACTTGACAGCTTAAGCAAGTTATGCCAATGCAAACATAATGTCTTTCATCCTAGAATTACAAGACAAACTTTTTCATGCTGGTAAAACCTAATTACTTTCATATGCACATGTTTAAAATTGTCTGCAGTGCTTCTTCCATAAGTACTAGTAAGTACTGAACTAGCTTCCAGCCCTATGCCCAACTTAAAAGGCAGATTTTATCTTTAAACGGCTTGGAACCACCTCATCTGCAGGAAACACTTCTCTATGAATACTTTCCGGGATAGATCTTCTTTAGAAGCCCTCCTCCAGGGGGAGAGAAACTTTTTAGTGGTGGCTTATTATTATACATGCATCCCAGAGGAGTTTGTTTGACACCTGCACTCTAATATTTTTGGAACCAGGCTTAGACCTTCTATTAGCTATTTTTTAATCTTAATTGTTTTAGAAGCTAGAGGTAGTCCTTGACTTATGGCCATTTGTTTAGCAACTGTTCAAAGTTACGACAGCGCTGGAAAAAGTAACTTACAACGGTCCTTGCACTTATGACCACTGCAGTGTCCCCGCGGTCACATGATCAAAATTTGGGCGCTTGGCAACCAGCATGTATTCACGACGGTTGCAGCATCCCGGGGTCACGTGATCACCATTTGCGACCTTCCCAGCTGGCTTCCGACAAGCAAAATCAACGGAGAACCGTGTGATTCGCTTAACAACCATGTGGTTCGCTTAACAACTGCCGCAAAAATATAGTAAAATCAGGTGCGGTCATGTGATGCCTCGCTTAATGACTGCACCACTTAATGACAAATTTTCGGGTCCCTATTGTGGTTATAAGTTGATGACTACCTGTATAGAAGCTGGGATATCTCTTGATTCATGACGTTTCTGCTGATGGTGATTTATTAGATTTATCTTCTACTGACAGTTTTAACACTGACTTTACATTTCATGGTTTTCTTTCTTATGAATCACTATTTTACTGCAAGCAACCCTGACAAATTCTGTTAGTGGCTGGAATAAAAAATTAATTAAATAAATATTAAAATGAAATAAATTGGGCACTATGTAGCATAGAGGAATTTACAACAGAACACTGTAGAAATTCAAAGGTGCACTGCAAAAATATTAGGGCAGAAATTAATTCATGCATGAACACAAAAATGTATACAGTATTGCAAGTTAATATACTGTTGATTTGTAAAGTACATCAGAGGTTTTTAAGCAATAGAGTGAATCCAAGTTTTATCTTGTGTTAAGACAAGAATTTTTAAACTACTGTCTGAGGGGTTGGTTCAAGAAAAATGTTAATTGAAAAAGTTACTTTACACAAGTGCTCAGTAAATCACCATCTGAATTTATCTGCATCGTTTGGATTAAAAGAAAGCTCACCAAGAAAAAAATGCAAATAGGCATTAAAAATGCAGATATACTGACACTTCAAAATGATTTGATTTTTTTTATCAGTGCAACACTAAACAAACTGGGTATGAACTGTGATTGTTTTAATGAGCTAAATTTGATAAAATATAGTTAAAACAAAAAAGCTCACCACTGGTTTTATCTATATGTCACTGATACTACAACATAAAGCTGCTTTATTATTCCAAATGGTTCAGCCATCTTTTTCTGTAAAGCAGTTTCTATGAAGTGACTCTTTTCACTCTTTCCTTCACTTAATAGTTAATTGCAATTGGCTATTTTTTAATTGTTCAAATGGTAGTTTACGAGGCTTGATCCATTCAGATGGATTAGATGACTCCATAGCCCAAATTTAACACAGATATACAGGTAGTCCTCACTTAACTACCACAGTTGGGACCGGAATTTTGGTTGCTAAGCGATGCAGTCATTAAGTGAATCCGATCTGATTTTACGACCATTTTTGCGGTGGTCATTAAGCAAATCACATGGTCATTAAGTGAACCACGTGGTTGTTAAGCGGATCACGCAGTTCCCCATTGATTTTGCTTGCCAGAAGCCGGCTGGGAAGGTTAAAAATGGTGATCATGTGACCGTGGGACACTGCGACGGTCATAAATGTGAGCCGGTTGCCAAGCAGCCAAATCGCAATCATGTGACCGTGGGGACGCTGTAATGGTCATAAGTGTGAGAACTGGTTATAAGTCATTTTTTTCAACACCCTTGTAAGTCTGAACTGTCACTAAACAAATGGTTGTTAAGTGAGGACTACCTGTAGTCCACAATTTTAATTCAGGGCCAGTTTATGAGAATCAAAGATTGTAAGTGCGAGAACTGGTCATAAGTCGTTTTTCAGCACAATGAAAGTGCAAACCACCGCTAAACAAATGGTAATTAAGCGAGGACTATCTGTAAGACATTTTTGCCAGTGCCCAAAAAGCCTAAGCGTTGCAAAAAATTTTCTTCACCCATCATTTTACTTGCCCGAGCAAAGTCATAGTGGGGCTCATATTGTCCTCCCACTCCATAATTTGCTACCTGGAAAAAAGAAACACAGCAGATAAGAAGCACAGAGGCAAACAAAAACTTACCCTTCCAAAATCAAAATGAGGCTCATACTGGCCTCCTACTCCATAGTTGGCTACCTATAGTAGAAGAAGCACAAAGACCCAGTAAAACATCTAAGGTGTGATCTCATACATCTGCTTCATTTTTAGGGGGAAATTTGGCTAAAAGACCGTAGAACAGGTTAAGTCTTCAGAGTGAAGAAGTCTCCCTAAAGCAGGGCTTCTCAATCTTGGTTTCTCAGCCAGCCAGGAATTCTGGGAGTTGAAGTCCACACCTCTTACAATTGCCAAGTGTGAGAAACCCTGCCCTAAAGTGATATACTGGCAACTGCAAAAGCTGGAGCATGCTCTTTTCAGCAGCACTGCAGACCTGAGTAGACTTGCAAATAACACACAAACGCAACAATCTGAACATTTTATTTCAGCTATCTTTACAGATGCAAACTTACAGTACTGAAACACTTAATATGGAAGGTTTTGTTTTTATTCTTTGAACTTCACTCACCATAAAGTTCAAATTCTGAACTGGGTTTGATTATATATTTAGGGGTTGGCATCAACTAAATTCTGTATTTAAAAAAAAATGGAAAAAAAATCACTTAAGGAGAAGTTTGGGAGGCAGTATATAACGAACTTTTGCTGTTTTGCCTTCTTTTTCCTCTAAGAAAAGAACAAGAAAAACACAAAACTGGTGAGTCAAACAGGTTCTAGCAGTTTACCTGTGATGAATATCATTTATTTAGAGCAGCCTTTCTCAACCTTTTGACCCTGGAGGAACCCTTGAAATATTTTTCAGGCCTCGGGGAATCCCTGCACATTCAGACTCAAATATAGGCCAGAAGTTACAAAATTATGATACTTGTTTCATGTGTAGGCCTGTATATATGCACTAACAGTGTTCTTAAACTAAAAATAAAGAATGAAACTTACCTCTTTAATGGGAAGTTGCCCGAATTTGAAATAATTTTTTAAACTAATTGTGATCTCCCAGGGAATCCCTAGTGACCTCTTGCGGAACCCTAGGGTTCCACAGAACCCTGGTTGAGAAACCCTGATTTAGACAATGCCAATGAAATACAAGATTAGGGCTATATAACAATGAAGACAAGATCCTCAACTTACAAAAAGTGTGGGGATTGGGCATGTAGGTGTTTGTTCTTCAATCCTTCTTGGAGCCATGCTAGCATGGTCAGTCACATACTTTTATTTGCTTTACAAACTCACCTGGAGCTCTTCTGCTGTGGAAACATCCAAGCCTGTTAGATCTTGTATCCTTGCATTTATACGTGCCACTACGGGGTTTTCATATCCAGAGAGCCAGGCACTAAAAATGAAATTAGAATATTATTCCTGAACAGTAAGATTCGGGTATTAATTTTCATGACCAATCAGAAACTATTTTTAATTGAGCAAAGAAGTCTATAAGACTTAACCTAAATGTGATATAAAAAGTAAAGGCAAAGGTTCCCCCGGACAGTCGTGTCCAACTCTAGGGGCTGGTGCTCATCTCCATCTGTTAGCCAAAGAGCCAGTGTTGTCCGAAGACGCTTCCGCGGTCATGTGGCCAGCATGACGTGTGCAGAACGCTGTTACCATCCCACCAAAGTGGTACCTATTTATCTACTTGCATTTGCATGCTTTTGAATTGCTAGGTTGGCAAGAGCTGGGGCGAGTGCAGGAGCTCACTCTGTCACGCGGGGCTAGGGTCTTGAACCTCTGAACTTGCGACCTTCCAATCAACAAGCCTGGTGTCTTAACTACTGAGACATTGTGCCCCCTAAATGTGATATACAAGACATATTTTTAACTCTGCAGACTGTTTCACATTTAATGTGATTCAGTCTCCTTTAGCTAGAGGACATCCATGATTAAGTAGAAAAAATACCTTCTGAGTCCAACATTAGATAGCATGATCTCCACTACATTGCAACAGGATTTTGTGGCCCTTTGGGGACAGTATATTCTGTGATGAAGATATTATTTTCTGTATGGGATTTCTGGTGTAACATGAATGGAGTAAATGAGTGAACCCAGGATCCCATATGTTGCATGCCTGAGAAAAAGTATTAGTCTACTGCTTTAGAGCAACACAATATGTTAACCGTTAACTATACTGGAAAGGGAAAAAACATTACTTAACTATCTACTCCTTATCCAATTCTTATCATAATTGCCATCTCTCTACTGAAATCTATGAAGCAAACTCTCTTTTGTATTGTCGAAGGCTTTCACGGCCAGAGTTCGATGGCTGTTGTGGGTCTTCCGGGCTGTGTGGCCGTGTTCAGCCCGGAAGACCCACTACAGCCAAACTCTCTTTTCTTTTCTTTTCCTTGAACACTAAATATATGGATTCAGCTGCTCAACCAGCTGTGAAAATAAAGACATCTCTCCTTGGCTACGAAAATAAAGATGCCTCCCCAGACAAGCGTTCTGGAAAGAAGTATCTGAAAGTAGTGGCACACCTATATAAAAATTCACAACCACCTCAATGATTGGATTAACTAAATCCTGTTTTGGGCTTGTGAGATGCCTGTAAGTGGCGGAGTACATTTAATAAACAGCTACTAAACTACTTTTTTTTAGTTCCACATTGCAGAGAGACTTGGATGTGCACTTTTGGCAGAACATACTACAGTCATCCTCAAACCATTTCACTGATCTTTACTTGTACTTACCTGCAAGTAGTGGTTAAGATGGTAGCTGTATTTATACATTTATA
The DNA here is from genome assembly GCA_023362775.1 of Charina bottae. Lineage (NCBI taxonomy): Eukaryota > Metazoa > Chordata > Lepidosauria > Squamata > Charinaidae > Charina > Charina bottae. The sequence continues at coordinate 73,286,578 of JALMGJ010000005.1, read as the reverse complement.
TTCAATCACTGATTTCTATTTATAGCTAAGATTAGAATGACAGGGAATATTGTTTTAAGCAGAGAAGTATATAGTCTCTTCTCTACTTAAAAAGCAGTCCACAAAAAGTATTAATTTAAATGGGAAAAAATTGACATCACAGCTATATATACATTACTTCAGACTGGAAAATCTGTGGAAAGTTTGCCTTTCTTCCTGACCAACCACTACCTTCTCTGATGAAAGCAGGGTCTTTTCTTTAAAAGAAAGTGTTTTAGTCTGAAGTGTTCTTGTTTCAGACCACCTTTTTCCAAGCTAGGTTTTATGCTACTGTAGCTGTTCTTTCCGTTTATATTTTCTTTTCATTACTCCGCTTACAACACTTCTCCAGCAGCTAGGAACTGATAAAAAAAACCTTTCAAGATGTGGAAGCTATACTTGTCAGATGTATGCTTGCATGCTGCTGTTAAAAGCAGAGGACTCCTAGGTAAAATGGGATGGCAATGCTTGTTACCTTATATCTGGTAATCTAATATCACCAATGGCCATGTATTCTGGGATGTACATTTCAAAAAGACTGAATGACCCAAAGCTGCAAGTGAACCCAGCATTACTTTTACAAGTCATCAGTGACCACTGAAGCATTGGAGAAATTCAACACATTCTGCTGGTTTGGAAGAATTAAGTCATATCTTTACTCCAGCAGATTTACTGTCTTCCTTTCCATAGGATCACAAGAAATCTCTAATCAAGGGTAACAGAGTACGATCCAACAGAGATTACAGAATCTCCAAGAGTATGGAGGAAATATAGTCGAACATTTACCAAACATAGAATGATTTTTTAAAAATGCTCAGTTAATGCACTTGTTAGTGTACTGCTGGCACATTGTTAGTGTATTGTTATTATATGAAACAAAGCAGACAAAAATGGATTTCCTACAACAAAACAAGATGAAATTACATCAAGCATTATCAGCAAGATTTATCTCCTAAACAGGGAAATTAAGTTTATAGCAACCAAGAAGTTTATAGTAATGAATATGTAGTACACTCCATGTTTAACCAATGAACAGCTTGTGCACTGTAGTCGGGCCTCCTGGTTGATCTTTCATGGTGACAGTTCAATACCTCCTAGCAACTAAACTTTCAGTGTAAACTAATTCAGTGTATGGCCCTAGCACAGGGGTGGGCGTCAGGCCCATGGGCCGCATAAGGCCCGCGGGGCTCCCGCCTAAGGCCCGCGGGGCTCCCGCCCACAAACTCCTTCCACGCGATTGGCTCCCGCCCGCAAACCCCGCCCCCCAGTGCTTGTGATTGGCTCCCGCCTGCAAACTCCGGCCCCCGGTCCACGGAAATCCCAGAAACCCCGCCCCTCACCCCCCACCCCGGTTATAAATATCCAAATGGCCCTTGGCAGAAAAAAGGTTCCCCGCCCCTGCCCTCTGTGGTGGTATATGTCATCTTCCTCCCCATCTTATAGTTCAGTCTTAAATGTTTGAGTTGCTTAATGGCTTCATCTCATCAATTTTATATCCTATTTCCTTCTCCAGAAAACTGAATCAACACATTTCACTTCAGCTCAAAGTATTGGAAGGTAAAATTATCTGTCTTCTCCAGATCTCTTCAAAAAGTAATGCTAGCTAAATATTATCAAGTGCTGTTAGGACTATAAACATTTCATCTGAAAAGTTTTGAATTTAAAGTCCAATGTAAACAGTCATAACTACGTTTCAGTTCTTCCAATTTCAAATAAACTAATATTCAACAGACCTGTATACCTTTCTCTGTCACTGCAATAATCAATGTTACTTTTCACTCTTTTCAAGAATCCACAATTCTATTGAAAATTTCTAAAACTCTATTACTAAGAAGGGATCTTATAAAATACTTTAACAGTATTATCTAAAAAGTATTCTCTCCTTTACGTAAAGAGAAGTAGGAGTCTCAGTAGAGAAGAAACTGGATTTCTTAGCAGCATACATCCTTAGTGGCATCTTGCAGAAAATTGGGCTAGACTGACTAAATTATTCTGGTACAGCACATGGCTTGGCTCAGAATGCTGGGCCAGTTTATACAGCCTGCCACATACTTCAGAATGAACAGTAGTCCTGTCATTAGCAAGGGCATACGATAATATGGAAAGTGTTAGCTAGGAAAAAGTGACTGGAATGCCTGGGCTAGGGAAGTGGGCTTCTCCTAAAGATACAAGAGGGAGTTATTTTGGGTTCCTAGTGGGTGTGTTTTTTTAAAAAATCAAGGAATTGTTCTAGCATCCTTGTTAGTTTTGCCAATGCAGCTTCTGCTTTGGACATTTTTAGCTCTCAACGTATTGCTGTAATTTTTTTCAACGTGTGTACAGTATCAAAAGGCTAAAAGATATGACGCCGGAAGATGAGCCCCTCAGGTCGGAAGGTGTCCAAAATGCTACTGGGGAAGAGCGGAGGGCAATTCCGAGTAGCTCCAGAAAGTGTGAAACGGCTGGGCCAAAGCCGAAAGGACGCTCAGTTGTGGATGTGTCTGGAAGTGGAAGGAAAGTCCGATGCTGTAAAGAACAATATTGCATAGGAACCTGGAATGTAAGAACTATGAATCAAGGTAAGCTGGATGTGGTCAAACATGAGATGACAAGATTGAACATCGACATATTGGGAATCAGCGAACTAAAATGGAAGGAAGGCTGAGCGCCGAAGAATTGATGCTTTCGAGCTGTGGTGCTGGAGAAGACTCTTGAGAGTCCCTTGGACTGCAAGGAGGTCAAACCAGTCAATCCTAAAGGAAATCAACCCTGACTGCTCATTGGAAGGACAGATGCTGAAGCTGAAGCTCAAATACTTTGGCCACCTAATGAGAAGAGAGGACTCACTGGAAAAGACCCTGATGCTGGGAAAGACTGAGGGCAAAAGGAGAAGGGGACGGCAGAGGATGAGATGGTTAGATAGCATCACCGATGTAATGAACATGAATTTGAGTAAACTCCGAGAGACAGTGGAGGACAGGAAGGCCTGGCGTGCTATGGTCCATGAGGTCACGAAGAGTCGGACACGACTGAACGACTGAACAACAACAAAAGTATTTCACAAAATGACCCCAAAAAATCAGATTTAAACTGAACAGTAAAAAACATGAAACAGTAAAAAAAAATCATGCTCCACATTCAGTGGCTTATTAAAATACCTCCTTGCAAATATTCTGCAGTTGTATTTTTAAAAAAGGTAGCTAAGGATTACATATATTTTGTGCAATTTAAAAATAGATGCTGAACTAGGAATTTCAAGCTATCATGATCACATATGGCTTCCTGTTTGTAAGTGCTTCTTAAGAAGTCTTAAAATTAACACAGATATTGTGACATCATGCTAAAAAGCAAACAGATGGTACAGTATAGTCTCCCCAGTCCAGGCACCAGATTGGGCAATTCACATGGACTGTGTTTAAGATGAAACAATTCAATATGTTAGTTTTATTAGGATCATGCAGAGAAGTAATACACTGAATGCACCAACTGGCTTAAAAAGCGCTAAAGCCCCACGGATTCCGATGGAAGGGAGTGAAGGACGTGCTTGGACAACTTAATTTGGATTAGCACTTACACCTGAAAGTGTCGTCTTTTAAACATTCCAAACTTTCAATGCCACAAGTGCTAGCAATCTGTTTTAAGGCTGTATCTACTGATGAGGCACAGGACCCCACTCCCAACCTTTGACACCAACCACTGACAGAGAAATCCCGTAGTAGCAGTTCAGACCTACCAGTCTCCCCTTACCTCTTAGAGACTCTGTAATGTGCTGTGGTCAGTTTCCCAGTCTGAGGGTCATGCACAGTAGCTCGGCTCAGCTACAAAAAAGAGAAAGGACACGAGCTTACTCTAGCAGCAAGCTTCTGGGCCAAGCCACAGGCAATTGGGAGGGTTCCGATTGGTCAGGATGGAATGGAATGCTCAGATCAGCAGGAATGCTTAAAGGCTTGCAGTAGCTACTGCTACTGCTAAGTCTCAATTTATTTCAATTGGTTTAATCAATTTTGGTTAGATTGTCCTTTCACTTTTTCTTCCCCAAATGGAAAGCTTACGCAAGCCACTTGTATCTGCCAAGTTTCACAGAGAACTTCTTAGGATCCAGAAGTTAAATGCTCTTCATCTTTTCTACTGCCTCCAGTTATTCTTTCTTAAAATGTGTGCGCAATGTTAAGTATTTTTTTTTTAAAAAAAAATCATAGGTTACATATTTAAACTTTCTGAAAGTCAGGGTATTTGAATAATTGATGGACCCAGAGGATACACTATAAATATCTGTAAATGTTCTATCCCCACTAAGAAATTGTTTTCAAATAAAAAGTGGGATATGCATTTAAAATGAAATAAATAAATGGAACAAATTAACAAAATCAGTGTCTCTAAAAATAAACACAACATTTCATTTTGTCTCTATAACAATGTCTGATCAGAACCAGTATAAGAGCTGCATTTTAGCCAGAGAGATTGGAAATTCCCAATATAGGAGATATGTTGGAGTTCCACACAAGAGCAGGGTAGAATTATTTTACCATTTTAAATTATTCAAATTGTGTATAAACACATGCGGGGGCTCCCTATTTTCAGTAGTCATATATGGAACAATAACTAGTAGTGGAATTAAGAGGAACTCATGTAAGCAAATAGGGTATTTTGAGATTCAAACAGTACATAAATCTATACCAAGCTACACTTAACAGTATACATGGCTTCAATAAAACCAAACAGGAATTAACCATAAGAAGGGCAATAATAGTTGATGTTACAATGGATATATAGAAGCACTTCATATTTTAACATGGAAAGTCAATTTGCAGCCTTGTCAAGACAGCATCTCACTGGTTTTTGTATACAGGAAGCAGAAAACTCTGCATGCTGGTAAACAAATTATTGTGCGTGCCTGTATCATCATGAAAAATATCATTCCAAAACAGTAAGAAGCTAAGCTTTGATGGGAAAACTTTCAAACTACAAGGCAGAAGGCAACATGAAATCTCTTTTTAAGTTATACCAGGCATATAGAAATAGTCTAGAAACATACCCTAAATAACCAAATAAGGACAAAACTTCTGGTTACAAGAAGCATCTGAGAAACTCAGCAGTAACACAGTGTTACAGTGTCTGTGAATAGCACAAACGGCCAGAAAAGTTTTAAGCCAGCTTTCTTTTTCTGGCCACTTTCTACACAAATGAGCACCGCAGGTGGTCTCACTACAAGGACAGAATGTATGGCAAGTAACGTCTTACCTTTTGCTAATTCTGTAATGTGCGGTCTCCAAGACTCCCGTTACGGGGTTTGAAATGGTGGCTCGCCTCAGCTGTGAAGCGAACCAATCAGAATAGTTGCATTACAATGTATATATTGCATCACATTAATCCGACCATTCAGAACCCGAGGGCGGAGCCCCAATTCCAGGAGGGTTCTTTTCCATTAAGAAACAAGAACCGCCACCACCAAACAAGAAATGTGGAATATAAAGCAAATAAGAACAAAAACAGCAATATAAAGCACAATACTGAAATATTTTGCCAGGCCAACGCTACATTTTTGTAGTGTGCTAGAAGGAAACAATCTGGGCCTTTCTTGAAGCTGCAAAGCACTGCACTCTCATTCTGAAGTGGGGAAGCGTTACAGGGTGCAAGTGGGCACTGTATACTCTACTTACCTTTCTGGTGCCCCAAAATAAAAGCAGGGAAAAATCACCCACAGAGATCACTGGGGAAAGCCAGCTAAATTAAATCAGAACTTCAAACTCACAGACTGCCATTGGCCAAGCCAGCACATACACAAAACTGCTTATGGAGTGACATAGACAAAGAAAGAGAAGCACGTCAGAAGCTAATCTCAGCATAGTAGGATGGAGCTGCCTCGTAAGTTAAATAATGCATCGTTTCTAAATTTTCCTTTTTCCAAAGAAAGGGAATCTTTGGATTCAATTATAAAAGAACTCCTATCTGATACAGGAGACAAGAAGAAAAACTTTACTGACAGCTTTCCAATTCAGAATCTTCAATCGAGGCTTCCTTAAACTTTTAGTAGACGAGAATCTCTTTAAAAAATGCCCTGATACAGTATGGACCAATCAGACATACATTCTAGTAACTTGCTGCATGATGGTTTAGTCATAGAGGAGTAAGAATATACACTACTGTCCAGAAATAATCATGTATATAATTATCTAATACTATCATTAGAATTATATCTGAATCTACTATTAGAATTTGTCTTGGCAAAGAGACAGCATAACAAAAATTAAAAATAGCACGAATGGTAGTAATATTGGCCAGTTCACCTATAGTAAAGAACCCCTTAAGCTTTTCATTACTGCTTTTCACAACAGCCTTCCAAAGCAAGGCATGCCTAGATTTTACCCAACATAACTGCTGGACAAGCAACAATTGTTCAGAGAAAACTCGGTCAGACTATTTATTATTTACTATTTAAACTTGTATTACCGCCCATCTCCCCCAATAGATTTGTCAATCTATTCTGCTGCTGCCTAACCAGATAAGCAAAAATAACCTGAAGACGCCATTAAGATCAGGGATTGCGAGAGAATATTTAGCATGACACACAGAGCTGCTACCAAGAAGCAAGAATTGGGGCAAGGAAATTATTCATTGATAGCATTGTTTAAAGAGTGTGGACAATTTAGATTCTTTACCCTTGGTTTGGAAAGCTCTTTGACAGTTTCTATTTCTTCATCGGAGATTATTTCAAGAAAGCGAACAATCCGAGGGCGGTCCCACTCATCCTCTTGTTTGACAGGTCCTAGTATGTACCTCGGGTTCCCATTCCCATCATAGTAACGGCAAAACAGTTTCTTTTGTCTTCTAGGAGTCTAAAAGTTTGAAAGGAAGTGTCAAGCGTTACTAACCCAATGCATACTTTTCACAAACAAATATTCTGCGATATTGGTATTGCATTCAAGGGAGAATTACCATTTTAAGACCTTCACCACGGCACAACATTTCATACTTCTGTCTTTCTGGCAGATAATCCTTGGGAGGCCCCCTTTTCTGAGTTTTAACTTCTTTTCCAGTCTGCTCATCTGTTTCGGCAACAGACTTGTTTGCTTCTTTTTCTTTTTCTTTAGTCATGATGTATTCAAAGTATTTCAGATTTCCATTTGCTCTCTGATGCTCTGGATCTGTTGGAAAAGCATGCAGATGGCTGTTTAGCTCCACTGAGGAAGGCTATTTTTAAAAGATTTTGTACTTGTTTTTTGGGTTTTGTTGTCATTGCTGATGAAATCTAAATATATCCCAGGGGACCGGTGACATTTTAAGATGGCTCCATCATTGTTAATATCTACTCTCTCCTGTGCCTGGTGGTTTGTATTTTTAATAATTGATTGTTTCATATTTTTAATAAAGCTTGTTATTAAATATTTATTGTTTTATTTAATTGTTGTACGCCGCCCGAAGTCACTTTTTGTGAGATGGGCGGCTATATAAATTTGCTAAATAAATAAATGAAAATAAATATATCAACTTCTAATCCACTTACTGTATGTCAGCTGGAATATATGCACATTTTCATATATAAATACCTAAGTCACAGAAGCAAATGATATGTAAAGTGATGGCAAAACATGGCAAAAAAAATTAATGCTTTCTTAAACCATTTGTAGTTACAGTGATTCCCAGCAGCATTCTGTCCTTCACTCCACTGCATCAATCAGTTTGAAAAGTCTGTACACCCAAGTGGAAAATATCTGGGACAAAAGTGAAGTGGTGCAAACATGCTGAATACAAGCAAGATTAACCTACCCAATTCAAGTAACCGTTTGGTGAGCATCATTGCTTCATCCACATCCCCCTGCTGGTACACAGCATAACTCAAGTAATCTAGAACCGAAATTTTGTTGATAGAAGAAAAAACCTCTCCCTCATCCAACTGTTTCAGAGCTTGCTCCATCCACAATTCAGTATGGTAGTAGTCTGCTTCAGTGTATGCAATCTTTCCCAACTCAAAGCAGTCTTCAGCTGTTAGAAGTGCCTTATGTTTTACTCCTAATGGGAATAAGAATCCAGAAACAGCTGTTAAAAACCTCTTGAAATCATGTGATTTTGCACTTCTGCTTTTTTTTTCTGCAGCTACAGTTTAATTCTTACTTCCTCATTGATAACACTAGATAGACTACTATAGTTATTTAATTATTTTCTCTACTGATATTTTTTCATTTTGCAATGATGAGCTGGATATATTCAAATATAATTCTTCAGATAAAGTGTTATAAATTGGAAACTTTTCTGTAATTCTTTGCTTTTACATTAATATTATATTTTTCTAACATGATATTCCTAAATATAATTCAGTGGTGCATCTATTACTGAATGTTTGATTAGTAAAGATTTTAGATGATCGGAAGACTTTTTAAAAGCGCTCTATTGCTTTTTTCTATTTCCTAAGTTCTACCCGTCCCAATAGAACAGTGTGACAGAATCCACCTAATGGTTTTGAGAAAGGGAAGAAGAGCATTCTCACACAGAAGTTTTAACACACAGGCTAGATATGCCTTTCATCATGCAAGAGCAACTGGCCTCTAAAAAAAACAGAAGATCAAAGGGAAGCAAATCCTGTCAAAGCAAATCTGGAAAAAAAAATCACTGCAAGTTTCAAATCACATGAGGACCATCATTTGCACCTAAATTATCAGGCCATTTAGAACTTCCCTATAGCTACAAAACATATATGAATGAGCTCTGTCCCTCTGAAACCCAAGAAAGTTGTCTGAGTTGTTGTTTCCTTTTAATGCTTGTATCTTACTTTACCTGGAAGATTTCCCCTTGAGATTGTGTCAGTATCTAAATTATATGTATCTTGGAGTCGCAAGAGAGCTTTGCCAGCACCAGTCTGATCTTCATCGTTAGGGAAAAACTGCCGTTGAATCGTCATGTTGGAAATAAACCCTAAAAATAAAAATAAAAAGATGTTCTTGTAGTTTTCAGTTCCTCTGCATGGATTACAATTCTAACCAATCTCTAACCCGCATGCCTTCTTCCCCATCTTTGTCCACAATTTACCCTCCTCTTCCTCCTGTAGGTTGCTTCCAGATTTATGACTTGCTTACTGATTCTTTAGGCATGACTAAATCTGGATCCACTCCGAGATTTGGGGGGGGGGGGGAATAACTGCAATGCATGCAGCCTTCTTGTTAAAAATCATCTTCTTTTTGATAATGAAAGTAAAATTAGTTTGTGGAGTCCTTGGTGCTCTCTGAATTTGGTTGTTTGCCTGCAGACGTTTCATTACCCAACTAGGCAACGTCTTCCAACTAGGCAACGTCTTCAGTGTTTAGCAACAAATCATCTGCAAACAACCAGGCTCAGAGAGCACTAAGGACTCCACAGTTCAACCTTGAGCTACAGATAGTCTATTAATATTAGTTTGTAAGGCAAGATGGATTTTGGCTCAAATGCGTACTTTATGTAACTGTGATAATGCTAAAAAATATTGTTATAGTTCTGTAACAATTTCTTCAGCTATTTCTGGAATACAGAGGAGTGGTATAAATTTATAGGGATGTGCAAAATAGACTGTTTCAGGGACAAAACATTTGGGGGAATACCCAACATTCTGTTCCCCCCCCAGTCCATGTCAATCTGGCCCTTCGGGGGGTGTTTCAGCAGTTTTTAAGAAGCAACTCTTCAAGAATTGGAAGTACATCTGACGAAAAAACAGAATATTCCATTGTTCCCAGAAAACAGTGTTTTACATATCCTTAATATTTTCTATCTTATCTTATCTTATCATCTTATCTTATCATCTTATCTTATCTTCCACCTTTGCTTTCACTGGAATTTCTGGCTTTCAGTCCTCTCTATCTTTAATAAATATACATAAAGCAGCACAATTTTTATTAATTTGGAAACCAGGAAAAAAACAAAAATCTCTGTGAGTTTCTATTCCTCCCCGGGAGGCGGGGGGAGATTTTTAGAACAACCAATTTCTTTTAACAGATCTAAATTCATTCTGTTTTTCTTTTCAAGATTATAAAAACTATAGTGTATACTTTGGATTGTTCATAAAAAAAATTATATTTGCTATATTAGATTTAAATATTTGTTTAGTTAGGTGAATTTGCCATAAAGTATTAGATTACTAAAAATTCAATTATAATCAAGTATATACAAAACATTTGTTCCAGAACAAGCTGGAATATCCCATGTATTTCCCAAAATGGACCAATGAATCCAAGATGGTTCTTGTATTTCCAAAAATGGATTGTTCAGAAGTATGTCTTGAGCCCCACAAACTACTTCTGGTCCTGAACAAGTCACTTCTGAAAATATACAAAGTGCATCCAGAATATATAAATCACCCTTTTTCAGGGGAAAAAAAGGGATGGTTCCAGAACCAGGGAGGGAGGGAGGGAGGGAGGGAGGGAGGAAGGAAGGAAGGAAGGAAGGTTTTACACTTAATTACAACTGAATTGTTTATGGAAAATATAATTCAATAGTTAAATTAAATTCAACATACTTAATGCAGAACACTTATTTGTCAGTAAAGAGGCAGATAATACTGTTTGTTCTTTCCTGGCCAGGAAAGGCAGGTTCAGAGGGAGGGAAGAAGGAGGCATCCCAACTAGAAGAATGTTTAGATTTGTAGGCAAAGAAGGTACTCAGTTGTTCCTTTTCTTGTGAATATGTGAATGTTATGAGGCCAGAGCTATTAACCACAAAGGAATTAAATAGATTATTGACGATGACATTTGTCAATAATTTGTAGTATTATACTTGATGTAACTCCAATCTCATCACTAAGGAAACCAGCCATTGTTGTTTGCTATATTGAGTTTATTGCTTTATTCCTCTCTCAGGAAGAAAAAGGCTTCCATCCAGAACTAATCAGGGAACATTGCCATGGTTTGTTCTAAATTTACTTACAGTTACATCCTATCACTTCCAGCCAGAAGTAACCTTCCCCCCAGCATTTGGACAATACACTCAACTGTAGTTAGTTGCACTGCTTAGGGTGGAGGATCTAATACCAAATCAGTTTTTACAGTTAAGCATACTTGGGACTCTTCCCAGTGAACTCATCGCTAAGGCATGAATTGAAATCCAGACTTCCTTGGCTACCCAATCATTTAATGATCGACTGCTTCAAAGGATTTCAACAACCCTACCATCGGACATGTCCTTCAAGACCAAATTCTCAAGCTCATTCCACTCCGTGTTCAGTCGCTTCATCAACTTGAAGGCATTCACAGGATGTCCCAAGAACCCCTCTGGGTCTTTTGTTGCAGTATCTGTCAGCTTATCCAACCTCTCAGCCCACCTAAGCAGAGAAAATGAAAGCTTTGTAAACTGTTAATCCAATGCCATGGATAACATGAACGCTTACAGACACACACACACACACACAAAATACCATCTCATTATCATGAGATACACATTTTTGAGTTGGCTCTTAATATTTATACCCTATTTTTTCTCCAGGAGTTCAAGGCGGCTTCTGTGAAAATCTCTATTTTATCCGCTGTGAGGTAGGTTGAGCTGAGAGAGATTGACTAACCCAAGTGATTTTAACAATGCTCTGGTATTTTTTTCCCTAAGATATGAAACAAATGAGGGAATGAACCTCAGGAGGACTTACTGATATGCTATTACTCACAATATACATTTATCTATGAAGATTTACAGTGAGCTTTTACAAAAATGGTAGATATAGTCTTACCCTCAAAAAAGCCATGAATTATTTAGTATTTTTTTCACTTTGGGAGGAGGGATGCTGCTAAATATTAGCATTCAAAGAATTACATACTTCCTTATCTGTTCCAACTTGTTTTCTTCTGCCTTGATATAGTCTTTCAGTGATGTCACCAGGTCCTTCTCTGTATGAATCAGGTCTGTCATATGACCTAAAAGACAGATCAATACAATCAGTATGTTCACTATTATGAAGTTCTTACACTTTAGTTTTAAAAGCCAACAAGCCCAAATAAGTAAATTTGCAGTTACTCTCTCTCAGTTCTTTGTTCTCTTCGCTATGGAAGCTTTAAACTAATATTTTCTATTTTGCTAGGTAAGAAGAGTATTACACCAATAATTTACAACTGAATGCAAGGTATAAGGCAGCGATCTGTTTTGCCACCCATGTCTTGCATATATTGCAAAAATAATTTCATATTGATCTGCTTAAATTAAATTACCCCTGCGTACTAGCAGTTTTATACTATATTAATCTTCATTGATAGTTTTGCAGGTCTTATTATCTGTTTGCTTTTTGTAGCTCATATTGTCAAGGCAATGAAACATGGACTTAGAATTTCATACTGGCTAGTAAGCACATAGATAGATAGAACCTTACTTTTTACTCTTTCCCAGCCTCACACTCATTCAGGTTAATCCTAGATATTAAGTCTGCAACCCCAGCAGGTAAAACAGGAAACCACAAATACTCCACTGTAAAGCCACCAGCCAACTGAAGCACATCTACTTTAACATTTACTATCAGAAATGGACAAAGATTAATTATATTGACTGTTCAAGTGACAAGGCAACTGACACTTATATTTATTAAATAAACAGCCATAAAGTATAGTCATCTTAATCATTCTAATGTAAATAATATGCCCAAATTAAATGTTGACGTAATATTAATTCTTATTCTGTGTAAACAGAGTGAATGCCAGAAGTACCATACAAGCAGAATTGTGACATGTACAAACAGGAGGCAAAAGTTAAGATTTTTTTTGTAATTTACTGATTGTCGATTGAAATAAAATTAATTGTAGGCAAAATACTTCCTGCATATATTTATAAAGTCAGGTTACAGTGGGGCAAAAAAGTATTTAGTCAGCCACCAATTGTGCAAGTTCTCCCACTTAAAAAGATGAGAGAGGCCTGTAATTGACATCATAGGTAGACCTCAACTATGAGAGACAAAATGAGAAAACAAATCCAGACAATCACATTGTCTGATTCGGAAAGAATTTATTTGCAAATTATGGTGGAAAATAAGTATTTGGTCAATATCAAAAGTTCATCTCAATACTTTGTTATATATCCTTTGTTGGCAATGACAGAGGTCAAACGTTTTCTGTAAGTCTTCACAAGGTTGGCACACACTGTTGCTGGTATGTTGGCCCATTCCTCCATGCAGATCTCCTCTAGAGCAGTGATGTTTTGGGGCTGTCGCTGGGCAACACGGACTTTCAACTCCCTCCAAAGGTTTTCTATGGGGTTGAGATCTGGAGACTGGCTAGGCCACTCCAGGACCTTGAAATGCTTCTTACGAAGCCACTCCTTCGTTGCCCGGGCGGTGTGTTTGGGATCATTGTCATGCTGAAAGACCCAGCCACGTTTCATCTTCAATGCCCTTGCTGATGGAAGGAGGTTTGCACTCAAAATCTCACGATACATGGCCCCATTCATTCTTTCCTGTACACGGAACAGTCGTCCTGGTCCCTTTGCAGAGAAACAGCCCCAAAGCATGATGTTGCCACCCCCATGCTTCACAGTAGGTATGGTGTTCTTTGGATGCAACTCAGCATTCTCTCTCCTCCAAACACGAGGAGTTGTGTTTCTACCAAACAGTTCTACTTTGGTTTCATCTGACCATATGACATTCTCCCAATCCTCTTCTGGATCATCCAAATGCTCTCTAGCAAACTTCAGACGGGCCCGGACATGTATTGGCTTAAGCAGGGGGACACGTCTGGCACTGCAGGATCTGAGTCCCTGGCGGCGTAGTGTGTTACTGATGGTAGCCTTTGTTACGTTGGTCCCAGCTCTCTGCAGGTCATTCACTAGGTCCCCCCATGTGGTTCTGGGATTTTTGCTCACTGTTCTTGTGATCATTTTGACCCCACGGGGTGAGATCTTGCGTGGAGCCCCAGATCGAGGGAGATTATCAGTGGTCTTGTATGTCTTCCATTTTCTAATTATTGCTCCCACAGTTGATTTCTTCACACCAAGCTGCTTGCCTATTGCAGATTCAGTCTTCCCAGCCTGGTGCAGGTCTACAATTTTGTTTCTGGTGTCCTTCGACAGCTCTTTGGTCTTCACCATAGTGGAGTTTGGAGTGTGACTGTTTGAGGTTGTGGACAGGTGCCTTTTATACTGATAACAAGTTCAAACAGGTGCCATTACTACAGGTAATGAGTGGAGGACAGAGGAGCCTCTTAAAGAAGAAGTTACAGGTCTGTGAGAGCCAGAAATCTTGCTTGTTTGTAGGTGACCAAATACTTATTTTCCACCATAATTTGCAAATAAATTCTTTCCGAATCAGACAATGTGATTGTCTGGATTTGTTTTCTCATTTTGTCTCTCATAGTTGAGGTCTACCTATGATGTCAATTACAGGCCTCTCTCATCTTTTTAAGTGGGAGAACTTGCACAATTGGTGGCTGACTAAATACTTTTTTGCCCCACTGTATATGTCCAGCCATTTTGTGGGCCAGTGCAAATTCACCACCATATATTCAACCAATTCAAAAATGTCACCAACAGATCTTAACACACAGGTGTTATGATTCTTAGGTAGTTCTCCCTTTATAAATAAGGGAGAAGCAATATTAAAATATAACCAAATGCAATTATTCAAGTAAACAACTGGTAATAGAACTTCCAATATATTTTTGTTGCTTCTTGAGAGCTTAAACCTATGGCATTTTTTTATTTGCTGGTATTTTTATACAACACTTAAATTTTGTGACTGATCATGTTCTAGCCTTCAGCAGACAGCAGATGGATAACTAAAAAAAACAATTAATGTACTACACTTTTGGTACTGTTATTACTGAATCACTCAGAAATGCTTAAAAGCAGCACTTACCAATTGAAGTGAAGAAATCTGTATGAGCTTGAGAAGAAGACAGTAGAACCCAAAGAACTAGAAGACACCACTCCCTTGAGACCACCATAGTTGTTACTACTGATTTGCCTTAACACACCTAAAAAAGAAATATAATTATGATGAAAGGTTCATTTCTGGATTATCCCAACTATTCCCCCTGTAGATTTTCATTCTACAAAACACATATCCGTATCAAGCACCAGTATTTGTCCAGAGCAATCTTTCAAAATTTGTCCTGGCAGGACTTCTACATCCTCCTTCTGTAATTAAAGGCTCTTTTCAGAATACTTTGGTGTTTAAGATTAGTAAAATTCATGGGTGAAAATATTTTGAAATCCAAATTCAAGCTTTGTTTGTGTAGTACAGAGTACATTTAAAGATCATAATCAGTTCCTAGATATGCCCTCCTATTATCTGTGCATAACACTGCTTCTCCCCTCAATACATTAGATTATCTGGTCCAGAATAATGCAGTAAACAAGCTATCACATGAATCAATCAAAGCTACAGCTAAACATCTCTGGAGATACACGGTAGCAACTCAATTTCTTCTCGCTACTACTCTCTAACAGAACAGGTGATTTAATGTTATTATAATAAAATGTAATCAACCTTGTAATCAGCTATTAAATAGACTTGGTTTAGGAAAAGTCAGTGTAAGGACCTTACTTATTTTATTGCACTGTGTACTTTCTGTAAAAGACATGTTTTCTGCTAATGGCTTACTCCAGCTGCAGTCCTATCAAATCATACCATGGTCTCTACACACAAGTAATGTTTTATCTCTGGAACCATTTAAGGCTCATCTAATATACAGTATTTTGCTCTCTCTCTTTTTAGCTCCCACTCTTATAAACCTATTATTTCAGACGTTTTTCATTCTTGCAATCAAGCTTTTATAAAAGCATCTCTGATTTTGTCCCATCTACTCTGGTATTTAGAAATGATGCAGCTATTAACCCATGCAAAGGCAGTGAAAGTTATCTTGTTAAAAAGGGGGTTCTGATTCTGGGGTACCTATACATATAAACTGGCCACAACTAACACCTAAACAATTTGGGTAAATTACCCAAAATTGGGTAAAAGTGGTTTTTCTAAAGCCAGCTGGGTGACCTTGGGCCAGCCAATCTCTCTCAAGCCTAGGACGGAGGCAATGGCAACCCACTTCTGAAATCTTGCCATAAAAACTGCAGGGACTAGTCCAGGCAGTCGCCAAGATCGGACATAACTGAACAGCAAAAAAAAAAAAGTTTTACACCTAAATTGGCTAAAAAGGACTATCTGATAAGCAGTTTTGGGTAATGAAGGAAAAGGTTTGGGAAGCACTGGCCTAAAGAATTTGAAATAGGAATATGTGATTCATGATTCATTTTACTGAGTTTTAGGTGAAACACTGTGTGAAAGCATCAGGGAACAATCAGAAAAACAGCAGACAGCCCTTTAAGCATATGATTTGTAACTTTTTGCATTAACTGAATGTTGACATTTGAAAATAGAAGAAAATTTAAGAGTTTTAATACATAAGATTCAGAAAAGAAGGGCGCTGAAAACAACGGTGCAAACCAAAAGCAAAATTGTTCCCAAAGTAACGTGCAGGGACAGGACAAGAACTAAATCTGATTTTATTTTATTTACATTTGTATTTACAGGAATAAAATTTAAATATGTTATTATTCTCCTGTCAAGTATTTAATCATTTTCCCTTTTCCTCAGGGATCCCATGTAGCTTCAGAGTCTCAAGCTGTGCATCTTAGGGACAAAGCCTCAACCAGATGTTCACAAACTCTTGGAGTTTCTCAACTACCAGATTAATTCCTGATGAATTCCTCTCTCTGCTTTCTAAGAAAAAAAGAGAGGAAAATCCTTTGGAGTTCTATGAATCTAGACAAAAGGGTGCCTTGGAACAGCTGCATCTTCTTCTAGGACTGCACAGCTACTCATCACAGAGTATCAGCCTTCCCAGGTAGACCACACAGGAAACATGACCAGATGAGCTAATTCTACTTTATTTTAAGGCTACATTAGCAGAATCTTGCAAGTCTGAAAGTACAAATCTCCCAAGTCTCTTTTTACAGCCTGATAAGTTAGGGAGGACCCTTTCTGAGTTTCTTTCTCTTCCCGTTATACAGCTGTGGGCTCCTCTCCCTTTTATCTGATTGTTCCCTAGGCAGCATCCCCTCCCCTTTTCCCAAGGTCATTCCCACATGCCATTACACAGAGCAAAGAAATATGCTTTTGCTTTAAGGAGCAGTAGGCAAGGGTAGTGTTCTCTTGCATCTCTGCATCCTATGAAGCTCCTTCTTGCCTTCAATTCCAAAGTGCCAGGCAGTCTTAATTAACCATAGGGTTTGTTCCACAAGAGTGAAAGGGATAGACCAGTGTTTCCAAACTGCCGCCGTTGGCGACACACCAACGGCGGCAGCGGCGCGGGGAGCACGCGCAGAGGCGGCGGCATACATGGCGGTGGCCTCGCTAAAACACAGAAGCACTGATGGCGCGCCGCTGCCGCAGCCACCATACACACCGCCGCCACTGCGTGCGCCCCCGCACCGCCACTTCACGACACACTAAACTGTGTGTTGCGACACACTAAAGTGTCACGACACACTAAAGTGTCGTGACACACAGTTTGGAAAGCTATGGGATAGACAAACCAAATACATCATTTCTTGATTTTAAAAGGTGGATAATCTAACTGTAAATCTATCTTAACAGATACATTAGCTATACACTAACTACATTTTAAGGAGGTTTGCAGGAGACTATAAGTTATAGTCCCGCCTTAGGCGCAAAGCCAGCTGGGTGACCTTGGGCCAGTCACTTTCTCTCAGCCCTAGGAAAGAAGCAATGGCAAACCACTTCTGAAAAACCTTGTCAAGAAAACTGCAGGGACTTGTCCAGGCAGTCTCTGAGAATCAGACACAATTGAACGGAGAAAAAAAAAAGTTTGAGAAAAACAGCTGTGTTTTATGAAAGTTTATGTCACATGTAGTTTTTAAACTCTACCCTGTGAGATAAAAAAAGGAACAAGACAAGGATGCCTCTGCTCCTGTTTATTTCACTTCTTGAAATATTGAATAGAGATATAAAACAAGATGAGAGAATTGTGGGAGTAAAGATCGAAAGAGAAACTTCTAAGTTAAGGGCATTTGCTAATGATTTAATGTTGTTTTTGAAGGATCCATTAAAAGGAATAGAAATATTAATGGGGAAATTAAAATAATTTGGTATGTTAGCAGGTTTTAAGATTAATAATCAGAAGAGAAAGATGTTAACAAAAATATGAAAATAGAGGATCAAACAGAACTGATGAAGAAAACTGGTTTTAAGATTGAGAAAGAAGTAAAATATTTGGGTATCATTATGACTAATATGAATTGTATGTTATTTTAAAATAATTATGTTAAGATATGGAATGAAATTAAAAAGGACATGTTAAGATGGGAGAAACTACAATTGTCATTGTTGGGGAGAATTTCTGTGATAAAGATGAGTGTTCTGCCTAGAATGATGTTCTTGTTTCAGACAATACCTGTTTTGACAACTGATGTACCATTTTTTTTTAATTATCCATTCAGTCGTATCCGACCCTTGGTGATTCCATAAGCCAGCTCTCTCCATGTACCATTTAAACCAGGGGTGGGCAACGTCAGGCCCATGGGGTGTATAAGGCACGCGGGGCTCCCGCCTAAGGCCCGCAGGGCTCCCGCCCGCAAACCCCGCCTCTTCCACGTGATTGGCTCCCACCCGCAAACCCTGCCCCCCAGTGCTTGTGATTGGCTCCCGTTCTATGGGAACGAGACGGGCGGAGAAGGAGAAGAAGAAGGAGACTGGAGGACCACCTATTGATTCTGCTACACCTGCTACATCTGCCTCAGAAGCTTTATTACCAGAAATGAAAAAGATATTAGAAGCTGTTGCAACACTAAATAAGAAAATGGATGATCAGAATACAGCAATAAATAAGAAAATGGATGATCAGAATACAGCAATAAATAAGAAAATGGATGACCAGAATACAGCAATAAATAAGAAAATGGATGACTCCACGAAGCAGATGGAAGATCAGATTACAGCATTAGACAAAAAAATGGACGATATGAAGAAAGAAATAACCCGAGAGATTAAGCAAGATTTTAAAAAAGAAATTCAAACAGTTAAGGAAGTGGTCAATTCTCTGTCAGGAGAACTTAAAGATATGCAAAGCCAGATGCAAAAATTAGAAGATAAATCAGAATATGCTATTAAAGAGATTGAACATAATCTAGATATCACAGCTTTAGCAGAAATGAGAGAGAAGGAGCACATCTTGAGATTTAGAGCAATTCCAGAACAAGTAGATGAAAATGTGAGAGAAAGGATGACTTTTGAATTAGCTAAATTTTTGGAGACAAGAGAACAAGATTTAGATTTGGAGATAGACAAGATATTCAGAGTAAACTCACGTTATGCTAAGGAAAGAAAAGTCCCTAGAGACATATTGATATATTTTGTAAGAAAAGTGACAAAAGAGCAAATCTTAAGGAAGCATTATAATACTAGATTAAATATAGAAGGGAAGGAAATAATTGTATTAAAAGAAATTCCCTTGAGAATAATTAGGAAAAGAAAAGACTATTCTTTCCTTACAGACAAATTAAGGCAACATAGTATTTCATTCAGATGGGAAAAATTGGAAGGCGTATCGTTTGAGTTTAAAGGACAGAGATTCAAAATAACTTCCATTTTAAAAGCAAAAGCTTTTTTAGAGAAATACAAGAAAGAAATGGGTTTACCAGAAGGAGAATTGACAAAAGGAGGAGAAACATCGAAAGACAAAGAGAAGACTGAAGATCTATCTGAGAAAGGAGCTACAGGTGTGGACTTAATAAAGGGATTTTAAAGAATAAAACACCAATGGAACTTAAATATCTGACATGGAATATTAATGGAGCCAATGCTCCACAAAAAAGAAGAAAGATATTTCATTTTTTGAAAAAACAGAAATTGGACATAAGTTGTTTACAAGAGACTCATATTTGTAAAAAAGATACTAAATATTTGATTCAAAAACAGCTTGGAGAAGAATTTATTTCGGCTGGATATAAAAAAACTAAAGGGGTAGTCTTATATGTACAACCAAAGTTAAACCCAAAATTGATATTAGCTGATGAAGAGGGTCGATACATTGTAGTAGAAATTAACATACAAGGAACTAAAACACTGATAGTTGGACTTTATGCACCGAATATGGATAAAGGAGTATTTTATAAAAACCTGATGGATAAACTTTTGGACTTAACTTATGACAATTGGTGTTTCATGGGGGATTGGAATGGGGTAATTTACCCCAGATTGGATAGACAGTCACAAAAAGAAGTGAAGCAAACACAGGGAAAATTGCCACAAACATTTTTCGACTTGAAAGAGATGTTGGATTTACAAGACATTTGGAGATGTATGAATGGGACTTCCAGAGAATTTACATATTATTCAGAGAGATTTAAATCACATTCTAGAATAGATATGATTTTGATATCTAAAAATTTGATGATGGATATTAACAAAGTTGATATATTACCTAAGACTTTATCAGATCATAATCCAGTAATGTTGACTCTTAAAGGGAAACGGAATGTATTTAGATGGAGATTGAATGAGTCACTACTACGGAATAATGATGTAGTTGATGTATGCAAAAAAAAATTAAGAGAATATTTTCAATTTAATTTGAACAAAGGGACTAATATTCAAACTGTATGGGAAGCCAGTAAAGCATATATGAGGGGTTATTTTATTCAATACAATGCTCAAATGAGGAAGAAAAAACAAAAAAGAATTCAATTGATTTTAGATGAAATTAAAAGTAAAGAGTCCAAGCCTGGCTGGCAGCTCGACAAGTCAGAGTTTCTCAGAGCTCTGAGCTCTGAGACCTGGCTAACTTTCTATCTTGTTTGCAGGGGTCTACGGACCACTGAAGTTTCCCCCTGGAGAAGGGGGAACCAGAAGATTGCTCACAGAGCCATTGTAATTGCACACTCCTGTTTTTCTTTGTTGTTTCCACCGCGGAGAAGAACGGGGAGTGAATGCAATGAAATGGCCGAAAGAGGATTCTAGCTCTGCAGAGAACAGTAAGTCTCTTGGGAGACACAAGAGTGACAGCCAGCTTTTAGATCACCTTATATTAGTTTTCTTTTTTAGATTAGTACATTTTTATTATTCTAAAATTTATCTTTGGACTTCGTTCAAAATGTTGGCTAATTTTGTGTTTTCTTTGCTATAATTAATTTTGGTGGAAGTTTGATAGATTTTATTTTGGCAACATAGTGAACAAGTTTTGTATTTTTCTGCCTTTCTTTTGTATCAGAGAAATTGGGACTTAAGAGACTTTGTTGGTATTTCTCACTCGACAAACTAACTGACTTTTGAGAAATTGTTTGTTTGGGTTAAGCAGCTTGCAGCCTGAAGAATAAAGAAGAATAAAGAATAAAGTATAGAGAATGTGTGCCTCTCTACCTTTTTTTTTTTCTTTTTCTATTTTTTTTTAGAAAGGACTATTTTTCATTTGGAATATATTTTCATCTTTCCCTTTACAAACTGTTTGAAATACTGCTCTGTGGAATTTTTTCATCTCTTACTTTAAAAGCTTTTCTCACTTAAAGAAATAGACATTATTGATAAATAATAGAACAGCTGTTCCTTGCTCCCTGAGAAATTTTTTTGTTTTGACTACGGCAGTTGATTACGCTTTGAACAATAAATAATGGCCTTTCTCACAGTACTTCAGGATTTTAAGGAAGAAACCAGCAAAATTTTTTTGCAAATTAAGAAATCCATAGAACGTATATTAATAGTTTTGGTGGCTCAGGAACAGAAGGTACAAGGGACAGATTTAGAAACAGAGGAAAGATCTTTCGAACCAGTAGAGAAACAGGGAAAGAGGACTTTGAATGTATTGGTACAGAAGAAGATTATGATATCTTACAGGAAGTGGTCTATTAAATGTTTGGGCATAAATACATTGTGGCAGCTGAGACAGGAAGATTTTAATATGCAAATTGATAGATATGGCAAAATAAACATTTTGATATCCCACATGAGTTACAGAAATAAACAAGTTGCATATTGTGATATTGGCATAACCTAAACAGGAGATTTATTGATATTGATTTGGAATGCAAGGTGAATGAAAATGCGGATTTGGTATTGTACACAGAGTAAGCACAGATATGAGAAATTTACAGATGCATAAAAACATGATATTTTAAGTGTAAGATACAAGATTATAAATAAATATGTTGATATTATATATTACTCTTTCTGGAGACACATTTATGAGAAGACAATGAGATGATGAGATGGAATTAGAATGTAGGTTATTACAAGAATATGTTGTATGTATTAGGTTATATGTTATGTTAGGTTTTGTATTTTTGCTATATTATGTATTATGTTATGTAATATGTTAGATTATGTATTAATGGAATATATAGTCATAACATGAACAGAATATACTGTATTTTATTAGACGTAGATAAGGCCTTTATTTGTTTTACTAATTGGACTTTATTGAAGATATAAATATAGATGTAAAAATGGAAAGAGCAAATGGAAAACATTTAATTGATGCAACAACGAACATTTGATTACTATTCTAAGGAGTAGAAACCAGAGATGGATTGTTGGAAGATATCAAGAAAGGCGAAACCTATATGAAGAACAGAAGATTGGATTATAGAAATCAAAGGGTATATGACAAAGAAAAGTTTCTGTGTATTGTATTAAGGACTAACATTTAAAGTTAATTGTACTTAAAGTTCAAGGATAAATTGGAGGACATCTATTTTCTATATTTTTTCTTGTTTGTTATTTTTTGACTTCACTTTTTCTTTTCCCTTTTCTTACTTTGTATTTCTATTTCTTTTCTTTTGTATTAGCTTTTAATGTGTATCTTAAAATTAATAAAATTTATGGAAAAAAAAAAGTAAAGAGTTAGATTTGAGAGATAAACCAATGGATGACACTTTGCTCACTCAAATTAAATTTCTACAAAAGCAAATATCAATGATATTAACTCAAGAGATAGAGACTCAAATGAAATTTACAAAATAAAAATATTTTGAATATGCAAATAAACCAGGTAGATGGCTGGCTTATAAATTGAGGAAACAAAGACAAAAGAATTTGATTACTAATATTCAACATGAAGGAAAAACTCTGGTGAATAATATGGACATTCAAAAAACCTTTCATGACTATTATTCTAAATTATATAAAAAACAAGATGTCAACTTGGATGAGATTGAAGAATATTTGAATAAACAAAAACTAACTGTTCTTAATGACCAACAAAGATTGATATTAAATAATGTTATAACAAAAGAAGAATTGATAAAAGCTTTTAAGAAAATTAGTAGTGGAAAAGCTCCTGGACCGAATGGATTGTCAGCAGCCTACTATAAATGTTTTGAAGAGGATTTATGTCTACCTTTGCAGAAGACTATGAATTCTATTTTGGAAACAGGAATTATGCCTGAAACTTGGAAAGAAGCACATATAACATTGATACCCAAAGAACAACAGGATTTAACATTAACTAAAAATTACAGACCAATATCTTTATTGAATAATGACTATAAGATATTTACAACGATATTAGCAGAAAGAATGAAGAATATACTTAAGGATTTTATTCATCAAGACCAAACTGGTTTTCTACCCAAAAGACAAATTCATGACAATGTCCGAAACATAGTAGACGTAATTGAATATTTGGATCAACACTATGATAAACAAGCTGCCTTGATATTTATTGATGCTGAAAAAGCCTTTGACAACTTAAATTGGCCTTTTATGTTCAAAGTTTTGGAAAATATGAATTTTGGAGGAAATTTTATAAAATGGATTAAATCAATATATACTCCACAATTTGCCAAAATAATTGTTAATGGAGAATTTAGTAAGCCATGTGAAATACAAAAAGGTACTAGACAAGGTTGTCCATTATCTCCACTTTTGTTTATATTGGTATTAGAGGTTTTACTTAGAGATATTAGACAAGATGATGGTATCCATGGTATTAAAGTTAAAAAAGAAGTTTATAAACTAAGAGCATTTGCTGACGACCTAGTCATTACTTTGGAGAATCCACTAGAAGGAATTGAAATATTAATACAGAAACTAAAAGACTTTGGGTCGCTAGCAGGGTTCAAAGTGAATTTACAGAAGACAAAAGTTTTGACCAAAAATATGGATTACCACCAACAAGAGAAATTGAAAGAAATAACAGGATATTCAATGGAAGAAAAAGTAAAATATTTGGGAGTATATTTAACAACTAAAAATGTTAAGTTGTTTAAGAATAATTATATTCCACTTTGGATGGATATTAAAAAAGATTTGGAACATTGGGAAAAACTGCAATTATCATTATTAGGTAGAATTTCAGCAATTAAAATGAATGTTTTGCCAAGAATTTTATATCTTTTTCAAACACTACCTATATTGGCATCAGAAGAACCTTTTAAACAATGGCAGCGAGATATTTCTAAGTTTATTTGGCAAGGGAAAAAACCAAGAGTAAAATATAAAGTATTGCAAGACTCTAAAGAAAGAGGAGGACTAGGTCTACCGGATTTGAAATTATATTATGCTGCTTGTTGCTTGGTTTGGATTAAAGAATGGATAGTTTTGAAAAATGAAAAATTATTGAATTTGGAAGGACATGAATTAAGATATGGATGGCATGGATATTTGTGGTACGATAAAGTTAAAGTTAATGTGGACTTTAAAAACCATTATATTAGAAGATCCTTGTTAAGAATCTGGAATAAATATAAATTAATCTTATGTTATAAAAGACCCTTATGGATTTCTACACAAGAAGCATTCTACAGAACAGAAGTAAGAAATAAAGATAAATGGTTAACCTACAAAGACTTTTTAAAGAAAGAACAAGGACAATATATAATTAAATCAATAGAAGAATTGGTATCAGAGGGATACAGTTTTCAATGGCTTTCATATATGCAGCTCGTAGAGAAATTTAAATTAGATAAGAAAGACCTTGAATTTGAACAAACCAAATCGGAATTTGAGATACAACTATGTGAGACAGATGATCATCTAATTGCAAAAATGTATAAATTATTGTTAAAAGGTGAAATGGTAGAGGAACAAGTTAAAGACTGTATGATTAAATGGGCTAAAAATATTGGCCATAATATTCAAATGCAACAATGGGAAGATATGTGGACCAAAGGGTTAAAATTTACTTTGTGTTATAATTTAAAAGAAAACTTTTATAAGATGATGTACAGATGGTATATGACCCCACAAAAACTTTCTAAAATGTATGGAAATGTCTCCAACTTATGTTGGAAATGTAAAAAAAAAGAGGGGTCTTTTTACCATATGTGGTGGACATGTGAGACTGCAAAGAAATTTTGGACTCAAATACATGCATTGATGCAAAATATATTACAAATTCGAGTTCCATTTAAACCGGAATTTTTCTTACTGGGAATAATTGATGGACAACCTGGGAAGCAATTTACAAGGATTATGCAATACATGATTACAGCAGCAAGACTTATTTTTGCACAAAATTGGAAAAACCAGATATCGCCTACAATACAAGATTGGATGTTAAAATTGATGGATATGGCAGAGAATGATAAACTGACATGTTTATTAAAAGAAAATCCAAATAATTATTTCCTTAAAGAGTGGAAACCATTAACTGACTATTTACAAGATGCGGGAGGGGCAAAGCTTATATGGGGATTTGAAGATTAAAATATATATATATTGATGTAATAGAAAAGAAATATTCTTTAATATTATATATAGACCTAGCATGTAAGATAAAATTTTTAAAATACCATGACCAGATACAAATCGGAAGTTGACCAAATTCTGTTTCAGCTTTATCTTTTTTTCTTTTTTCCTTTACTACACTTTTTTATCTTTTCTTTTTTCTTGATTTGTATTTCCATTTTCTTTTCTGTTTCAACTTTTATCTATGTAAAATTAAAATCTAATAAAATTTGTTAAAAAAAAAAAAAAAAAGAGAAACTTCTAAGTTAAGGGCATTTGCTAATGATTTAATGTTGTTTTTGAAGGATCCATTAAAAGGAATAGAAATATTAATGGGGAAATTAAAATAATTTGGTATGTTAGCAGGTTTTAAGATTAATAATCAGAAGAGAAAGATGTTAACAAAAATATGAAAATAGAGGATCAAACAGAACTGATGAAGAAAACTGGTTTTAAGATTGAGAAAGAAGTAAAATATTTGGGTATCATTATGACTAATATGAATTGTATGTTATTTTAAAATAATTATGTTAAGATATGGAATGAAATTAAAAAGGACATGTTAAGATGGGAGAAACTACAATTGTCATTGTTGGGGAGAATTTCTGTGATAAAGATGAGTGTTCTGCCTAGAATGATGTTCTTGTTTCAGACAATACCTGTTTTGACAACTGATGTACCATTTTTTTTAAATTATCCATTCAGTCGTATCCGACCCTTGGTGATTCCATAAGCCAGCTCTCTCCATGTACCATTTAAACCAGGGGTGGGCAACGTCAGGCCCATGGGGTGTATAAGGCACGCGGGGCTCCCGCCTAAGGCCCGCAGGGCTCCCGCCCGCAAACCCCGCCTCTTCCACGTGATTGGCTCCCACCCGCAAACCCTGCCCCCCAGTGCTTGTGATTGGCTCCCGCCCGCAAACTCCGGCCCCCGGTCCACGGAAATCCCAGAAACCCCGTCCCCCACCTCCCCGGTCCCCGGTTATAAATATCCAAATGGCCCTTGGCAGAAAAAGGTTTCCCCACCCCTGATTTAAACAATGGTATAAAAAGATATATCTAAGTTTGTATGTTAAGGGAAAAAGCCACAAGTTAAATATAAGCCCCGAGTTAAATATGCAAAGGAAAGAGTAGGATTGGGTTTACCGGATTTGAAATTGTATTTTGCATTTAAAATGTAAGTTATTATTTTAAAATTTAATAAAGCTATCATAAAAAATGAAATTGTATTTTGCAGCTTGTTTAGTTTGGATGAAAGAATGGGTGTTGCTGAGAAATAAAAGACTTTTAGAGTTAGAAGAACATGACCTGAAATTTGGATGGCATGGATAATTGTGATACGATAAAGTCAAGGTTAATGTACAGTAGATTTTAAAAATCATTACGTTAGACGTGCCATATGGAATAGATGCAAACCCAGGTTGTGCCCAAAAACACCTTTGTGGCTCTCAGCACAAGCATTTTATAGACAAGAAATAATAGGCAACCACAAATGGCTAACTGATCATGAGATACTAGAATTTTGTCAAGGGCAATGTAAAATAAAATCAAGAGGGATATAGTTGTCAATGGTTCTCTTATTAGAAAGATTTAAAGTAGTCAAAAGAATTCATGGTACTGAACAATGTAAGACAGAATTTGAAATGGAATTGTGAACAAATGATGAACATCTAATTGCTAAAATGTATAAACTTTTATTGAAATTTGAAACATAAGAAGAACAGGTCAAACAATATATGATAAAGCTAAAAACTTTTGTTATAATATACAAATGGAACAATGGGAAAATATGTGGTTGAAAGCATTGACATTTACATTACGTTATAATCTTAATGAGAATTTTTAGAAAATGATGTTCCGTTGGTATATGATATATATATTTAAAAAAAACATTCTCCAGAAGGTATAAAGGTACTTCAAATTTATGTTGGAAATGTGAACAAGAAGGGTCATTTTATCAAGCTTGGTAGATGTGTAAAAAAGCTAGAAAATTTTGGGCTCAAATACATACAGCAATTCAGAGGATTTTAAAGATTAACATTCAATCGAAACCAGAACTTTTCCTCCTGGGACTGATGGATAAACAGTTAGAAAAGAGCCATGGAATACTGTTTTAATATATACTGTAACTGCAGGAAGATTATTGTATACACAAAGATGGAAAGATCTGGCAATACCTACAACAGAGGAATGGTTGGTGAAGATGAAAGAACTTGCTGAAATGGCTAAATTGACTTGTTTGATTAGAGAAGACAGTATCTACATTTATTGCTGACTGGCTTTTTGCGTAAAAAATAAAACAATGAACTTATGATTTATTTTGATGATTAGACAAGATAGATTATAGAAAGAAGAGTCTCAGAATGTAACTTTAGAGCAGAGCTTTCCAAACTGTGTCAGGACACGTTAGTGTGTCAGGTGCAGTGCCTGGGTGTGTCGCGGCTGCTGCTGCCTCTGAGCCCTGCCAGGATTCCGCGCAGGTCCTAGTGCCTGCCTTGTGCCTTGCTGCCTCCAAACCTGCCCTGCTGTGATTCCGCGCAGCTCCTAGTGCCTGCCTTGTGCTTTGCTGTCTCCAAACCTGCCCTGCCGGGATTGCGCACAGGTCCTAGTGCCTGCCTTGTGCCTGGCTGCCTCCAAACCTACTGTGATTCCGCGCAAGTCCTAGTGCCTGCCTTGTGCCCTGCTGTAAGAGTGTGTCGTGAAATGATGCATGTCTAAAAAGTGTGTCACCAACATGAAAAGTTTGGAAAGCTCTGCTTTAGAGAGAGAGGTTAAAATATAATTGTACTTATAACTGCTGTGAAGAAGATCGGAAGCCACTTCTTTATATCTTTCTTTATATCTTTTTTTCTTCTACTTTTCTTTCTGCCCCTTATATTTTCCTTCCTTCCTTCCTTCCTTCCTTCCTTCCTTCCTTCCTTCCTTCCTTCCTTCCCTCCCTCCCTCCCTCCCTCCCTCTCTCTCTCTCTTTTTTGTTCTATTTTAGTTTGTATTAGTTCTTATTGTTGTTAAAACTTTCAATAAAAATTATATTATAGGATGAGTTTGGCAAAAGAAAGCAAAGTTTTCCTGTATTAACTTTATGCAAATCATGTTTTCATTATGCTCCAGAGCTTTTATGATGCCTCATTAAAACAGGCACTCACTGGTACAATGCAATCATGACGCCTAATGTTCACTAGAGACCACCTACAGCAGCGGTCCCCACCTTTTTGGCACCAGGGACCGGTCGTGGAAGAAAATTTTTCCACGGACCGGGGGGGTGGGGTTTGCAGGCGGGAGCCAATCACACGCACTGGGGGCGGGATAATCGCACGCACCGGGGGGGGCGGGATTTGCAGGCAGGAGCCCCACGGCCCACATCCTAACAGTCCGCAGCCCACTAGTGGGCCGTGGCCCACAGGTTGGGGACCCCTAACCTACAGTATTCTCAACAGCAACACCATTTGAGATTTTATACCACTTCTACACTTTTCTTTCCCAGAAATTTACTATGGAATTTTACACTGCAATCCTGTTTGCTAAGCATAACAATGTGTTTTCACCCAGAACTGCAAGTAATTTGCAGCATATTCTGCAACATTGGGACAGCTCTATAACTCTTCACCTCTGCAGGTTCTCAAACATTACTGAGACAACAGTTGAGTACTTAAACTTCATTAGTCACCAGTCCCAGTCTTAAAATTAGTTTAGGATCAGTGGAGTTATTGATAGCCCTGAACCAGCTATTGATAATGAGACCAGTCCTGCCATGCTTTTCCTTCTATTCCAAGCTTTCCAAATACTTTTTCCAGGCATACAATGTAAAATATTGTATAGTATACAAAAGTTATTGTTAGGAAAAAGTAATTCTACTAAGCAATCTTAAAAGATGCAATCAGAATGACTTTTAATCAGAACATACATCAAAGTCTAAGTTTCCCAACCATCATTTCATCATCCCCATCCTGTCATCCTTTATCCTACTCCATTCCACATGGACTTCTTCATGCTCATGTACACCTTTCTATTTGTATCATTGTCTTTTCTCATGGCAACTGGGATTCTTTACTGTAAACATTTAACCCTCTGTTTCCTTGTTAAGCCACCAGTACTCAACTGTTGACTACCACTACTCTATCCTTAATACACGTTTTCTGGACAGAAGCCGCATGGACATCAAAGTCAACCTTCTCCAACCTGGTGCACACGGGATGTGTTAGTATAATGGTAATCATCAACCTTAAGGCTCTGAAATCCTGGTTTTGTTTGTTTCCTTGTTCACAGAACCTTCTCTGAACTATGGTGGCATGATTCCCTGTGATTTTGAGTGGGTGACACAGAATACATAGTATTATGTCCTTAGAATAGGCTTACCATGATTTATAAAACAAGCCACTCCAAACTGTTCCACAAAAAGCTCAAGGGAACCCCCCCCCCAGAAAATCCTAAGTTTGCCCCCTTTTGTCATTCTGCCCACTAAAGCTTGGAGACCCACAAAATATTATGCCCAGTTTGTGGACATCAGAAAGGTTTACCATCCCTGTATTAGGATCATAACTCTCAGAATTCCTAATCAGTGGAGATCACATTGGCTAGGAGTCCTGAGAATTGTGGTCTCATGCATTTTGAGGGCACCAAGGTTGGTGAAGACAGTCTGAGAAACTCCTACTATTACTCTGTCCCATACACACATTACTAAATCCAGTTGCTCCACACAAGGTGTGCCTGACCACTCAAATGACACCAGCTTCCTGAATGTATTTAGCCCAGCTACCTGCAAAGGAAAAGCTGCATTATCTGGGTCCTACCACACATGAAAGCCAATGCAGGTATAACTATATTGTTGTTGTTCAGTCGTTTAGTCGTGTCCGACTCTTCGTGACCCCATGGACCATAGCACGCCAGGCCTTCCTGTCCTCCACTGCCTCCCGGAGTTTACTCAAGTTCATGCTCATCACATCGGTGATGCTATTCAACCATCTCATCCTCTGCCGTCCCCTTCTCCTTTTGCCTTCAGTCTTTCCCAGCATCAGGGTCTTTTCCAGTGAGTCCTCTCTTCACATTAGGTGGCCAAAGTATTTGAGCTTCAGCTTCAGCATCTGTCCTTCCAATGAGCAGTCAGGGTTGATTTCCTTTAGGATTGACTGATTTGACCTCCTTGCAGTCCAAGGGACTCTCAAGAGTCTTCTCCAGCACCACAGTTCGAAAGCATCCATTCTTCGGCGCTCAGCCTTCCTTATGGTCCAACTCTCACAGCCATACATTACTACTGGAAAAACCATAGCTTTAACTATACGGACCTTTGCCGGCAAGGTGATGTCTCTGCTTTTTAATATGCTGTCTAGGTTTGCCATAGCTTTCCTCCCAAGGAGCAAGCGTCTTTTAATTTCATGGCTGCAGTCACTGTCTGCGGTGATCTTGGAGCCCAAGAAAATAAAATCTGTCACTGCTTCCATTTCTTCCCCTTCTATTTGCCAGGAAGTGATGGGACCAGATGCCATGATCTGAATTTTTTTAATGTTGAGTTTCAAGCCAACTTTTGCACTCTCCTCTTTCACCCTCATCAAGAGGCTCTTTAGTTCCTCTTCACTTTCTGCCATTAGGGTGGTATCGTCTGCATATCTGAGGTTGTTGATATTTCTCCCGGCAATCTTAACTCCGGCTTGTGATTCATCCAGCCCGGCATTTCTCATGATGTACTCTGCATATAAGTTAAATAAGCAGGGTGATAATATACAGCCTTGTCGTACTCCTTTCCCAATTTTGAACCAGTCGGTTGTTCCATGTCCGGTTCTAACTGTTGCTTCTTGACCCACATACAGGTTTCTCAGGAGACAGGTAAGGTGATCTGGTACTCCCATCTCTTTAAGAATTTTATTTTATTTATTTATAGTGATATTTATACCCCGCCTATCCCCTCCCTAATGGAGGACTCTAGGCGGCTTACATTCATATATATACAATTCAAATTATACAATTCACCAAATTCAATTCACCGCGTGTGAAGGAAGGGGGGGGGTGAGGGAACCGACTCTACTAGGCTCCGGACTACAATTCCCAGGATGCCTTGAGCCGGCTGCTGACGTCCTGTAGCTGTCACATCCGGGTCCGTCGTCACCACTGCCATTCGATCTTCCTGCTATCTCTCCTTTGGTGGAGCCGACTTCCCGACAGGACACCAGCAAATTAGCCCACTTAAGGTGGTACCCATTTTATCTACTTGCTAGGCTTTCGAACTGCTGGGTTGACAGGAGCTAGGACTTAGCAACGAGAGCTCACCTCGCGCGCGGGGTTCGAACTGCCGACCTTCTGATCGGCAGCCTACAGCTCAGCTGTTTAACCTGCTGAGCCATCCGCGTCCCTATTTGCCACAGTTTGTTGTGATCCACACAATCAAAGGCCTTAGCGTAGTCAATGAAGCAGAAGTAGATGTTTTTCTGGAACTCTCTTGCTTTTTCCATGATCCAGCGAATGTTGGCAATCTGATCTCTAGTTCCTCTGCCTCTTCGAAAACCAGCTTGCACTTCTGGTAGTTCTCGGTTCACATACTGCTGAAGCCTAGCTTGTAGGATTTTGAGCATAACCTTGCTAGCATGTGTAATGAGCGCAATTGTACGGTAGTTTGAACATTCTTTGGCATTGCCTTTCTTTGGAATTGGAACGTAAACTGACCTTTTCCAATCCTGTGGCCACTGTTGAGTTTTCCAAATTTGTTGGCATACTGAGTGCAGCACTTTAACAGCATCATCTTTTAGGATTTTAAATAGCTCGGCTGGGATACTGTCTTCTCCGCTAGCTTTGTTGTTAGTAATGCTTCCTAAGGCCCACTTGACTTCACTCTCTAGGATGTCCGGCTCAAGGTCAGTGACCACACCATCGTATTTATCAGGGATATTAAGAACTTTCTTGTATAGTTCTTCGGTGTATTCTTGCCACCTCTTCTTAATCTCTTCTGCTTCTGTTAGGTCCCTGCCTTTTTTGTCCTTTATCATGCCCATCTTTGCACAAAACGTTCCCTTGATATCTCCAATTTTCTTGAAGAGATCTCTAGTCTTCCCCATTCTATTGTTTTCCTCGATTTCTTTGCATTGTTCATTTAAGAAGGCCTTCTTATCTCTCCTTGCTATTCTCTGGAATTCTGCATTCAGTTGGTTATATCTTTCCCTTTCTCCCTTGCCTTTTGCTTCCCTTCTTTCCTCAGCTATTTGTAAAGCCTCATCAGTCAGCCATTTTGCTTTCTTGCATTTCTTTTTCTTTGGGATGGTTTTAGTTGCTGCCTCCTGTACAATGTTACGAACCTCCATCCATAGTTCTTCAGGCACTCTGTCTACCAGATCTAATCCTTTAAATCTATTCCTCACCTCCACTGTATATTCATAAGGGATATGATTTAGGTCATACCTGAGTGGTCTAGTGGTTTTCTCTACGTTCTTCAATTTAAGCCTAAATTTTGCGATAAGCAGCTCATGATCTGAGCCACAGTCAGCTCCGGGTCTTGTTTTTGCTGATTGTATAGAGCTTCTCCATCTTTGGTTGCAAAGTATATAATCAATCTGATTTCGGTATTGACCATCTGGTGATGTCCATGTGTAGAGTCGTCTCTTGTGTTGTTGGAAAAGAGTGTTTGCTATGACCAGCGTGTTCTCTTGACAAAACTCTATTAGCCTTTGCCCTGCTTCATTTTGTACTCCGAGGCCGAATTTGCCTGTTATTCCGGTTATTTTTTGACTTCCTACTTTAGCATTCCAGTCCCCTATGATGAAAAGGATATCTTTTTTTGGTGTTAGTTCTAGAAGGTGTTGTAGGTCTTCATAGAACCCGTCAACTTCAGCTTCTTCGGCATCAGTGGTTGGGGCATAGACTTGGATCACTGTGATGTTGAATGGTTTGCCTTGGATTCGAACTGAAAGCATTCTGTCGTTTTTGAGGTTGTACCCCAGTACTGCCTTTCCCACTCTTTTATTGACTATGAGAGCTACTCCATTTCTTCTAAGGGATTCTTGCCCACAGTAGTATATATAATGGTCTCCTGAATTAAATTCGCCCATCCATTTTAGTTCGCTGATTCCCAAGATGTCAATGTTCAATCTTGTCATCTCATGTTTGACCACATCCAGCTTACCTTGATTCATAGATCTTACATTCCAGGTTCCTATGCAATATTGTTCTTTGCAGCATCGGACTTTCCTTCCACTTCCAATAACTATATATTCTGCCCTTATCCTGCAGAGACCACTAATGCATGAGTTGAGAATTGCAAGACTGCAGTGGGATAAATTAATAAATGACTCCCTGGCAGGAGGATGACATCATTTGAGGGCAGGGGCTAGACATAGTGTGAGAATGGGCCAAGCTAGGCTAGGGCTCTGGATATATATTTTACTTATACTGGCAAGTTTATAGTCTTCAATTAATTAGATAGATCACATATACAGTCTGCCCTTTCAAAGTAATTACCATGCCAGCAAACTAGAAACCATATTTTAGTTTCTAATTAAGAGAACGGTATTTTACTACAATCTTAAATATACTTCCCAATGGTATTTTCTAGTTAGAAGAAAGCCCTGAAGCATTTTGAAGTTAGTGGTTTTACCAAACCATTTTCAGGGATGTAGTATTTTCAAGGGGCAATTTGAAAGGACAGGATACTTCCTTTAATGGAATAGAAAAATATTCATTCACCTATTTAGGGCTCCCGCCCATCAGTCTCAAAGTTAGTTATATCTTAAATACGATCCATCTGTTCATATCATATATACCAAAAGAAAATTTGTATTTGCAATGGTAAGGTAAAGGTTTTCCTCTGCACAGTCATGTCCGACTCTAGGGGGCGGTGCTCATCTCCGTTTCTTAGCCGAAGAGCCAGCGCTGTCCGAAGACGCTTCCACGGTCATGTGGCCGGCATGACACACGCGAAACGCTGTTACCATCCCACGGAAGTGGTACCTATTTATCTACTTGCATTTGCATGCTTTTGAATTGCTAGGTTGGCAAGAGCTGGGGCGAGTGCGGGAGCTCACTCCGTCACGTGGGGCTAGGGTCTCGAACCGCCGAACTTGCGACCTTCCAATCGACAAACCTGGCATCTTAACCACTGAGCCATCACGCCCCCATTTGCAATGGTACTATTTCTTTATTTTAGTACACCTTAAACAGTTTAAACATGGTTAGTACTTGGATGGGAGAGCTATAGCCTAATCTGGGAAGTTGAAGAACATCCTGGAAAAAAGCATTGGCAAGCCATTTCTGGATTGCTGCCAAGAAAGTCACATGGATATTATCCATGAAGTCTCCAGGAATCAATCAATCAAGACTCAAAGGATGTTTTATCTTTTTAAAGCAACTTTGTAGTCATGCATTAAGCCTTTCTAAATGGAGCAAATGCTATTTGTAATATGGCATTTGGGTTAGCACTTTTTCTTTCTTCATCTTCCAAGTAAATCAAAACCAGGGTTATAAATAAAAATCCTAATTATTATTTATTACATAGTATAAATATCCTGTCTGTAATTATTTGAATTCATTAGAAAAAATGAAAAAAGACAATATTAATGAAGTCAAAATAAAACCATATCAAAAGACAGTTGGTCATCAAGACCTTCCAACAAGGCCACCAAGACAGTTGAGGAGCTAGGAAGCTCCATCAGACATTGGTGTCTTCTTCATTTGCCTGCCTGTTTTTCCTATTCCTTCAAACAGAAAAGTGTGTGCGTGGAGAGTAAGTGTCAAACTAGATTATTCTAATGTCTTCATTGCCCTCCTTCTATAGTCCAAGATGGTTTCTATAGTTTCAATATTTTCCAAAATGGAACACAAAACGGTTTATAATGCAATCCAATATATATTTACTCAGAAGTTCCCAGATAAATGTGAATGGCAGCATTCTCACAATGGTTGCCTTTTGGATGTGTTGACCCTACAGTTCTCAAAATTCCCACCAAGCATGTCCAATCCATATGCCAATGAACTTTGGGAGCTAGGTCCCAACATATGTCCCAACCTTTTGACCAGATCCTGTGGATACCCCTGGATAACAGTCACCAGGTTCAGCGGTCCCCAACCTTTTTGGCACCAGGGACTGGTCGTGGAAGACAATTTTTCCATGGACCTGGGGGCGGGGTTTGCAGGCGGGAGCCAATCGTGTACACCAGGGGTGGGATTTGCAGGCGGGAGCCAATCAAGCGCACCGGGGGTGGGGGTTGCAGGTGGAAGCCCTGCGGCCCACTTCCTAACAGGCCACGGCCCACAGGTTGGGGACCCCTGACCAGATTGATAAAGAGCACTAAGATTACATTGAGTGCTGCATGACTTAGCTACATAGTATCTTCAGATTCTTTTATGCAAGAAAAAAAAAATTCCATCTGCCCTTTCAGGTTTAAGTCAATCTGAGAGTTAATGGAATTTGTGAAGAAGTCAACCAACGATACCCTGTCCATACAACTTTTTATGAGACGTAAACTGTATCACTCTTCTATGCTCTTGAAATCTCACGCAAATCCTCAGTAATTCAAAAGTGCTCTCAACTTAGTTTGATATCATTCAAGTATGATGCAATACAACATTCTCAGAAAAGTATTGTGAAACATTTGGAGGGAAATCAAATACTACAGATAGTCCAATAAATGATTTTATCCTATTTTTAATTTGGATCTATACACCCCCCTTTCTATTTAGATTTACCCAAAGTGGCTTGATTTGTTAAGAAAAAAATTGTTTTACATAATTACACATTTCTGAAAATAATAGATTTTTCATTGGCCAGAAAGTACATAGTATTCGTATTTAGCAAGCAAATAGTAACAGGGCAAATCGTTTCTTGCCAGAAGTTTCTGATGTGAGCAAAAGGTTGATGGAAAAATGCTACTGCCACGTCTTTCACCCTCCCCAATCACGAACTGCAATGGACACTTGGCTTCAAAATTCTTTCTTAGCCAAGTCTAAAAAATATACAACTGGACAAGAAAGGGTTAAATTCCTATACAAACCATTCTTCTTTTTTATTAGCTCTTCTATCCATTCTTACGTTTATTCCTTCTTATTTGCCCATTAACTATTTTCAGTATTTACTAATTTTAAGTATTTACTATTTTAAGTATTTTCAGACAGTGAGAGGGGATTCCAGCACAGGAATTGTCTGCTAAGAATTTCTGCAAATGCCAGTCCAGTGCCTTTTCTAGAAGGTGTATTTAATCTGTTTTCTCGAAAAAGGAATCGTATTACTAAACTGATTTGGCTAACCTTGAAAGCAGTGTTTTAAGATCTAGTTCAGCTAGGCGATTTTTTAAAAAATCGGTTTTTCAGCCCTGCATCCATTCTGATATCAGGGCAATGCCAATAATATTAAGAACTGGATAATCCACCTTTTCTTTTTCGTGAATCTCAGGAGAGATGGAGATTCTAAGAAGAATCGGATTTCTTCCCGCAGGGCACTTAACCGTTAAGTTTCTCGGGGAAACGAAGAACTCTAAACTGTTGCCTTCGAAGGAAGGCTGAAAAAAAGTAGGAGCAGGCACAGGGTGGGAGTTGATGTATAGGATCTGCTTCCACGTCAGCTACAGATTTCTTTCTCCTTCGGGGCATAAAGGGAGAAAAAAAAATCTCTGCTTGCTCTCGACAAGAGTGGACAAGTCAGGGAGTTATTCCCAGGAAATGATAACTCGGGGGCTCGCACGCTCCTCGGCGGCATTTGGGTTGGTATTGGCCCAACTCCGGGTTCATGGAGAAAATCCATCTATCGATGGGGTCGAAAACGACTTGATGGCAATCAATCAATCAATCAATCAACCAACTCCGGGGAACAACTCTCCGGCACTTCCCACTAAGGGAGCTCTTTGCAAAGAAAGAAAGGGAAGCGAAAGCGCCCGAGGGCATCCGCGCAAAGGAGGACGAGGAAAGCCCGGGGACCTTCCGTGCCCAGGCTCCTGAAAAAGACACACCGGGCAGGGGGGGCTTAACAATCGGGGCACCGTCTCCAAGGGGAAGTTTCTCGCGGCCGAAGCGAAGGAAGAACCCAGCCGCGCGCCTGCCCCGCATCCACTTTGGCTTCCCACGCTGGGAAGCAGGAGGGGCAAGGCAAGCGGCCTTCGCCCTGCTGGGCAGCGGGGAACAAGCCGGAGCCCGCCGCTTTGATCCAGCAGGGCCGGGCGGGGGTCGGGGGAGACAGAGCCCGCCAGCGCGGACACGTACCTCGGAGAAGAGCAGCCGCTCCGTCCCGCGCCGCTCGCTCCCCAGCAGGCCCCTTTCGGAATGCTTCTCCGGACTGGGCCCCGCCCACCAGCCTCCGGGGGCGGCCCTCGGAACGTGGCGGCGAGCGAAGCCGCCGGAGCGCTACGTGAGGCCGGTCACACACAGCAGCGCCCCTGAAGCTGCGCAAGCGCGGGCGACGCCTCCCTGCTCCCCCCTGCTTTCCCCTCTTCATTCTGAGGAAAGATGCGAGAGGAGGGGCAGGCGGAGGGGGGCTCAAATGAGGTGAGGCTAGGGTGGGTTTCTCGGCAGGCGAGTCTTATAATTGGGAAGCTACTAAATCAGTGGGGATCAGAATTACAGAATTGGAAGGGACCACCAGCATCATTTAGTCGTTTTCTCAAACTTGGCAACTTTAAGACGGGCGGACTTCAACTCCCAGAATTCCCCAGCCTGGGTAGGGATTTCTGAGAGTTGAAGTCCACCCGTCTTAAAGTTGCCAAGTTTGGGAAACATTAATCTAGTCCAACCCTCTGCAATGTGCGGGGAAAACCCATTAAACCATCCATGAGAGCAGTGTTTCTCAATCTTGGCAGCTTGAAGATGGGTAGACTTGCTGGCTGGGGAATTCTGGGAGTTGAAGTCCACCCATCTTCAAGCCGCCAAGGTTGAGAAACACTGCATGAGAGGTAGCTGTCCAGCCTCTTTTTAAAAACCTCCAGAGATGGAGAACCCACAACCTCCATTTGTATTTAATAAGTATTAACATTGGGAAAGGAGTATGGCAGGGTTGTATACTATCACCCTACCTATTCAACTTGTATGCAGAACACATCATGCGACATGCTGGGCTTGATGAATCCAAGGCTGGAGTTAAAATCACTGGAAGAAACATTAACAATCTCAGATATGCAGATGATACCACTTTGATGGCTGAAAGCGAGGAGGAGCTGAGGAGCCTTATGACAAAGGTGAA
The DNA here is from genome assembly GCA_023362775.1 of Charina bottae. Taxonomy (NCBI): domain Eukaryota; kingdom Metazoa; phylum Chordata; class Lepidosauria; order Squamata; family Charinaidae; genus Charina; species Charina bottae. The sequence goes on along the minus strand of JALMGJ010000005.1, from coordinate 73,247,841 downwards.
AGAAGAAAGTGCAAAAGCTGGGTTGCAGTTAAACCTCAAAAAAACCAAGATTATGGCAACCAGCTTGATTGATAACTGGCAAATAGATGGAGAAAAAGTGGAGGCAGTGACAGACTTTGTATTTCTAGGTGCAAAGATTACTTGAGACGCTGACTGCAGCCAGGAAATCAGAAGACATCTACTTCTTGGGAGTAGAGCAATGACAAATCTCGATACAATAGTTAAGAGCAGAGACATCACACTGAGAACAAAGGTCCGCATAGTTAAAGCAATGGTATTCCCTGTAGTAACCTATGGCTGTGAGAGCTGGACCATAAGGAAGGCTGAGCAAAGGAAGAGAGATGCTTTTGAACTGTGGTGTTGGAGGAAAATTCTGAGAGTGCCTTGGACTGCAAGAAGATCAAACCAGTCCATACTCCAGGAGATAAAGCCAGACTGCTCACCTGAGGGAATGATATTAAAGGCAGAACTGAAGTACTTTGGCCACATAATGAGAAGACAGGATACCCTGGAGAAGATGCTGATGCTGGGGAAAGTGGAAGGCAAAAGGAAGAGGGGCCGACCAAGGGCAAGATGGATGGATGGTATTCTGGAGGTGACGGACTCAACCATGGGGGAGCTGGGGGCGGTGACGGCCGACAGGAAGCTCTGGCGTGGGCTGGTCCATGAAGTCACGAAGAGTCGGAAGCGACTGAACGAATAAACAACAAAAACTCTTCCATAGTCGAGATAACTGATTTGTTCAAGAATATCAGGATAGCTGCCTGACCAGGGAAACCTGTCTGCCTCCAATGTGAAAAGGACATGGGACACTGTAGGTGTTAAAAGTTATATACCGTGCAATATGGCAGAAGCATTGTAGCTCTGACCAACATTTTGATAGGAGTTCCACAGTGTTGTTGCCTTAGAATGAATCATCCAGACAGAAAACTGAGGGGCCTCATGACATTTTCTTTAGTTATGTTTTAGAACTATCATTTATTTGCTTAAATAGAAACAGTTTGTGCTGGAAGGAAGCCATTTATTTCTAGTCTCCTACACCTCTCTGTCTGATTCTCCTTACCCTATCATGTTCTCCCCACCAAACATTCCCATCTGGGGCTTCCTCTGATTACGTTCCCAATTTATCCCCGGTTGTGCTCTGTGCTTGGGTGTCTATGCAGGGCTGGGCTAATAACACATGCCACATATGTAGACTATCCAAAGCTGGCTAGAAGACAAAAATTGAAATGCATAGCATGGTAGCCCAACGTTCTATAGAAGAGTACGCTATCTTTGGGAATGGTCCTGAGGCTGGGTCTGAAAAGCAGAGATGGAGCTCCAAAGCAGAAAAAGCCAAAACTTCAGACAATTAGCCATATTATTACTTTGTCCTTTGAAACAGGAATCTACAACCCCCCCGTCCCCCTTCAACACAGTTAAAAGAAGGAAAGCTAGCAACAGTGATACATTAATCAATAACAATTTATTGTCTTTTCATGGCACCCCAAATCAGCTGCTTGAAGCATCCATCTTAAGGAAAAAGGAATTAAAATACGGCATTATTAGCATCATGTAAGAAAATACCTATTTGTATATCTTTTTTCCCCCTTTTCTAAGAGCTTAATGTGGCACACAGAGGAGTCATGTTAAGGTTTTGGGCTGAAAGATAATGACTCGTTCTAAGTCACCCAATACCTCCATGGTTAAGCAGAGACAAGAACTTGAGATTCTGCCATTCCAGGCCAATCTTAACCAATTCATTACATCCGAACCTGTAGATCAGGGTTTCTCAACCAGGGTTCCGTGGAACCCTAGAGTTCCGCGAGAGGTCACTAGGGGTTCCCTGGGAGATCCTGATTTATTAAAAAAAATATTTCAAATTCGGGCAACTTCACATTAAAGAGGTAAGTTTCATTCTTTATTTTTAGTTTAAGAACACTGTTAATGCATATAGACAGGCCTACCCATGAAACAAATGTCATAATTTTGTAACTTCTGGCCTATATTTGAGCCTGAATGTAAATTTCCCCAAGGCCTGAAAAATATTTCAAGGGTTCCTCCAGGGTCAAAAGGTTGAGAAAGGCTGCTATAGGGTTTCTGGTGGGAATGGCGGACTGAACGGCTGTGCCCGCTGGTTCAGTGGGCGGTGCTGACAACGCAGTAACTTTTTTCGGGCTCAGGCAGGTTTTCCTGAAGCCCAGAAACGTTCTCCAGATCAAGGAGAATACCTGGAATCATCCCATCTGTCCTCCGGATGGCTGCTTGCAGCCAGAAGATCGCAAACAGCATTTCACGTTAGACTGGTAAGAGTCAGCTGGGAGGCGGGGATTTCATCACTTTCCAAGCTGCGCTGTAGCCTTAAAGGGACACTAAGACCAGCCACCCCATTTCTAAATCACCAATTTGTATTTTTTTTAAAGTATATGTACCCCAAGAGAGGCTTTCTACAGTGAGGAGAAGCTGGTTCTCTTGGTGTTTAACGTTGTTTTTGGGATTACTTCTTTAAAAAAAAATTATTTTAAGTTTTGGATTTCGTTTTCCTTCCAAAGGAAATTCCAAAGTTTGAGAGTAAACAATTGTCTTCCTGTTATTATTTTTGTATTAAATTTGAAGATATTAGCATTTTCCTACACGTTGAATGGACTGATTTGAACCTTCAGCTTTCTGTTTTCACTTTCCCTTGAGAACTGTCTGCTATCTCACTCTCACTTTATGTAAACACACTTTGGAACTCTTCCATATCTTTGACTCTCGCTGGTTAAACTCCTAGGGGGCGCCATAATCTATTGCGTGAGACATGGAGGATTTCAAACAGATTCTTTGACTTTCACCAGGATTTTAAACAGATTTCTTCTGACTTCTATCAAACTTTTATGCAAGATATCCAGGACACTGTAGAAAATATGAGATCTAAAATGTGCCATCAGGTTGGGGATGTGGTGGATGAAATTGAGGAATTTAAGAGCAATAGAAAGGTTTTTTTTAAGACTGAGATTGGGATCTTTATCGAGATGCTGGATGAAGATTGGATAATGGGGTTGGAGAAATCTAAGGGAGAGAGTGATCTGCAAGCCATAAGTAAAATCGATCTCCTGGTGGAATGCCATGAGAAGAACCTGGAATCTCTGAGGGGGGCAGTTGGGCTGTTCGATTCTCTCAAGAGGAAAGCTCTGTGCACATTGTGGGGATATGTAACTGCTTTGGTTTATTTTGAACTGGGATAAGTGTTGAAGAATGTTCATCTGGTTTGCTTTAAGTATTTGATTGATGCTACTTGCCTTTAAAGATTTGGATTTGCTGTTTTGAATTGGCTTTTTTTTTATCCCGCCTTTATTATTTTTATAAATAACTCAAGGCGGCAAACATACCTAATACTCCTTCCTCCTCCTGTTTTCCCCACAACAACAACCCTGTGAGGTGAGTTGGGCTGAGTGTGTGTGACTGGCTCAAGGTCACCTAGCCAGCTTTCATGCCTGAGGCAGGACTAGAACTCACAGACTCCTGGTTTCTAGCCCAGCACCTTAACCACTAGACCAAACTGGCTTTGTTTTTTGGGTTTATTAAGATTGGGATTATTAAAATTGTTGTACTATTAAGTATAATAGCAGACAACTTATGTGCTTTTTAATTTCTTATTATAGTAGACAGAAATGTATAGAATATTGGTAGGAAGGGAATAATTAAATATGTTTTATCTTTTGAAGGGGAGAAAGATGTTTAGGAGGTTTATATGAACTTTTTTTCTTTATTTTAATATAAGGGGTAGGAGTAACTGTACTTAGTGATTTTTATTATGTGTTAAAGTGGAATGACTTGTAGAAATAATGTGGTGTTTTGGTTTAATATAGAGTAAGAGATTGATTATGGAAATTTTTGTATATCCTTGCTGTTAAAAGTCAGAAGCCACATCTTTTTGTAAATTTGAAAAAAATTTCTCTTGTTTCCGCACTTTTTTAGTTTTCTTTCTTTCTTTGTAGTTCTTTGTTTTTTTGTAGTTTTTATTCTTCTCTTGAAACCTAATAAAATTTACTATAAAAAAAAAGAGAAAGGCTGCTGTAGAGAGTTAGGAAGATGACCTTGACAGAGATAGGCCAGATCTGTTACCAAAGCGACAAGGGGAAAAACATGGCTTAAGTCCAAAACAAGAAGAAGGCATGTGCAAAAGACTCGGGCAGACACCTCCCTAATTCACATGAGTATAAGGGGTGGGTGGGGGGAGTAAAGCACAATCCAACCTGCAAGATTTTGTTACTATAGCCAATATTAATAAACATAGTTTTAGTCTTCAAGTTCAATTAATTTCTTGGATTGGCCTACACCAGAGCTTTCCAAACTTTTCATGTTGGTGACACACTTTTTAGACATGCATCATTTCGCGACACACTCTTACAGCAGGGTAACATTTCGCGACACACTCTTACAGCAGGGCACAAGGCAGGCACTAGGACCTGCGCGGAATCACAGCAGGTTTGGAGGCAGCAAGGCACAAGGCAGGCATTAGGACCAGCGTGGAATCCTGGCAGGGCAGGTTTGGAGGCAGCAAGGCACAAGGCAGGCACTAGGACCTGTGTGGAATCCTGGCAGGGCAGGTTTGGAGGCAGCAAGGCACAAGGCAGGCATTAGGACCAGCGTGGAATCCTGGCAGGGCTCGGAGGCAGCAGCAGCCGCGACACACCCAGACACTGCAGCCGACACACTAACGTGTCCCGACACACAGTTTGGAAAGCTATGGTCTACACAGTGAGGCTGACAGATCCTTCCTCAAAGTACCTGCTGACAGTTGGTCCCCTTCTGTAGTTGGGGGTGGGAAAATGGAACTTTCAGGCTGGATGGAAGGATTAATAACTTGCTACCATATATCCTTGCAACCTACTTCACTGCCCCTGTTATTTTTTGTACTGCACAGACGGGACTCGTAGCATGCCCTCTCTGCATGACCGGGTGGGACGGGTTGATGTGTTGGGGATGAGACGGTCCCTCAGGTAACCTGGTCCTATGCCATGTAGGGCGTTAAAGGTAATAACCAACACCTTGAATTGAATCTGGAAGCAAACTGGCACCCAATGGCAGTTCTTACTATCCCATGGTCAGAAGGTTGGTCAAAGTAGATCTAAGCGATCAGCCAACCCCAAGACTGGCTATTTCCCTCTCCTCCCCAAGCATGATGGCAAAACCAGGTCTTTAGATTTTTTCTAAAGTCCAGGAGAGAGGGGGCTGATCTTATTTCAGGGGGAAGAATATTCCAAAGGGCAGGGGCTACTGCAGAGAAGGCACGTCTCCTGGACCCCGTCAGATGGAACTCTCTTACAGACGGGACTCGTAGCATGCCCTCTCTGCAGGACCGGGTGGGACGGGTTGATGTGATAGGGATGAGACGGTCCCTCAGGTAACCTGGACCCATGCCATGTAGGGCTTTAAAAGTGATAACCAATACCTTGAATTGAATCCAGAAGCAGACTGGAACCCAATGCAGCTCGCAGAGCAGAGGTGTTATATGTGCTGATCTTGAAGCACCTAAAATCGCTCGCGCAGCCGCATTCTGAACCAGTTGAAGCTTCCGGACGTTCTTCAAGGGTAGCCCCATGTAGAGCGCGTTACAATAGTCTATATGGGAGATGACCAGGGCTTGAGTGACTGCTCGAAGGGCCCCTCGCTCCAGGAAAGGGCATAACTGGCGCACAACACGAAGCTGTGCAAAGGCCCTTCTGGCCACAACTGCCACCTGTTCTTTGAGCAGGAATCGTGAGTCCAAGAGGACCCCCAAGTTACACACTGGGTCTGTCTGGGGTAATGCCACCCCATCCAGAACTAAAGATGATAAATACCTAGACACCGAGGGGCCATCAATCCACAGCCACTCCATCTTACCAGGGTTCAGCTGAAGCCTGTTGTTCCCCATCCAGACCCCCACATATTGATAAGCAATAGATCTCAAGTTACTTTCTGCCCTACTTATCTACTCTGAAGAAAGCTGTTGTCTTAGTGGGAAGAAGGGAGGGAGTAAACTTCTTGAATACAGGGATTCATTGGTTGCTATAGGAATGTCCTGATTAACAAAAGCTGCAGAAGCTGGTGTGAGATAGCTTCCAAGGTTGTTGCCACATACCTTTATGTTTCAGTTTGGTTTAAATGGGGCCTTTCATTTGAAAACTTATTTTTCTCACAATAGCTTATATTTATTGACCAAACTCTTAGATTTTTCTCTTTATATAAAATTTTCCTTACCTCTTTTAGTGTGCAGCCGATTGATTAATTAATGACTGAATTCTGGTATTATGGCTTGTAAAATCAGTTTCTCTGGCAGCTTGCCAGAGAAAAGCAAATATAGTTTCAAGTTAGCTGTGTTAGAATATGCATATATTAATAAGTGAAAATATCTTTCTGCTAACCAAGCTGGAAGTCTTTATAAGAGTTATAACAGAAATTACTCTAGCTTCTCTTCTCATCACCAAGGGAGAGATTAATGTGAGTGGTTTTCTCAGTTAATCCTGTTAGCTCATAAGAAACTATTGCAGCGTTGTACATCATTTTAATAAGTGTGTCATATATCGCCTCAATAGCTTGTTGTTTTATGAAGATGGGCATTCTAATTAAATGCTTTACAATCTTTATTACTGTCTTGGAAGGTAAGACAAATAAAGGGATGACATTGTACCAATATACTTTGAAAAGATCCTACTTATTTTTGTATAAAAGTCAAAAGGGCGGCAGCAAATGTGTAATTGTAATATATATGTGATGCACATAAAAAAGATGTGGGCCTTGATCACATGGTCATAGCTGTCATTGTGTCTTTTTTTAATCCCCCCCCCCCAAATGGACACCCCTAGTCAGAGTGCTTGGGCATACAAATGTTATTTCAGCATGGCTGTCTAACAAAACCTATGTACAAGTACTTCTTTACTTTTGTTCTTGTCCTTGCTTGAATATGATTATGTTTTCAAGTGAATTGACCGTTCATTGGTTAAGATCAACATTGGCTACAGTTTGATAGGTATGTAACTGAAACACTGAGATCCCACATACATGAAGAAATTCCTGCTAGCAGGTATCTTCTATTAACTGGATTGTTAATCCACAATCTCCCTAATACAAATAAAATAATGTCAGCTAAAACTACAGTATGTTCTCACATTCATTGATTAGAAGGTATGGAGTAGCAGTAGCCTAATTGGTGTGGAAGCTAGAAAAGTTGTAAATGTGAGAACTTGCCTTTAAAATATTCTGCTAAATAAGCCCTGTTTTTCTTGGAGCCACGGAATTCTATGAAGATGCACCCAACCAACATGGAATCCCTCTGAAACATGGCTGACATAGGGGGTGCTTGTGCGGCTGTTGGATGTGGAGGGTAAATTGTCCCAAATTCTCTCTTTCATCCTTAACTCCTGATGCATAATATTAACTTATTGTGTCAGCTATTTCTTTCTTGTTCAGGATCACCTCCTAATACATGCGCGCACTCTCTCTTTCTCTCACACACACATATTCTCATTTATCATCCCAGTATTTTAGCTCCCCCTGCAACTCTTCCCAGTCCCAGCTCCAGACTTCTTCATCTCAAGATGTCAAATCACGCCTCTCCTGCAGTCATTCCAAAGCCTCCTGGCTTCTTAACAGTGAAAATGGAGGGTGCATGGAATAGCATTACAACGCATGGATACCATGTTATGTTGTGTTGTGTTATGGATTTAATCCTTTTTAATTTGATTTTCAGATTGAGAATTACTTACTAAAAATGTATCTGCAAAATAAAGATGTTAGGTGGCCATAGGCCAATACTTCATTTTCGAGCATCCTTAGCCACCCAGCTAAAAATAATTTAAATATAAGAATGAATCACAGGCATCAGCAGTGAATTTTATAGGCACCTGGGGAAATTACTTGTAGGCACTCCAGGTTTGCCGCAGTTTATGTTTTTATGACTACTCACATATTTCAGTTTTTAGCTGATCTATACAGAAGCTTAGTGTATCAGTCTCTAAATTCTTAGAATTTCTTTATTTTGTTTATCCTACTTTTCTGTCTGCTGCAATTGAGAGACTTGTGGCGAGTTATAATCACAACAATGTAATGTCTACGGTACAATTAAAATTACATGCTATAACAATAGACACTCCCCCAACTTAAACCCCAGATTCATAAAACAACCAAGCAAAAAGCAATAAAAATAGATGGTGACATCAACTTTAAGCTGAACTTGGAACACTGTGGTGATGAAGGAGCAGGGCATCAACTGAGAAAGTAAATAGTTGTCATTTAGGATGTTATTGAACTTTGCACCCATAGTGAATACCACTGTTTTTTTAATAACTTTTTTTATTCTTTTACATCAATAACATACATATACATAAAAGGAAAAGTGAATACCACTGTTGAGTATATTTCTTGTGTGTTCTTTGTCAGGGATTTTTTGGCTATACATTCTGTTTCATAAATCTGTCAACTTCACATTATTTGTAAGGAAACTATTTTAGGTTCCTACAATCTTAAAAATGATATTAATACAATAAAAAAGACTTAAGGGTTGGTTATAATTGCCTTGCTGTTGGAGATGCAATATTAACTCATATGGTTTGGTCTTGTCCTATTACTGTTACAGATTGGGATGACATTGTTAGAATTGTTACTAGGACTTTGTATCAATTGCTGCGTGTTAAAGATGTGTATGTTCTTTGTCTATGAAATATATAAATTGCCACAATCTCAAAGACTCAAAGTATATGTTCTTCCTGGTATTCTATTTGGAATCTATCAAGATATGAAGAACTGCAGATTTTGGGGCATAGGGATTGGCTAACAGAATTATCAGACAACCCTAGAAGAAGAAATCTAAACCCAATGTGCAGCTGTGGACTGTTGATATGTATTGTCTGCCAATATTTGAATTAGGTTACATGGGGTTTGTTTTATTTTTTTACAAAGTAGCAAGAAGATTTTGAGCAATATAGTTAAAGCTTTTGGAGTTGTTTATAACATAATTTGCTAGGGACCTCTTTTTCTTTTTTATTTATTTATTTATTATTTAAATTTATCCCCGCCCATCTCCCCGAATAGGGGACTCTGGGCGGTTTACGGCATAACAATGGTTAAAATCTATACATATACAATCACAATAAAACAATAGATAGATAAAAATGGGTAAAAATCCAAGAGATGGTAAAATCAGCTATCAGGAGGACTTTGTGGGGCCAGCCACCCCCAGGAGGTACTATTCCCTCCCTCGTCCCAGGCAAGGCGGCAGAGCCAGGTCTTAAGAGTCTTCCGGAAGACTCTTTGTTATGTCATTAATAACTCCTTTAATGTTATTACTAACAATACTTTTGTTATGACCGTTATATTTGAAATTACAGTGTATTGTTCCATTAACTCTGTTCTGTGCATGTATTCTTTTCTCTTAAATTAGCTTAGTACCTACCACTGATTAAAAAAGATTTGGCAGGAGAAGAATCCTATATTCTAGCATGGAGACTTGACCAGCTGTTTTATACTCAGTTAGCTTTACCATCTAAGTCAGTATTGTCTACAGCAGTGTTTCTCAACCTTGGCAAGTTTAAGATGTGTGGACTTCAACTCCCAGAATTCCACAGCCAGCATGGCTGGCTGGGGAATTCTGGGAGTTGAAGGCCACACATCTTAAACTTGCCAAGGTTGAGAAACACTGGTCTACAGTGACTGGCAGCAACTCTTTCTTCGCGATTCAGCCTGGAGGTGAAGCTACAGTCCTTCCATTTATCCTGGAAACATTTGGAGCATCCTGTACAGTAGAGGGTAGCATTCGAGTCTGTGGCAGCGGAGATACATTGTCAGACTTGATCACAATTTGGAGCTCACTTCGGTTTCACATTCCTAAGCAGCCTGTTTTTAAGCCAGCAAACAGAACCAGCATTTGCTTTTTGCCATTTTATCTCGTGCAAATGCTCCGGGATCTGCAGTGTTGATTCTACAATTTTAATCACTCCTTCTTTGCTATTTTAATCCTATCCTACGGAAAAATTAGGAGGACGCTGAGCAGCCCTTTAGAAAATTTGCAACCTATATATCTCCAGCGTTTAAAACACACATACACTCACGTGTCTTGGGAGTACAAAGGCGAGGCATTATGGGCAATGTGGTTTGCCGTACCATAGAAACTCAGCCGAGTGTTTCCTTCGTGGCGGAACTGCCGTGCAATACCTCCTGCTGACGGAAGCTGTAGGATCTGGAAGGCTAGTAAGTGAAAGGCGTATTTTGACTATCGGTGTCATAAAAAAAGTGCGCCAAATGAATGATCACACTGCTCCTTTCAGCTCTATATTTAAAATTTTGATTCTGCCGTGATTGTGCGTTTCGGTGTTTTTCTGCTTTTAAAAGCAGAGCCACGCTTTCCAGCATTTCGCGGATTAAACTTTAGGGGGGGGGGTATTGATATGTTTAATATCCCTTACTTCCAAATTAAGGATCCCCGCCTGCGTTTTTTTTCCCCTTTCCACTATTACATACAGCTGAAAGCTTTTCGTCGCCTGCTTCGTTGGTTTATCTTCATAGCCTGTTCTAGAAGCCCGCAAGAGCAGTTTCGTAAAAAAAAAAACCCGAACCTAAAAAGGAACACTATGATAGTTAATAAAAAAAAAAGTCTTCACTTGTTAACTTTGCAGCCCTAAAGACATAGCCGGAGATATTGCATTACATTTTTTTGCGATTTTATTCTGAATAAAAATGGTTGAGATTACTTTGCTGGTCTTACAGTTTGGTGTAACCAATATAGGTGGGGACTGTTTTTGTTTCTTGTTTTATAGAAACGCTCAAACTATTAATAGGAAATGGAAGGTAAAACTATTAATAGGAAATGGAAAGTTCCTGTAGAACCTCCAGGGAGAGAATCCAGAAGTTTATTTAGTTTGTTTATTTAGTTTTTGTTACTATATTTCAGTCATTAAAAGGTTCTTAGGGGAGCTAGTAATAATAATAATGAAAAATGCTTAAAATCTAAACAACAATGGAAGGTAATATAATATATAATAACACTTAGTTCGAGCTTCAGTGTCGGTGAGCAACTGCTGGTCTTCCAATGTCAAATGGCATGCAGTGTTTCTCTCCTTATCCTCCTCTTCCTCGTCCCCCAATGAATGAATGAATTGGCTTGCTCCTTCCATGATCAGGTTAGGAAACTGGTAATTTACAACTTGTTTTCTAGCTATCTGTTTTTTCAGCTGTGGCATGCAAGATGGTAATAGCTTTGGCATGTCAAGTGGGATATAGAAGAACGTCAGCTCTATGTTATCGGATTTATTCAACCTATGTCAGGAGAATGAGGTATGTATGTTCTTAGCCCGTGAGAAATCTGAGACATAGTCTGGTTAAATCAAGGCTTCTCAAAATATATCAGCTAATGAGATAATTTAAGAATTGTCCTACATTATAGTAAAGTTGTACAAAGTTTGTGAGTATGGCAGTAGATTCTGTCACGGAATACTTTGGGCTATAGTCCTGTATTTATACACAGAAGATAAAGCCCTACTGAACATAATCATTCCCTTCCACATGCAGGGTCTGTGCCAAGTTATGATCCGTGCTGCCCTCCTGTGTCTCCACAACATTGTGCAGCCTGTGCAGCTCTTTGCAAGCTGAAGTTTGTTTGTTGATTGATTGATTTAATGGATTTATAGGGCCGCCCATCTCAAACTATGAGTGACATACAACAGAAACAAGCAATAACCAACACTCCCCCCCATATAGCATTAAAAAAGAACAATCCAATATATAAAATGGTGACCAAATGCGGAAATTACTCAACCAAAAGGAGACTCCGCTCAACTGGACCCAAATGCCTGGGGGGAAAGCCACAGGTTAATGGGTTTTCTAAAGAGAAGCAGAGTTGCGGCTCATCGTATTTCAGGGTGGAGATCATTCCAAAGGGGCTGCCTGAGAAGGCACACTTCCGAGGTTCCCCAAGACAGCAATATTTAAAGGAGGGAACCTGGAGCATGCACTCCCTATGGGTGTGTGGGGCGAGTAAATGTTCTTGGGAGCAGGTGTTCCCACAAGTAACCGGATCCTATGGCGTGTAGGGCTTTAAAGGGGATCCAGCACCTTGCATCGTACCCAGAAACCTATAGGGAGCCAGTGTAGCTTGTGGAGTCACATGGGCATAATGAGCTGCACTCATAACTATCTACATCACTGCATTCGGGACCAGCTGAAGCTTCTGGATGGTCTTCAAGGGCAGCCCCATGAGGCTCAGCTGCTGCTCCAGAGAAACACTGCAAAGATAATTTGCAGCATTTCTTCTTGAGCTGCAGGATGGACAGTCCTGCCTCATCTTGTCAGAAACTCTTCAGGATTCTTCTCTCTGTCCTGAAGCCAAGAGGCCTTTGAGCTTTGCCATGGTTTTCTTTGCACTCCCGCACTGGCCAGCTAGGAAAAAAGTGGTCAGATTCCAAGGGAATACAGAGAACAGCAAAGCAAGCATGCTCTGAGGGCTTGGCCGCCCTCGCCAGCAGCTTATGAACAAGACTACACTTCTGAACAGACCTAACAGGACTAGATTGCATTGTTTAGCTCAGCCATCAGCTGAATGAATGCAGGGAAGATGATCGTTTGGGCTAATCGTGTGGTGCTCCTTCTAATCCTTTCCCAATTACAGATACATGTTCGAGCTGAAAGAAGATGATGATGCTTGTCGGCAAGCCTATAACTCCGGAACTTTCTTCCTGTTTTACAACTTATCTCCCTTCGTGCAGCAAAATGGAAAAGCATTATTAGCCCCAAAGATAAAGGCAGCAGGTATTTAGCTTCTGTATTATCAGGTAATGCTGATATTCCTGAGCAGTGTTATATCTACAGGAATCATAGATTTGGAAAGGGGCATTTAGGCCATCAAGGCTTTGTAGCCTCTAGCTGAACACATCCAATGATGCAGAGCCCGTCCCCACTCTGAATCGTTGGTTCCACTGTTAAGCCTCTCTCACTGCTAGGAAGATTTTTCTACCATACAATCAGAGTCTACTTAGAAAAAACATCCTGTAACAGGAAGGGGCATCCTTGACTTAATGTTACAGAATGTCAAAGATGCCCTTGTTTTCTACTTGCAAGCAACCTGGGATGATAGCAATTTAAGTGATGAAGATGAAGGAAGGGAGTTGGAAATCTTTAATAGAAAATTAAATCTCAGTGCTCTTGTAAAACTGCAATTCATTGGATTCCTTTGGGAAAAACTTTATAATAACATTGCTTTCATATTAATCCAGATTTGGGATGAAGCATCTGTGCATTTGATCTGTGCATAGATGAAGCTACTTGGACAAGCAGCGAAACGTTTCAACCAAAAGAAAGAAATCCAGTTGCCATGACTCAACCTACAGACATCTGTGCATTTGTTTTAGACCTACTATCCTAGATTGTTGCTAGGTTGGCAAGAGCTGGAGCTAGTGCAGGAGCTCACTCCGTCACGCAGGGCTAGGGATTCGAACCTCCGAACCTGCGATCTTCCGATCGACAAGTCTGGCGTCTTACCAACCTAGCAATTCGAAAGCATGCAAGTGCAAGTAGATGAATAGGTACCACTTTGGTGGGCAGGTAACAGCGTTCCGTGCGTGTCATGCGGCCACATGACCGCGGAAGCGTCTTCGGACAACGCTGGCTCTTCGGCTAACAAACGGAGATGAGCACCGGCCCCTAGAGTCGGACACGACTGCACAAATGTGCGGGGGGAACCTTTACCTTTACCTTTTACCTAGATTGTAAATATGTTAATGAATAATCGCAGTGGTTGTGATTGTATCTTTTAATGCATCCCCTTATTTCTAATATTTTTCAGAAATTAAAAGACTTTTGCAAAAGTTTCAGCAGAGTAAGATGATAGAGGAGTCCATGCTGGTTGGCTGTTCAGAAGAATGCACCCCATATTTTGCTCTTGACCTAGGTTAGAATTTTTATACGTGAATGTTAATAACCTGACCCTCATTGTTGCACTATAGATCAGTGTTTCTCAACCTTGGCAACTTTAAGATGTGTGGACTTCAACTCCCAATTCTGGGAGTTGAAGTCCACACACCTTAAAGTTGCCAAGGTTGAGAAACACTGCTATAGATGGTGTGAAACTGAATCTCACATACTTTTGTTGTTGTTGTTCAGTTGTTTAGTCGTGTCCGACTCTTCGTGACCTCATGGACCATAGCACGCCAGGCCTTCCTGTCCTCCACTGTCTCTCAGAGTTTACTCAAATTCATGTTCATTACATCGGTGATGCTATCTAACCATCTCATCCTCTGCCGTCCCCTTCTCCTTTTGCCTCCAGTCTTTCCCAGCATCAGGGTCTTTTCCAGTGAGTCCTCTCTTCGCATTAGGTGGCCAAAGTATTTGAGCTTCAGCTTCAGCATCTGTCCTTCCAATGAGCAGTCAGGGTTGATTTCCTTTAGGATTGACTGGTTTGACCTCCTTGCAGTCCAAGGAGGCACCACAGTTCGACAGCATCAATTCTTCGGCGCTCAGCCTTCCTTATGGTCCAACTCTCACAGCCATACATTACTACTGGAAAAACCATAGCTTTAACTATACGGACCTTTGTCGGCAAGGTGATGTCTCTGCTTTTTAATATGCTGCTAGGGAAAGTGGAAGGCAAAAGGAAGAGGGGCCGACCAAGAGCAAGATGGATGGATGATATTCTGCAGGTGACAGACTCAACCATGGGGGAGCTGGGGATGGTGACGGCCGACAGGAAGCTCTGGCGTGGGCTGGTCCATGAAGTCACGAAGAGTCGGAAGCGACTGAACGAATAAACAACTAGGTTTGCCATAGCTTTCCTCCCAAGGAGCAAGCGTCCTTTAATTTCATGGCTGCAGTCACCGTCTGCGGTGATCTTGGAGCCCAAGAAAATAAAATCTGTCACTGCTTCCATTTCTTCCCCTTCTATTTGCCAGGAAGTGATGGGACCAGATGCCATGATCTGGGTTTTTTTAATGTTGAGTTTCAAGCCAGCTTTTGCACTCTCCTCTTTCACCCTCTTCAAGAAGCTCTTTAGTTCCTCTTCACTTTCTGCCATTAGGGTGGTATCGTCTGCATATCTGAGGTTGTTGATATTTCTCCCGGCAATCTTAACTCCGGCTTGTGATTCATCCAGCCCGGCATTTCTCATCATGTACTCTGCATATAAGTTAAATAAGCAGGGTGATAATATACAGCCTTGTCGTACTCCTTTCCCAATTTTGAACCAGTCGGTTGTTCCATGTCCGGTTCTAACTGTTGCTTCTTGACCCGCATACAGGTTTCTCAGGAGACAGGTAAGGTGGTCTGGTACTCCCATCTCTTTAAGAATTTGCCACAGTTTGTTGTGATCCACACAATCAAAGGCTTTAGCGTAGTCAATGAAGCAGAAGTAGGTGTTTTTCTGGAACTCTCTTGCTTTTTCCATGATCCAGCGAATGTTGGCAATCTGATCTCTAGTTCCTCTGCCTCTTCGAAAACCAGCTTGCACTTCTGGTAGTTCTCGGTTCACATACTGCTGAAGCCTAGCTTGTAGGATTTTGAGCATAACCTTGCTAGCATGTGTAATGAGCGCAATTGTACGGTAGTTTGAACATTCTTTGGCATTGCCTTTCTTTGGAATTGGAACGTAAACTGACCTTTTCCAATCCTGTGGCCACTGTTGAGTTTTCCAAATTTGTTGGCATATTGAGTGCAGCACTTTAACAGCACCATCTTTTAGGATTTTAAATAGCTCAGCTGGGATACTGTCTTCTCCGCTAGCTTTGTTGTTAGTAATGCTTCCTAAGGCCCACTTGACTTTACTCTCTAGGATGTCCGGCTCAAGGTCAGTGACCACACCATCGTATTTATCAGGGATATTAAGATCTTTCTTGTATAGTTCTTCTGTGTATTCTTGCTCCCTCTTCTTAATCTCTTCTGCTTCTGTTAGGTCCCTGCCTTTTTTGTCCTTTATCATGCCCATCTTTGCACAAAACGTTCCCTTGATATCTCCGATTTTCTTGAAGAGATCTCTAGTCTTCCCCATTCTATTGTTTTCCTCGATTTCTTTGCATTGTTCATTTAAGAAGGCCTTCTTATCTCTCCTTGCTATTCTCTGGAATTCTGCATTCACTTGGTTATATCTTTCCCTTTCTCCCTTGCCTTTTGCTTCCCTTCTTTCCTCAGCTATTTGTAAAGCCTCATCAGTCAGCCATTTTGCTTTCTTGCATTTCTTTTTCTTTGGGATGGTTTTAGTTGCTGCCTCCTGTACAATGTTACGAACCTCCATCCATAGTTCTTCAGGCACTCTGTCTACCAGATCTAATCCTTTAAATCTATTCCTCACCTCTACTGTATATTCATAAGGGATATGATTTAGGTCATACCTGAGTGGTCTAGTGGTTTTCTCTACATTCTTCAATTTAAGCCTAAATTTTGCGATAAGAAGCTCATGATCTGAGCCACAGTCAGCTCCAGGTCTTGTTTTTGCTGATTGTATAGAGCTTCTCCATCTTTGGCTGCAAAGTATATAATCAATCTGATTTCGGTATTGACCATCTGGTGATGTCCATGTGTAGAGTCGTCTCTTGTGTTTTTGGAAAAGACTGTGTGCTATGACCAGCGTGTTCTCTTGACAAAACTCTATTAGCCTTTGCCCTGCTTCATTTTGTACTCCGAGGCCGAACTTGCCTGTTATTCCGGTTATTTTTTGACTTCCTACTTTAGCATTCCAGTCCCCTATGATGAAAAGGATACCTTTTTTTGGTGTTAGTTCTAGAAGGTGTTGTAGGTCTTCATAGAACCCGTCAACTTCAGCTTCTTCGGCATCAGTGGTTGGGGCATAGACTTGGATCACTGTGATGTTGAATAGTTTGCCTTGGATTCGAACTGAAAGCATTCTGTCGTTTTTGAGGTTGTACCCCAGTACTGCCTTTCCCACTCTTTTATTGACTATGAGAGCTACTCCATTTCTTCTAAGGGATTCTTGCCCACAGTAGTATATATAATGGTCTCCTGAATTAAATTCGCCCATTCCTGTCCATTTTAGTTCGCTGATTCCCAAGATGTCGATGTTCAATCTTGTCATCTCATGTTTGACCACATTCAGCTTACCTTGATTCATAGATCTTACATTCCAGGTTCCTATGCAATATTGTTCTTTACAGCATCGGACTTTCCTTCCACTTCCAGACACATCCACAACTGAGCGTCCTTTCGGCTTTAGCCCAGCCGTTTCACTCTTTCTGGAGCTACTCGGAATTGCCCTCCGCTCTTCCCCAGTAGCATTTTGGACACCTTCCGACCTGAGGGGCTCATCTTCCGGCGTCATATCTTTTAGCCTTTTGATACTGTCCATGGGTTTTCTTGGCAAGGATACTGGAGTGGTTTGCCATTCCCTCCTCCAGTTTTGGACCACGTTTTGTCAGAACTCTCCATCATGACCTGTTCTTCCTGACCTGACTTCATTGAGTTACGCAAGCCCCTTCGCCACGACAAGGCAGTGAT
The DNA here is from genome assembly GCA_023362775.1 of Charina bottae. NCBI lineage: Eukaryota > Metazoa > Chordata > Lepidosauria > Squamata > Charinaidae > Charina > Charina bottae. The sequence goes on along the minus strand of JALMGJ010000005.1, from coordinate 73,230,411 downwards.
CCATGAAGGGGATCACATACTAGGGATGCGCAAATTTGTCAATCTGGGAACATCATTCCAAAGGGTTCTGGTATGATCCTCCCAAACCATGCCATTCCTGGTTTCTGGAGGCAAATCCTCTCCATTGGAACTCGTTTGAGGTATTCTGGACCTTGTGCATTTAGTTCTCCGAAAGAAAACTGTTTTGTATTTTTGGAGTATTTTGAGAGAGCGATAAAAAAGCCCTCATTATACTTTCATAATCCTCTGTCATGTCTTTGCTTGGTCATATTTTTTTTAAGAATGAAATTCGGAAATCCACTCTCCTTTTTAAAATGAAATGACCAAAACTGTACAGAATAGTTCAAGGTGGATGTGACATATCCTCTTCAACCCTGTATACACTGAATCGCATGTGCAATGCTGATGCTCATTCATTCGCTTAGGAGGGAGATTTTTCAGAGGTCCTGAATAATTTGGTGACATTTGCAAACTTGATTTCCGGTCTAATTATTTGTGTGTTCTCACCAAATACAGCTGATTCTGATTCCGGCTGTAGTCTTTTCTGCTTTTCACCCTGATAATTGTGGGTTACATCAGGATGTGTAGCAGAAAGTAGGGAGAAGAGGTATTCTCTTTCCAGAGCAGTATCTGCCTATTTGTTGTTAACATGAGCCATTGATCTCCATTTCTGTGATAAAGAAAATAATTGCCAGAGCCACTAATCTTGCTCATACCACAGTTTAGGTCTTCTATAGAATCACTGACCTGAATAATTTCTGGAATGATTATTTAGTCTAATCTTACAATACAGTTATTGGTTGGCTGTATCAGCAATAATACTGACTCTACAACAACTGGTGGCTTAATGCATGGAAAGGGTGTGGGGAGGGGGTAATAATCAAGATGTTTGATTCCCACAGATTTATTGAATTCCAGGATCCTTGTCAAGATCTGCTGCTGAATCTGAACTTGATGGATCCTTTGCAGATTTACAGAAAGCTTTCTTCCAATTAGAGGAGGAAGATGCATCTTTGGTTTCCACGGTATGATTTTATGCATAAAATACTGTAAAAGCGTACCATGTATGTGAACTTGTATGTAATATTGGAAGCTTGCTGATAAAGAATTGGAAGTATTTCCAAAGAAAGATACGAAATTCAGCTTTCTGATGTTGGCAGTTTATGACTGCCTGAATTTATTCTTTCCCTCTCTTTTTGTTTTTTTGTCCTTCCTCTCAATTCTGTGAACGACCTCCTTTTCCAACTCTTCTTTGGCCTTCTTTGAGTAGGTCTGTTGGCTTCTTATCAAAATAGCTCAATTTTGTCAATACCATCCAGAGATGTTGATTGGGGTAGGTCAATTTTCATTAACTGAAGAACCTGGAGTGTGTCATGCTCTTCCCCAATGAGATTTCTGTCAAATCAGAGATACTTATTGCATTGTTCCATTGATTTTTGTTTAATAGCTCATTGTATTTGGCCATTATTTGTTTAACTGTGGTTTGTTAAATAAGGCACAGTGGCTAGCTTCACACACCACACTAAGTGATAAACCCTGGATTGGAAAATGCAGGGGCTGACTTTAAAGCCAAAACCAAAACCAAACAAATCCCATTGTGGCTTAAGCGCAGTGCTTGAACTCAATCATTACAGCTTAACTATAATGACACCTTTCACTTTGATGTGGTCAGGTATTCAAGATATGATTTCACCTCTTCAGCTTCAATGTGTCAGGCCTAGATATGGTGACAGCTGCTGTTGACCACATTTTTGAGTGGAAGTGACATCACCGTGCTGCAAATCAGGCTCAACCCCAATGAAGGCCTGGCAATAACAAATTGTGATTTGAATATTTTCCGAGTGGATGTGGCATCCAGAAATGGGCTATTCATGATTCTGAAGCACTGATAAGTGCTGGAGAAACGGATAAGAATCTCTTAGGGAATAATTTATTTTTATTTCCTAAAAAACAGGAAGGGGGAGAATTTAAAGCCTTAGTGGCAAGCCTCTTTTTGCGAGGGTTCTCACTTAAGGATACTCATCACAGGCTTCTTCCAGTTTGGCTAAACTTTCTGAAACCCTGTAGTCTGCCCAGATGGGGAGTTCTTAGCACTTCTACCCAGGGCTTCTCTCTTTAGCACAGCCCTAGGAAAAACAGAAAGGTTTTTCTTGTCTGACACTCAGAAATGCAGAACTTAACAAATCTTGTGCCAGTCCTGAACCACAAGAGCTAACTCTGTAATCATGCGGTCTTGCACTGAGAAGAAGGTTTTAATGAGAAATTCCCTCATTAAGTCAATGAAGCCAGATCTCTAAAGACAAAAAGAAATTTATTGGGAAAGGGGAAATCTAAGAGGGGAAGCAAGAATCAAACAGACAATTCCAAGTAAAATCAATGGAATCAATCTAGCTAATTTCTTACTACTTGTTTGCCTGATATCTTGGGTTTCAGCACATGGTCAAAGTTGACATCAGAGAGTGTAGTTGGAAAGAGATCAACCGGATCTCCTGCATGCATGTGGATAAGCAGTCCCCCCTCCTCCTGTTCCTCCTCTGTCCAGTTTTTCTTCTAAACACTAAGCTCAGTTTATAGAATATTTGGGCTAAATGAAAGCAAGCTTCTTTGGAGAGATTCTTGCTTTGGCCATGGACAATGCATCATCTAATGTATCCTGGGTATATCCAGTATATCAGAATTTGCCTCTAAAACTGTCTAATTATAAAAGCACAGTCTGGTTTTCACCAGTTGGGCCATTGTATAGATGGACTTACATGGAAGAGGGGGTGGGATTGGAAATAAAGTCCATTTTTTCCAGGTCTCTCAACATGGGGTCAGTTTACCAGATGCTTTGGGAATATTGTTGTGCTCTTCCATAACTAAGGATTTTTCACACAGAGTGATATTTTAAAAGTTAAATGCTGAGAATGTACAGATATGAAAACAAAAAATACAGGTAGTCCTCGCTTAACGACCACAATTGGGACTGGAATTTCGGTTGCTAAGCGAAGCAGTCATTAAGCGAATCCGACCTGATTTTACAACCTTTTTTGCGGCGGACATTAAGTTAATCACCATGGCCATTAAGCGAACCACTTGTTAAGCAAATTACATGGTTCCCCATTGATTTTGCTTGCCAGAAGCTGGCCAGGAAGGTTGAAAATGGCAATCACATGACCACGTGATGCTGTAATAGTCATAAATGCGAACCAGTTGCCAAGCGCCCAAATCATGATCATGTGACCGTGGGGATGTTGCGACGGTCATAAGTGTGAGAACTGGTTATAAGTCGTTTTTTTCAACACCATTGTAAGTCTGAACTGTCACTAAACGAATGGTTGTTAAGTGAGGACTACCTGTAGTCCACAATTTTAATTCAGAGCCAGTTTATGAGAATCAAAGATTGCCACTGCTATGAAGTTCACTTAATTAGCCTTGGCAAATCTTAATCTGCTCATCTAGATTATTTTACGTAGGGTTCTTGTGGAGATAAAATATATGATCTGAATCAGATAATTTTTAAAGTAAATGTTGATTTATATGCTTTTCATGGTGGAAATAACTGGAAAGTGATCCAGTTCTTCTAGAGCTGTTCATCAGAGCCTTTCATATTCTGACTCACTGAATTAACATTTGAAGTCTCAGGCACTCCTTCGGTGGCATGATAATAACCAATATTGTGGCAAAACTGGAGAGCCCACAGTGAAGAACTTGGCTGGGAGCAAAAGAATTTGTCATAACAATGGAATCATCTATTATCCACAGGTAGGCATCTGAATGGAAAAGGGCATGTTCTAGAGCCATAAAAACAGGTAACGAGACTTGTTCACACTGGCAAAACCTTTCTGTAAATACACTTTTTACACTAATTGTGAGTTACCCTTAGGATGATTCTTGCAGAATAGGAAAGAAAATTATTATTTTTTTCATTAAGTTAAGGGTACTTCCACATCACCGCTAGCTATATTCCCCAATCTGTCTAAAGCTGTTTGAGCCAATTTATCATTTCTGTTGATCTCTAAACACTGAGAATAGAGAGCCAGTTTGGTGTAGTGGTTAAGGCATCAGGCTAGAGACTGGGAGACTGGGAGTTCTAGTCCCACCTTAGGCACAAAGCCAGCTGGGTGACTTTGGGCTAGTCACTTTCAGCCCTAGGAAGGAGGCAATGGCAAATCACTTCTGAAAAACCTTACCAAGAAAACTGCAGGGACTTGCCCAGGCAGCCTCTGAGAATCGGATATGATTGAATGGATTAAAAAAAACATGCAGAGAATTCCACAAGGCAATCGGTGCTCCTACCAGTGAGCAAATAAAGCATTGTTGGTCCCTGCTGCAAGCTCTCAGTGGTGCCAGGATAATAAAAATCCTCTCACCCACTCCATCCAAAGTAAAAAGGAAATAAAGCATTAGCTATCCTCCCCCACCATTCATATTCTTAGTTCATATTCTGTGCATTTGTTTATAAGCAACCCCCCCCAAAAAAACAAAATCATGCAATCATCACACATGCAAGCAGTTGATAAGAGGGGGAACTGCCAAGTTGCCAAGCTACCTTTCCGCCAGTGTGTTTAATTGTCCCTGTGAGCTGTGGTGATGGAAGAATAGCATGTTGTGATTTCTGTAACACTGTGTCTTTCCCAATAGTGGTAAACCTCCTTGCACATTGTTGTGGTGAACGAAGGAGAGAATGTGTGTTTTAGATGACTAGGACACTGAAACATGCATCAGTGGGAGGGTTGCCTTGAAACCTGGAGGCTGGTGGCGTACTGAGGCAAAGGGTCCCAACACTGGGAAAATCCTCTGCCTACAGGTTCTACAGAGCAGCAGCTTTGCAAAGAAGACATTAGCTTTGTTTTTATTTCAAGTAAATTACAGTAAAGCTAAAAGAAAGAAAACCCCAACATTTAGCTTTCAAAGCCAGTTAGCAATGCGCTATCTCTTAGATCCAAATTGGCTCCAAATTGGCAAAATCCTGTGTAGGTCCCCAAATAATATTTTGAAACAAAATAGTTTGATTTCCCCAGCTTGTCGTCTACGTGAAAGAAGACCTGCAGAAGGAAAAGCAGGCCAACCCAAAGATAAATTCTAAAATAGCTCAGTAATGGTCTTTAGGCAGATAGGCTCCTGCGGCGAAACTTGAAGAAGCAAACTCAAGGTATTGTTCCCAATATGTATTAGAAATGTGAGGTTTTTGGCCAGCTAGAACCAAACTCTTTTCTTAGAGCTGGTTTGAAGAGAAAAGCGCTTGACAGAAAGGCTTCAACTGCCTAGACTAGTATTTCTGGGGATTCAGTCTCTTACTGAAAGTTGCTTTTTGCCGTAACTGGAAAAACGTATTTTGTTGATATATTTATTTCTGCAATTTATGGGCTGCTCAGTTCCAGCAAGTCTCTGAGCTGCCTACAGTAATAGAAAAATAGAGTAGAGAAGAATTAAAAAAAGAAAAAAGATAACCAAAAGCCCGGTTTCCTAACCACTGACCCATCAAGGAAGATGTTCCTAGCAGAAAACATTACCTGTTGCAAAGAGGGAACTCGCCAATCCCCATCAGTCCCCAAGGCTTTGTAGAACAGCCAGGTCTTGTTGGCTTTCCTGAACACCAACAGGGTTGGTGCTGACTGAGAGGGCGTATAGGTAAGGTTTGTGTGAAGATGCATTTTTGCTGTCAGGACAAAGAAGGGTACTACGTGCGTGTCTGTCTGTGTATTTGCATGAGGAACAAGGTGCCAGATTGATGGATTTAATTCCTGCATTGTGATGTAGTCTCTGATCAGGACCTGTGTCCTAGGCTGACCATACGTCCTGTTTTGAACGGGACTGCCCCGTTATTTCACCATTTCTGGAGCGTCCCGTCGTTACAGTAAAAATCTCAATTTTCTCCCGTTTTTGAAAGTTTCCCGGCAAACGTGCCCCCCTGTGCGCCCCCCCCCCCCGCACGTTCCTCTGCACGCATGCCCACCTGCCCACTTTGTCCGGCGATGTTTTTGTCTCAAGGAAATAAGGTCAGCCTACTGTGTCCCCATGGATGGGTTTAGAAAAACATGTAACGAGACATAGTTCTAAGTGCACAGTTATCTCATCTACTCTGACCATCAGTCTTCCCCCCCCCCCACCCCGCCCCCCTTTGGCTAGCAAAAACTTTTAAGGTTGATCCTGATAGCAGGATTATGTGTCCTGGCTGTTGTTATTTTGCTCCTAGACCTGCCTTTAAGAGGCAAGTTAATGGAAGTGGATACTGTTCTAGAAATCACTCTGGCTGGTCCCATATTCCACACTTGTGTTATTTTGGTACAATCATTCTCTTGATGTGTTTTCTGCCTTTTTTAGATGTCTCCAGTGGTTATTACACTGGTGTCTGATGGGAGTCGATGCCTTCTTGTACGGCAAGCGTCATTTCCTAAAGGGATGTATAGTGCTTTGGCTGGCTTCTGTGATGTGGGTAAGATAGCATGTCCACAGTATTTTAATGATAGGTTAGTTTAGCTTCAGAGCGGGTAACCCACTCAAAGCAGGGATGATATATGGTAAGTTTTGGGAGCCTTAACTAACCAGCTCATTACGTTGCGTGTAAGTGCCATAATGCTCAGACTTGGCCAAGTAAGTTAATGGATACATTGCATTTCTTCTGAAATGAATCTAAGAAAAGGAGAAAATTAACTCAGCTCTTGAAGAACCTTGAAAGATTTAGAATTTAAGAAAATCAGAAACATTTGTGTTAGATGAGCCTTCTTCAACCTGATGCCCTTCAGATTTGTTAGACCTGCCACTCTCTCATTGAGAGTTCAGTCCCAACATTTCGAGTGTGTCAGTCTCAATATATCTTCAGGACACTAGAGTGGGGGAATATGTTTTACTTAAGTCATTGGTTTTTAATATAAAATCATTTAGCCTAGGACAGGGGTCGGCAAACTTTTTTTGCCGGGAGCCATTTTGACATGCTCGTGCACATTTTGAAGTGCTCGAGAGCCAGGGGGCGGGGTTTGCGGGCGCGGGCCAATCGCGTGGAAGGGGGCGGGGTTTGCGGGCGGGAGCCAATCGCGTGGAAGGGGGCGGGGTTTGCGGGCGGGAGCCAATCGCGTGGAAGGGGGCGGGGGAGGTTTGGAAGAAGAAGGGAAAGAGGCTTGACTGCTTCGGCGGCGGCGCTTCCAGGTTGTCGCTGCGGCGGCAACGGCTGCCCCTTCGAAAGGGCAGGCTCCGGGGACCCCGAAAATGCCCTCAGTTTAGGCAGGGAGGCTGCACCAAGCTGCCTCAGCTGTTCTGCGGGGAGAATTGCCACCCCAGGGCAGCGTGTGCATGTGGAGAGGGGAGGTTTCTGCCTCCCTGCCGGAACCGAGGGCATTTTCGGGGTCCCCGGAGCCTGCCCTTTCGAAGGGGCACTGCTGCCCGAGCTGCTGCTGCTGCCGCTGCCCCTTCGAAAGGGCAGGCTCCGGGGACCCCGAAAATGCCCTCGGTTCCGGCAGGGAGGCAGAAACCTCCCCTCTCCACATGCACACGCTGCCCTGGGGTGGCAATTCTCCCCGCAGAACAGCTGAGGCAGCTTGCGCGCAGCCTCCCTGCCTAAACTGAGGGCATTTTCGGGGTCCCCGGAGCCTGCCCTTTCGAAGGGGCAGCACTGCAGCTGCTGCTGCCGCTGCCCCTTCGAAAGGGCAGGCTCCGGGGACCCCGAAAATGCCCTCGGTTCCGGCAGGGAGGCAAAAATCGCGCGGGCAGGCTGCCGGGCTTCCCAACGCACAGCTGATTGGCGCGGAGAATTTCCACTCCCTTCAGCGCTTCCGGCTTGTCACGCGACACACAGTTTGGAAAGCCCTGCCCGTCGTCAAGATGGCTGCCGGAGACGGCTGCCAGGTTGCCAGGGGTATGCCCACAGCAACGCACACCATGCCCGCTGCCGCGCCTGCCCCGCCACACTCGCTGCCACGCCACGCCCGCCACGCCTGCCTGCGGAAGAGCCACACTCAAGGGGCCAAAGAGCCGCATTTGGCTCGCGAGTCGCCATTTCCGACCCTTGGCCTAGGAAGTAGGCATGTTGTGGTTTGTTTGGTCTTGACTTAGTATGCTTTATCTACCCAATATTTATGGTTTGTAAACCATGATTTCTGGCATAGCATGTTGTATGAATCCAGCTTTTTTGATGGTCCAAAACATTAGAATTATTCTCCAGAAAATAACCAGCCAGTGGAGTGACTGTCATTCTTTATGGATTTAAAGGTATTGTTATCTAAATTCTCAACTCTTTTAACACAGCCTGCATTTAACTTGGTTACTGAATTAATTTATTTTCTGACTTCGCTTAACATATTGACTCATAAACTAGCCACATACAATGAATTTGCCAAAGTAAAAATCTAACCATTATCTAACCCTGATCAATTTAGTATGCTGTGTCATAATACCCGCCAGATCTTTACCTGACCTGTTTAGGTTTGTGAACATACCATTCAAGTTATGTGCTTGGTCAACTGAACAAACCCTTTTTATGACTCAAATCAAGCATCTTTATAGTTTTTTTTCTGTTAGAACAACAAATAAGACAATAATCAATAGGTTTTACATTAATTCTAAAAATAAATTAGGCAAGTACTTTTGTGAAAAAATCCTGGCTTTTAAATCATGAATGTAACTGGCAGTGTTATTAGTTACATTTCTAGAAATTTATTTATTTAAAACATTTGTATAGCCACCCATCTTAAAACAACCGTGGGTGGCTCACATGTAAACAATTCATTAAACTGAATTATCATTAAACACTGAAGATGTTGCCTAGCCTGGCAATGAAACATCTGCAAGAAAACAACAAGGCTCAGAGAGCACCAAGGACTCCACAATTCATTAAACATTTCTTCTAGTTGACTTTTCTGCTGACACGCAAGAGCTAGCCTAAGTGGCATTAAAAAAAGAAAAGCAAATGAAATACATTTTCTGAAATAAAGCAAAGTAACGGTCACTTATGAAAATCAGTCTCGAAAACGTAGTTGTGCTAAGGTGGTAGCAGACTAATTCTTCAAGCATCATCACAATGATGGTTTCATGGGATTTTGAATGACTGTTGGCATATGGACAGTACTTTATTGGTGAAAAGAATGGCATGTCAACTTTATTTTCGGTTATATTATATTCCATTAGAAAAAAACCCTGATACTCCACTTTTATATGTCAGGAAGAGATTTTATACTTACGCTATCAAAGCTAAAGAGAGATACAAAGATACGGGGTATGAAGATGTCCTTCATTATGTTTTCTGCTCCCAGGTGAGAGTCTAGAAGAGGCAGTCCGACGGGAGGTTGCTGAAGAAGTAGGCTTAGAGGTGAAATCTCTCTGGTACTCTGCATCTCAGCACTGGCCATTCCCAAACAGCACCCTCATGATAGCTTGTCATGCATTAGTACATCCCCTACAGAGCAAAGTAAGAACACTGGTAGAACCCTACCTTGAATTGTTTTTATGCTGGTTTCGGAATGAGAAAGTAAGCTTTCTTGAACTCAGCTTTCCCTGACTTGGTGCATTTCAGATATGTTGGACTACTACTCCAAGAACTTTCTGGGACTTCTGAATATCATAATTCTATACATTATGAGCCCACTGTGTTTCAGAATAATTGACAAACAATGCTTATTCACCTGGGTTCTTTGATGTTTTATGAAACTGCTGAAAAACCAATCTGGATCATGTCCTTCCCCAACCCAACTTTTCTATCCATGCTGCCTGGTGAGCATATGATTGTAATAGTCATGGATAGCTGTTAGATTATATTATGGAGCTTTTTGCTTGAAGAGAACACTTCATGTGCGTATCTTACCTTGCAGCCTCTGCAGTATTTTTCTAGGGCAGGTTAAAGGATGTTCTCGCATTACATGTGGGGAAGGAGATGGGTGCAATAAAGTCTTGCCTTGTGCTGAACTTGTGATGAAGATGAGATTTGAACTGAGACAGTGTTGTGTTGCTACTCAGTATTAGTTGTCGCTGTAGCTAATGCACTAATACACTTGCACTAGAACACAACCATTTTTATTTTGCTTTGATTCTCAATTATTTCATTTGCAGTGTACAGTCAATACTCAGGAACTTGAATCCGCCAGGTGGTTCAGCCATGATGAAGTGGTGAAGGCACTTGGACGGGAACCAAGGCCTTCCAAAGAAAAGGATGACTATACCTCTTTTTGGGTGCCACCTAAACAAGCTATAGCTCGACGGTTGATCCAGGAATGGGTAAAGAAGCAAACTTCTCAATCTCCTTAGATTAAACAATTCACCCATTTATTATTCTGTGTTAAAACATCTGCAGGGGGCTGATTGTAACTTTATATCTGATGTCTTTTTTGCAGTGGTCCTCCATAGTCTGTGGAGCATTTACTGGTAAACCACACTAGCTCTCTTAGCATGTTGTCTTGAGATTTCATTGCTGTAGGCTATAGAAATCACTGAGTGGGCTTGGAATGAGGAATGTTGGTATCCCCATGTGGTGGTAATATGTAGCAAAAACAGACTGAACTGTTCCTCTCTGGAGGCTAATAAGAAATGGCAGTATTCCTGGGATTTCTTAGTGAAGCCATTTATATCGGGGTGGGCAAACCTGTGCCTTGAATTTCTCCATCTGTGGATATTTCCAGCCCCACCATAGGATTGCTGTGCCCACTTGCTTTGATCAAATGTTATTGTGATACACATGCATGACAGTAGGGGAGAGGCTCTTTTGCAAAATAAAAGATGAACATGGAAATACTATAAATAAACCAGTTGTAGATGTAACGATTGGAAGATGTTAGCTGGTCATTTAATTCTTGCATTTTTTGTTAAGCGAGTCTGACATAAAACCAAATCCAGGTTTTGTCTAGGAGTCTTTCTTAATCCTGCCAATTCCTAAATGGATTTTACCATTTTGACATCATATTTTCATACTTACTCTTCTCTATGAAAATCATTCTCCTCAAATAATGCTTTTATGTCAGCTGGCACTGAGTTTGAAATCTTTTCCAGGAGTGTATTTTGTAAAGTTTTTTTCTAGATACAATTGCACAAATAATAAACTCCCAAAGCTTACAGCATAGTGGACAGCTGAGCTGGTAACTCCGGTTATTATTACATAAAGCTCCTGGAGTAAAAAAGCATTGATCCTCAGTTGTGTTTCACTGCCTCTGTGATAGTGTGTGATGAAAATTCTGTTTTTCTGTCAAGATGATTTAAAGTTACCTTTAGAAAGTCGCTCATGGTATTTACAGCTGTTACCATAGCTAAGATTCAGGCTACTCACTTATATCTTAAAGGAGCTGAGATAATAAAGTTGATGTTTTTTGTTTCTCCTTTTTGTTTCTTGTCCTGGATGTTATTTTTGGATGCTAGAATGCTCTCATACTGGACTGGATTTTTATTCCAAATTTAAAAAAACCCTTACCCATTTAATTTTATTTCTCCTTTCATTTGGGAATGTTGCCTGTATAGTCCTCGCAATGCTGAATTTTTAACAGTTGTCCGACTTAGGCAATACTACAAAAATGCCCTCAGAATAAAGTCACAGGAATAGATGTTTCAGTATCAAGGGATGCCACATAACTGCTTCTTTAGATTTATGACTCATGCTAAAGATTCAGGGAAATTTAAAAGTAGAAAAAATATTTAAATCACCTGTAATTTTACCATGTTAAAAAAATATCAAGTGTCTCCTTCCTTCCTTCCTTCCTTCCTTCCTTCCTTCCTTCCTTCCTTCCTTCCTTCCTTCCCCCCTTCCCCCTTCCCCCCTTCCTTCCCCCCTTCCTTCCTTCCTTCCCTCCTTCCTTCCTTCCTTCCTTCCTTCCTTCCTTCCCCCCTTCCTTCCCTCCTTCCCTCCTTCCTTCCTTCCCTCCCTCCCTCCCTTCCTTCCTTCCCCCCTTCCTTCCCCCCTTCCTTCCTTCCTTCCTTCCTTCCTTCCCCCCTTCCTTCCCCTTCCTTCCCCCCTTCCTTCCCCCCTTCCTTCCCCCCTTCCTTCCTTCCTTCCTTCCTTCCCCCCTTCCTTCCCTCCTTCCCTCCTTCCTTCCCTCCCTCCCTCCCTTCCTTCCTTCCTTCCTTCCCCCCTTCCTCCCTTCCTTCCTTCCTTCCTTCCTTCCTTCCTTCCTTCCCCTTCCTTCCCCCCTTCCTTCCCCCCTTCCTTCCTTCCTTCCTTCCCCCAAAGTCAGTCCAGCTAGGTCTTGCAGCAGTTTTTGTGTGATGCTTAGGCACTGAATGGTAGCACAAGTTCTAATCCATGGATACGCATTGATGCCATTGCATAGCTACCTTTTCAGTTTGAAGTTGTTGTAAACGTTATGCATATACAGTGTATCCTAGGTAAACTTGAAGAGTAAATCCAAAATGGAACTCAGCTATTATAGTGGGTAGTTATATGAAGGAGGTTGGTTCAAAACTCTCTTAAGATATTCTAAGAGCCCAAACTCTTCCATAAAAATGATGTTGGAACACAGAGTTGGGGTGTTCCCAAGTATTGCACTCTAATTAGGAATTAATTTTAGTCACTTTTCCAGTAATAAGTAAAAAGTTAAATAACACCAGCAGGAATTTGGTGAACAGTTGTGGATGACAAAAAAAAAATACTAGACATTTTATAACACTCCTAAAATGAGATATATACCTGTTGATTGCCAATGTATCTTGTAAAGTCCAAGTACAAAAGATACTATGGCTTTACCAGGCAAAAGAAAAGAGAAGTCAAGAGCTGTACTTGTTGTCTCATCATTGTTGATACAGTTGTTCTATTCTTTTTCTCTAGTCTGTGTTTCAAGCAGATTTGTTCATTGCAAGATTAAAATGGGGCATTAATCATAAGCTGATAGATTTCAGACCAAGCCAACAACTGTTTCAGTGATCCACTTAATATGGCCAACTATAATTCATTTGCTTCAATGAAGTTTTTCTTTATGTGTGCGCCTTCGAGTCAGTGTTGACTTCTGGCAACTGCCTGGACAGCTCCCTGCAGTTTTCTTGGCAAGATTTTTGGAAGTGGCTTGCCCTTGCCTTCTTCCTAGGGCCAGTGACTGGCTCAAAGTCACCTAGGTAGCTTCATGCCTAACCTGGGACTAGAACTCATGGTCTCCCAGTTTCTGGCCTGGTGCCTTAACCACTGCACCAAACTGGATCTCGGTGAAGTTACAGCTTCCTTAATGACTATGTATTTCTATCCAAATATGGCATGCTATTGTTGTAATGTAGTGTGTTTGGTTGCCAGATTTTTAGAAAAAAAGTGAAGCTTGCTGCAGGTAAAAAATGCTCCAACAATAAGAGCAGAGATCAAAACTTAATTTTCTAAAATAATGTAAGATAATTACTGGTTAAGGCAACAGGCTAGAAACCAGGAGACTCAGAGTTCTAGTCCCGCCTTAGGCATGAAAGCCAGCTGGGTGACCTTGGGCTAGTCACTCACTCTCAGCCCAACTCACCTCACAGGGTTGTTGTAGGAGGAGGAGGGAGTATTAGGTATGTTCGCTGCCTTGAGTTATTTGTAAAAATAATAAAGGCAGGATAGAAAATAAATAAATGGGTTTTCAAATAGAACCTAAATCTATTGCATTGAGGTCACATACAATTTAGCAGTCTCCTTACCAGGCAAAATGTGAAGACCCGGCATTTGTCCTTTCCTTGACAAGGTTCAATCTATTGCACCGTACCGCTGTTTCTCTCCTATAAAGTGAGACAGATCACACTACCAAAACAATTATCCATCACTCACAAGGATTGCTTGATAAATAAGAGGGTAAGATTTGTTTCAGCTGTCACATAAGCAGGAACCATTGTTACGTTCGTTAGATCAACCCTAGGAAAGTTAAAAAGGGGTGTTCAAGTGTTTTTGATAATAAATATAAGGAGCTTTTATATTTTACTTTTTGTTGCATAACTCTTTTGTGTATGTGTTCCAAGTGTGGGTGTATTTGGAACATAGTGGGGAATGCCTGTAGCCTTATATTGTGGTAACATATTTTATATGAAGACTGCATTCCTTTCTAGGTCAGAAGAAAGTAGGGGCCTTACTTCCCAGATTAAGAGTAAATTCTCCACATACAGACTGCCTAAACATTCAAAAATAAAACGGGGAGGGGATCTCAAGATAGACTATTCACTCTACATCAGACTAATCCAAACCACCTGTGTTCATCCAGTTTATAAAAGGAAATCTTAAAATGGAAAATGAAACTTCCTGAGAAACTTGAGCTCTATTATCTCTATCAATCCAACCTTATTTTTAATAGAATCTGATGCTATTGATTGATGTTGAAATTTTAGCTCTTAACAGCTTTAGGAAGGTGAAAGATGAAACTTCACTACTTCTTAAGCTTCTGGTGTTTTTAAGCAAACACAAGTTGATGTGTTGGGCATGGTCTCTCACTGGGATGTAGGTGATGAAATACATTAATTTTATAGCACAGCAAATCTTCCACCACACGTCTCAAGTTTGCAGTTCCTTTTGGCATTTCAAAATGCCAGATGGCTTAGATCCTAAGATAGATAAAGAGAGCTCATAGGAAAAGTGGTTCTATTCCTTTCTTTGCCAGCAATCTTCCTTTATTCAGAAGGCCCACTGTTCCTCCAGATGGATTTTTTAGTATGGAGAAAGAAAAGGAAGTTTTCTGTTAATTTCCTTATTTAAAGCATGTATATTTTATGTGCACTGATATTAAACAACTAGTCTTCATTAACATCATGTTAACATCTAAACATTCGCAGTGGTTTCCAATTTTATATAGTTTATTCCTTCAGTCGCTTCCGACTCTTCGTGACTTCATGGACCAGCCCGTGCCAGAGCTTCCTGTTGGCTGTCACCACCCCCAGCTCCCCCAAGGTCGAGTCCGTCACCTCCAGAATATCATCCATCCATCTTGCCCTTGGTCGGCCCCTCTTCCTTTTGCCTTCCACTTTCCCTAGCATCAGCATCTTCTCCAGGGTCTCCTTAAATAATAATGCAAATATTTTGCCATAATAAACATGGCATTTGGCATTCAGTGCCAAAGCCTTGTTTTGAAAATAAATGGTAATAGACTGACCTGGAGTTCTGAGAGCAATAAAAAGATCTGGTCATTAAGCTTATTCATTAATAGATGATGTACTGGTGTTTGTCACAGAATCGGTGTACTTAAAAACGAATGTCAGTTATTTCACTGCCAAGCTGTCAGTTGGCAAGCTGATTTTGGCTATGCAACTTTCCCTGAAGAAATGATGAAGTCACATCATATACAACCAAAGAAAGTTTCGGTCAAATTGAAAAACGAAGCCCGCCATGAGATTCGGGGTTGAATTTAAGGGTTAGAGGCACTTTTGGATGCTCGATTTGGGAGAGCATAATTTTTGGCCCAAAAATCAAAAATTTCCTGACCGCGGAGTCAGGAAAACCTCCCGGGATGGGCCGGACCGAATCCGGTCAAATTGAAAAACGAAGCCCGCCATGAGATTCGGGGTTGAATTTAAGGGTTAGAGGCGCTTTTGGATGCTTGATTTGGAACGGCATAATTTTTGGCCCAAAAATCAAAAATTTCCTGACCGCGGAGTCAGGAAAACCTCCCGGGATGGGCCGGACCGAATCAGGTCAAATTGAAAAACGAAGCCCGCCATGAGATTCGGGGTTGAATTTAAGGGTTAGAGGCACTTTTGGATGCTTGATTTGGGAGGGCATAATTTTTGGCCCAAAAATCAAAAATTTCCTGACCGCGGAGTCAGGAAAACCTCCCGGGATGGGCCGGACCGAATCCGGTCCAATTGAAAAACGAAGCCCGCCATGAGATTCGGGGTTGAATTTAAGGGTTAGAGGCACTTTTGGATGCTTGATTTGGGCGGGCATAATTTTTAGCCCAAAAATCAAAAATTTCCTGATCCGCGGAGTCAGGAAAAC
Organism: Charina bottae; assembly: GCA_023362775.1. Taxonomy (NCBI): domain Eukaryota; kingdom Metazoa; phylum Chordata; class Lepidosauria; order Squamata; family Charinaidae; genus Charina; species Charina bottae. The sequence continues at coordinate 73,214,588 of JALMGJ010000005.1, read as the reverse complement.
CTCCCGGGATGGGCCGGACCGAATCCGGACAAATTGAAAAACGAAGCCCGCCATGAGATTCGGGGTTGAATTTAAGGGTTAGAGGCACTTTTGGATGCTTGATTTGGGAGGGCATAATTTTTGGCCCAAAAATCAAAAATTTCCTGACCGCGGAGTCAGGAAAACCTCCCGGGATGGGCCGGACCGAATCCGGTCAAATTGAAAAACGAAGCCCGCCATGAGATTCGGGGTTGAATTTAAGGGTTAGAGGCACTTTTGGATGCTTGATTTGGGAGGGCATAATTTTTGGCCCCAAAATCAAAAATTTCCTGACCGCGGAGTCAGGAAAACCTCCCGGGATGGGCCGGACCGAATCCGGACAAATTGAAAAACGAAGCCCGCCATGAGATTCGGGGTTGAATTTAAGGGTTAGAGGCACTTTTGGATGCCTGATTTGGGAGGGCATAATTTTTGGCCCAAAAATCAAAAATTTCCTGACCGCGGAGTCAGGAAAACCTCCCGGGATGGGCCGGACCGAATCCGGTCAAATTGAAAAACGAAGCCCGCCATGAGATTCGGGGTTGAATTTAAGGGTTAGAGGCACTTTTGGATGCTTGATTTGGGAGGGCATAATTTTTGGCCCAAAAATCAAAAATTTCCTGACCGCGGAGTCAGGAAAACCTCCCGGGATGGGCCGGACCGAATCCGGTCAAATTGAAAAACGAAGCCCGCCATGAGATTCGGGGTTGAATTTAAGGGTTAGAGGCACTTTTGGATGCTTGATTTGGGAGGGCATAATTTTTGGCCCAAAAATCAAAAATTTCCTGACCGCGGAGTCAGGAAAACCTCCCGGGATGGGCCGGACCGAATCCGGTCAAATTGAAAAACGAAGCCCGCCATGAGATTCGGGGTTGAATTTAAGGGTTAGAGGCACTTTTGGATGCTTGATTTGGGCGGGCATAATTTTTGGCCCAAAAATCAAAAATTTCCTGACCACGGAGTCAGGAAAACCTCCCGGGATGGGCCGGACCGAATCCGGTCAAATTGAAAAACGAAGCCCGCCATGAGATTCGGGGTTGAATTTAAGGTTTAGAGGCACTTTTGGATGCTTGATTTGGGAGGGCATAATTTTTGGCCCAAAAATCAAAAATTTCCTGACCGCGGAGTCAGGAAAACCTCCCGGGATGGGCCGGACCGAATCCGGTCAAATTGAAAAACGAAGCCCGCCATGAGATTCGGGGTTGAATTTAAGGGTTAGAGGCACTTTTGGATGCTTGATTTGGGCGGGCATAATTTTTAGCCCAAAAATCAAAAATTTCCTGATCCGCGGAGTCAGGAAAACCTCCCGGGATGGGCCGGACCGAATCCGGACAAATTGAAAAACGAAGCCCGCCATGAGATTCGGGGTTGAATTTAAGGGTTAGAGGCACTTTTGGATGCTTGATTTGGGAGGGCATAATTTTTGGCCCAAAAATCAAAAATTTCCTGACCGCGGAGTCAGGAAAACCTCCCGGGATGGGCCGGACCGAATCCGGTCAAATTGAAAAACGAAGCCCGCCATGAGATTCGGGGTTGAATTTAAGGGTTAGAGGCACTTTTGGATGCTTGATTTGGGAGGGCATAATTTTTGGCCCCAAAATCAAAAATTTCCTGACCGCGGAGTCAGGAAAACCTCCCGGGATGGGCCGGACCGAATCCGGACAAATTGAAAAACGAAGCCCGCCATGAGATTCGGGGTTGAATTTAAGGGTTAGAGGCACTTTTGGATGCCTGATTTGGGAGGGCATAATTTTTGGCCCAAAAATCAAAAATTTCCTGACCGCGGAGTCAGGAAAACCTCCCGGGATGGGCCGGACCGAATCCGGTCAAATTGAAAAACGAAGCCCGCCATGAGATTCGGGGTTGAATTTAAGGGTTAGAGGCACTTTTGGATGCTTGATTTGGGAGGGCATAATTTTTGGCCCAAAAATCAAAAATTTCCTGACCGCGGAGTCAGGAAAACCTCCCGGGATGGGCCGGACCGAATCCGGTCAAATTGAAAAACGAAGCCCGCCATGAGATTCGGGGTTGAATTTAAGGGTTAGAGGCACTTTTGGATGCTTGATTTGGGAGGGCATAATTTTTGGCCCAAAAATCAAAAATTTCCTGACCGCGGAGTCAGGAAAACCTCCCGGGATGGGCCGGACCGAATCCGGTCAAATTGAAAAACGAAGCCCGCCATGAGATTCGGGGTTGAATTTAAGGGTTAGAGGCACTTTTGGATGCTTGATTTGGGCGGGCATAATTTTTGGCCCAAAAATCAAAAATTTCCTGACCACGGAGTCAGGAAAACCTCCCGGGATGGGCCGGACCGAATCCGGTCAAATTGAAAAACGAAGCCCGCCATGAGATTCGGGGTTGAATTTAAGGTTTAGAGGCACTTTTGGATGCTTGATTTGGGAGGGCATAATTTTTGGCCCAAAAATCAAAAATTTCCTGACCGCGGAGTCAGGAAAACCTCCCGGGATGGGCCGGACCGAATCCGGTCAAATTGAAAAACGAAGCCCGCCATGAGATTCGGGGTTGAATTTAAGGGTTAGAGGCACTTTTGGATGCTTGATTTGGGAGGGCATAATTATTGGCCCAAAAATCAAAAATTTCCTGACCGCGGAGTCAGGAAAACCTCCCGGGATGGGCCGGACCGAATCCGGTCAAATTGAAAAACGAAGCCCGCCATGAGATTCGGGGTTGAATTTAAGAGTTAGAGGCACTTTTGGATGCTTGATTTGGGAGGGCATAATTTTTGGCCCAAAAATCAAAAATTTCCTGACCGCGGAGTCAGGAAAACCTCCCGGGATGGGCCGGACCGAATCCGGTCAAATTGAAAAACGAAGCCCGCCATGAGATTCGGGGTTGAATTTAAGGGTTAGAGGCACTTTGGGATGCTTGATTTGGGAGGGCATAATTTTTGGCCCAAAAATCAAAAATTTCCTGACCGCGGAGTCAGGAAAACCTCCCGGGATGGGCCGGACCGAATCCGGTCAAATTGAAAAACGAAGCCCGCCATGAGATTCGGGGTTGAATTTAAGGGTTAGAGGCACTTTGGGATGCTTGATTTGGGAGGGCATAATTTTTGGCCCAAAAATCAAAAATTTCCTGACCGCGGAGTCAGGAAAACCTCCCGGGATGGGCCGGACCGAATCCGGTCAAATTGAAAAACGAAGCCCGCCATGAGATTCGGGGTTGAATTTAAGGGTTAGAGGCACTTTTGGATGCTTGATTTGGGAGGGCATAATTTTTGGCCCAAAAATCAAAAATTTCCTGATCCGCGGAGTCAGGAAAACCTCCCGGGATGGGCCGGACCGAATCCGGACAAATTGAAAAACGAAGCCCGCCATGAGATTCGGGGTTGAATTTAAGGGTTAGAGGCACTTTTGGATGCTTGATTTGGGAGGGCATAATTTTTGGCCCAAAAATCAAAAATTTCCTGACCGCGGAGTCAGGAAAACCTCCCGGGATGGGCCGGACCGAATCCGGTCAAATTGAAGAACGAAGCACGCCATGAGATTCGGGGTTGAATTTAAGGGTTAGAGGCACTTTTGGATGCTTGATTTGGGAGGGCATAATTTTTGGCCCCAAAATCAAAAATTTCCTGACCGCGGAGTCAGGAAAACCTCCCGGGATGGGCCGGACCGAATCCGGTCAAATTGAAAAACGAAGCCCGCCATGAGATTCGGGGTTGAATTTAAGGGTTAGAGGCACTTTTGGATGCTTGATTTGGGAGGGCATAATTTTTGGCCCAAAAATCAAAAATTTCCTGACCGCAGAGTCAGGAAAACCTCCCGGGATGGGCCGGACCGAATCCGGTCAAATTGAAAAACGAAGCCCGCCATGAGATTCGGGGTTGAATTTAAGGGTTAGAGGCACTTTTGGATGCTTGATTTGGGAGGGCATAATTTTTGGCCCAAAAATCAAAAATTTCCTGACCGCGGAGTCAGGAAAACCTCCCGGGATGGGCCGGACCGAATCCGGTCAAATTGAAAAACGAAGCCCGCCATGAGATTCGGGGTTGAATTTAAGGGTTAGAGGCACTTTTGGATGCTTGATTTGGGAGGGCATAATTTTGGGCCAAAAATCAAAAATTTCCTGACCGCGGAGTCAGGAAAACCTCCCGGGATGGGCCGGACCGAATCCGGTCAAATTGAAAAACGAAGTCCGCCATGAGATTCGGGGTTGAATTTAAGGGTTAGAGGCACTTTGGGATGCTTGATTTGGGAGGGCATAATTTTTGGCCCAAAAATCAAAAATTTCCTGACCGCGGAGTCAGGAAAACCTCCCGGGATGGGCCGGACCGAATCCGGTCAAATTGAAAAACGAAGCCCGCCATGAGATTCGGGGTTGAATTTAAGGGTTAGAGGCACTTTTGGATGCTTGATTTGGGAGGGCATAATTTTTGGCCCAAAAATCAAAAATTTCCTGACCGCGGAGTCAGGAAAACCTCCCGGGATGGGCCGGACCGAATCCGGTCAAATTGAAAAACGAAGCCCGCCATGAGATTCGGGGTTGAATTTAAGGGTTAGAGGCACTTTTGGATGCTTGATTTGGGAGGGCATAATTTTTGGCCCAAAAATCAAAAATTTCCTGATCCGCGGAGTCAGGAAAACCTCCCGGGATGGGCCGGACCGAATCCGGTCAAATTGAAAAACGAAGCCCGCCATGAGATTCGGGGTTGAATTTAAGGGTTAGAGGCACTTTTGGATGCTTGATTTGGGAGGGCATAATTTTTGGCCCAAAAATCAAAAATTTCCTGATCCGCGGAGTCAGGAAAACCTCCCGGGATGGGCCAGACCGAATCCGGTCAAATTGAAAAACGAAGCACGCCATGAGATTCGGGGTTGAATTTAAGGGTTAGAGGCACTTTTGGATGCTTGATTTGGGAGGGCATAATTTTTGGCCCCAAAATCAAAAATTTCCTGACCGCGGAGTCAGGAAAACCTCCCGGGATGGGCCGGACCGAATCCGGTCAAATTGAAAAACGAAGCCCGCCATGAGATTCGGGGTTGAATTTAAGGGTTAGAGGCACTTTTGGATGCTTGATTTGGGAGGGCATAATTTTTGGCCCAAAAATCAAAAATTTCCTGACCGCGGAGTCAGGAAAACCTCCCGGGATGGGCCGGACCGAATCCGGTCAAATTGAAAAACGAAGCACGCCATGAGATTCGGGGTTGAATTTAAGGGTTAGAGGCACTTTTGGATGCTTGATTTGGGAGGGCATAATTTTTGGCCCAAAAATCAAAAATTTCCTGACCGCGGAGTCAGGAAGGAAAACCTCCCGGGATGGGCCGGACCGAATCCGGTCAAATTGAAGAACGAAGCACGCCATGAGATTCGGGGTTGAATTTAAGGGTTAGAGGCACTTTTGGATGCTTGATTTGGGAGGGCATAATTTTTGGCCCCAAAATCAAAAATTTCCTGACCGCGGAGTCAGGAAAACCTCCCGGGATGGGCCGGACCGAATCCGGTCAAATTGAAAAACGAAGCCCGCCATGAGATTCGGGGTTGAATTTAAGGGTTAGAGGCACTTTTGGATGCTTGATTTGGGAGGGCATAATTTTTGGCCCAAAAATCAAAAATTTCCTGACCGCGGAGTCAGGAAAACCTCCCGGGATGGGCCGGACCGAATCCGGTCAAATTGAAAAACGAAGCCCGCCATGAGATTCGGGGTTGAATTTAAGGGTTAGAGGCACTTTTGGATGCTTGATTTGGGAGGGCATAATTTTTGGCCCAAAAATCAAAAATTTCCTGACCGCGGAGTCAGGAAAACCTCCCGGGATGGGCCGGACCGAATCCGGTCAAATTGAAAAACGAAGCCCGCCATGAGATTCGGGGTTGAATTTAAGGGTTAGAGGCACTTTTGGATGCTTGATTTGGGAGGGCATAATTTTGGGCCAAAAATCAAAAATTTCCTGACCGCGGAGTCAGGAAAACCTCCCGGGATGGGCCGGACCGAATCCGGTCAAATTGAAAAACGAAGTCCGCCATGAGATTCGGGGTTGAATTTAAGGGTTAGAGGCACTTTGGGATGCTTGATTTGGGAGGGCATAATTTTTGGCCCAAAAATCAAAAATTTCCTGACCGCGGAGTCAGGAAAACCTCCCGGGATGGGCCGGACCGAATCCGGTCAAATTGAAAAACGAAGCCCGCCATGAGATTCGGGGTTGAATTTAAGGGTTAGAGGCACTTTTGGATGCTTGATTTGGGAGGGCATAATTTTTGGCCCAAAAATCAAAAATTTCCTGACCGCGGAGTCAGGAAAACCTCCCGGGATGGGCCGGACCGAATCCGGTCAAATTGAAAAACGAAGCCCGCCATGAGATTCGGGGTTGAATTTAAGGGTTAGAGGCACTTTTGGATGCTTGATTTGGGAGGGCATAATTTTTGGCCCAAAAATCAAAAATTTCCTGATCCGCGGAGTCAGGAAAACCTCCCGGGATGGGCCGGACCGAATCCGGTCAAATTGAAAAACGAAGCCCGCCATGAGATTCGGGGTTGAATTTAAGGGTTAGAGGCACTTTTGGATGCTTGATTTGGGAGGGCATAATTTTTGGCCCAAAAATCAAAAATTTCCTGATCCGCGGAGTCAGGAAAACCTCCCGGGATGGGCCAGACCGAATCCGGTCAAATTGAAAAACGAAGCACGCCATGAGATTCGGGGTTGAATTTAAGGGTTAGAGGCACTTTTGGATGCTTGATTTGGGAGGGCATAATTTTTGGCCCCAAAATCAAAAATTTCCTGACCGCGGAGTCAGGAAAACCTCCCGGGATGGGCCGGACCGAATCCGGTCAAATTGAAAAACGAAGCCCGCCATGAGATTCGGGGTTGAATTTAAGGGTTAGAGGCACTTTTGGATGCTTGATTTGGGAGGGCATAATTTTTGGCCCAAAAATCAAAAATTTCCTGACCGCGGAGTCAGGAAAACCTCCCGGGATGGGCCGGACCGAATCCGGTCAAATTGAAAAACGAAGCACGCCATGAGATTCGGGGTTGAATTTAAGGGTTAGAGGCACTTTTGGATGCTTGATTTGGGAGGGCATAATTTTTGGCCCAAAAATCAAAAATTTCCTGACCGCGGAGTCAGGAAGGAAAACCTCCCGGGATGGGCCGGACCGAATCCGGTCAAATTGAAAAACGAAGCCCGCCATGAGATTCGGGGTTGAATTTAAGGGTTAGAGGCACTTTTGGATGCTTGATTTGGGAGGGCATAATTTTTGGCCCAAAAATCAAAAATTTCCTGATCCGCGGAGTCAGGAAAACCTCCCGGGATGGGCCGGACCGAATCCGGTCAAATTGAAAAACGAAGCCCGCCATGAGATTCGGGGTTGAATTTAAGGGTTAGAGGCACTTTTGGATGCTTGATTTGGGAGGGCATAATTTTTGGCCCAAAAATCAAAAATTTCCTGACCGCGGAGTCAGGAAAACCTCCCGGGATGGGCCGGACCGAATCCGGTCAAATTGAAAAACGAAGCCCGCCATGAGATTCGGGGTTGAATTTAAGGGTTAGAGGCACTTTTGGATGCTTGATTTGGGAGGGCATAATTTTTGGCCCAAAAATCAAAAATTTCCTGACCGCGGAGTCAGGAAAACCTCCCGGGATGGGCCGGACCGAATCCGGTCAAATTGAAAAACGAAGCCCGCCATGAGATTCGGGGTTGAATTTAACGGTTAGAGGCACTTTTGGATGCTTGATTTGGGAGGGCATAATTTTGGGCCAAAAATCAAAAATTTCCTGACCGCGGAGTCAGGAAAACCTCCCGGGATGGGCCGGACCGAATCCGGTCAAATTGAAAAACGAAGTCCGCCATGAGATTCGGGGTTGAATTTAAGGGTTAGAGGCACTTTGGGATGCTTGATTTGGGAGGGCATAATTTTTGGCCCAAAAATCAAAAATTTCCTGACCGCGGAGTCAGGAAAACCTCCCGGGATGGGCCGGACCGAATCCGGTCAAATTGAAAAACGAAGCCCGCCATGAGATTCGGGGTTGAATTTAAGGGTTAGAGGCACTTTGGGATGCTTGATTTGGGAGGGCATAATTTTTGGCCCAAAAATCAAAAATTTCCTGACCGCGGAGTCAGGAAAACCTCCCGGGATGGGCCGGACCGAATCCGGTCAAATTGAAAAACGAAGCCCGCCATGAGATTCGGGGTTGAATTTAAGGGTTAGAGGCACTTTTGGATGCTTGATTTGGGAGGGCATAATTTTTGGCCCAAAAATCAAAAATTTCCTGATCCGCGGAGTCAGGAAAACCTCCCGGGATGGGCCAGACCGAATCCGGTCAAATTGAAAAACGAAGCACGCCATGAGATTCGGGGTTGAATTTAAGGGTTAGAGGCACTTTTGGATGCTTGATTTGGGAGGGCATAATTTTTGGCCCCAAAATCAAAAATTTCCTGACCGCGGAGTCAGGAAAACCTCCCGGGATGGGCCGGACCGAATCCGGTCAAATTGAAAAACGAAGCCCGCCATGAGATTCGGGGTTGAATTTAAGGGTTAGAGGCACTTTGGGATGCTTGATTTGGGAGGGCATAATTTTTGGCCCAAAAATCAAAAATTTCCTGACCGCGGAGTAGGAAAACCTCCCGGGATGGGCCGGACCGAATCCGGTCAAATTGAAAAACGAAGCCCGCCATGAGATTCGGGGTTGAATTTAAGGGTTAGAGGCACTTTGGGATGCTTGATTTGGGAGGGCATAATTTTTGGCCCAAAAATCAAAAATTTCCTGACCGCGGAGTCAGGAAAACCTCCCGGGATGGGCCGGACCGAATCCGGTCAAATTGAAAAACGAAGCCCGCCATGAGATTCGGGGTTGAATTTAAGGGTTAGAGGCACTTTTGGATGCTTGATTTGGGAGGGCATAATTTTTGGCCCAAAAATCAAAAATTTCCTGATCCGCGGAGTCAGGAAAACCTCCCGGGATGGGCCAGACCGAATCCGGTCAAATTGAAAAACGAAGCACGCCATGAGATTCGGGGTTGAATTTAAGGGTTAGAGGCACTTTTGGATGCTTGATTTGGGAGGGCATAATTTTTGGCCCCAAAATCAAAAATTTCCTGACCGCGGAGTCAGGAAAACCTCCCGGGATGGGCCGGACCGAATCCGGTCAAATTGAAAAACGAAGCACGCCATGAGATTCGGGGTTGAATTTCAGGGTTAGAGGCACTTTTGGATGCTTGATTTGGGAGGGCATAATTTTTGGCCCAAAAATCAAAAATTTCCTGACCGCGGAGTCAGGAAAACCTCCTGGGATGGGCCGGACCGAATCCGGTCAAATTGAATAACGAAGCACGCCATGAGATTCGGGGTTGAATTTAAGGGTTAGAGGCACTTTTGGATGCTTGATTTGGGAGGGCATAATTTTTGGCCCAAAAATCAAAAATTTCCTGATCCGCGGAGTCAGGAAAACCTCCCGGGATGGGCCAGACCGAATCCGGTCAAATTGAAAAACGAAGCACGCCATGAGATTCGGGGTTGAATTTAAGGGTTAGAGGCACTTTTGGATGCTTGATTTGGGAGGGCATAATTTTTGGCCCCAAAATCAAAAATTTCCTGACCGCGGAGTCAGGAAAACCTCCCGGGATGGGCCGGACCGAATCCGGTCAAATTGAAAAACGAAGCCCGCCATGAGATTCGGGGTTGAATTTAAGGGTTAGAGGCACTTTGGGATGCTTGATTTGGGAGGGCATAATTTTTGGCCCAAAAATCAAAAATTTCCTGACCGCGGAGTAGGAAAACCTCCCGGGATGGGCCGGACCGAATCCGGTCAAATTGAAAAACGAAGCCCGCCATGAGATTCGGGGTTGAATTTAAGGGTTAGAGGCACTTTGGGATGCTTGATTTGGGAGGGGATAATTTTGGGCCCAAAAATCAAAAATTTCCTGACCGCGGAGTCAGGAAAACCTCCCGGGATGGGCCGGACCGAATCCGGTCAAATTGAAAAACGAAGCCCGCCATGAGATTCGGGGTTGAATTTAAGGGTTAGAGGCACTTTTGGATGCTTGATTTGGGAGGGCATAATTTTTGGCCCAAAAATCAAAAATTTCCTGATCCGCGGAGTCAGGAAAACCTCCCGGGATGGGCCAGACCGAATCCGGTCAAATTGAAAAACGAAGCACGCCATGAGATTCGGGGTTGAATTTAAGGGTTAGAGGCACTTTTGGATGCTTGATTTGGGAGGGCATAATTTTTGGCCCCAAAATCAAAAATTTCCTGACCGCGGAGTCAGGAAAACCTCCCGGGATGGGCCGGACCGAATCCGGTCAAATTGAAAAACGAAGCCCGCCATGAGATTCGGGGTTGAATTTAAGGGTTAGAGGCACTTTGGGATGCTTGATTTGGGAGGGCATAATTTTTGGCCCAAAAATCAAAAATTTCCTGACCGCGGAGTCAGGAAAACCTCCCGGGATGGGCCGGACCGAATCCGGTCAAATTGAAAAACGAAGCACGCCATGAGATTCGGGGTTGAATTTAAGGGTTAGAGGCACTTTTGGATGCTTGATTTGGGAGGGCATAATTTTTGGCCCAAAAATCAAAAATTTCCTGACCGCGGAGTCAGGAAAACCTCCCGGGATGGGCCGGACCGAATCCGGTCAAATTGAAAAACGAAGCCCGCCATGAGATTCGGGGTTGAATTTAAGGGTTAGAGGCACTTTTGGATGCTTGATTTGGGAGGGCATAATTTTTGGCCCAAAAATCAAAAATTTCCTGATCCGCGGAGTCAGGAAAACCTCCCGGGATGGGCCGGACCGAATCCGGTCAAATTGAAAAACGAAGCCCGCCATGAGATTCGGGGTTGAATTTAAGGGTTAGAGGCACTTTTGGATGCTTGATTTGGGAGGGCATAATTTTTGGCCCCAAAATCAAAAATTTCCTGACCGCGGAGTCAGGAAAACCTCCCGGGATCGGCCGGACCGAATCCGGTCAAATTGAAAAACGAAGCCCGCCATGAGATTCGGGGTTGAATTTAAGGGTTAGAGGCACTTTTGGATGCTTGATTTGGGAGGGCATAATTTTTGGCCCAAAAATCAAAAATTTCCTGACCGCGGAGTCAGGAAAACCTCCCGGGATGGGCCGGACCGAATCCGGTCAAATTGAAAAACGAAGCACGCCATGAGATTCGGGGTTGAATTTCAGGGTTAGAGGCACTTTTGGATGCTTGATTTGGGAGGGCATAATTTTTGGCCCAAAAATCAAAAATTTCCTGACCGCGGAGTCAGGAAAACCTCCTGGGATGGGCCGGACCGAATCCGGTCAAATTGAATAACGAAGCACGCCATGAGATTCGGGGTTGAATTTAAGGGTTAGAGGCACTTTTGGATGCTTGATTTGGGAGGGCATAATTTTTGGCCCAAAAATCAAAAATTTCCTGACCGCGGAGTCAGGAAAACCTCCCGGGATGGGCCGGACCGAATCCGGTCAAATTGAAAAACGAAGCCCGCCATGAGATTCGGGGTTGAATTTAAGGGTTAGAGGCACTTTTGGATGCTTGATTTGGGAGGGCATAATTTTTGGCCCAAAAATCAAAAATTTCCTGACCGCGGAGTCAGGAAAACCTCCCGGGATGGGCCGGACCGAATGCGGTCAAATTGAAAAACGAAGCCCGCCATGAGATTCGGGGTTGAATTTCAGGGTTAGAGGCACTTTTGGATGCTTGATTTGGGAGGGCATAATTATTGGCCCAAAAATCAAAAATTTCCTGACCGCGGAGTCAGGAAAACCTCCCGGGATGGGCCGGACCGAATCCGGTCAAATTGAAAAACGAAGCCCGCCATGAGATTCGGGGTTGAATTTAAGGGTTAGAGGCACTTTTGGATGCTTGATTTGGGAGGGCATAATTTTGGGCCAAAAATCAAAAATTTCCTGACCGCGGAGTCAGGAAAACCTCCCGGGATGGGCCGGACCGAATGCGGTCAAATTGAAAAACGAAGCCCGCCATGAGATTCGGGGTTGAATTTCAGGGTTAGAGGCACTTTTGGATGCTTGATTTGGGAGGGCATAATTTTTGGCCCAAAAATCAAAAATTTCCTGACCGCGGAGTCAGGAAAACCTCCCGGGATGGGCCGGACCGAATCCGGTCAAATTGAAAAACGAAGCCCGCCATGAGATTCGGGGTTGAATTTAAGGGTTAGAGGCACTTTTGGATGCTTGATTTGGGAGGGCATAATTTTTGGCCCAAAAATCAAAAATTTCCTGACCGCGGAGTCAGGAAAACCTCCCGGGATGGGCCGGACCGAATCCGGTCAAATTGAAAAACGAAGCCCGCCATGAGATTCGGGGTTGAATTTAAGGGTTAGAGGCACTTTTGGATGCTTGATTTGGGAGGGCATAATTTTTGGCCCAAAAATCAAAAATTTCCTGACCGCGGAGTCAGGAAAACCTCCCGGGATGGGCCGGACCGAATCCGGTCAAATTGAAAAACGAAGCCCGCCATGAGATTCGGGGTTGAATTTAACGGTTAGAGGCACTTTTGGATGCTTGATTTGGGAGGGCATAATTTTGGGCCAAAAATCAAAAATTTCCTGACCGCGGAGTCAGGAAAACCTCCCGGGATGGGCCGGACCGAATCCGGTCAAATTGAAAAACGAAGTCCGCCATGAGATTCGGGGTTGAATTTAAGGGTTAGAGGCACTTTGGGATGCTTGATTTGGGAGGGCATAATTTTTGGCCCAAAAATCAAAAATTTCCTGACCGCGGAGTCAGGAAAACCTCCCGGGATGGGCCGGACCGAATCCGGTCAAATTGAAAAACGAAGCCCGCCATGAGATTCGGGGTTGAATTTCAGGGTTAGAGGCACTTTTGGATGCTTGATTTGGGAGGGCATAATTTTTGGCCCAAAAATCAAAAATTTCCTGACCGCGGAGTCAGGAAAACCTCCCGGGATGGGCCGGACCGAATCCGGTCAAATTGAAAAACGAAGCCCGCCATGAGATTCGGGGTTGAATTTAAGGGTTAGAGGCACTTTTGGATGCTTGATTTGGGAGGGCATAATTTTTGGCCCAAAAATCAAAAATTTCCTGATCCGCGGAGTCAGGAAAACCTCCCGGGATGGGCCAGACCGAATCCGGTCAAATTGAAAAACGAAGCACGCCATGAGATTCGGGGTTGAATTTAAGGGTTAGAGGCACTTTTGGATGCTTGATTTGGGAGGGCATAATTTTTGGCCCCAAAATCAAAAATTTCCTGACCGCGGAGTCAGGAAAACCTCCCGGGATGGGCCGGACCAAATCCGGTCAAATTGAAAAACGAAGCCCGCCATGAGATTCGGGGTTGAATTTAAGGGTTAGAGGCACTTTGGGATGCTTGATTTGGGAGGGCATAATTTTTGGCCCAAAAATCAAAAATTTCCTGACCGCGGAGTAGGAAAACCTCCCGGGATGGGCCGGACCGAATCCGGTCAAATTGAAAAACGAAGCCCGCCATGAGATTCGGGGTTGAATTTAAGGGTTAGAGGCACTTTGGGATGCTTGATTTGGGAGGGCATAATTTTTGGCCCAAAAATCAAAAATTTCCTGACCGCGGAGTCAGGAAAACCTCCCGGGATGGGCCGGACCGAATCCGGTCAAATTGAAAAACGAAGCCCGCCATGAGATTCGGGGTTGAATTTAAGGGTTAGAGGCACTTTTGGATGCTTGATTTGGGAGGGCATAATTTTTGGCCCAAAAATCAAAAATTTCCTGATCCGCGGAGTCAGGAAAACCTCCCGGGATGGGCCAGACCGAATCCGGTCAAATTGAAAAACGAAGCACGCCATGAGATTCGGGGTTGAATTTAAGGGTTAGAGGCACTTTTGGATGCTTGATTTGGGAGGGCATAATTTTTGGCCCCAAAATCAAAAATTTCCTGACCGCGGAGTCAGGAAAACCTCCCGGGATGGGCCGGACCGAATCCGGTCAAATTGAAAAACGAAGCCCGCCATGAGATTCGGGGTTGAATTTAAGGGTTAGAGGCACTTTGGGATGCTTGATTTGGGAGGGCATAATTTTTGGCCCAAAAATCAAAAATTTCCTGACCGCGGAGTCAGGAAAACCTCCCGGGATGGGCCGGACCGAATCCGGTCAAATTGAAAAACGAAGCACGCCATGAGATTCGGGGTTGAATTTAAGGGTTAGAGGCACTTTTGGATGCTTGATTTGGGAGGGCATAATTTTTGGCCCAAAAATCAAAAATTTCCTGACCGCGGAGTCAGGAAAACCTCCCGGGATGGGCCGGACCGAATCCGGTCAAATTGAAAAACGAAGCCCGCCATGAGATTCGGGGTTGAATTTAAGGGTTAGAGGCACTTTTGGATGCTTGATTTGGGAGGGCATAATTTTTGGCCCAAAAATCAAAAATTTCCTGATCCGCGGAGTCAGGAAAACCTCCCGGGATGGGCCAGACCGAATCCGGTCAAATTGAAAAACGAAGCACGCCATGAGATTCGGGGTTGAATTTAAGGGTTAGAGGCACTTTTGGATGCTTGATTTGGGAGGGCATAATTTTTGGCCCCAAAATCAAAAATTTCCTGACCGCGGAGTCAGGAAAACCTCCCGGGATGGGCCGGACCGAATCCGGTCAAATTGAAAAACGAAGCCCGCCATGAGATTCGGGGTTGAATTTAAGGGTTAGAGGCACTTTGGGATGCTTGATTTGGGAGGGCATAATTTTTGGCCCAAAAATCAAAAATTTCCTGACCGCGGAGTCAGGAAAACCTCCCGGGATGGGCCGGACCGAATCCGGTCAAATTGAAAAACGAAGCACGCCATGAGATTCGGGGTTGAATTTAAGGGTTAGAGGCACTTTTGGATGCTTGATTTGGGAGGGCATAATTTTTGGCCCAAAAATCAAAAATTTCCTGACCGCGGAGTCAGGAAAACCTCCCGGGATGGGCCGGACCGAATCCGGTCAAATTGAAAAACGAAGCCCGCCATGAGATTCGGGGTTGAATTTAAGGGTTAGAGGCACTTTTGGATGCTTGATTTGGGAGGGCATAATTTTTGGCCCAAAAATCAAAAATTTCCTGATCCGCGGAGTCAGGAAAACCTCCCGGGATGGGCCGGACCGAATCCGGTCAAATTGAAAAACGAAGCCCGCCATGAGATTCGGGGTTGAATTTAAGGGTTAGAGGCACTTTTGGATGCTTGATTTGGGAGGGCATAATTTTTGGCCCCAAAATCAAAAATTTCCTGACCGCGGAGTCAGGAAAACCTCCCGGGATCGGCCGGACCGAATCCGGTCAAATTGAAAAACGAAGCCCGCCATGAGATTCGGGGTTGAATTTAAGGGTTAGAGGCACTTTTGGATGCTTGATTTGGGAGGGCATAATTTTTGGCCCAAAAATCAAAAATTTCCTGACCGCGGAGTCAGGAAAACCTCCCGGGATGGGCCGGACCGAATCCGGTCAAATTGAAAAACGAAGCACGCCATGAGATTCGGGGTTGAATTTCAGGGTTAGAGGCACTTTTGGATGCTTGATTTGGGAGGGCATAATTTTTGGCCCAAAAATCAAAAATTTCCTGACCGCGGAGTCAGGAAAACCTCCTGGGATGGGCCGGACCGAATCCGGTCAAATTGAATAACGAAGCACGCCATGAGATTCGGGGTTGAATTTAAGGGTTAGAGGCACTTTTGGATGCTTGATTTGGGAGGGCATAATTTTTGGCCCAAAAATCAAAAATTTCCTGACCGCGGAGTCAGGAAAACCTCCCGGGATGGGCCGGACCGAATCCGGTCAAATTGAAAAACGAAGCCCGCCATGAGATTCGGGGTTGAATTTAAGGGTTAGAGGCACTTTTGGATGCTTGATTTGGGAGGGCATAATTTTTGGCCCAAAAATCAAAAATTTCCTGACCGCGGAGTCAGGAAAACCTCCCGGGATGGGCCGGACCGAATGCGGTCAAATTGAAAAACGAAGCCCGCCATGAGATTCGGGGTTGAATTTCAGGGTTAGAGGCACTTTTGGATGCTTGATTTGGGAGGGCATAATTATTGGCCCAAAAATCAAAAATTTCCTGACCGCGGAGTCAGGAAAACCTCCCGGGATGGGCCGGACCGAATCCGGTCAAATTGAAAAACGAAGCCCGCCATGAGATTCGGGGTTGAATTTAAGGGTTAGAGGCACTTTTGGATGCTTGATTTGGGAGGGCATAATTTTGGGCCAAAAATCAAAAATTTCCTGACCGCGGAGTCAGGAAAACCTCCCGGGATGGGCCGGACCGAATGCGGTCAAATTGAAAAACGAAGCCCGCCATGAGATTCGGGGTTGAATTTCAGGGTTAGAGGCACTTTTGGATGCTTGATTTGGGAGGGCATAATTTTTGGCCCAAAAATCAAAAATTTCCTGACCGCGGAGTCAGGAAAACCTCCCGGGATGGGCCGGACCGAATCCGGTCAAATTGAAAAACGAAGCCCGCCATGAGATTCGGGGTTGAATTTAAGGGTTAGAGGCACTTTTGGATGCTTGATTTGGGAGGGCATAATTTTTGGCCCAAAAATCAAAAATTTCCTGACCGCGGAGTCAGGAAAACCTCCCGGGATGGGCCGGACCGAATCCGGTCAAATTGAAAAACGAAGCCCGCCATGAGATTCGGGGTTGAATTTAAGGGTTAGAGGCACTTTTGGATGCTTGATTTGGGAGGGCATAATTTTTGGCCCAAAAATCAAAAATTTCCTGACCGCGGAGTCAGGAAAACCTCCCGGGATGGGCCGGACCGAATCCGGTCAAATTGAAAAACGAAGCCCGCCATGAGATTCGGGGTTGAATTTAACGGTTAGAGGCACTTTTGGATGCTTGATTTGGGAGGGCATAATTTTGGGCCAAAAATCAAAAATTTCCTGACCGCGGAGTCAGGAAAACCTCCCGGGATGGGCCGGACCGAATCCGGTCAAATTGAAAAACGAAGTCCGCCATGAGATTCGGGGTTGAATTTAAGGGTTAGAGGCACTTTGGGATGCTTGATTTGGGAGGGCATAATTTTTGGCCCAAAAATCAAAAATTTCCTGACCGCGGAGTCAGGAAAACCTCCCGGGATGGGCCGGACCGAATCCGGTCAAATTGAAAAACGAAGCCCGCCATGAGATTCGGGGTTGAATTTAAGGGTTAGAGGCACTTTGGGATGCTTGATTTGGGAGGGCATAATTTTTGGCCCAAAAATCAAAAATTTCCTGACCGCGGAGTCAGGAAAACCTCCCGGGATGGGCCGGACCGAATCCGGTCAAATTGAAAAACGAAGCCCGCCATGAGATTCGGGGTTGAATTTAAGGGTTAGAGGCACTTTTGGATGCTTGATTTGGGAGGGCATAATTTTTGGCCCAAAAATCAAAAATTTCCTGATCCGCGGAGTCAGGAAAACCTCCCGGGATGGGCCGGACCGAATCCGGTCAAATTGAAAAACGAAGCCCGCCATGAGATTCGGGGTTGAATTTAAGGGTTAGAGGCACTTTTGGATGCTTGATTTGGGAGGGCATAATTTTTGGCCCAAAAATCAAAAATTTCCTGATCCCGCGGGAGTCAGGAAAACCTCCCGGGATGGGCCAGACCGAATCCGGTCAAATTGAAAAACGAAGCACGCCATGAGATTCGGGGTTGAATTTAAGGGTTAGAGGCACTTTTGGATGCTTGATTTGGGAGGGCATAATTTTTGGCCCCAAAATCAAAAATTTCCTGACCGCGGAGTCAGGAAAACCTCCCGGGATGGGCCGGACCGAATCCGGTCAAATTGAAAAACGAAGCCCGCCATGAGATTCGGGGTTGAATTTAAGGGTTAGAGGCACTTTTGGATGCTTGATTTGGGAGGGCATAATTTTTGGCCCAAAAATCAAAAATTTCCTGACCGCGGAGTAGGAAAACCTCCCGGGATGGGCCGGACCGAATCCGGTCAAATTGAAAAACGAAGCCCGCCATGAGATTCGGGGTTGAATTTAAGGGTTAGAGGCACTTTGGGATGCTTGATTTGGGAGGGCATAATTTTTGGCCCAAAAATCAAAAATTTCCTGACCGCGGAGTCAGGAAAACCTCCCGGGATGGGCCGGACCGAATCCGGTCAAATTGAAAAACGAAGCCCGCCATGAGATTCGGGGTTGAATTTAAGGGTTAGAGGCACTTTTGGATGCTTGATTTGGGAGGGCATAATTTTTGGCCCAAAAATCAAAAATTTCCTGATCCGCGGAGTCAGGAAAACCTCCCGGGATGGGCCAGACCGAATCCGGTCAAATTGAAAAACGAAGCACGCCATGAGATTCGGGGTTGAATTTAAGGGTTAGAGGCACTTTTGGATGCTTGATTTGGGAGGGCATAATTTTTGGCCCCAAAATCAAAAATTTCCTGACCGCGGAGTCAGGAAAACCTCCCGGGATGGGCCGGACCGAATCCGGTCAAATTGAAAAACGAAGCCCGCCATGAGATTCGGGGTTGAATTTAAGGGTTAGAGGCACTTTGGGATGCTTGATTTGGGAGGGCATAATTTTTGGCCCAAAAATCAAAAATTTCCTGACCGCGGAGTCAGGAAAACCTCCCGGGATGGGCCGGACCGAATCCGGTCAAATTGAAAAACGAAGCACGCCATGAGATTCGGGGTTGAATTTAAGGGTTAGAGGCACTTTTGGATGCTTGATTTGGGAGGGCATAATTTTTGGCCCAAAAATCAAAAATTTCCTGACCGCGGAGTCAGGAAAACCTCCCGGGATGGGCCGGACCGAATCCGGTCAAATTGAAAAACGAAGCCCGCCATGAGATTCGGGGTTGAATTTAAGGGTTAGAGGCACTTTTGGATGCTTGATTTGGGAGGGCATAATTTTTGGCCCAAAAATCAAAAATTTCCTGATCCGCGGAGTCAGGAAAACCTCCCGGGATGGGCCGGACCGAATCCGGTCAAATTGAAAAACGAAGCCCGCCATGAGATTCGGGGTTGAATTTAAGGGTTAGAGGCACTTTTGGATGCTTGATTTGGGAGGGCATAATTTTTGGCCCAAAAATCAAAAATTTCCTGATCCCGCGGGAGTCAGGAAAACCTCCCGGGATGGGCCAGACCGAATCCGGTCAAATTGAAAAACGAAGCACGCCATGAGATTCGGGGTTGAATTTAAGGGTTAGAGGCACTTTTGGATGCTTGATTTGGGAGGGCATAATTTTTGGCCCCAAAATCAAAAATTTCCTGACCGCGGAGTCAGGAAAACCTCCCGGGATCGGCCGGACCGAATCCGGTCAAATTGAAAAACGAAGCCCGCCATGAGATTCGGGGTTGAATTTAAGGGTTAGAGGCACTTTTGGATGCTTGATTTGGGAGGGCATAATTTTTGGCCCAAAAATCAAAAATTTCCTGACCGCGGAGTCAGGAAAACCTCCCGGGATGGGCCGGACCGAATCCGGTCAAATTGAAAAACGAAGCACGCCATGAGATTCGGGGTTGAATTTCAGGGTTAGAGGCACTTTTGGATGCTTGATTTGGGAGGGCATAATTTTTGGCCCAAAAATCAAAAATTTCCTGACCGCGGAGTCAGGAAAACCTCCTGGGATGGGCCGGACCGAATCCGGTCAAATTGAATAACGAAGCACGCCATGAGATTCGGGGTTGAATTTAAGGGTTAGAGGCACTTTTGGATGCTTGATTTGGGAGGGCATAATTTTTGGCCCAAAAATCAAAAATTTCCTGACCGCGGAGTCAGGAAAACCTCCCGGGATGGGCCGGACCGAATCCGGTCAAATTGAAAAACGAAGCCCGCCATGAGATTCGGGGTTGAATTTAAGGGTTAGAGGCACTTTTGGATGCTTGATTTGGGAGGGCATAATTTTTGGCCCAAAAATCAAAAATTTCCTGACCGCGGAGTCAGGAAAACCTCCCGGGATGGGCCGGACCGAATGCGGTCAAATTGAAAAACGAAGCCCGCCATGAGATTCGGGGTTGAATTTCAGGGTTAGAGGCACTTTTGGATGCTTGATTTGGGAGGGCATAATTATTGGCCCAAAAATCAAAAATTTCCTGACCGCGGAGTCAGGAAAACCTCCCGGGATGGGCCGGACCGAATCCGGTCAAATTGAAAAACGAAGCCCGCCATGAGATTCGGGGTTGAATTTAAGGGTTAGAGGCACTTTTGGATGCTTGATTTGGGAGGGCATAATTTTGGGCCAAAAATCAAAAATTTCCTGACCGCGGAGTCAGGAAAACCTCCCGGGATGGGCCGGACCGAATGCGGTCAAATTGAAAAACGAAGCCCGCCATGAGATTCGGGGTTGAATTTCAGGGTTAGAGGCACTTTTGGATGCTTGATTTGGGAGGGCATAATTTTTGGCCCAAAAATCAAAAATTTCCTGACCGCGGAGTCAGGAAAACCTCCCGGGATGGGCCGGACCGAATCCGGTCAAATTGAAAAACGAAGCCCGCCATGAGATTCGGGGTTGAATTTAAGGGTTAGAGGCACTTTGGGATGCTTGATTTGGGAGGGCATAATTTTTGGCCCAAAAATCAAAAATTTCCTGACCGCGGAGTCAGGAAAACCTCCCGGGATGGGCCGGACCGAATCCGGTCAAATTGAAAAACGAAGCCCGCCATGAGATTCGGGGTTGAATTTAAGGGTTAGAGGCACTTTTGGATGCTTGATTTGGGAGGGCATAATTTTTGGCCCAAAAATCAAAAATTTCCTGATCCGCGGAGTCAGGAAAACCTCCCGGGATGGGCCGGACCGAATCCGGTCAAATTGAAAAACGAAGCCCGCCATGAGATTCGGGGTTGAATTTAAGGGTTAGAGGCACTTTTGGATGCTTGATTTGGGAGGGCATAATTTTTGGCCCAAAAATCAAAAATTTCCTGATCCGCGGAGTCAGGAAAACCTCCCGGGATGGGCCAGACCGAATCCGGTCAAATTGAAAAACGAAGCACGCCATGAGATTCGGGGTTGAATTTAAGGGTTAGAGGCACTTTTGGATGCTTGATTTGGGAGGGCATAATTTTTGGCCCAAAAATCAAAAATTTCCTGATCCGCGGAGTCAGGAAAACCTCCCGGGATGGGCCAGACCGAATCCGGTCAAATTGAAAAACGAAGCACGCCATGAGATTCGGGGTTGAATTTAAGGGTTAGAGGCACTTTTGGATGCTTGATTTGGGAGGGCATAATTTTTGGCCCCAAAATCAAAAATTTCCTGACCGCGGAGTCAGGAAAACCTCCCGGGATGGGCCGGACCGAATCCGGTCAAATTGAAAAACGAAGCACGCCATGAGATTCGGGGTTGAATTTAAGGGTTAGAGGCACTTTGGGATGCTTGATTTGGGAGGGCATAATTTTTGGCCCAAAAATCAAAAATTTCCTGACCGCGGAGTCAGGAAAACCTCCCGGGATGGGCCGGACCGAATCCGGTCAAATTGAAAAACGAAGCCCGCCATGAGATTCGGGGTTGAATTTAAGGGTTAGAGGCACTTTTGGATGCTTGATTTGGGAGGGCATAATTTTTGGCCCAAAAATCAAAAATTTCCTGACCGCGGAGTCAGGAAAACCTCCCGGGATGGGCCGGACCGAATCCGGTCAAATTGAAAAACGAAGCCCGCCATGAGATTCGGGGTTGAATTTAAGGGTTAGAGGCACTTTTGGATGCTTGATTTGGGAGGGCATAATTTTTGGCCCAAAAATCAAAAATTTCCTGATCCGCGGAGTCAGGAAAACCTCCCGGGATGGGCCAGACCGAATCCGGTCAAATTGAAAAACGAAGCACGCCATGAGATTCGGGGTTGAATTTAAGGGTTAGAGGCACTTTTGGATGCTTGATTTGGGAGGGCATAATTTTTGGCCCCAAAATCAAAAATTTCCTGACCGCGGAGTCAGGAAAACCTCCCGGGATGGGCCGGACCGAATCCGGTCAAATTGAAAAACGAAGCCCGCCATGAGATTCGGGGTTGAATTTAAGGGTTAGAGGCACTTTGGGATGCTTGATTTGGGAGGGCATAATTTTTGGCCCAAAAATCAAAAATTTCCTGACCGCGGAGTAGGAAAACCTCCCGGGATGGGCCGGACCGAATCCGGTCAAATTGAAAAACGAAGCCCGCCATGAGATTCGGGGTTGAATTTAAGGGTTAGAGGCACTTTGGGATGCTTGATTTGGGAGGGCATAATTTTTGGCCCAAAAATCAAAAATTTCCTGACCGCGGAGTCAGGAAAACCTCCCGGGATGGGCCGGACCGAATCCGGTCAAATTGAAAAACGAAGCCCGCCATGAGATTCGGGGTTGAATTTAAGGGTTAGAGGCACTTTTGGATGCTTGATTTGGGAGGGCATAATTTTTGGCCCAAAAATCAAAAATTTCCTGATCCGCGGAGTCAGGAAAACCTCCCGGAATGGGCCAGACCGAATCCGGTCAAATTGAAAAACGAAGCACGCCATGAGATTCGGGGTTGAATTTAAGGGTTAGAGGCACTTTTGGATGCTTGATTTGGGAGGGCATAATTTTTGGCCCAAAAATCAAAAATTTCCTGATCCCGCGGGAGTCAGGAAAACCTCCCGGGATGGGCCAGACCGAATCCGGTCAAATTGAAAAACGAAGCACGCCATGAGATTCGGGGTTGAATTTAAGGGTTAGAGGCACTTTTGGATGCTTGATTTGGGAGGGCATAATTTTTGGCCCCAAAATCAAAAATTTCCTGACCGCGGAGTCAGGAAAACCTCCCGGGATCGGCCGGACCGAATCCGGTCAAATTGAAAAACGAAGCCCGCCATGAGATTCGGGGTTGAATTTAAGGGTTAGAGGCACTTTTGGATGCTTGATTTGGGAGGGCATAATTTTTGGCCCAAAAATCAAAAATTTCCTGACCGCGGAGTCAGGAAAACCTCCCAGGATGGGCCGGACCGAATCCGGTCAAATTGAAAAACGAAGCACGCCATGAGATTCGGGGTTGAATTTCAGGGTTAGAGGCACTTTTGGATGCTTGATTTGGGAGGGCATAATTTTTGGCCCAAAAATCAAAAATTTCCTGACCGCGGAGTCAGGAAAACCTCCTGGGATGGGCCGGACCGAATCCGGTCAAATTGAATAACGAAGCACGCCATGAGATTCGGGGTTGAATTTAAGGGTTAGAGGCACTTTTGGATGCTTGATTTGGGAGGGCATAATTTTTGGCCCAAAAATCAAAAATTTCCTGACCGCGGAGTCAGGAAAACCTCCCGGGATGGGCCGGACCGAATCCGGTCAAATTGAAAAACGAAGCCCGCCATGAGATTCGGGGTTGAATTTAAGGGTTAGAGGCACTTTTGGATGCTTGATTTGGGAGGGCATAATTTTTGGCCCAAAAATCAAAAATTTCCTGACCGCGGAGTCAGGAAAACCTCCCGGGATGGGCCGGACCGAATGCGGTCAAATTGAAAAACGAAGCCCGCCATGAGATTCGGGGTTGAATTTCAGGGTTAGAGGCACTTTTGGATGCTTGATTTGGGAGGGCATAATTATTGGCCCAAAAATCAAAAATTTCCTGACCGCGGAGTCAGGAAAACCTCCCGGGATGGGCCGGACCGAATCCGGTCAAATTGAAAAACGAAGCCCGCCATGAGATTCGGGGTTGAATTTAAGGGTTAGAGGCACTTTTGGATGCTTGATTTGGGAGGGCATAATTTTGGGCCAAAAATCAAAAATTTCCTGACCGCGGAGTCAGGAAAACCTCCCGGGATGGGCCGGACCGAATGCGGTCAAATTGAAAAACGAAGCCCGCCATGAGATTCGGGGTTGAATTTCAGGGTTAGAGGCACTTTTGGATGCTTGATTTGGGAGGGCATAATTTTTGGCCCAAAAATCAAAAATTTCCTGACCGCGGAGTCAGGAAAACCTCCCGGGATGGGCCGGACCGAATCCGGTCAAATTGAAAAACGAAGCCCGCCATGAGATTCGGGGTTGAATTTAAGGGTTAGAGGCACTTTTGGATGCTTGATTTGGGAGGGCATAATTTTTGGCCCAAAAATCAAAAATTTCCTGACCGCGGAGTCAGGAAAACCTCCCGGGATGGGCCGGACCGAATCCGGTCAAATTGAAAAACGAAGCCCGCCATGAGATTCGGGGTTGAATTTAAGGGTTAGAGGCACTTTTGGATGCTTGATTTGGGAGGGCATAATTTTTGGCCCAAAAATCAAAAATTTCCTGATCCGCGGAGTCAGGAAAACCTCCCGGGATGGGCCGGACCGAATCCGGTCAAATTGAAAAACGAAGCCCGCCATGAGATTCGGGGTTGAATTTAAGGGTTAGAGGCACTTTTGGATGCTTGATTTGGGAGGGCATAATTTTTGGCCCAAAAATCAAAAATTTCCTGATCCGCGGAGTCAGGAAAACCTCCCGGGATGGGCCAGACCGAATCCGGTCAAATTGAAAAACGAAGCACGCCATGAGATTCGGGGTTGAATTTAAGGGTTAGAGGCACTTTTGGATGCTTGATTTGGGAGGGCATAATTTTTGGCCCAAAAATCAAAAATTTCCTGATCCGCGGAGTCAGGAAAACCTCCCGGGATGGGCCAGACCGAATCCGGTCAAATTGAAAAACGAAGCACGCCATGAGATTCGGGGTTGAATTTAAGGGTTAGAGGCACTTTTGGATGCTTGATTTGGGAGGGCATAATTTTTGGCCCCAAAATCAAAAATTTCCTGACCGCGGAGTCAGGAAAACCTCCCGGGATGGGCCGGACCGAATCCGGTCAAATTGAAAAACGAAGCCCGCCATGAGATTCGGGGTTGAATTTAAGGGTTAGAGGCACTTTGGGATGCTTGATTTGGGAGGGCATAATTTTTGGCCCAAAAATCAAAAATTTCCTGACCGCGGAGTAGGAAAACCTCCCGGGATGGGCCGGACCGAATCCGGTCAAATTGAAAAACGAAGCCCGCCATGAGATTCGGGGTTGAATTTAAGGGTTAGAGGCACTTTGGGATGCTTGATTTGGGAGGGCATAATTTTTGGCCCAAAAATCAAAAATTTCCTGACCGCGGAGTCAGGAAAACCTCCCGGGATGGGCCGGACCGAATCCGGTCAAATTGAAAAACGAAGCCCGCCATGAGATTCGGGGTTGAATTTAAGGGTTAGAGGCACTTTTGGATGCTTGATTTGGGAGGGCATAATTTTTGGCCCAAAAATCAAAAATTTCCTGATCCGCGGAGTCAGGAAAACCTCCCGGAATGGGCCAGACCGAATCCGGTCAAATTGAAAAACGAAGCACGCCATGAGATTCGGGGTTGAATTTAAGGGTTAGAGGCACTTTTGGATGCTTGATTTGGGAGGGCATAATTTTTGGCCCAAAAATCAAAAATTTCCTGATCCCGCGGGAGTCAGGAAAACCTCCCGGGATGGGCCAGACCGAATCCGGTCAAATTGAAAAACGAAGCACGCCATGAGATTCGGGGTTGAATTTAAGGGTTAGAGGCACTTTTGGATGCTTGATTTGGGAGGGCATAATTTTTGGCCCCAAAATCAAAAATTTCCTGACCGCGGAGTCAGGAAAACCTCCCGGGATCGGCCGGACCGAATCCGGTCAAATTGAAAAACGAAGCCCGCCATGAGATTCGGGGTTGAATTTAAGGGTTAGAGGCACTTTTGGATGCTTGATTTGGGAGGGCATAATTTTTGGCCCAAAAATCAAAAATTTCCTGACCGCGGAGTCAGGAAAACCTCCCAGGATGGGCCGGACCGAATCCGGTCAAATTGAAAAACGAAGCACGCCATGAGATTCGGGGTTGAATTTCAGGGTTAGAGGCACTTTTGGATGCTTGATTTGGGAGGGCATAATTTTTGGCCCAAAAATCAAAAATTTCCTGACCGCGGAGTCAGGAAAACCTCCTGGGATGGGCCGGACCGAATCCGGTCAAATTGAATAACGAAGCACGCCATGAGATTCGGGGTTGAATTTAAGGGTTAGAGGCACTTTTGGATGCTTGATTTGGGAGGGCATAATTTTTGGCCCAAAAATCAAAAATTTCCTGACCGCGGAGTCAGGAAAACCTCCCGGGATGGGCCGGACCGAATCCGGTCAAATTGAAAAACGAAGCCCGCCATGAGATTCGGGGTTGAATTTAAGGGTTAGAGGCACTTTTGGATGCTTGATTTGGGAGGGCATAATTTTTGGCCCAAAAATCAAAAATTTCCTGACCGCGGAGTCAGGAAAACCTCCCGGGATGGGCCGGACCGAATGCGGTCAAATTGAAAAACGAAGCCCGCCATGAGATTCGGGGTTGAATTTCAGGGTTAGAGGCACTTTTGGATGCTTGATTTGGGAGGGCATAATTATTGGCCCAAAAATCAAAAATTTCCTGACCGCGGAGTCAGGAAAACCTCCCGGGATGGGCCGGACCGAATCCGGTCAAATTGAAAAACGAAGCCCGCCATGAGATTCGGGGTTGAATTTAAGGGTTAGAGGCACTTTTGGATGCTTGATTTGGGAGGGCATAATTTTGGGCCAAAAATCAAAAATTTCCTGACCGCGGAGTCAGGAAAACCTCCCGGGATGGGCCGGACCGAATGCGGTCAAATTGAAAAACGAAGCCCGCCATGAGATTCGGGGTTGAATTTCAGGGTTAGAGGCACTTTTGGATGCTTGATTTGGGAGGGCATAATTTTTGGCCCAAAAATCAAAAATTTCCTGACCGCGGAGTCAGGAAAACCTCCCGGGATGGGCCGGACCGAATCCGGTCAAATTGAAAAACGAAGCCCGCCATGAGATTCGGGGTTGAATTTAAGGGTTAGAGGCACTTTTGGATGCTTGATTTGGGAGGGCATAATTTTTGGCCCAAAAATCAAAAATTTCCTGACCGCGGAGTCAGGAAAACCTCCCGGGATGGGCCGGACCGAATCCGGTCAAATTGAAAAACGAAGCCCGCCATGAGATTCGGGGTTGAATTTAAGGGTTAGAGGCACTTTTGGATGCTTGATTTGGGAGGGCATAATTTTTGGCCCAAAAATCAAAAATTTCCTGATCCGCGGAGTCAGGAAAACCTCCCGGGATGGGCCGGACCGAATCCGGTCAAATTGAAAAACGAAGCCCGCCATGAGATTCGGGGTTGAATTTAAGGGTTAGAGGCACTTTTGGATGCTTGATTTGGGAGGGCATAATTTTTGGCCCAAAAATCAAAAATTTCCTGATCCGCGGAGTCAGGAAAACCTCCCGGGATGGGCCAGACCGAATCCGGTCAAATTGAAAAACGAAGCACGCCATGAGATTCGGGGTTGAATTTAAGGGTTAGAGGCACTTTTGGATGCTTGATTTGGGAGGGCATAATTTTTGGCCCAAAAATCAAAAATTTCCTGATCCGCGGAGTCAGGAAAACCTCCCGGGATGGGCCAGACCGAATCCGGTCAAATTGAAAAACGAAGCACGCCATGAGATTCGGGGTTGAATTTAAGGGTTAGAGGCACTTTTGGATGCTTGATTTGGGAGGGCATAATTTTTGGCCCCAAAATCAAAAATTTCCTGACCGCGGCGGAGTCAGGAAAACCTCCCGGGATGGGCCGGACCGAATCCGGTCAAATTGAAAAACGAAGCACGCCATGAGATTCGGGGTTGAATTTAAGGGTTAGAGGCACTTTGGGATGCTTGATTTGGGAGGGCATAATTTTTGGCCCAAAAATCAAAAATTTCCTGATCCGCGGAGTCAGGAAAACCTCCCGGGATGGGCCGGACCGAATCCGGTCAAATTGAAAAACGAAGCCCGCCATGAGATTCGGGGTTGAATTTAAGGGTTAGAGGCACTTTTGGATGCTTGATTTGGGAGGGCATAATTTTTGGCCCAAAAATCAAAAATTTCCTGATCCCGCGGGAGTCAGGAAAACCTCCCGGGATGGGCCAGACCGAATCCGGTCAAATTGAAAAACGAAGCACGCCATGAGATTCGGGGTTGAATTTAAGGGTTAGAGGCACTTTTGGATGCTTGATTTGGGAGGGCATAATTTTTGGCCCCAAAATCAAAAATTTCCTGACCGCGGAGTCAGGAAAACCTCCCGGGATGGGCCGGACCGAATCCGGTCAAATTGAAAAACGAAGCCCGCCATGAGATTCGGGGTTGAATTTAAGGGTTAGAGGCACTTTTGGATGCTTGATTTGGGAGGGCATAATTTTTGGCCCAAAAATCAAAAATTTCCTGACCGCGGAGTCAGGAAAACCTCCCGGGATGGGCCGGACCGAATCCGGTTACATTGAAAAACGAAGCCCGCCATGAGATTCGGGGTTGAATTTAAGGGTTAGAGGCACTTTTGGATGCTTGATTTGGGAGGGCATAATTTTGGGCCAAAAATCAAAAATTTCCTGACCGCGGAGTCAGGAAAACCTCCCGGGATGGGCCGGACCGAATGCGGTCAAATTGAAAAACGAAGCCCGCCATGAGATTCGGGGTTGAATTTCAGGGTTAGAGGCACTTTTGGATGCTTGATTTGGGAGGGCATAATTTTTGGCCCAAAAATCAAAAATTTCCTGACCGCGGAGTCAGGAAAACCTCCCGGGATGGGCCGGACCGAATCCGGTCAAATTGAAAAACGAAGCCCGCCATGAGATTCGGGGTTGAATTTAAGGGTTAGAGGCACTTTTGGATGCTTGATTTGGGCGGGCATAATTTTTGGCCCAAAAATCAAAAATTTCCTGATCCGCGGAGTCAGGAAAACCTCCCGGGATGGGCCAGACCGAATCCGGTCAAATTGAAAAACGAAGCACGCCATGAGATTCGGGGTTGAATTTAAGGGTTAGAGGCACTTTTGGATGCTTGATTTGGGAGGGCATAATTTTTGGCCCCAAAATCAAAAATTTCCTGACCGCGGCGGAGTCAGGAAAACCTCCCGGGATGGTCCGGACCGAATCCGGTCAAATTGAAAAACGAAGCCCGCCATGAGATTCGGGGTTGAATTTAAGGGTTAGAGGCACTTTTGGATGCTTGATTTGGGAGGGCATAATTTTTGGCCCAAAAATCAAAAATTTCCTGACCGCGGAGTCAGGAAAACCTCCCGGGATGGGCCGGACCGAATCCGGTCAAATTGAAAAACGAAGCCCGCCATGAGATTCGGGGTTGAATTTAAGGGTTAGAGGCACTTTTGGATGCTTGATTTGGGAGGGCATAATTTTTGGCCCAAAAATCAAAAATTTCCTGACCGCGGAGTCAGGAAAACCTCCCGGGATGGGCCGGACCGAATCCGGTTACATTGAAAAACGAAGCCCGCCATGAGATTCGGGGTTGAATTTAAGGGTTAGAGGCACTTTTGGATGCTTGATTTGGGAGGGCATAATTTTGGGCCAAAAATCAAAAATTTCCTGACCGCGGAGTCAGGAAAACCTCCCGGGATGGGCCGGACCGAATGCGGTCAAATTGAAAAACGAAGCCCGCCATGAGATTCGGGGTTGAATTTCAGGGTTAGAGGCACTTTTGGATGCTTGATTTGGGAGGGCATAATTTTTGGCCCAAAAATCAAAAATTTCCTGACCGCGGAGTCAGGAAAACCTCCCGGGATGGGCCGGACCGAATCCGGTCAAATTGAAAAACGAAGCCCGCCATGAGATTCGGGGTTGAATTTAAGGGTTAGAGGCACTTTGGGATGCTTGATTTGGGAGGGCATAATTTTTGGCCCAAAAATCAAAAATTTCCTGACCGCGGAGTCAGGAAAACCTCCCGGGATGGGCCGGACCGAATCCGGTCAAATTGAAAAACGAAGCCCGCCATGAGATTCGGGGTTGAATTTAAGGGTTAGAGGCACTTTTGGATGCTTGATTTGGGCGGGCATAATTTTTGGCCCAAAAATCAAAAATTTCCTGACCACGGAGTCAGGAAAACCTCCCGGGATGGGCCGGACCGAATCCGGTCAAATTGAAAAACGAAGCCCGCCATGAGATTCGGGGTTGAATTTAAGGGTTAGAGGCACTTTTGGATGCTTGATTTGGGAGGGCATAATTTTTGGCCCAAAAATCAAAAATTTCCTGACCGCGGAGTCAGGAAAACCTCCCGGGATGGGCCGGACCGAATCCGGTCAAATTGAAAAACGAAGCCCGCCATGAGATTTGGGGTTGAATTTAAGGGTTAGAGGCACTTTTGGATGCTTGATTTGGGAGGGCATAATTTTTGGCCCAAAAATCAAAAATTTCCTGACCGCGGAGTCAGGAAAACCTCCCGGGATGGGCCGGACCGAATCCGGTCAAATTGAAAAACGAAGCCCGCCATGAGATTCGGGGTTGAATTTAAGGGTTAGAGGCACTTTTGGATGCTTGATTTGGGAGGGCATAATTTTTGGCCCAAAAATCAAAAATTTCCTGACCGCGGAGTCAGGAAAACCTCCCGGGATGGGCCGGACCGAATCCGGTCAAATTGAAAAACGAAGCCCGCCATGAGATTCGGGGTTGAATTTCAGGGTTAGAGGCACTTTTGGATGCTTGATTTGGGAGGGCATAATTTTTGGCCCAAAAATCAAAAATTTCCTGATCCGCGGAGTCAGGAAAACCTCCCGGGATGGGCCGGACCGAATCCGGTCAAATTGAAAAACGAAGCCCGCCATGAGATTCGGGGTTGAATTTAAGGGTTAGAGGCACTTTTGGATGCTTGATTTGGGAGGGCATAATTTTTGGCCCAAAAATCAAAAATTTCCTGATCCGCGGAGTCAGGAAAACCTCCCGGGATGGGCCAGACCGAATCCGGTCAAATTGAAAAACGAAGCACGCCATGAGATTCGGGGTTCAATTTAAGGGTTAGAGGCACTTTTGGATGCTTGATTTGGGAGGGCATAATTTTTGGCCCAAAAATCAAAAATTTCCTGACCGCGGCGGAGTCAGGAAAACCTCCCGGGATGGGCCGGACCGAATCCGGTCAAATTGAAAAACGAAGCCCGCCATGAGATTCGGGGTTGAATTTAAGGGTTAGAGGCACTTTTGGATGCTTGATTTGGGAGGGCATAATTTTTGGCCCAAAAATCAAAAATTTCCTGATCCGCGGAGTCAGGAAAACCTCCCGGGATGGGCCGGACCGAATCCGGTCAAATTGAAAAACGAAGCCCGCCATGAGATTCGGGGTTGAATTTAAGGGTTAGAGGCACTTTTGGATGCTTGATTTGGGCGGGCATAATTTTTGGCCCAAAAATCAAAAATTTCCTGACCACGGAGTCAGGAAAACCTCCCGGGATGGGCCGGACCGAATCCGGTCAAATTGAAAAACGAAGCCCGCCATGAGATTCGGGGTTGAATTTAAGGGTTAGAGGCACTTTTGGATGCTTGATTTGGGAGGGCATAATTTTTGGCCCAAAAATCAAAAATTTCCTGACCGCGGAGTCAGGAAAACCTCCCGGGATGGGCCGGACCGAATCCGGTCAAATTGAAAAACGAAGCCCGCCATGAGATTTGGGGTTGAATTTAAGGGTTAGAGGCACTTTTGGATGCTTGATTTGGGAGGGCATAATTTTTGGCCCAAAAATCAAAAATTTCCTGACCGCGGAGTCAGGAAAACCTCCCGGGATGGGCCGGACCGAATCCGGTCAAATTGAAAAACGAAGCCCGCCATGAGATTCGGGGTTGAATTTAAGGGTTAGAGGCACTTTTGGATGCTTGATTTGGGAGGGCATAATTTTTGGCCCAAAAATCAAAAATTTCCTGACCGCGGAGTCAGGAAAACCTCCCGGGATGGGCCGGACCGAATCCGGTCAAATTGAAAAACGAAGCCCGCCATGAGATTCGGGGTTGAATTTCAGGGTTAGAGGCACTTTTGGATGCTTGATTTGGGAGGGCATAATTTTTGGCCCAAAAATCAAAAATTTCCTGATCCGCGGAGTCAGGAAAACCTCCCGGGATGGGCCGGACCGAATCCGGTCAAATTGAAAAACGAAGCCCGCCATGAGATTCGGGGTTGAATTTAAGGGTTAGAGGCACTTTTGGATGCTTGATTTGGGAGGGCATAATTTTTGGCCCAAAAATCAAAAATTTCCTGATCCGCGGAGTCAGGAAAACCTCCCGGGATGGGCCAGACCGAATCCGGTCAAATTGAAAAACGAAGCACGCCATGAGATTCGGGGTTCAATTTAAGGGTTAGAGGCACTTTTGGATGCTTGATTTGGGAGGGCATAATTTTTGGCCCAAAAATCAAAAATTTCCTGACCGCGGCGGAGTCAGGAAAACCTCCCGGGATGGGCCGGACCGAATCCGGTCAAATTGAAAAACGAAGCCCGCCATGAGATTCGGGGTTGAATTTAAGGGTTAGAGGCACTTTTGGATGCTTGATTTGGGAGGGCATAATTTTTGGCCCAAAAATCAAAAATTTCCTGACCGCGGAGTCAGGAAAACCTCCCGGGATGGGCCGGACCGAATCCGGTCAAATTGAAAAACGAAGCCCGCCATGAGATTCGGGGTTGAATTTAAGGGTTAGAGGCACTTTTGGATGCTTGATTTGGGAGGGCATAATTTTTGGCCCAAAAATCAAAAATTTCCTGACCGCGGAGTCAGGAAAACCTCCCGGGATGGGCCGGACCGAATGCGGTCAAATTGAAAAACGAAGCCCGCCATGAGATTCGGGGTTGAATTTAAGGGTTAGAGGCACTTTGGGATGCTTGATTTGGGAGGGCATAATTTTTGGCCCCAAAATCAAAAATTTCCTGACCGCGGAGTCAGGAAAACCTCCCGGGATGGGCCAGACCGAATCCGGTCAAATTGAAAAACGAAGCCCGCCATGAGATTCGGGGTTGAATTTAAGGGTTAGAGGCACTTTTGGATGCTTGATTTGGGCGGGCATAATTTTTGGCCCAAAAATCAAAAATTTCCTGACCGCGGAGTCAGGAAAACCTCCCGGGATGGGCCGGACCGAATCCGGTCAAATTGAAAAACGAAGCCCGCCATGAGATTCGGGGTTGAATTTAAGGGTTAGAGGCACTTTTGGATGCTTGATTTGGGAGGGCATAATTTTTGGCCCAAAAATCAAAAATTTCCTGATCCGCGGAGTCAGGAAAACCTCCCGGGATGGGCCAGACCGAATCCGGTCAAATTGAAAAACGAAGCACGCCATGAGATTCGGGGTTCAATTTAAGGGTTAGAGGCACTTTTGGATGCTTGATTTGGGAGGGCATAATTTTTGGCCCAAAAATCAAAAATTTCCTGACCGCGGCGGAGTCAGGAAAACCTCCCGGGATGGGCCGGACCGAATCCGGTCAAATTGAAAAATGAAGCCCGCCATGAGATTCGGGGTTGAATTTAAGGGTTAGAGGCACTTTTGGATGCTTGATTTGGGAGGGCATAATTTTTGGCCCAAAAATCAAAAATTTCCTGACCGCGGAGTCAGGAAAACCTCCCGGGATGGGCCGGACCGAATCCGGTCAAATTGAAAAACGAAGCCCGCCATGAGATTCGGGGTTGAATTTAAGGGTTAGAGGCACTTTTGGATGCTTGATTTGGGAGGGCATAATTTTTGGCCCAAAAATCAAAAATTTCCTGACCGCGGAGTCAGGAAAACCTCCCGGGATGGGCCGGACCGAATGCGGTCAAATTGAAAAACGAAGCCCGCCATGAGATTCGGGGTTGAATTTAAGGGTTAGAGGCACTTTGGGATGCTTGATTTGGGAGGGCATAATTTTTGGCCCCAAAATCAAAAATTTCCTGACCGCGGAGTCAGGAAAACCTCCCGGGATGGGCCGGACCGAATCCGGTCAAATTGAAAAACGAAGCCCGCCATGAGATTCGGGGTTGAATTTAAGGGTTAGAGGCACTTTTGGATGCTTGATTTGGGCGGGCATAATTTTTGGCCCAAAAATCAAAAATTTCCTGACCACGGAGTCAGGAAAACCTCCCGGGATGGGCCGGACCGAATCCGGTCAAATTGAAAAACGAAGCCCGCCATGAGATTCGGGGTTGAATTTAAGGGTTAGAGGCACTTTTGGATGCTTGATTTGGGAGGGCATAATTTTTGGCCCAAAAATCAAAAATTTCCTGACCGCGGAGTCAGGAAAACCTCCCGGGATGGGCCGGACCGAATCCGGTCAAATTGAAAAACGAAGCCCGCCATGAGATTCGGGGTTGAATTTAAGGGTTAGAGGCACTTTTGGATGCTTGATTTGGGAGGGCATAATTTTTGGCCCAAAAATCAAAAATTTCCTGACCGCGGAGTCAGGAAAACCTCCCGGGATGGGCCGGACCGAATCCGGTCAAATTGAAAAACGAAGCCCGCCATGAGATTCGGGGTTGAATTTCAGGGTTAGAGGCACTTTTGGATGCTTGATTTGGGAGGGCATAATTTTTGGCCCAAAAATCAAAAATTTCCTGACCGCGGAGTCAGGAAAACCTCCCGGGATGGGCCGGACCGAATCCGGTCAAATTGAAAAACGAAGCCCGCCATGAGATTTGGGGTTGAATTTAAGGGTTAGAGGCACTTTTGGATGCTTGATTTGGGAGGGCATAATTTTTGGCCCAAAAATCAAAAATTTCCTGATCCGCGGAGTCAGGAAAACCTCCCGGGATGGGCCGTGACCGAATCCGGACAAATTGAAAAACGAAGCCCGCCATGAGATTCGGGGTTGAATTTAAGGGTTAGAGGCACTTTTGGATGCTTGATTTGGGAGGGCATAATTTTTGGCCCAAAAATCAAAAATTTCCTGACCGCGGAGTCAGGAAAACCTCCCGGGATGGGCCGGACCGAATCCGGTCAAATTGAAAAACGAAGCCCGCCATGAGATTCGGGGTTGAATTTAAGGGTTAGAGGCACTTTTGGATGCTTGATTTGGGAGGGCATAATTTTGGGCCAAAAATCAAAAATTTCCTGACCGCGGAGTCAGGAAAACCTCCCGGGATGGGCCGGACCGAATCCGGTCAAATTGAAAAACGAAGCACGCCATGAGATTCGGGGTTGAATTTAAGGGTTAGAGGCACTTTTGGATGCTTGATTTGGGAGGGCATAATTTTTGGCCCCAAAATCAAAAATTTCCTGACCGCGGAGTCAGGAAAACCTCCCGGGATGGGCCGGACCGAATCCGGTCAAATTGAAAAACGAAGCCCGCCATGAGATTCGGGGTTGAATTTAAGGGTTAGAGGCACTTTTGGATGCTTGATTTGGGAGGGCATAATTTTTGGCCCAAAAATCAAAAATTTCCTGACCGCGGAGTCAGGAAAACCACCCGGGATGGGCCGGAACGAATCCGGACAAATTGAAAAACGAAGCCCGCCATGAGATTCGGGGTTGAATTTAAGGGTTAGAGGCACTTTTGGATGCTCGATTTGGGAGGGCATAATTTTTGGCCCAAAAATCAAAAATTTCCTGATCCGCGGAGTCAGGAAAACCTCCCGGGATGAGCCGGACCGAATCCGGACAAATTGAAAAACGAAGCCCGCCATGAGATTCGGGGTTGAATTTAAGGGTTAGAGGCACTTTTGGATGCTTGATTTGGGAGGGCATAATTTTTGGCCCAAAAATCAAAAATTTCCTGACCGCGGAGTCAGGAAAACCTCCCGGGATGGGCCGGACCGAATCCGGTCAAATTGAAAAACGAAGCCCGCCATGAGATTCGGGGTTGAATTTAAGGGTTAGAGGCACTTTTGGATGCTTGATTTGGGAGGGCATAATTTTTGGCCCAAAAATCAAAAATTTCCTGACCGCGGAGTCAGGAAAACCTACCGGGATGGGCCGGACCGAATCCGGTCAAATAGAAAAACGAAGCCCGCCATGAGATTCGGGGTTGAATTTAAGGGTTAGAGGCACTTTTGGATGCTTGATTTGGGAGGGCATAATTTTTGGGCCAAAAATCAAAAATTTCCTGACCGCGGAGTCAGGAAAACCTCCCGGGATGGGCCGGACCGAATCCGGTCAAATTGAAAAACGAAGCCCGCCATGAGATTCGGGGTTGAATTTAAGGGTTAGAGGCACTTTTGGATGCTTGATTTGGGAGGGCATAATTTTTGGCCCAAAAATCAAAAATTTCCTGACCGCGGAGTCAGGAAAACCTCCCGGGATGGGCCGGACCGAATCCGGTCAAATTGAAAAACGAAGCCCGCCATGAGATTCGGGGTTGAATTTAAGGGTTAGAGGCACTTTTGGATGCTTGATTTGGGAGGGCATAATTTTTGGGCCAAAAATCAAAAATTTCCTGACCGCGGAGTCAGGAAAACCTCCCGGGATGGGCCGGACCGAATCCGGTCAAATTGAAAAACGAAGCCCGCCATGAGATTCGGGGTTGAATTTAAGGGTTAGAGGCACTTTTGGATGCTTGATTTGGGAGGGCATAATTTTTGGCCCAAAAATCAAAAATTTCCTGACCGCGGAGTCAGGAAAACCTCCCGGGATGGGCCGGACCGAATCCGGTCAAATTGAAAAACGAAGCCCGCCATGAGATTCGGGGTTGAATTTCAGGGTTAGAGGCACTTTTGGATGCTTGATTTGGGAGGGCATAATTTTTGGCCCAAAAATCAAAAATTTCCTGACCGCGGAGTCAGGAAAACCTCCCGGGATGGGCCGGACCGAATCCGGTCAAATTGAAAAACGAAGCCCGCCATGAGATTTGGGGTTGAATTTAAGGGTTAGAGGCACTTTTGGATGCTTGATTTGGGAGGGCATAATTTTTGGCCCAAAAATCAAAAATTTCCTGATCCGCGGAGTCAGGAAAACCTCCCGGGATGGGCCGTGACCGAATCCGGACAAATTGAAAAACGAAGCCCGCCATGAGATTCGGGGTTGAATTTAAGGGTTAGAGGCACTTTTGGATGCTTGATTTGGGAGGGCATAATTTTTGGCCCAAAAATCAAAAATTTCCTGACCGCGGAGTCAGGAAAACCTCCCGGGATGGGCCGGACCGAATCCGGTCAAATTGAAAAACGAAGCCCGCCATGAGATTTGGGGTTGAATTTAAGGGTTAGAGGCACTTTTGGATGCTTGATTTGGGAGGGCATAATTTTTGGCCCAAAAATCAAAAATTTCCTGATCCGCGGAGTCAGGAAAACCTCCCGGGATGGGCCGGACCGAATCCGGTCAAATTGAAAAACGAAGCCCGCCATGAGATTCGGGGTTGAATTTAAGGGTTAGAGGCACTTTTGGATGCTTGATTTGGGAGGGCATAATTTTTGGGCCAAAATCAAAAATTTCCTGACCGCGGAGTCAGGAAAACCTCCCGGGATGGGCCGGACCGAATCCGGTCAAATTGAAAAACGAAGCCCGCCATGAGATTCGGGGTTGAATTTAAGGGTTAGAGGCACTTTTGGATGCTTGATTTGGGAGGGCATAATTTTTGGCCCCAAAAATCAAAAATTTCCTGACCGCGGAGTCAGGAAAACCTCCCGGGATGGGCCGGACCGAATCCGGTCAAATTGAAAAACGAAGCCCGCCATGAGATTCGGGGTTGAATTTAAGGGTTAGAGGCACTTTTGGATGCTTGATTTGGGAGGGCATAATTTTTGGCCCAAAAATCAAAAATTTCCTGACCGCGGAGTCAGGAAAACCACCCGGGATGGGCCGGAACGAATCCGGACAAATTGAAAAACGAAGCCCGCCATGAGATTCGGGGTTGAATTTAAGGGTTAGAGGCACTTTTGGATGCTCGATTTGGGAGGGCATAATTTTTGGCCCAAAAATCAAAAATTTCCTGATCCGCGGAGTCAGGAAAACCTCCCGGGATGAGCCGGACCGAATCCGGACAAATTGAAAAACGAAGCCCG
This sequence comes from Charina bottae, assembly GCA_023362775.1. Lineage (NCBI taxonomy): Eukaryota > Metazoa > Chordata > Lepidosauria > Squamata > Charinaidae > Charina > Charina bottae. The sequence goes on along the minus strand of JALMGJ010000005.1, from coordinate 73,177,018 downwards.
CCATGAGATTCGGGGTTGAATTTAAGGGTTAGAGGCACTTTTGGATGCTTGATTTGGGAGGGCATAATTTTTGGCCCAAAAATCAAAAATTTCCTGACCGCGGAGTCAGGAAAACCTCCCGGGATGGGCCGGACCGAATCCGGTCAAATTGAAAAAACGAAGCCCGCCATGAGATTCGGGGTTGAATTTAAGGGTTAGAGGCACTTTTGGATGCTTGATTTGGGAGGGCATAATTTTTGGCCCAAAAATCAAAAATTTCCTGACCGCGGAGTCAGGAAAACCTACCGGGATGGGCCGGACCGAATCCGGTCAAATAGAAAAACGAAGCCCGCCATGAGATTCGGGGTTGAATTTAAGGGTTAGAGGCACTTTTGGATGCTTGATTTGGGAGGGCATAATTTTTGGGCCAAAAATCAAAAATTTCCTGACCGCGGAGTCAGGAAAACCTCCCGGGATGGGCCGGACCGAATCCGGTCAAATTGAAAAACGAAGCCCGCCATGAGATTCGGGGTTGAATTTAAGGGTTAGAGGCACTTTTGGATGCTTGATTTGGGAGGGCATAATTTTTGGCCCAAAAATCAAAAATTTCCTGACCGCGGAGTCAGGAAAACCTCCCGGGATGGGCCGGACCGAATCCGGTCAAATTGAAAAACGAAGCCCGCCATGAGATTCGGGGTTGAATTTAAGGGTTAGAGGCACTTTTGGATGCTTGATTTGGGAGGGCATAATTTTTGGCCCAAAAATCAAAAATTTCCTGACCGCGGAGTCAGGAAAACCTCCCGGGATGGGCCGGACCGAATCCGGTCAAATTGAAAAACGAAGCCCGCCATGAGATTCGGGGTTGAATTTAAGGGTTAGAGGCACTTTTGGATGCTTGATTTGGGAGGGCATAATTTTTGGCCCAAAAATCAAAAATTTCCTGACCGCGGAGTCAGGAAAACCTCCCGGGATGGGCCGGACCTAATCCGGTCAAATTGAAAAACGAAGCCCGCCATGAGATTCGGGGTTGAATTTAAGGGTTAGAGGCACTTTTGGATGCTTGATTTGGGAGGGCATAATTTTTGGCCCAAAAATCAAAAATTTCCTGATCCGCGGAGTCAGGAAAACCTCCCGGGATGGGCCGGACCGAATCCGGACAAATTGAAAAACGAAGCCCCGCCATGAGATTCGGGGTTGAATTTAAGGGTTAGAGGCACTTTTGGATGCTTGATTTGGGAGGGCATAATTTTTGGCCCAAAAATCAAAAATTTCCTGACCGCGGAGTCAGGAAAACCTCCCGGGATGGGCCGGACCGAATGCCGGTCAAATTGAAAAACGAAGCCCGCCATGAGATTCGGGGTTGAATTTCAGGGTTAGAGGCACTTTTGGATGCTTGATTTGGGAGGGCATAATTTTTGGCCCAAAAATCAAAAATTTCCTGACCGCGGAGTCAGGAAAACCTCCCGGGATGGGCCGGACCGAATCCGGTCAAATTGAAAAACGAAGCCCGCCATGCGATTCGGGGTTGAATTTAAGGGTTAGAGGCACTTTTGGATGCTTGATTTGGGAGGGCATAATTTTTGGCCCAAAAATCAAAAATTTCTTGACCGCGGAGTCAGGAAAACCTCCCGGGATGGGCCGGACCGAATCCGGTCAAATTGAAAAACGAAGCCCGCCATGAGATTCGGGGTTGAATTTAAGGGTTAGAGGCACTTTTGGATGCTTGATTTGGGAGGGCATAATTTTTGGCCCAAAAATCAAAAATTTCCTGACCGCGGAGTCAGGAAAACCTCCCGGGATGGGCCGGACCGAATCCGGTCAAATTGAAAAACGAAGCCCGCCATGAGATTCGGGGTTGAATTTAAGGGTTAGAGGCACTTTTGGATGCTTGATTTGGGAGGGCATAATTTTTGGCCCAAAAATCAAAAATTTCCTGATCCGCGGAGTCAGGAAAACCTCCCGGGATGGGCCGGACCGAATCCGGACAAATTGAAAAACGAAGCCCGCCATGAGATTCGGGGTTGAATTTAAGGGTTAGAGGCACTTTTGGATGCTTGATTTGGGAGGGCATAATTTTTGGCCCAAAAATCAAAAATTTCCTGACCGCGGAGTCAGGAAAACCTCCCGGGATGGGCCGGACCGAATCCGGTCAAATTGAAAAACGAAGCCCGCCATGAGATTCGGGGTTGAATTTAAGGGTTAGAGGCACTTTTGGATGCTTGATTTGGGAGGGCATAATTTTTGGCCCAAAAATCAAAAATTTCCTGACCGCGGAGTCAGGAAAACCTCCCGGGATGGGCCGGACCGAATCCGGTCAAATTGAAAAACGAAGCCCGCCATGAGATTCGGGGTTGAATTTACGGGTTAGAGGCACTTTTGGATGCTTGATTTGGGAGGGCATAATTTTTGGCCCAAAAATCAAAAATTTCCTGGCCGCGGAGTCAGGAAAACCTCCCGGGATGGGCCGGACCGAATCCGGTCAAATTGAAAAACGAAGCCCGCCATGAGATTCGGGGTTGAATTTAAGGGTTAGAGGCACTTTTGGATGCTTGATTTGGAGGGGATAATTTTTGGGCCCAAAAATCAAAAATTTCCTGACCGCGGAGTCAGGAAAACCTCCCGGGATGGGCCGGACCGAATCCGGTCAAATTGAAAGACGAAGCCCGCCATGAGATTCGGGGTTGAATTTAAGGGTTAGAGGCACTTTTGGATGCTTGATTTGGGAGGGCATAATTTTTGGCCCAAAAATCAAAAATTTCCTGACCGCGGAGTCAGGAAAACCTCCCGGGATGGGCCGGACCGAATCCGGTCAAATTGAAAAACGAAGCCCGCCATGAGATTCGGGGTTGAATTTAAGGGTTAGAGGCACTTTTGGATGCTTGATTTGGGAGGGCATAATTTTTGGCCCAAAAATCAAAAATTTCCTGACCGCGGAGTCAGGAAAACCTCCCGGGATGGGCCGGACCGAATCCGGTCAAATTGAAAAACGAAGCCCGCCATGAGATTCGGGGTTGAATTTAAGGGTTAGAGGCACTTTTGGATGCTTGATTTGGGAGGGCATAATTTTGGCCCAAAAATCAAAAATTTCCTGACCGCGGAGTCAGGAAAACCTCCCGGGATGGGCCAGACCGAATCCGGTCAAATTGAAAAGCGAAGCCCGCCATGAGATTCGGGGTTGAATTTAAGGGTTAGAGGCACTTTTGGATGCTTGATTTGGGAGGGCATAATTTTTGGCCCAAAAATCAAAAATTTCCTGACCGCGGAGTAAGGAAAACCTCCCGGGATGGGCCGGACCGAATCCGGTCAAATTGAAAAACGAAGCCCGCCATGAGATTCGGGGTTGAATTTAAGGGTTAGAGGCACTTTAGGATGCTTGATTTGGGAGGGCATAATTTTGGGCCCAAAAATCAAAAATTTCCTGACCGCGGAGTCAGGAAAACCTCCCGGGATGGGCCGGACCGAATCCGGTCAAATTGAAAAACGAAGCCCGCCATGAGATTCGGGGTTGAATTTAAGGGTTAGAGGCACTTTTGGATGCTTGATTTGGGAGGGCATAATTTTTGGCCCAAAAATCAAAAATTTCCTGACCGCGGAGTCAGGAAAACCTCCCGGGATGGGCCGGACCGAATCCGGTCAAATTGAAAGACGAAGCCCGCCATGAGATTCGGGGTTGAATTTAAGGGTTAGAGGCACTTTTGGATGCTTGATTTGGGAGGGCATAATTTTTGGCCCAAAAATCAAAAATTTCCTGACCGCGGAGTCATGAAAACCTCCCGGGATGGGCCGGACCGAATCCGGTCAAATTGAAAAACGAAGCCCGCCATGAGATTCGGGGTTGAATTTAAGGGTTAGAGGCACTTTTGGATGCTTGATTTGGGAGGGCTTAATTTTGGGCCCAAAAATCAAAAATTTCCTGACCGCGGAGTCAGGAAAACCTCCCGGGATGGGCCGGACCGAATCTGGTCAAATTGAAAGACGAAGCCCGCCATGAGATTCGGGGTTGAATTTAAGGGTTAGAGGCACTTTTGGATGCTTGATTTGGGAGGGCATAATTTTTGGCCCAAAAATCAAAAATTTCCTGACCGCGGAGTCAGGAAAACCTCCCGGGATGGGCCGGACCGAATCCGGTCAAATTGAAAAACGAAGCCCGCCATGAGATTCGGGGTTGAATTTAAGGGTTAGAGGCACTTTTGGATGCTTGATTTGGGAGGGCATAATTTTTGGCCCAAAAATCAAAAATTTCCTGACCGCGGAGTCAGGAAAACCTCCCGGGATGGGCCGGACCGAATCCGGTCAAATTGAAAGACGAAGCCCGCCATGAGATTCGGGGTTGAATTTAAGGGTTAGAGGCACTTTTGGATGCTTGATTTGGGAGGGCATAATTTTTGGCCCAAAAATCAAAAATTTCCTGACCGCGGAGTCAGGAAAACCTCCCGGGATGGGCCGGACCGAATCCGGTCAAATTGAAAAACGAAGCCCGCCATGAGATTCGGGGTTGAATTTAAGGGTTAGAGGCACTTTTGGATGCTTGATTTGGGAGGGCATAATTTTTGGCCCAAAAATCAAAAATTTCCTGACGGCGGAGTCATGAAAACCTCCCGGGATGGGCCGGACCGAATCCGGTCAAATTGAAAAACGAAGCCCGCCATGAGATTCGGGGTTGAATTTCAGGGTTAGAGGCACTTTTGGATGCTTGATTTGGGAGGGCATAATTTTTGGCCCAAAAATCAAAAATTTCCTGACCGCGGAGTCAGGAAAACCTCCCGGGATGGGCCAGACAGAATCCGGTCAAATTGAAAAGCGAAGCCCGCCATGAGATTCGGGGTTGAATTTAAGGGTTAGAGGCACTTTTGGATGCTTGATTTGGGAGGGCATAATTTTGGGCCCAAAAATCAAAAATTTCCTGACCGCGGAGTCAGGAAAACCTCCCGGGATGGGCCGGACCGAATCTGGTCAAATTGAAAGACGAAGCCCGCCATGAGATTCGGGGTTGAATTTAAGGGTTAGAGGCACTTTTGGATGCTTGATTTGGGAGGGCATAATTTTTGGCCCCAAAATCAAAAATTTCCTGACCGCGGAGTCAGGAAAGCCTCCCGGGATGGGCCTGACCGAATCCGGTCAAATTGAAAAACGAAGCCCGCCATGAGATTCGGGGTTGAATTTAAGGGTTAGAGGCACTTTTGGATGCTTGATTTGGGAGGGCATAATTTTGGGCCCAAAAATCAAAAATTTCCTGACCGCGGAGTCAGGAAAACCTCCCGGGATGGGCCGGACCGAATCCGGTCAAATTGAAAGACGAAGCCCGCCATGAGATTCGGGGTTGAATTTAAGGGTTAGAGGCACTTTTGGATGCTTGATTTGGGAGGGCATAATTTTTGGCCCAAAAATCAAAAATTTCCTGACCGCGGAGTCAGGAAAACCTCCCGGGATGGGCCGGACCGAATCCGGTCAAATTGAAAAACGAAGCCCGCCATGAGATTCGGGGTTGAATTTAAGGGTTAGAGGCACTTTTGGATGCTTGATTTGGGAGGGCATAATTTTTGGCCCAAAAATCAAAAATTTCCTGACGGCGGAGTCATGAAAACTTCCCGGGATGGGCCGGACCGAATCCGGTCAAATTGAAAAACGAAGCCCGCCATGAGATTCGGGGTTGAATTTAAGGGTTAGAGGCACTTTAGGATGCTTGATTTGGGAGGGCATAATTTTGGGCCCAAAAATCAAAAATTTCCTGACCGCGGAGTCAGGAAAACCTCCCGGGATGGGCCGGACCGAATCCGGTCAAATTGAAAAACGAAGCCCGCCATGAGATTCGGGGTTGAATTTAAGGGTTAGAGGCACTTTTGGATGCTTGATTTGGGAGGGCATAATTTTTGGCCCAAAAATCAAAAATTTCCTGACCGCGGAGTCAGGAAAACCTCCCGGGATGGGCCGGACCGAATCCGGTCAAATTGAAAGACGAAGCCCGCCATGAGATTCGGGGTTGAATTTAAGGGTTAGAGGCACTTTTGGATGCTTGATTTGGGAGGGCATAATTTTTGGCCCAAAAATCAAAAATTTCCTGACCGCGGAGTCATGAAAACCTCCCGGGATGGGCCGGACCGAATCCGGTCAAATTGAAAAACGAAGCCCGCCATGAGATTCGGGGTTGAATTTAAGGGTTAGAGGCACTTTTGGATGCTTGATTTGGGAGGGCTTAATTTTGGGCCCAAAAATCAAAAATTTCCTGACCGCGGAGTCAGGAAAACCTCCCGGGATGGGCCAGACAGAATCCGGTCAAATTGAAAAGCGAAGCCCGCCATGAGATTCGGGGTTGAATTTAAGGGTTAGAGGCACTTTTGGATGCTTGATTTGGGAGGGCATAATTTTGGGCCCAAAAATCAAAAATTTCCTGACCGCGGAGTCAGGAAAACCTCCCGGGATGGGCCGGACCGAATCCGGTCAAATTGAAAAACGAAGCCCGCCATGAGATTCGGGGTTGAATTTAAGGGTTAGAGGCACTTTTGGATGCTTGATTTGGGAGGGCATAATTTTGGGCCCAAAAATCAAAAATTTCCTGACCGCGGAGTCAGGAAAACCTCCCGGGATGGGCCGGACCGAATCCGGTCAAATTGAAAAACGAAGCCCGCCATGAGATTCGGGGTTGAATTTAAGGGTTAGAGGCACTTTTGGATGCTTGATTTGGGAGGGCATAATTTTTGGCCCAAAAATCAAAAATTTCCTGGCCGCGGAGTCAGGAAAACCTCCCGGGATGGGCCGGACCGAATCCGGTCAAATTGAAAAACGAAGCCCGCCATGAGATTCGGGGTTGAATTTAAGGGTTAGAGGCACTTTTGGATGCTTGATTTGGGAGGGCATAATTTTGGGCCCAAAAATCAAAAATTTCCTGACCGCGGAGTCAGGAAAACCTCCCGGGATGGGCCGGACCGAATCTGGTCAAATTGAAAGACGAAGCCCGCCATGAGATTCGGGGTTGAATTTAAGGGTTAGAGGCACTTTTGGATGCTTGATTTGGGAGGGCATAATTTTTGGCCCAAAAATCAAAAATTTCCTGACCGCGGAGTCAGGAAAACCTCCCGGGATGGGCCGGACCGAATCCGGTCAAATTGAAAAACGAAGCCCGCCATGAGATTCGGGGTTGAATTTAAGGGTTAGAGGCACTTTTGGATGCTTGATTTGGGAGGGCATAATTTTGGGCCCAAAAATCAAAAATTTCCTGACCGCGGAGTCAGGAAAACCTCCCGGGATGGGCCGGACCGAATCCGGTCAAATTGAAAGACGAAGCCCGCCATGAGATTCGGGGTTGAATTTAAGGGTTAGAGGCACTTTTGGATGCTTGATTTGGGAGGGCATAATTTTTGGCCCAAAAATCAAAAATTTCCTGACCGCGGAGTCAGGAAAACCTCCCGGGATGGGCCGGACCGAATCCGGTCAAATTGAAAAACGAAGCCCGCCATGAGATTCGGGGTTGAATTTAAGGGTTAGAGGCACTTTTGGATGCTTGATTTGGGAGGGCATAATTTTTGGCCCAAAAATCAAAAATTTCCTGACGGCGGAGTCATGAAAACCTCCCGGGATGGGCCGGACCGAATCCGGTCAAATTGAAAAACGAAGCCCGCCATGAGATTCGGGGTTGAATTTCAGGGTTAGAGGCACTTTTGGATGCTTGATTTGGGAGGGCATAATTTTTGGCCCAAAAATCAAAAATTTCCTGACCGCGGAGTCAGGAAAACCTCCCGGGATGGGCCAGACAGAATCCGGTCAAATTGAAAAGCGAAGCCCGCCATGAGATTCGGGGTTGAATTTAAGGGTTAGAGGCACTTTTGGATGCTTGATTTGGGAGGGCATAATTTTGGGCCCAAAAATCAAAAATTTCCTGACCGCGGAGTCAGGAAAACCTCCCGGGATGGGCCGGACCGAATCTGGTCAAATTGAAAGACGAAGCCCGCCATGAGATTCGGGGTTGAATTTAAGGGTTAGAGGCACTTTTGGATGCTTGATTTGGGAGGGCATAATTTTGGGCCCAAAAATCAAAAATTTCCTGACCGCGGAGTCAGGAAAACCTCCCGGGATGGGCCGGACCGAATCCGGTCAAATTGAAAGACGAAGCCCGCCATGAGATTCGGGGTTGAATTTAAGGGTTAGAGGCACTTTTGGATGCTTGATTTGGGAGGGCATAATTTTTGGCCCAAAAATCAAAAATTTCCTGACCGCGGAGTCAGGAAAACCTCCCGGGATGGGCCGGACCGAATCCGGTCAAATTGAAAAACGAAGCCCGCCATGAGATTCGGGGTTGAATTTAAGGGTTAGAGGCACTTTTGGATGCTTGATTTGGGAGGGCATAATTTTTGGCCCAAAAATCAAAAATTTCCTGACGGCGGAGTCATGAAAACTTCCCGGGATGGGCCGGACCGAATCCGGTCAAATTGAAAAACGAAGCCCGCCATGAGATTCGGGGTTGAATTTCAGGGTTAGAGGCACTTTTGGATGCTTGATTTGGGAGGGCATAATTTTGGGCCCAAAAATCAAAAATTTCCTGACCGCGGAGTCAGGAAAACCTCCCGGGATGGGCCGGACCGAATCCGGTCAAATTGAAAAGCGAAGCCCGCCATGAGATTCGGGGTTGAATTTAAGGGTTAGAGGCACTTTTGGATGCTTGATTTGGGAGGGCATAAATTTTGGCCCAAAAAACAAAAATTTCCTAACCGCGGAGTCAGGAAAACCTCCCGGGATGGGCCGGACCGAATCCGGTCAAATTGAAAAACGAAGCCCGCCATGAGATTCGGGGTTGAATTTAAGGGTTAGAGGCACTTTTGGATGCTTGATTTGGGAGGGCATAATTTTTGGCCCAAAAATCAAAAATTTCCTGACCGCGGAGTCAGGAAAACCTCCCGGGATGGGCCGGACCGAATCCGGTCAAATTGAAAAACGAAGCCCGCCATGAGATTCGGGGTTGAATTTAAGGGTTAGAGGCACTTTTGGATGCTTGATTTGGGAGGGCATAATTTTGGGCCCAAAAATCAAAAATTTCCTGACCGCGGAGTCAGGAAAACCTCCCGGGATGGGCCAGACAGAATCCGGTCAAATTGAAAAGCGAAGCCCGCCATGAGATTCGGGGTTGAATTTAAGGGTTAGAGGCACTTTTGGATGCTTGATTTGGGAGGGCATAATTTTTGGCCCAAAAATCAAAAATTTCCTGACCGCGGAGTCAGGAAAACCTCCCGGGATGGGCCGGACCGAATCCGGTCAAATTGAAAAACGAAGCCCGCCATGAGATTCGGGGTTGAATTTAAGGGTTAGAGGCACTTTTGGATGCTTGATTTGGGAGGGCATAATTTTGGGCCCAAAAATCAAAAATTTCCTGACCGCGGAGTCAGGAAAACCTCCCGGGATGGGCCGGACCGAATCCGGTCAAATTGAAAAACGAAGCCCGCCATGAGATTCGGGGTTGAATTTACGGGTTAGAGGCACTTTTGGATGCTTGATTTGGGAGGGCATAATTTTTGGCCCAAAAATCAAAAATTTCCTGGCCGCGGAGTCAGGAAAACCTCCCGGGATGGGCCGGACCGAATCCGGTCAAATTGAAAAACGAAGCCCGCCATGAGATTCGGGGTTGAATTTAAGGGTTAGAGGCACTTTTGGATGCTTGATTTGGGAGGGCATAATTTTGGGCCCAAAAATCAAAAATTTCCTGACCGCGGAGTCAGAAAAACCTCCCGGGATGGGCCGGACCGAATCCGGTCAAATTGAAAGACGAAGCCCGCCATGAGATTCGGGGTTGAATTTAAGGGTTAGAGGCACTTTTGGATGCTTGATTTGGGAGGGCATAATTTTTGGCCCAAAAATCAAAAATTTCCTGACCGCGGAGTCAGGAAAACCTCCCGGGATGGGCCGGACCGAATCCGGTCAAATTGAAAAACGAAGCCCGCCATGAGATTCGGGGTTGAATTTAAGGGTTAGAGGCACTTTTGGATGCTTGATTTGGGAGGGCATAATTTTTGGCCCAAAAATAAAAAATTTCCTGACCGCGGAGTCAGGAAAACCTCCCGGGATGGGCCGGACCGAATCCGGTCAAATTGAAAAACAAAGCCCGCCATGAGATTCGGGGTTGAATTTAAGGGTTAGAGGCACTTTTGGATGCTTGATTTGGGAGGGCATAATTTTTGGCCCAAAAATCAAAAATTTCCTGACCGCGGAGTAAGGAAAACCTCCCGGGATGGGCCGGACCGAATCCGGTCAAATTGAAAAACGAAGCCCGCCATGAGATTCGGGGTTGAATTTAAGGGTTAGAGGCACTTTAGGATGCTTGATTTGGGAGGGCATAATTTTTGGCCCAAAAATCAAAAATTTCCTGACCGCGGAGTAAGGAAAACCTCCCGGGATGGGCCGGACCGAATCCGGTCAAATTGAAAAACGAAGCCCGCCATGAGATTCGGGGTTGAATTTAAGGGTTAGAGGCACTTTAGGATGCTTGATTTGGGAGGGCATAATTTTGGGCCCAAAAATCAAAAATTTCCTGACCGCGGAGTCAGGAAAACCTCCCGGGATGGGCCGGACCGAATCCGGTCAAATTGAAAAACGAAGCCCGCCATGAGATTCGGGGTTGAATTTAAGGGTTAGAGGCACTTTTGGATGCTTGATTTGGGAGGGCATAATTTTTGGCCCAAAAATCAAAAATTTCCTGACCGCGGAGTCAGGAAAACCTCCCGGGATGGGCCGGACCGAATCCGGTCAAATTGAAAGACGAAGCCCGCCATGAGATTCGGGGTTGAATTTAAGGGTTAGAGGCACTTTTGGATGCTTGATTTGGGAGGGCATAATTTTTGGCCCAAAAATCAAAAATTTCCTGACCGCGGAGTCATGAAAACCTCCCGGGATGGGCCGGACCGAATCCGGTCAAATTGAAAAACGAAGCCCGCCATGAGATTCGGGGTTGAATTTAAGGGTTAGAGGCACTTTTGGATGCTTGATTTGGGAGGGCTTAATTTTGGGCCCAAAAATCAAAAATTTCCTGACCGCGGAGTCAGGAAAACCTCCCGGGATGGGCCGGACCGAATCCGGTCAAATTGAAAAACGAAGCCCGCCATGAGATTCGGGGTTGAATTTAAGGGTTAGAGGCACTTTTGGATGCTTGATTTGGGAGGGCATAATTTTTGGCCCAAAAATCAAAAATTTCCTGACCGCGGAGTCAGGAAAACCTCCCGGGATGGGCCGGACCGAATCCGGTCAAATTGAAAGACGAAGCCCGCCATGAGATTCGGGGTTGAATTTAAGGGTTAGAGGCACTTTTGGATGCTTGATTTGGGAGGGCATAATTTTGGGCCCAAAAATCAAAAATTTCCTGACCGCGGAGTCAGGAAAACCTCCCGGGATGGGCCGGACCGAAGCCGGTCAAATTGAAAGACGAAGCCCGCCATGAGATTCGGGGTTGAATTTAAGGGTTAGAGGCACTTTTGGATGCTTGATTTGGGAGGGCATAATTTTTGGCCCAAAAATCAAAAATTTCCTGACCGCGGAGTCAGGAAAACCTCCCGGGATGGGCCGGACCGAATCCGGTCAAATTGAAAAACGAAGCCCGCCATGAGATTCGGGGTTGAATTTAAGGGTTAGAGGCACTTTTGGATGCTTGATTTGGGAGGGCATAATTTTTGGCCCAAAAATCAAAAATTTCCTGACCGCGGAGTCAGGAAAACCTCCCGGGATGGGCCGGACCGAATCCGGTCAAATTGAAAAACGAAGCCCGCCATGAGATTCGGGGTTGAATTTAAGGGTTAGAGGCACTTTTGGATGCTTGATTTGGGAGGGCATAATTTTTGGCCCAAAAATCAAAAATTTCCTGACCGCGGAGTCAGGAAAACCTCCCGGGATGGGCCGGACCGAATCCGGTCAAATTGAAAGACGAAGCCCGCCATGAGATTCGGGGTTGAATTTAAGGGTTAGAGGCACTTTTGGATGCTTGATTTGGGAGGGCATAATTTTGGGCCCAAAAATCAAAAATTTCCTGACCGCGGAGTCAGGAAAACCTCCCGGGATGGGCCGGACCGAAGCCGGTCAAATTGAAAGACGAAGCCCGCCATGAGATTCGGGGTTGAATTTAAGGGTTAGAGGCACTTTTGGATGCTTGATTTGGGAGGGCATAATTTTGGGCCCAAAAATCAAAAATTTCCTGACCGCGGAGTCAGGAAAACCTCCCGGGATGGGCCGGACCGAATCCGGTCAAATTGAAAAACGAAGCCCGCCATGAGATTCGGGGTTGAATTTAAGGGTTAGAGGCACTTTTGGATGCTTGATTTGGGAGGGCATAATTTTTGGCCCAAAAATCAAAAATTTCCTGACCGCGGAGTCAGGAAAACCTCCCGGGATGGGCCGGACCGAATCCGGTCAAATTGAAAAACGAAGCCCGCCATGAGATTCGGGGTTGAATTTCAGGGTTAGAGGCACTTTTGGATGCTTGATTTGGGAGGGCATAATTTTTGGCCCAAAAATCAAACATTTCCTGACCGCGGAGTCAGGAAAACCTCCCGGGATGGGCCGGACCGAATCCGGTCAAATTGAAAAACGAAGCCCGCCATGAGATTCGGGGTTGAATTTAAGGGTTAGAGGCACTTTTGGATGCTTGATTTGGGAGGGCATAATTTTGGGCCCAAAAATCAAAAATTTCCTGACCGCGGAGTCAGGAAAACCTCCCGGGATGGGCCGGACCGAATCCGGTCAAATTGAAAAACGAAGCCCGCCATGAGATTCGGGGTTGAATTTAAGGGTTAGAGGCACTTTTGGATGCTTGATTTGGGAGGGCATAATTTTTGGCCCAAAAATCAAAAATTTCCTGACCGCGGAGTCAGGAAATCCTCCCGGGATGGGCCGGACCGAATCCGGTCAAATTGAAAAACGAAGCCCGCCATGAGATTCGGGGTTGAATTTAAGGGTTAGAGGCACTTTTGGATGCTTGATTTGGGAGGGCATAATTTTTGGCCCAAAAATCAAAAATTTCCTGACCGCGGAGTCAGGAAAACCTCCCGGGATGGGCCGGACCGAATCCGGTCAAATTGAAAAACGAAGCCCGCCATGAGATTCGGGGTTGAATTTAAGGGTTAGAGGCACTTTTGGATGCTTGATTTGGGAGGGCATAATTTTGGGCCCAAAAATCAAAAATTTCCTGACCGCGGAGTCAGGAAAACCTCCCGGGATGGGCCGGACCGAATCCGGTCAAATTGAAAAACGAAGCCCGCCATGAGATTCGGGGTTGAATTTAAGGGTTAGAGGCACTTTTGGATGCTTGATTTGGGAGGGCATAATTTTTGGGCCCAAAAATCAAAAATTTCCTGACCGCGGAGTCAGGAAAACCTCCCGGGATGGGCCGGACCGAATCCGGTCAAATTGAAAAACGAAGCCCGCCATGAGATTCGGGGTTGAATTTAAGGGTTAGAGGCACTTTTGGATGCTTGATTTGGGAGGGCATAATTTTGGGCCCAAAAATCAAAAATTTCCTGACCGCGGAGTCAGGAAAACCTCCCGGGATGGGCCGGACCGAATCCGGTCAAATTGAAAAACGAAGCCCTGCCATGAGATTCGGGGTTGAATTTAAGGGTTAGAGGCACTTTTGGATGCTTGATTTGGGAGGGCATAATTTTGGGCCCAAAAATCAAAAATTTCCTGACCGCGGAGTCAGGAAAACCTCCCGGGATGGGCCGGACCGAATCCGGTCAAATTGAAAGACGAAGCCCGCCATGAGATTCGGGGTTGAATTTAAGGGTTAGAGGCACTTTTGGATGCTTGATTTGGGAGGGCATAATTTTGGGCCCAAAAATCAAAAATTTCCTGACCGCGGAGTCAGGAAAACCTCCCGGGATGGGCCGGACCGAATCCGGTCAAATTGAAAAACGAAGCCCGCCATGAGATTCGGGGTTGTAAGGGTTAGAGGCACTTTTGGATGCTTGATTTGGGAGGGCATAATTTTTGGCCCAAAAATCAAAAATTTCCTGACCGCGGAGTCAGGAAAACCTCCCGGGATGGGCCGGACCGAAGCCGGTCAAATTGAAAGACGAAGCCCGCCATGAGATTCGGGGTTGAATTTAAGGGTTAGAGGCACTTTTGGATGCTTGATTTGGGAGGGCATAATTTTTGGCCCAAAAATCAAAAATTTCCTGACCGCGGAGTCAGGAAAACCTCCCGGGATGGGCCGGACCGAATCCGGTCAAATTGAAAAACGAAGCCCGCCATGAGATTCGGGGTTGAATTTAAGGGTTAGAGGCACTTTTGGATGCTTGATTTGGGAGGGCATAATTTTTGGCCCAAAAATCAAAAATTTCCTGACCGCGGAGTCAGGAAAACCTCCCGGGATGGGCCGGACCGAATCCGGTCAAATTGAAAAACGAAGCCCGCCATGAGATTCGGGGTTGAATTTAAGGGTTAGAGGCACTTTTGGATGCTTGATTTGGGAGGGCATAATTTTTGGCCCAAAAATCAAACATTTCCTGACCGCGGAGTCAGGAAAACCTCCCGGGATGGGCCGGACCGAATCCGGTCAAATTGAAAAACGAAGCCCGCCATGAGATTCGGGGTTGAATTTAAGTGTTAGAGGCACTTTTGGATGCTTGATTTGGGAGGGCATAATTTTTGGCCCAAAAATCAAAAATTTCCTGACCGCGGAGTCAGGAAAACCTCCCGGGATGGGCCGGACCGAATCCGGTCAAATTGAAAAACGAAGCCCGCCATGAGATTCGGGGTTGAATTTAAGGGTTAGAGGCACTTTTGGATGCTTGATTTGGGAGGGCATAATTTTTGGCCCAAAAATCAAAAATTTCCTGACCGCGGAGTCAGGAAAACCTCCCGGGATGGGCCGGACCGAATCCGGTCAAATTGAAAAACGAAGCCCGCCATGAGATTCGGGGTTGAATTTAAGGGTTAGAGGCACTTTTGGATGCTTGATTTGGGAGGGCATAATTTTGGGCCCAAAAATCAAAAATTTCCTGACCGCGGAGTCAGGAAAACCTCCCGGGATGGGCCGGACCGAATCCGGTCAAATTGAAAAACGAAGCCCGCCATGAGATTCGGGGTTGAATTTAAGGGTTAGAGGCACTTTTGGATGCTTGATTTGGGAGGGCATAAATTTTGGCCCAAAAAACAAAAATTTCCTGACCGCGGAGTCAGGAAAACCTCCCGGGATGGGCCGGACCGAATCCGGTCAAATTGAAAAACGAAGCCCGCCATGAGATTCGGGGTTGAATTTAAGGGTTAGAGGCACTTTTGGATGCTTGATTTGGGAGGGCATAATTTTGGGCCCAAAAATCAAAAATTTCCTGACCGCGGAGTCAGGAAAACCTCCCGGGATGGGCCGGACCGAATCTGGTCAAATTGAAAGACGAAGCCCGCCATGAGATTCGGGGTTGAATTTAAGGGTTAGAGGCACTTTTGGATGCTTGATTTGGGAGGGCATAATTTTTGGCCCAAAAATCAAAATTTCCTGACCGCGGAGTCAGGAAAACCTCCCGGGATGGGCCGGACCGAATCCGGTCAAATTGAAAAACGAAGCCCGCCATGAGATTCGGGGTTGAATTTAAGGGTTAGAGGCACTTTTGGATGCTTGATTTGGGAGGGCATAATTTTGGGCCCAAAAATCAAAAATTTCCTGACCGCGGAGTCAGGAAAACCTCCCGGGATGGGCCGGACCGAATCCGGTCAAATTGAAAAACGAAGCCCGCCATGAGATTCGGGGTTGAATTTAAGGGTTAGAGGCACTTTTGGATGCTTGATTTGGGAGGGCATAATTTTTGGCCCAAAAATCAAAAATTTCCTGACGGCGGAGTCATGAAAACCTCCCGGGATGGGCCGGACCGAATCCGGTCAAATTGAAAAACGAAGCCCGCCATGAGATTCGGGGTTGAATTTCAGGGTTAGAGGCACTTTTGGATGCTTGATTTGGGAGGGCATAATTTTTGGCCCAAAAATCAAAAATTTCCTGACCGCGGAGTCAGGAAAACCTCCCGGGATGGGCCGGACCGAATCCGGTCAAATTGAAAGACGAAGCCCGCCATGAGATTCGGGGTTGAATTTAAGGGTTAGAGGCACTTTTGGATGCTTGATTTGGGAGGGCATAATTTTTGGCCCAAAAATCAAAAATTTCCTGACCGCGGAGTCAGGAAAACCTCCCGGGACGGGCCGGACCGAATCCGGTCAAATTGAAAAACGAAGCCCGCCATGAGATTCGGGGTTGAATTTAAGGGTTAGAGGCACTTTTGGATGCTTGATTTGGGAGGGCATAATTTTTGGCCCAAAAATCAAAAATTTCCTGACCGCGGAGTCAGGAAAACCTCCCGGGATGGGCCGGACCGAATGCGGTCAAATTGAAAAACGAAGCCCGCCATGAGATTCGGGGTTGAATTTAAGGGTTAGAGGCACTTTTGGATGCTTGATTTGGGAGGGCATAATTTTTGGCCCAAAAATCAAAAATTTCCTGACCGCGGAGTCAGGAAAACCTCCCGGGATGGGCCGGACCGAATCCGGTCAAATTGAAAAACGAAGCCCGCCATGAGATTCGGGGTTGAATTTAAGGGTTAGAGGCACTTTTGGATGCTTGATTTGGGAGGGCATAATTTTTGGCCCAAAAATCAAAAATTTCCTGACGGCGGAGTCATGAAAACCTCCCGGGATGGGCCGGACCGAATCCGGTCAAATTGAAAAACGAAGCCCGCCATGAGATTCGGGGTTGAATTTCAGGGTTAGAGGCACTTTTGGATGCTTGATTTGGGAGGGCATAATTTTTGGCCCAAAAATCAAAAATTTCCTGACCGCGGAGTCAGGAAAACCTCCCGGGATGGGCCGGACCGAATCCGGTCAAATTGAAAGACGAAGCCCGCCATGAGATTCGGGGTTGAATTTAAGGGTTAGAGGCACTTTTGGATGCTTGATTTGGGAGGGCATAATTTTTGGCCCAAAAATCAAAAATTTCCTGACCGCGGAGTCAGGAAAACCTCCCGGGACGGGCCGGACCGAATCCGGTCAAATTGAAAAACGAAGCCCGCCATGAGATTCGGGGTTGAATTTAAGGGTTAGAGGCACTTTTGGATGCTTGATTTGGGAGGGCATAATTTTTGGCCCAAAAATCAAAAATTTCCTGACCGCGGAGTCAGGAAAACCTCCCGGGATGGGCCGGACCGAATGCGGTCAAATTGAAAAACGAAGCCCGCCATGAGATTCGGGGTTGAATTTAAGGGTTAGAGGCACTTTTGGATGCTTGATTTGGGAGGGCATAATTTTTGGCCCAAAAATCAAAAATTTCCTGACCGCGGAGTCAGGAAAACCTCCCGGGATGGGCCGGACCGAATCCGGTCAAATTGAAAGACGAAGCCCGCCATGAGATTCGGGGTTGAATTTAAGGGTTAGAGGCACTTTTGGATGCTTGATTTGGGAGGGCATAATTTTTGGCCCAAAAATCAAAAATTTCCTGACCGCGGAGTCAGGAAAACCTCCCGGGATGGGCCGGACCGAATCCGGTCAAATTGAAAAACGAAGCCCGCCATGAGATTCGGGGTTGAATTTAAGGGTTAGAGGCACTTTTGGATGCTTGATTTGGGAGGGCATAATTTTTGGCCCAAAAATCAAAAATTTCCTGACGGCGGAGTCATGAAAACCTCCCGGGATGGGCCGGACCGAATCCGGTCAAATTGAAAAACGAAGCCCGCCATGAGATTCGGGGTTGAATTTCAGGGTTAGAGGCACTTTTGGATGCTTGATTTGGGAGGGCATAATTTTGGGCCCAAAAATCAAAAATTTCCTGACCGCGGAGTCAGGAAAACCTCCCGGGATGGGCCGGACCGAATCCGGTCAAATTGAAAGACGAAGCCCGCCATGAGATTCGGGGTTGAATTTAAGGGTTAGAGGCACTTTTGGATGCTTGATTTGGGAGGGCATAATTTTTGGCCCAAAAATCAAAAATTTCCTGACCGCGGAGTCAGGAAAACCTCCCGGGACGGGCCGGACCGAATCCGGTCAAATTGAAAAACGAAGCCCGCCATGAGATTCGGGGTTGAATTTAAGGGTTAGAGGCACTTTTGGATGCTTGATTTGGGAGGGCATAATTTTTGGCCCAAAAATCAAAAATTTCCTGACCGCGGAGTCAGGAAAACCTCCCGGGATGGGCCGGACCGAATGCGGTCAAATTGAAAAACGAAGCCCGCCATGAGATTCGGGGTTGAATTTAAGGGTTAGAGGCACTTTTGGATGCTTGATTTGGGAGGGCATAATTTTTGGCCCAAAAATCAAAAATTTCCTGACCGCGGAGTCAGGAAAACCTCCCGGGATGGGCCGGACCGAATCCGGTCAAATTGAAAAACGAAGCCCGCCATGAGATTCGGGGTTGAATTTAAGGGTTAGAGGCACTTTTGGATGCTTGATTTGGTAGGGCATAATTTTTGGCCCAAAAATCAAAAATTTCCTGACCGCGGAGTCAGGAAAACCTCCCGGGATGGGCCGGACCGAATCCGGTCAAATTGAAAAACGAAGCCCGCCATGAGATTCGGGGTTGAATTTCAGGGTTAGAGGCACTTTTGGATGCTTGATTTGGGAGGGCATAATTTTTGGCCCAAAAATCAAAAATTTCCTGACCGCGGAGTCAGGAAAACCTCCCGGGATGGGCCGGACCGAATCCGGTGAAATTGAAAGACGAAGCCCGCCATGAGATTCGGGGTTGAATTTAAGGGTTAGAGGCACTTTTGGATGCTTGATTTGGGAGGGCATAATTTTTGGCCCAAAAATCAAAAATTTCCTGACCGCGGAGTCAGGAAAACCTCCCGGGATGGGCTGGACCGAATCCGGTCAAATTGAAAAACGAAGCCCGCCATGAGATTCGGGGTTGAATTTAAGGGTTAGAGGCACTTTTGGATGCTTGATTTGGGAGGGCATAATTTTTGGCCCAAAAATCAAAAATTTCCTGACCGCGGAGTCAGGAAAACCTCCCGGGATGGGCCGGACCGAATCCGGTCAAATTGAAAAACGAAGCCCGCCATGAGATTCGGGGTTGAATTTCAGGGTTAGAGGCACTTTTGGATGCTTGATTTGGGAGGGCATAATTTTTGGCCCAAAAATCAAAAATTTCCTGACCGCGGAGTCAGGAAAACCTCCCGGGATGGGCCGGACCGAATCCGGTCAAATTGAAAAACGAAGCCCGCCATGAGATTCGGGGTTGAATTTAAGGGTTAGAGGCACTTTTGGATGCTTGATTTGGGAGGGCATAATTTTTGGCCCAAAAATCAAAAATTTCCTGACCGCGGAGTCAGGAAAACCTCCCGGGATGGGCCGGACCGAATCCGGTCAAATTGAAAAACGAAGCCCGCCATGAGATTCGGGGTTGAATTTCAGGGTTAGAGGCACTTTTGGATGCTTGATTTGGGAGGGCATAATTTTTGGCCCAAAAATCAAAAATTTCCTGACCGCGGAGTCAGGAAAACCTCCCGGGATGGGCCGGACCGAATCCGGTCAAATTGAAAAACGAAGCCCACCATGAGATTCGGGGTTGAATTTCAGGGTTAGAGGCACTTTTGGATGCTTGATTAGGGAGGGCATAATTTTTGGCCCAAAAATCAAAAATTTCCTGACCGCGGAGTCAGGAAAACCTCCCGGGATGGGCCGGACCGAATCCGGTCAAATTGAAAAACGAAGCCCGCCATGAGATTCGGGGTTGAATTTAAGGGTTAGAGGCACTTTTGGATGCTTGATTTGGGAGGGCATAATTTTTGGCCCAAAAATCAAAAATTTCCTGACCGCGGAGTCAGGAAAACCTCCCGGGATGGGCCGGACCGAATCCGGTCAAATTGAAAAACGAAGCCCGCCATGAGATTCGGGGTTGAATTTAAGGGTTAGAGGCACTTTTGGATGCTTGATTTGGGAGGGCATAATTTTTGGCCCAAAAATCAAAAATTTCCTGACCGCGGAGTCAGGAAAACCTCCCGGGATGGGCCGGACCGAATCCGGTCAAATTGAAAAACGAAGCCCGCCATGAGATTCGGGGTTGAATTTAAGGGTTAGAGGCACTTTTGGATGCTTGATTTGGGAGGGCATAATTTTTGGCCCAAAAATCAAAAATTTCCTGACCGCGGAGTCAGGAAAACCTCCCGGGATGGGCCGGACCGAATCCGGTCAAATTGAAAAACGAAGCCCGCCATGAGATTCGGGGTTGAATTTAAGGGTTAGAGGCACTTTTGGATGCTTGATTTGGGAGGGCATAATTTTTGGCCCAAAAATCAAAAATTTCCTGACCGCGGAGTCAGGAAAACCTCCCGGGATGGGCCGGACCGAATCCGGTCAAATTGAAAAACGAAGCCCGCCATGAGATTCGGGGTTGAATTTAAGGGTTAGAGGCACTTTTGGATGCTTGATTTGGGAGGGCATAATTTTTGGCCCAAAAATCAAAAATTTCCTGACCGCGGAGTCAGGAAAACCTCCCGGGATGGGCCGGACCGAATCCGGTCAAATTGAAAAACGAAGCCCGCCATGAGATTCGGGGTTGAATTTAAGGGTTAGAGGCACTTTTGGATGCTTGATTTGGGAGGGCATAATTTTTGGCCCAAAAATCAAAAATTTCCTGACCGCGGAGTCAGGAAAACCTCCCGGGATGGGCCGGACCGAATCCGGTCAAATTGAAAAACGAAGCCCGCCATGAGATTCGGGGTTGAATTTCAGGGTTAGAGGCACTTTTGGATGCTTGATTTGGGAGGGCATAATTTTTGGCCCAAAAATCAAAAATTTCCTGACCGCGGAGTCAGGAAAACCTCCTGGGATGGGCCGGACCGAATCCGGTCAAATTGAAAAACGAAGCCCACCATGAGATTCGGGGTTGAATTTCAGGGTTAGAGGCACTTTTGGATGCTTGATTTGGGAGGGCATAATTTTTGGCCCAAAAATCAAAAATTTCCTGACCGCGGAGTCAGGAAAACCTCCCGGGATGGGCCGGACCGAATCCGGTCAAATTGAAAGACGAAGCCCGCCATGAGATTCGGGGTTGAATTTAAGGGTTAGAGGCACTTTTGGATGCTTGATTTGGGAGGGCATAATTTTTGGCCCAAAAATCAAAAATTTCCTGACCGCGGAGTCAGGAAAACCTCCCGGGATGGGCCGGACCGAATGCGGTCAAATTGAAAAACGAAGCCCGCCATGAGATTCGGGGTTGAATTTCAGGGTTAGAGGCACTTTTGGATGCTTGATTTGGGAGGGCATAATTTTTGGCCCAAAAATCAAAAATTTCCTGACCGCGGAGTCAGGAAAACCTCCCGGGATGGGCCGGATCGAATCCGGTCAAATTGAAAGACGAAGCCCGCCATGAGATTCGGGGTTGAATTTAAGGGTTAGAGGCACTTTTGGATGCTTGATTTGGGAGGGCATAATTTTTGGCCCAAAAATCAAAAATTTCCTGACCGCGGAGTCAGGAAAACCTCCCGGGATGGGCCGGACCGAATCCGGTCAAATTGAAAAACGAAGCCCGCCATGAGATTCGGGGTTGAATTTAAGGGTTAGAGGCACTTTTGGATGCTTGATTTGGGAGGGCATAATTTTTGGCCCAAAAATCAAAAATTTCCTGACCGCGGAGTCAGGAAAACCTCCCGGGATGGGCCGGACCGAATCCGGTCAAATTGAAAAACGAAGCCCGCCATGAGATTCGGGGTTGAATTTAAGGGTTAGAGGCACTTTTGGATGCTTGATTTGGGAGGGCATAATTTTTGGCCCAAAAATCAAAAATTTCCTGACCGCGGAGTCAGGAAAACCTCCCGGGATGGGCTGGACCGAATCCGGTCAAATTGAAAAACGAAGCCCGCCATGAGATTCGGGGTTGAATTTCAGGGTTAGAGGCACTTTTGGATGCTTGATTTGGGAGGGCATAATTTTTGGCCCAAAAATCAAAAATTTCCTGACCGCGGAGTCAGGAAAACCTCCCGGGATGGGCCGGACCGAATCCGGTCAAATTGAAAAACGAAGCCCGCCATGAGATTCGGGGTTGAATTTCAGGGTTAGAGGCACTTTTGGATGCTTGATTTGGGAGGGCATAATTTTTGGCCCAAAAATCAAAAATTTCCTGACCGCGGAGTCAGGAAAACCTCCCGGGATGGGCCGGACCGAATCCGGTCAAATTGAAAAACGAAGCCCGCCATGAGATTCGGGGTTGAATTTAAGGGTTAGAGGCACTTTTGGATGCTTGATTTGGGAGGGCATAATTTTTGGCCCAAAAATCAAAAATTTCCTGACCGCGGAGTCAGGAAAACCTCCCGGGATGGGCCGGACCGAATCCGGTCAAATTGAAAAACGAAGCCCGCCATGAGATTCGGGGTTGAATTTCAGGGTTAGAGGCACTTTTGGATGCTTGATTTGGGAGGGCATAATTTTTGGCCCAAAAATCAAAAATTTCCTGACCGCGGAGTCAGGAAAACCTCCCGGGATGGGCCGGACCGAATCCGGTCAAATTGAAAAACGAAGCCCACCATGAGATTCGGGGTTGAATTTAAGGGTTAGAGGCACTTTTGGATGCTTGATTTGGGAGGGCATAATTTTTGGCCCAAAAATCAAAAATTTCCTGACCGCGGAGTCAGGAAAACCTCCCGGGATGGGCCGGACCGAATCCGGTCAAATTGAAAGACGAAGCCCGCCATGAGATTCGGGGTTGAATTTAAGGGTTAGAGGCACTTTTGGATGCTTGATTTGGGAGGGCATAATTTTTGGCCCAAAAATCAAAAATTTCCTGACCGCGGAGTCAGGAAAACCTCCCGGGATGGGCCGGACCGAATCCGGTCAAATTGAAAAACGAAGCCCGCCATGAGATTCGGGGTTGAATTTAAGGGTTAGAGGCACTTTTGGATGCTTGATTTGGGAGGGCATAATTTTTGGCCCAAAAATCAAAAATTTCCTGACCGCGGAGTCAGGAAAACCTCCCGGGATGGGCCGGACCGAATCCGGTCAAATTGAAAGACGAAGCCCGCCATGAGATTCGGGGTTGAATTTAAGGGTTAGAGGCACTTTTGGATGCTTGATTTGGGAGGGCATAATTTTTGGCCCAAAAATCAAAAATTTCCTGACCGCGGAGTCAGGAAAACCTCCCGGGATGGGCCGGACCGAATGCGGTCAAATTGAAAAACGAAGCCCGCCATGAGATTCGGGGTTGAATTTCAGGGTTAGAGGCACTTTTGGATGCTTGATTTGGGAGGGCATAATTTTTGGCCCAAAAATCAAAAATTTCCTGACCGCGGAGTCAGGAAAACCTCCCGGGATGGGCCGGACCGAATCCGGTGAAATTGAAAGACGAAGCCCGCCATGAGATTCGGGGTTGAATTTAAGGGTTAGAGGCACTTTTGGATGCTTGATTTGGGAGGGCATAATTTTTGGCCCAAAAATCAAAAATTTCCTGACCGCGGAGTCAGGAAAACCTCCCGGGATGGGCCGGACCGAATCCGGTCAAATTGAAAAACGAAGCCCGCCATGAGATTCGGGGTTGAATTTAAGGGTTAGAGGCACTTTTGGATGCTTGATTTGGGAGGGCATAATTTTTGGCCCAAAAATCAAAAATTTCCTGACCGCGGAGTCAGGAAAACCTCCCGGGATGGGCCGGACCGAATCCGGTCAAATTGAAAAACGAAGCCCGCCATGAGATTCGGGGTTGAATTTCAGGGTTAGAGGCACTTTTGGATGCTTGATTTGGGAGGGCATAATTTTTGGCCCAAAAATCAAAAATTTCCTGACCGCGGAGTCAGGAAAACCTCCCGGGATGGGCCGGACCGAATCCGGTCAAATTGAAAAACGAAGCCCACCATGAGATTCGGGGTTGAATTTCAGGGTTAGAGGCACTTTTGGATGCTTGATTTGGGAGGGCATAATTTTTGGCCCAAAAATCAAAAATTTCCTGACCGCGGAGTCAGGAAAACCTCCCGGGATGGGCCGGACCGAATCCGGTCAAATTGAAAAACGAAGCCCGCCATGAGATTCGGGGTTGAATTTCAGGGTTAGAGGCACTTTTGGATGCTTGATTTGGGAGGGCATAATTTTTGGCCCAAAAATCAAAAATTTCCTGACCGCGGAGTCAGGAAAACCTCCCGGGATGGGCCGGACCGAATCCGGTCAAATTGAAAAACGAAGCCCGCCATGAGATTCGGGGTTGAATTTCAGGGTTAGAGGCACTTTTGGATGCTTGATTTGGGAGGGCATAATTTTTGGCCCAAAAATCAAAAATTTCCTGACCGCGGAGTCAGGAAAACCTCCCGGGATGGGCCGGACCGAATCCGGTCAAATTGAAAAACGAAGCCCGCCATGAGATTCGGGGTTGAATTTAAGGGTTAGAGGCACTTTTGGATGCTTGATTTGGGAGGGCATAATTTTTGGCCCAAAAATCAAAAATTTCCTGACCGCGGAGTCAGGAAAACCTCCCGGGATGGGCCGGACCGAATCCGGTCAAATTGAAAAACGAAGCCCGCCATGAGATTCGGGGTTGAATTTAAGGGTTAGAGGCACTTTTGGATGCTTGATTTGGGAGGGCATAATTTTTGGCCCAAAAATCAAAAATTTCCTGACCGCGGAGTCAGGAAAACCTCCCGGGATGGGCCGGACCGAATCCGGTCAAATTGAAAAACGAAGCCCGCCATGAGATTCGGGGTTGAATTTAAGGGTTAGAGGCACTTTTGGATGCTTGATTTGGGAGGGCATAATTTTTGGCCCAAAAATCAAAAATTTCCTGACCGCGGAGTCAGGAAAACCTCCCGGGATGGGCCGGACCGAATCCGGTCAAATTGAAAAACGAAGCCCGCCATGAGATTCGGGGTTGAATTTCAGGGTTAGAGGCACTTTTGGATGCTTGATTTGGGAGGGCATAATTTTTGGCCCAAAAATCAAAAATTTCCTGACCGCGGAGTCAGGAAAACCTCCTGGGATGGGCCGGACCGAATCCGGTCAAATTGAAAAACGAAGCCCACCATGAGATTCGGGGTTGAATTTCAGGGTTAGAGGCACTTTTGGATGCTTGATTTGGGAGGGCATAATTTTTGGCCCAAAAATCAAAAATTTCCTGACCGCGGAGTCAGGAAAACCTCCCGGGATGGGCCGGACCGAATCCGGTCAAATTGAAAGACGAAGCCCGCCATGAGATTCGGGGTTGAATTTAAGGGTTAGAGGCACTTTTGGATGCTTGATTTGGGAGGGCATAATTTTTGGCCCAAAAATCAAAAATTTCCTGACCGCGGAGTCAGGAAAACCTCCCGGGATGGGCCGGACCGAATGCGGTCAAATTGAAAAACGAAGCCCGCCATGAGATTCGGGGTTGAATTTCAGGGTTAGAGGCACTTTTGGATGCTTGATTTGGGAGGGCATAATTTTTGGCCCAAAAATCAAAAATTTCCTGACCGCGGAGTCAGGAAAACCTCCCGGGATGGGCCGGATCGAATCCGGTCAAATTGAAAGACGAAGCCCGCCATGAGATTCGGGGTTGAATTTAAGGGTTAGAGGCACTTTTGGATGCTTGATTTGGGAGGGCATAATTTTTGGCCCAAAAATCAAAAATTTCCTGACCGCGGAGTCAGGAAAACCTCCCGGGATGGGCCGGACCGAATCCGGTCAAATTGAAAAACGAAGCCCGCCATGAGATTCGGGGTTGAATTTAAGGGTTAGAGGCACTTTTGGATGCTTGATTTGGGAGGGCATAATTTTTGGCCCAAAAATCAAAAATTTCCTGACCGCGGAGTCAGGAAAACCTCCCGGGATGGGCCGGACCGAATCCGGTCAAATTGAAAAACGAAGCCCGCCATGAGATTCGGGGTTGAATTTCAGGGTTAGAGGCACTTTTGGATGCTTGATTTGGGAGGGCATAATTTTTGGCCCAAAAATCAAAAATTTCCTGACCGCGGAGTCAGGAAAACCTCCCGGGATGGGCCGGACCGAATCCGGTCAAATTGAAAAACGAAGCCCGCCATGAGATTCGGGGTTGAATTTAAGGGTTAGAGGCACTTTTGGATGCTTGATTTGGGAGGGCATAATTTTTGGCCCAAAAATCAAAAATTTCCTGACCGCGGAGTCAGGAAAACCTCCCGGGATGGGCTGGACCGAATCCGGTCAAATTGAAAAACGAAGCCCGCCATGAGATTCGGGGTTGAATTTAAGGGTTAGAGGCACTTTTGGATGCTTGATTTGGGAGGGCATAATTTTTGGCCCAAAAATCAAAAATTTCCTGACCGCGGAGTCAGGAAAACCTCCCGGGATGGGCCGGACCGAATCCGGTCAAATTGAAAAACGAAGCCCGCCATGAGATTCGGGGTTGAATTTCAGGGTTAGAGGCACTTTTGGATGCTTGATTTGGGAGGGCATAATTTTTGGCCCAAAAATCAAAAATTTCCTGACCGCGGAGTCAGGAAAACCTCCCGGGATGGGCCGGACCGAATCCGGTCAAATTGAAAAACGAAGCCCGCCATGAGATTCGGGGTTGAATTTAAGGGTTAGAGGCACTTTTGGATGCTTGATTTGGGAGGGCATAATTTTTGGCCCAAAAATCAAAAATTTCCTGACCGCGGAGTCAGGAAAACCTCCCGGGATGGGCCGGACCGAATCCGGTCAAATTGAAAAACGAAGCCCGCCATGAGATTCGGGGTTGAATTTCAGGGTTAGAGGCACTTTTGGATGCTTGATTTGGGAGGGCATAATTTTTGGCCCAAAAATCAAAAATTTCCTGACCGCGGAGTCAGGAAAACCTCCCGGGATGGGCCGGACCGAATCCGGTCAAATTGAAAAACGAAGCCCACCATGAGATTCGGGGTTGAATTTAAGGGTTAGAGGCACTTTTGGATGCTTGATTTGGGAGGGCATAATTTTTGGCCCAAAAATCAAAAATTTCCTGACCGCGGAGTCAGGAAAACCTCCCGGGATGGGCCGGACCGAATCCGGTCAAATTGAAAGACGAAGCCCGCCATGAGATTCGGGGTTGAATTTAAGGGTTAGAGGCACTTTTGGATGCTTGATTTGGGAGGGCATAATTTTTGGCCCAAAAATCAAAAATTTCCTGACCGCGGAGTCAGGAAAACCTCCCGGGATGGGCCGGACCGAATCCGGTCAAATTGAAAAACGAAGCCCGCCATGAGATTCGGGGTTGAATTTAAGGGTTAGAGGCACTTTTGGATGCTTGATTTGGGAGGGCATAATTTTTGGCCCAAAAATCAAAAATTTCCTGACCGCGGAGTCAGGAAAACCTCCCGGGATGGGCCGGACCGAATCCGGTCAAATTGAAAGACGAAGCCCGCCATGAGATTCGGGGTTGAATTTAAGGGTTAGAGGCACTTTTGGATGCTTGATTTGGGAGGGCATAATTTTTGGCCCAAAAATCAAAAATTTCCTGACCGCGGAGTCAGGAAAACCTCCCGGGATGGGCCGGACCGAATGCGGTCAAATTGAAAAACGAAGCCCGCCATGAGATTCGGGGTTGAATTTCAGGGTTAGAGGCACTTTTGGATGCTTGATTTGGGAGGGCATAATTTTTGGCCCAAAAATCAAAAATTTCCTTATCGCGGAGTCAGGAAAACCTCCCGGGATGGGCCGGACCGAATCCGGTGAAATTGAAAGACGAAGCCCGCCATGAGATTCGGGGTTGAATTTAAGGGTTAGAGGCACTTTTGGATGCTTGATTTGGGAGGGCATAATTTTTGGCCCAAAAATCAAAAATTTCCTGACCGCGGAGTCAGGAAAACCTCCCGGGATGGGCCGGACCGAATCCGGTCAAATTGAAAAACGAAGCCCGCCATGAGATTCGGGGTTGAATTTAAGGGTTAGAGGCACTTTTGGATGCTTGATTTGGGAGGGCATAATTTTTGGCCCAAAAATCAAAAATTTCCTGACCGCGGAGTCAGGAAAACCTCCCGGGATGGGCCGGACCGAATCCGGTCAAATTGAAAAACGAAGCCCGCCATGAGATTCGGGGTTGAATTTCAGGGTTAGAGGCACTTTTGGATGCTTGATTTGGGAGGGCATAATTTTTGGCCCAAAAATCAAAAATTTCCTGACCGCGGAGTCAGGAAAACATCCCGGGATGGGCCGGACCGAATCCGGTCAAATTGAAAGACGAAGCCCGCCATGAGATTCGGGGTTGAATTTAAGGGTTAGAGGCACTTTTGGATGCTTGATTTGGGAGGGCATAATTTTTGGCCCAAAAATCAAAAATTTCCTGACTGCGGAGTCAGGAAAACCTCCCGGGATGGGCCGGACCGAATCCGGTCAAATTGAAAGACGAAGCCCGCCATGAGATTCGGGGTTGAATTTAAGGCTTAGAGGCACTTTTGGATGCTTGATTTGGGAGGGCATAATTTTTGGCCCAAAAATCAAAAATTTCCTGACCGCGGAGTCAGGAAAACCTCCCGGGATGGGCCGGACCGAATCCGGTCAAATTGAAAAACGAAGCCCGCCATGAGATTCGGGGTTGAATTTAAGGGTTAGAGGCACTTTTGGATGCTTGATTTGGGAGGGCATAATTTTTGGCCCAAAAATCAAAAATTTCCTGACCGCGGAGTCAGGAAAACCTCCCGGGATGGGCCGGACCGAATGCGGTCAAATTGAAAAACGAAGCCCGCCATGAGATTCGGGGTTGAATTTAAGGGTTAGAGGCACTTTTGGATGCTTGATTTGGGAGGGCATAATTTTTGGCCCAAAAATCAAAAATTTCCTGACTGCGGAGTCAGGAAAACCTCCCGGGATGGGCCGGACCGAATCCGGTGAAATTGAAAGACGAAGCCCGCCATGAGATTTGGGGTTGAATTTAAGGGTTAGAGGCACTTTTGGATGCTTGATTTGGGAGGGCATAATTTTTGGCCCAAAAATCAAAAATTTCCTGACCGCGGAGTCAGGAAAACCTCCCGGGATGGGCCGGACCGAATCCGGTCAAATTGAAAAACGAAGCCCGCCATGAGATTCGGGGTTGAATTTAAGGGTTAGAGGCACTTTTGGATGCTTGATTTGGGAGGGCATAATTTTTGGCCCAAAAATCAAAAATTTCCTGACCGCGGAGTCAGGAAAACCTCCCGGGATGGGCCGGACCGAATCCGGTCAAATTGAAAAACGAAGCCCGCCATGAGATTCGGGGTTGAATTTCAGGGTTAGAGGCACTTTTGGATGCTTGATTTGGGAGGGCATAATTTTTGGCCCAAAAATCAATAATTTCCTGACCGCGGAGTCAGGAAAACCTCCCGGGATGGGCCGGACCGAATCCGGTCAAATTGAAAAACGAAGCCCGCCATGAGATTCGGGGTTGAATTTAAGGGTTAGAGGCACTTTTGGATGCTTGATTTGGGAGGGCATAATTCTTGGCCCAAAAATCAAAAATTTCCTGACCGCGGAGTCAGGAAAACCTCCCGGGATGGGCCGGACCGAATCCGGTCAAATTGAAAAACGAAGCCCGCCATGAGATTCGGGGTTGAATTTAAGGGTTAGAGGCACTTTTGGATGCTTGATTTGGGAGGGCATAATTTTGGGCCCAAAAATCAAAAATTTCCTGACCGCGGAGTCAGGAAAACCTCCCGGGATGGGCCGGACCGAATGCGGTCAAATTGAAAAACGAAGCCCGCCATGAGATTCGGGGTTGAATTTCAGGGTTAGAGGCACTTTTGGATGCTTGATTTGGGAGGGCATAATTTTTGGCCCAAAAATCAAAAATTTCCTGACCGCGGAGTCAGGAAAACCTCCCGGGATGGGCCGGACCGAATCCGGTGAAATTGAAAGACGAAGCCCGCCATGAGATTCGGGGTTGAATTTAAGGGTTAGAGGCACTTTTGGATGCTTGATTTGGGAGGGCATAATTTTTGGCCCAAAAATCAAAAATTTCCTGACCGCGGAGTCAGGAAAACCTCCCGGGATGGGCCGGACCGAATGCGGTCAAATTGAAAAACGAAGCCCGCCATGAGATTCGGGGTTGAATTTCAGGGTTAGAGGCACTTTTGGATGCTTGATTTGGGAGGGCATAATTTTTGGCCCAAAAATCAAAAATTTCCTGACCGCGGAGTCAGGAAAACCTCCCGGGATGGGCCGGACCGAATCCGGTCAAATTGAAAAACGAAGCCCGCCATGAGATTCGGGGTTGAATTTAAGGGTTAGAGGCACTTTTGGATGCTTGATTTGGGAGGGCATAATTTTTGGCCCAAAAATCAAAAATTTCCTGACCGCGGAGTCAGGAAAACCTCCCGGGATGGGCCGGACCGAATCCGGTCAAATTGAAAAACGAAGCCCGCCATGAGATTCGGGGTTGAATTTAAGGGTTAGAGGCACTTTTGGATGCTTGATTTGGGAGGGCATAATTTTTGGCCCAAAAATCAAAAATTTCCTGACCGCGGAGTCAGGAAAACCTCCCGGGATGGGCCGGACCGAATCCGGTCAAATTGAAAGACGAAGCCCGCCATGAGATTCGGGGTTGAATTTAAGGGTTAGAGGCACTTTTGGATGC
The DNA here is from genome assembly GCA_023362775.1 of Charina bottae. Taxonomy (NCBI): domain Eukaryota; kingdom Metazoa; phylum Chordata; class Lepidosauria; order Squamata; family Charinaidae; genus Charina; species Charina bottae. Next base: position 73,146,609 of record JALMGJ010000005.1, on the reverse strand, counting down.
TTGATTTGGGAGGGCATAATTTTTGGCCCAAAAATCAAAAATTTCCTGACCGCGGAGTCAGGAAAACCTCCCGGGATGGGCCGGACCGAATGCGGTCAAATTGAAAAACGAAGCCCACCATGAGATTCGGGGTTGAATTTCAGGGTTAGAGGCACTTTTGGATGCTTGATTTGGGAGGGCATAATTTTTGGCCCAAAAATCAAAAATTTCCTGACCGCGGAGTCAGGAAAACCTCCCGGGATGGGCCGGATCGAATCCGGTCAAATTGAAAGACGAAGCCCGCCATGAGATTCGGGGTTGAATTTAAGGGTTAGAGGCACTTTTGGATGCTTGATTTGGGAGGGCATAATTTTTGGCCCAAAAATCAAAAATTTCCTGACCGCGGAGTCAGGAAAACCTCCCGGGATGGGCCGGACCGAATCTGGTCAAATTGAAAAACGAAGCCCGCCATGAGATTCGGGGTTGAATTTAAGGGTTAGAGGCACTTTTGGATGCTTGATTTGGGAGGGCATAATTTTTGGCCCAAAAATCAAAAATTTCCTGAAAACCTCCCGGGATGGGCCGGACCGAATGCGGTCAAATTGAAAAACGAAGCCCGCCATGAGATTCGGGGTTGAATTTCAGGGTTAGAGGCACTTTTGGATGCTTGATTTGGGAGGGCATAATTTTTGGCCCAAAAATCAAAAATTTCCTGACCGCGGAGTCAGGAAAACCTCCCGGGATGGGCCGGACCGAATCCGGTGAAATTGAAAGACGAAGCCCGCCATGAGATTCGGGGTTGAATTTAAGGGTTAGAGGCACTTTTGGATGCTTGATTTGGGAGGGCATAATTTTTGGCCCAAAAATCAAAAATTTCCTGACCGCGGAGTCAGGAAAACCTCCCGGGATGGGCCGGACCGAATCCGGTCAAATTGAAAAACGAAGCCCGCCATGAGATTCGGGGTTGAATTTAAGGGTTAGGGGCACTTTTGGATGCTTGATTTGGGAGGGCATAATTTTTGGCCCAAAAATCAAAAATTTCCTGACCGCGGAGTCAGGAAAACCTCCCGGGATGGGCCGGACCGAATCCGGTCAAATTGAAAAACGAAGCCCGCCATGAGATTCGGGGTTGAATTTAAGGGTTAGAGGCACTTTTGGATGCTTGATTTGGGAGGGCATAATTTTTGGCCCAAAAATCAAAAATTTCCTGACCGCGGAGTCAGGAAAACCTCCCGGGATGGGCCGGACCGAATCCGGTCAAATTGAAAAACGAAGCCCGCCATGAGATTCGGGGTTGAATTTAAGGGTTAGAGGCACTTTTGGATGCTTGATTTGGGAGGGCATAATTTTTGGCCCAAAAATCAAAAATTTCCTGACCGCGGAGTCAGGAAAACCTCCCGGGATGGGCCGGACCGAATCCGGTCAAATTGAAAAACGAAGCCCGCCATGAGATTTGGGGTTGAATTTAAGGGTTAGAGGCACTTTTGGATGCTTGATTTGGGAGGGCATAATTTTTGGCCCAAAAATCAAAAATTTCCTGACCGCGGAGTCAGGAAAACCGCCCGGGATGGGCCGGACCGAATGCGGTCAAATTGAAAAACGAAGCCCGCCATGAGATTCGGGGTTGAATTTAAGGGTTAGAGGCACTTTTGGATGCTTGATTTGGGAGGGCATAATTTTTGGCCCAAAAATCAAAAATTTCCTGACTGCGGAGTCAGGAAAACCTCCCGGGATGGGCCGGACCGAATCCGGTCAAATTGAAAAACGAAGCCCGCCATGAGATTCGGGGTTGAATTTCAGGGTTAGAGGCACTTTTGGATGCTTGATTTGGGAGGGCATAATTTTTGGCCCAAAAATCAAAAATTTCCTGACCGCGGAGTCAGGAAAACCTCCCAGGATGGGCCGGACCGAATCCGGTCAAATTGAAAAACGAAGCCCGCCATGAGATTCGGGGTTGAATTTAAGGGTTAGAGGCACTTTTGGATGCTTGATTTGGGAGGGCATAATTTTTGGCCCAAAAATCAAAAATTTCCTGACCGCGGAGTCAGGAAAACCTCCCGGGATGGGCCGGACCGAATGCGGTCAAATTGAAAAACGAAGCCCGCCATGAGATTCGGGGTTGAATTTAAGGGTTAGAGGCACTTTTGGATGCTTGATTTGGGAGGGCATAATTTTTGGCCCAAAAATCAAAAATTTCCTGACCGCGGAGTCAGGAAAACCTCCCGGGATGGGCCGGACCGAATCCGGTCAAATTGAAAAACGAAGCCCGCCATGAGATTCGGGGTTGAATTTAAGGGTTAGAGGCACTTTTGGATGCTTGATTTGGGAGGGCATAATTTTTGGCCCAAAAATCAAAAATTTCCTGACCGCGGAGTCAGGAAAACCTCCCGGGATGGGCCGGACCGAATCCGGTCAAATTGAAAAACGAAGCCCGCCATGAGATTCGGGGTTGAATTTAAGGGTTAGAGGCACTTTTGGATGCTTGATTTGGGAGGGCATAATTTTTGGCCCAAAAATCAAAAATTTCCTGACCGCGGAGTCAGGAAAACCTCCCGGGATGGGCCGGACCGAATCCGGTCAAATTGAAAAACGAAGCCCGCCATGAGATTCGGGGTTGAATTTAAGGGTTAGAGGCACTTTTGGATGCTTGATTTGGGAGGGCATAATTTTTGGCCCAAAAATCAAAAATTTCCTGACCGCGGAGTCAGGAAAACCTCCCGGGATGGGCCGGACCGAATCCGGTCAAATTGAAAGACGAAGCCCGCCATGAGATTCGGGGTTGAATTTAAGGGTTAGAGGCACTTTTGGATGCTTGATTTGGGAGGGCATAATTTTTGGCCCAAAAATCAAAAATTTCCTGACCGCGGAGTCAGGAAAACCTCCCGGGATGGGCCGGACCGAATCCGGTCAAATTGAAAAACGAAGCCCGCCATGAGATTCGGGGTTGAATTTCAGGGTTAGAGGCACTTTTGGATGCTTGATTTGGGAGGGCATAATTTTTGGCCCAAAAATCAAAAATTTCCTGACCGCGGAGTCAGGAAAACCTCCCGGGATGGGCCGGACCGAATCCGGTGAAATTGAAAGACGAAGCCCGCCATGAGATTCGGGGTTGAATTTAAGTGTTAGAGGCACTTTTGGATGCTTGATTTGGGAGGGCATAATTTTTGGCCCAAAAATCAAAAATTTCCTGACCGCGGAGTCAGGAAAACCTCCCGGGATGGGCCGGACCGAATCCGGTCAAATTGAAAAACGAAGCCCGCCATGAGATTCGGGGTTGAATTTAAGGGTTAGAGGCACTTTTGGATGCTTGATTTGGGAGGGCATAATTTTTGGCCCAAAAATCAAAAATTTCCTGACCGCGGAGTCAGGAAAACCTCCCGGGATGGGCCGGACCGAATCCGGTCAAATTGAAAAACGAAGCCCGCCATGAGATTCGGGGTTGAATTTAAGGGTTAGAGGCACTTTTGGATGCTTGATTTGGGAGGGCATAATTTTTGGCCCAAAAATCAAAAATTTCCTGACCGCGGAGTCAGGAAAACCTCCCGGGATGGGCCGGACCGAATCCGGTCAAATTGAAAAACGAAGCCCGCCATGAGATTCGGGGTTGAATTTCAGGGTTAGAGGCACTTTTGGATGCTTGATTTGGGAGGGCATAATTTTTGGCCCAAAAATCAAAAATTTCCTGACCGCGGAGTCAGGAAAACCTCCCGGGATGGGCCGGACCGAATCCGGTCAAATTGAAAGACGAAGCCCGCCATGAGATTCGGGGTTGAATTTAAGGGTTAGAGGCACTTTTGGATGCTTGATTTGGGAGGGCATAATTTTTGGCCCAAAAATCAAAAATTTCCTGACCACGGAGTCAGGAAAACCTACCGGGATGGGCCGGACCGAATCCGGTCAAATTGAAAAACGAAGCCCGCCATGAGATTCGGGGTTGAATTTCAGGGTTAGAGGCACTTTTGGATGCTTGATTTGGGAGGGCATAATTTTTGGCCCAAAAATCAAAAATTTCCTGACCGCGGAGTCAGGAAAACCTCCCGGGATGGGCCGGACCGAATCCGGTCAAATTGAAAAACGAAGCCCGCCATGAGATTCGGGGTTGAATTTAAGGGTTAGAGGCACTTTTGGATGCTTGATTTGGGAGGGCATAATTTTTGGCCCAAAAATCAAAAATTTCCTGACCGCGGAGTCAGGAAAACCTCCCGGGATGGGCCGGACCGAATCCGGTCAAATTGAAAAACGAAGCCCGCCATGAGATTCGGGGTTGAATTTCAGGGTTAGAGGCACTTTTGGATGCTTGATTTGGGAGGGCATAATTTTTGGCCCAAAAATCAAAAATTTCCTGACCGCGGAGTCAGGAAAACCTCCCGGGATGGGCCGGACCGAATCCGGTCAAATTGAAAAACGAAGCCCGCCATGAGATTCGGGGTTGAATTTCAGGGTTAGAGGCACTTTTGGATGCTTGATTTGGGAGGGCATAATTTTTGGCCCAAAAATCAAAAATTTCCTGACCGCGGAGTCAGGAAAACCTCCCGGGATGGGCCGGACCGAATCCGGTCAAATTGAAAAACGAAGCCCGCCATGAGATTCGGGGTTGAATTTAAGGGTTAGAGGCACTTTTGGATGCTTGATTTGGGAGGGCATAATTTTTGGCCCAAAAATCAAAAATTTCCTGACCGCGGAGTCAGGAAAACCTCCCGGGATGGGCCGGACCGAATCCGGTCAAATTGAAAAACGAAGCCCGCCATGAGATTCGGGGTTGAATTTCAGGGTTAGAGGCACTTTTGGATGCTTGATTTGGGAGGGCATAATTTTTGGCCCAAAAATCAAAAATTTCCTGACCGCGGAGTCAGGAAAACCTCCCGGGATGGGCCGGACCGAATCCGGTCAAATTGAAAAACGAAGCCCGCCATGAGATTCGGGGTTGAATTTAAGGGTTAGAGGCACTTTTGGATGCTTGATTTGGGAGGGCATAATTTTTGGCCCCAAAATCAAAAATTTCCTGACCGCGGAGTCAGGAAAACCTCCCGGGATGGGCCGGACCGAATCCGGTCAAATTGAAAAACGAAGCCCGCCATGAGATTCGGGGTTGAATTTAAGGGTTAGAGGCACTTTTGGATGCTTGATTTGGGAGGGCATAATTCTTGGCCCAAAAATCAAAAATTTCCTGACCGCGGAGTCAGGAAAACCTCCCGGGATGGGCCGGACCGAATCCGGTCAAATTGAAAAACGAAGCCCGCCATGAGATTCGGGGTTGAATTTAAGGGTTAGAGGCACTTTTGGATGCTTGATTTGGGAGGGCATAATTTTTGGCCCAAAAATCAAAAATTTCCTGACCGCGGAGTCAGGAAAACCTCCCGGGATGGGCCGGACCGAATCCGGTGAAATTGAAAGACGAAGCCCGCCATGAGATTCGGGGTTGAATTTAAGGGTTAGAGGCACTTTTGGATGCTTGATTTGGGAGGGCATAATTTTTGGCCCAAAAATCAAAAATTTCCTGACCGCGGAGTCAGGAAAACCTCCCGGGATGGGCCGGACCGAATCCGGTCAAATTGAAAAACGAAGCCCGCCATGAGATTCGGGGTTGAATTTAAGGGTTAGAGGCACTTTTGGATGCTTGATTTGGGAGGGCATAATTTTTGGCCCAAAAATCAAAAATTTCCTGACCGCGGAGTCAGGAAAACCTCCCGGGATGGGCCGGACCGAATCCGGTCAAATTGAAAAACGAAGCCCGCCATGAGATTCGGGGTTGAATTTAAGGGTTAGAGGCACTTTTGGATGCTTGATTTGGGAGGGCATAATTTTGGGCCCAAAAATCAAAAATTTCCTGACCGCGGAGTCAGGAAAACCTCCCGGGATGGGCCGGACCGAATCCGGTCAAATTGAAAAACGAAGCCCGCCATGAGATTCGGGGTTGAATTTAAGGGTTAGAGGCACTTTTGGATGCTTGATTTGGGAGGGCATAATTTTTGGCCCAAAAATCAAAAATTTCCTGACCGCGGAGTCAGGAAAACCTCCCGGGATGGGCCGGACCGAATCCGGTGAAATTGAAAAACGAAGCCCGCCATGAGATTCGGGGTTGAATTTCAGGGTTAGAGGCACTTTTGGATGCTTGATTTGGGAGGGCATAATTTTTGGCCCAAAAATCAAAAATTTCCTGACCGCGGAGTCAGGAAAACCTCCCGGGATGGGCCGGACCGAATCCGGTCAAATTGAAAAACGAAGCCCGCCATGAGATTCGGGGTTGAATTTAAGGGTTAGAGGCACTTTTGGATGCTTGATTTGGGAGGGCATAATTTTTGGCCCAAAAATCAAAAATTTCCTGACCGCGGAGTCAGGAAAACCTCCCGGGATGGGCCGGACCGAATCCGGTCAAATTGAAAAACGAAGCCCGCCATGAGATTCGGGGTTGAATTTCAGGGTTAGAGGCACTTTTGGATGCTTGATTTGGGAGGGCATAATTTTTCGCCCAAAAATCAAAAATTTCCTGACCGCGGAGTCAGGAAAACCTCCCGGGATGGGCCGGACCGAATCCGGTCAAATTGAAAAACGAAGCCCGCCATGAGATTCGGGGTTGAATTTCAGGGTTAGAGGCACTTTTGGATGCTTGATTTGGGAGGGCATAATTTTTGGCCCAAAAATCAAAAATTTCCTGACCGCGGAGTCAGGAAAACCTCCCGGGATGGGCCGGACCGAATCCGGTCAAATTGAAAAACGAAGCCCGCCATGAGATTCGGGGTTGAATTTAAGGGTTAGAGGCACTTTTGGATGCTTGATTTGGGAGGGCATAATTTTTGGCCCAAAAATCAAAAATTTCCTGACCGCGGAGTCAGGAAAACCTCCCGGGATGGGCCGGACCGAATCCGGTCAAATTGAAAAACGAAGCCCGCCATGAGATTCGGGGTTGAATTTCAGGGTTAGAGGCACTTTTGGATGCTTGATTTGGGAGGGCATAATTTTTGGCCCAAAAATCAAAAATTTCCTGACCGCGGAGTCAGGAAAACCTCCCGGGATGGGCCAGACCGAATCCGGTCAAATTGAAAAACGAAGCCCGCCATGAGATTCGGGGTTGAATTTCAGGGTTAGAGGCACTTTTGGATGCTTGATTTGGGAGGGCATAATTTTTGGCCCAAAAATCAAAAATTTCCTGACCGCGGAGTCAGGAAAACCTCCCGGGATGGGCCGGACCGAATCCGGTCAAATTGAAAAACGAAGCCCGCCATGAGATTCGGGGTTGAATTTAAGGGTTAGAGGCACTTTTGGATGCTTGATTTGGGAGGGCATAATTCTTGGCCCAAAAATCAAAAATTTCCTGACAGCGGAGTCAGGAAAACCTCCTGGGATGGGCCGGACCGAATCCGGTCAAATTGAAAAACGAAGCCCGCCATGAGATTCGGGGTTGAATTTCAGGGTTAGAGGCACTTTTGGATGCTTGATTTGGGAGGGCATAATTTTTGGCCCAAAAATCAAAAATTTCCTGACCGCGGAGTCAGGAAAACCTCCCGGGATGGGCCGGACCGAATCCGGTCAAATTGAAAAACGAAGCCCGCCATGAGATTCGGGGTTGAATTTAAGGGTTAGAGGCACTTTTGGATGCTTGATTTGGGAGGGCATAATTCTTGGCCCAAAAATCAAAAATTTCCTGACCGCGGAGTCAGGAAAACCTCCCGGGATGGGCCGGACCGAATCCGGTCAAATTGAAAAACGAAGCCCGCCATGAGATTCGGGGTTGAATTTAAGGGTTAGAGGCACTTTTGGATGCTTGATTTGGGAGGGCATAATTTTTGGCCCAAAAATCAAAAATTTCCTGACCGCGGAGTCAGGAAAACCTCCCGGGATGGGCCGGACCGAATCCGGTCAAATTGAAAAACGAAGCCCGCCATGAGATTCGGGGTTGAATTTAAGGGTTAGAGGCACTTTTGGATGCTTGATTTGGGAGGGCATAATTTTGGGCCCAAAAATCAAAAATTTCCTGACCGCGGAGTCAGGAAAACCTCCCGGGATGGGCCGGACCGAATCCGGTCAAATTGAAAGACGAAGCCCGCCATGAGATTCGGGGTTGAATTTAAGGGTTAGAGGCACTTTTGGATGCTTGATTTGGGAGGGCATAATTTTTGGCCCAAAAATCAAAAATTTCCTGACCGCGGAGTCAGGAAAACGTCCCGGGATGGGCCGGACCGAATCCGGTCAAATTGAAAAACGAAGCCCGCCATGAGATTCGGGGTTGAATTTCAGGGTTAGAGGCACTTTTGGATGCTTGATTTGGGAGGGCATAATTTTTGGCCCAAAAATCAAAAATTTCCTGACCGCGGAGTCAGGAAAACCTCCCGGGATGGGCCGGACCAAATCCGGTCAAATTGAAAGACGAAGCCCGCCATGAGATTCGGGGTTGAATTTAAGGGTTAGAGGCACTTTTGGATGCTTGATTTGGGAGGGCATAATTTTTGGCCCAAAAATCAAAAATTTCCTGACCGCGGAGTCAGGAAAACCTCCCGGGATGGGCCGGACCGAATCCGGTCAAATTGAAAGACGAAGCCCGCCATGAGATTCGGGGTTGAATTTAAGGGTTAGAGGCACTTTTGGATGCTTGATTTGGGAGGGCATAATTCTTGGCCCAAAAATCAAAAATTTCCTGACCGCGGAGTCAGGAAAACCTCCCGGGATGGGCCGGACCGAATCCGGTCAAATTGAAAAACGAAGCCCGCCATGAGATTCGGGGTTGAATTTAAGGGTTAGAGGCACTTTTGGATGCTTGATTTGGGAGGGCATAATTTTTGGCCCAAAAATCAAAAATTTCCTGACCGCGGAGTCAGGAAAACCTCCCGGGATGGGCCGGACCGAATCCGGTCAAATTGAAAAACGAAGCCCGCCATGAGATTCGGGGTTGAATTTCAGGGTTAGAGGCACTTTTGGATGCTTGATTTGGGAGGGCATAATTTTTGGCCCAAAAATCAAAAATTTCCTGACCGCGGAGTCAGGAAAACCTCCCGGGATGGGCCGGACGGAATCCGGTCAAATTGAAAAACGAAGCCCGCCATGAGATTCGGGGTTGAATTTAAGGGTTAGAGGCACTTTTGGATGCTTGATTTGGGAGGGCATAATTTTTGGCCCAAAAATCAAAAATTTCCTGACCGCGGAGTCAGGAAAACCTCCCGGGATGGGCCGGACCGAATCCGGTCAAATTGAAAAACGAAGCCCGCCATGAGATTCGGGGTTGAATTTCAGGGTTAGAGGCACTTTTGGATGCTTGATTTGGGAGGGCATAATTTTTGGCCCAAAAATCAAAAATTTCCTGACCGCGGAGTCAGGAAAACCTCCCGGGATGGGCCGGACCGAATGCGGTCAAATTGAAAAACGAAGCCCGCCATGAGATTCGGGGTTGAATTTAAGTGTTAGAGGCACTTTTGGATGCTTGATTTGGGAGGGCATAATTTTTGGCCCAAAAATCAAAAATTTCCTGACTGCGGAGTCAGGAAAACCTCCCGGGATGGGCCGGACCGAATCCGGTCAAATTGAAAAACGAAGCCCGCCATGAGATTCGGGGTTGAATTTAAGGGTTAGAGGCACTTTTGGATGCTTGATTTGGGAGGGCATAATTTTTGGCCCAAAAATCAAAAATTTCCTGACCGCGAAGTCAGGAAAACCTCCCGGGATGGGCCGGACCGAATCCGGTCAAATTGAAAAACGAAGCCCGCCATGAGATTCGGGGTTGAATTTAAGGGTTAGAGGCACTTTTGGATGCTTGATTTGGGAGGGCATAATTTTTGGCCCAAAAATCAAAAATTTCCTGACCGCGGAGTCAGGAAAACCTCCCGGGATGGGCTGGACCGTATCCGGTCAAATTGAAAAACGAAGCCCGCCATGAGATTCGGGGTTGAATTTAAGGGTTAGAGGCACTTTTGGATGCTTGATTTGGGAGGGCATAATTTTTGGCCCAAAAATCAAAAATTTCCTGACCGCGGAGTCAGGAAAACCTCCCGGGATGGGCCGGACCGAATCCGGTCAAATGAAAAACGAAGCCCGCCATGAGATTCGGGGTTGAATTTCAGGGTTAGAGGCACTTTTGGATGCTTGATTTGGGAGGGGCATAATTTTTGGCCCAAAAATCAAAAATTTCTGACCGCGGAGTCAGGAAAACCTCCCGGGATGGGCCGGACCGAATCCGGTCAAATTGAAAAACGAAGCCCGCCATGAGATTCGGGGTTGAATTTAAGGGTTAGAGGCACTTTTGGATGCTTGATTTGGGAGGGCATAATTTTTGGCCCAAAAATCAAAATTTCCTGACCGCGGAGTCAGGAAAACCTCCCGGGATGGGCCGGACCGAATCCGGTCAAATTGAAAAACGAAGCCCCGCCATGAGATTCGGGGTTGAATTTCAGGGTTAGAGGCACTTTTGGATGCTTGATTTGGGAGGGCATAATTTTTGGCCCAAAAATCAAAAATTTCCTGACCGCGGAGTCAGGAAAACCTCCCGGGATGGGCCGGACCGAATGCGGTCAAATTGAAAAACGAAGCCCACCATGAGATTCGGGGTTGAATTTCAGGGTTAGAGGCACTTTTGGATGCTTGATTTGGGAGGGCATAATTTTTGGCCCAAAAATCAAAAATTTCCTGACCGCGGAGTCAGGAAAACCTCCCGGGATGGGCCGGACCGAATCCGGTCAAATTGAAAAACGAAGCCCGCCATGAGATTCGGGGTTTAATTTCAGGGTTAGAGGCACTTTTGGATGCTTGATTTGGGAGGGCATAATTTTTTGGCCCAAAAATCAAAAATTTCCTGACCGCGGAGTCAGGAAAACCTCCCGGGATGGGCCGGACCGAATCCGGTCAAATTGAAAAACGAAGCCCGCCATGAGATTCGGGGTTGAATTTCAGGGTTAGAGGCACTTTTGGATGCTTGATTTGGGAGGGCATAATTTTTGGCCCAAAAATCAAAAATTTCCTGACCGCGGAGTCAGGAAAACCTCCCGGGATGGGCCGGACCGAATCCGGTCAAATTGAAAAACGAAGCCCGCCATGAGATTCGGGGTTGAATTTAAGGGTTAGAGGCACTTTTGGATGCTTGATTTGGGAGGGCATAATTTTTGGCCCAAAAATCAAAAATTTCCTGACCGCGGAGTCAGGAAAACCTCCCGGGATGGGCCGGACCGAATCCTGTCAAATTGAAAAACGAAGCCCGCCATGAGATTCGGGGTTGAATTTCAGGGTTAGAGGCACTTTTGGATGCTTGATTTGGGAGGGCATAATTTTTGGCCCAAAAATCAAAAATTTCCTGACCGCGGAGTCAGGAAAACCTCCCGGGATGGGCCGGACCGAATCCGGTCAAATTGAAAAACGAAGCCCGCCATGAGATTCGGGGTTGAATTTCAGGGTTAGAGGCACTTTTGGATGCTTGATTTGGGAGGGCATAATTTTTGGCCCAAAAATCAAAAATTTCCTGACCGCGGAGTCAGGAAAACCTCCCGGGATGGCCGGACGGAATCCGGTCAAATTGAAAAACGAAGCCCGCCATGAGATTCGGGGTTGAATTTAAGGGTTAGAGGCACTTTTGGATGCTTGATTTGGGAGGGCATAATTTTTGGCCCAAAAATCAAAAATTTCCTGACCGCGGAGTCAGGAAAACCTCCCGGGATATGCCGGACCGAATCCGGTCAAATTGAAAAACGAAGCCCGCCATGAGATTCGGGGTTGAATTTCAGGGTTAGAGGCACTTTTGGATGCTTGATTTGGGAGGGCATAATTTTTGGCCCAAAAATCAAAAATTTCCTGACCGCGGAGTCAGGAAAACCTCCCGGGATGGGCCGGACCGAATGCGGTCAAATTGAAAAACGAAGCCCGCCATGAGATTCGGGGTTGAATTTAAGTGTTAGAGGCACTTTTGGATGCTTGATTTGGGAGGGCATAATTTTTGGCCCAAAAATCAAAAATTTCCTGACTGCGGAGTCAGGAAAACCTCCCGGGATGGGCCGGACCGAATCCGGTCAAATTGAAAAACGAAGCCCGCCATGAGATTCGGGGTTGAATTTAAGGGTTAGAGGCACTTTTGGATGCTTGATTTGGGAGGGCATAATTTTTGGCCCAAAAATCAAAAATTTCCTGACCGCGGAGTCAGGAAAACCTCCCGGGATGGGCCGGACCGAATCCGGTCAAATTGAAAAACGAAGCCCGCCATGAGATTCGGGGTTGAATTTAAGGGTTAGAGGCACTTTTGGATGCTTGATTTGGGAGGGCATAATTTTTGGCCCAAAAATCAAAAATTTCCTGACCGCGGAGTCAGGAAAACCTCCCGGGATGGGCTGGACCGTATCCGGTCAAATTGAAAAACGAAGCCCGCCATGAGATTCGGGGTTGAATTTAAGGGTTAGAGGCACTTTTGGATGCTTGATTTGGGAGGGCATAATTTTTGGCCCAAAAATCAAAAATTTCCTGACCGCGGAGTCAGGAAAACCTCCCGGGATGGGCCGGACCGAATCCGGTCAAATTGAAAAACGAAGCCCGCCATGAGATTCGGGGTTGAATTTCAGGGTTAGAGGCACTTTTGGATGCTTGATTTGGGAGGGCATAATTTTTTGGCCCAAAAATCAAAAATTTCCTGACCGCGGAGTCAGGAAAACCTCCCGGGATGGGCCGGACCGAATCCGGTCAAATTGAAAAACGAAGCCCGCCATGAGATTCGGGGTTGAATTTAAGGGTTAGAGGCACTTTTGGATGCTTGATTTGGGAGGGCATAATTTTTGGCCCAAAAATCAAAAATTTCCTGACCGCGGAGTCAGGAAAACCTCCCGGGATGGGCCGGACCGAATCCGGTCAAATTGAAAAACGAAGCCCGCCATGAGATTCGGGGTTGAATTTCAGGGTTAGAGGCACTTTTGGATGCTTGATTTGGGAGGGCATAATTTTTGGCCCAAAAATCAAAATTTCCTGACCGCGGAGTCAGGAAAACCTCCCGGGATGGGCCGGACCGAATGCGGTCAAATTGAAAAACGAAGCCCACCATGAGATTCGGGGTTGAATTTCAGGGTTAGAGGCACTTTTGGATGCTTGATTTGGGAGGGCATAATTTTTGGCCCAAAAATCAAAAATTTCCTGACCGCGGAGTCAGGAAAACCTCCCGGGATGGGCCGGACCGAATCCGGTCAAATTGAAAAACGAAGCCCGCCATGAGATTCGGGGTTGAATTTCAGGGTTAGAGGCACTTTTGGATGCTTGATTTGGGAGGGCATAATTTTTGGCCCAAAAATCAAAAATTTCCTGACCGCGGAGTCAGGAAAACCTCCCGGGATGGGCCGGACCGAATCCGGTCAAATTGAAAAACGAAGCCCGCCATGAGATTCGGGGTTGAATTTAAGGGTTAGAGGCACTTTTGGATGCTTGATTTGGGAGGGCATAATTTTGGGCCCAAAAATCAAAAATTTCCTGACCGCGGAGTCAGGAAAACCTCCCGGGATGGGCCGGACTGAATGCGGTCAAATTGAAAAACGAAGCCCGCCATGAGATTCGGGGTTGAATTTAAGGGTTAGAGGCACTTTTGGATGCTTGATTTGGGAGGGCATAATTTTTGGCCCAAAAATCAAAAATTTCCTGACTGCGGAGTCAGGAAAACTCCCGGGATGGGCCGGACCGAATCCGGTCAAATTGAAAAACGAAGCCCGCATGAGATTCTCGGGGTTGAATTTAAGGGTTAGAGGCACTTTTGGATGCTTGATTTGGGAGGGCATAATTTTTGGCCCAAAAATCAAAAATTTCCTGACCGCGGAGTCAGGAAAACCTCCCGGGATGGGCCGGACCGAATCCGGTCAAATTGAAAAACGAAGCCCGCCATGAGATTCGGGGTTGAATTTCAGGGTTAGAGGCACTTTTGGATGCTTGATTTGGGAGGGCATAATTTTTGGCCCAAAAATCAAAAATTTCCTGACCGCGGAGTCAGGAAAACCTCCCGGGATGGGCCGGACCGAATCCGGTCAAATTGAAAAACGAAGCCCGCCATGAGATTCGGGGTTGAATTTAAGGGTTAGAGGCACTTTTGGATGCTTGATTTGGGAGGGCATAATTTTGGGCCCAAAAATCAAAAATTTCCTGACCGCGGAGTCAGGAAAACCTCCCGGGATGGGCCGGACTGAATGCGGTCAAATTGAAAAACGAAGCCCGCCATGAGATTCGGGGTTGAATTTAAGGGTTAGAGGCACTTTTGGATGCTTGATTTGGGAGGGCATAATTTTTGGCCCAAAAATCAAAAATTTCCTGACTGCGGAGTCAGGAAAACCTCCCGGGATGGGCCGGACCGAATCCGGTCAAATTGAAAAACGAAGCCCGCCATGAGATTCGGGGTTGAATTTCAGGGTTAGAGGCACTTTTGGATGCTTGATTTGGGAGGGCATAATTTTTGGCCCAAAAATCAAAAATTTCCTGACCGCGGAGTCAGGAAAACCTCCCGGGATGGGCCGGACCGAATCCGGTCAAATTGAAAAACGAAGCCCGCCATGAGATTCGGGGTTGAATTTAAGGGTTAGAGGCACTTTTGGATGCTTGATTTGGGAGGGCATAATTCTTGGCCCAAAAATCAAAAATTTCCTGACCGCGGAGTCAGGAAAACCTCCCGGGATGGGCCGGACCGAATCCGGTCAAATTGAAAAACGAAGCCCGCCATGAGATTCGGGGTTGAATTTAAGGGTTAGAGGCACTTTTGGATGCTTGATTTGGGAGGGCATAATTTTTGGCCCAAAAATCAAAAATTTCCTGACCGCGGAGTCAGGAAAACCTCCCGGGATGGGCCGGACCGAATCCGGTCAAATTGAAAAACGAAGCCCGCCATGAGATTCGGGGTTGAATTTAAGGGTTAGAGGCACTTTTGGATGCTTGATTTGGGAGGGCATAATTTTGGGCCCAAAAATCAAAAATTTCCTGACCGCGGAGTCAGGAAAACCTCCCGGGATGGGCCGGACCGAATCCGGTCAAATTGAAAGACGAAGCCCGCCATGAGATTCGGGGTTGAATTTAAGGGTTAGAGGCACTTTTGGATGCTTGATTTGGGAGGGCATAATTTTTGGCCCAAAAATCAAAAATTTCCTGACCGCGGAGTCAGGAAAAACCTCCCGGGATGGGCCGGACCGAATGCGGTCAAATTGAAAAACGAAGCCCGCCATGAGATTCGGGGTTGAATTTCAGGGTTAGAGGCACTTTTGGATGCTTGATTTGGGAGGGCATAATTTTTGGCCCAAAAATCAAAAATTTCCTGACCGCGGAGTCAGGAAAACCTCCCGGGATGGGCCGGACCGAATGCGGTCAAATTGAAAAACGAAGCCCACCATGAGATTCGGGGTTGAATTTCAGGGTTAGAGGCACTTTTGGATGCTTGATTTGGGAGGGCATAATTTTTGGCCCAAAAATCAAAAATTTCCTGACCGCGGAGTCAGGAAAACCTCCCGGGATGGGCCGGACCGAATCCGGTCAAATTGAAAAACGAAGCCCGCCATGAGATTCGGGGTTGAATTTCAGGGTTAGAGGCACTTTTGGATGCTTGATTTGGGAGGGCATAATTTTTGGCCCAAAAATCAAAAATTTCCTGACCGCGGAGTCAGGAAAACCTCCCGGGATGGGCCGGACCGAATCCGGTCAAATTGAAAAACGAAGCCCGCCATGAGATTCGGGGTTGAATTTAAGGGTTAGAGGCACTTTTGGATGCTTGATTTGGGAGGGCATAATTCTTGGCCCAAAAATCAAAAATTTCCTGACCGCGGAGTCAGGAAAACCTCCCGGGATGGGCCGGACCGAATCCGGTCAAATTGAAAAACGAAGCCCGCCATGAGATTCGGGGTTGAATTTCAGGGTTAGAGGCACTTTTGGATGCTTGATTTGGGAGGGCATAATTTTTGGCCCAAAAATCAAAAATTTCCTGACCGCGGAGTCAGGAAAACCTCCCGGGATGGGCCGGACCGAATCCGGTCAAATTGAAAAACGAAGCCCGCCATGAGATTCGGGGTTGAATTTAAGGGTTAGAGGCACTTTTGGATGCTTGATTTGGGAGGGCATAATTCTTGGCCCAAAAATCAAAAATTTCCTGACCGCGGAGTCAGGAAAACCTCCCGGGATGGGCCGGACCGAATCCGGTCAAATTGAAAAACGAAGCCCGCCATGAGATTCGGGGTTGAATTTAAGGGTTAGAGGCACTTTTGGATGCTTGATTTGGGAGGGCATAATTTTTGGCCCAAAAATCAAAAATTTCCTGACCGCGGAGTCAGGAAAACCTCCCGGGATGGGCCGGACCGAATCCGGTCAAATTGAAAGACGAAGCCCGCCATGAGATTCGGGGTTGAATTTAAGGGTTAGAGGCACTTTTGGATGCTTGATTTGGGAGGGCATAATTTTTGGCCCAAAAATCAAAAATTTCCTGACCGCGGAGTCAGGAAAACCTCCCGGGATGGGCCGGACCGAATGCGGTCAAATTGAAAAACGAAGCCCGCCATGAGATTCGGGGTTGAATTTCAGGGTTAGAGGCACTTTTGGATGCTTGATTTGGGAGGGCATAATTTTTGGCCCAAAAATCAAAAATTTCCTGACCGCGGAGTCAGGAAAACCTCCCGGGATGGGCCGGACCGAATGCGGTCAAATTGAAAAACGAAGCCCACCATGAGATTCGGGGTTGAATTTCAGGGTTAGAGGCACTTTTGGATGCTTGATTTGGGAGGGCATAATTTTTGGCCCAAAAATCAAAAATTTCCTGACCGCGGAGTCAGGAAAACCTCCCGGGATGGGCCGGACCGAATCCGGTCAAATTGAAAAACGAAGCCCGCCATGAGATTCGGGGTTGAATTTCAGGGTTAGAGGCACTTTTGGATGCTTGATTTGGGAGGGCATAATTTTTGGCCCAAAAATCAAAAATTTCCTGACCGCGGAGTCAGGAAAACCTCCCGGGATGGGCCGGACCGAATCCGGTCAAATTGAAAAACGAAGCCCGCCATGAGATTCGGGGTTGAATTTAAGGGTTAGAGGCACTTTTGGATGCTTGATTTGGGAGGGCATAATTCTTGGCCCAAAAATCAAAAATTTCCTGACCGCGGAGTCAGGAAAACCTCCCGGGATGGGCCGGACCGAATCCGGTCAAATTGAAAAACGAAGCCCGCCATGAGATTCGGGGTTGAATTTCAGGGTTAGAGGCACTTTTGGATGCTTGATTTGGGAGGGCATAATTTTTGGCCCAAAAATCAAAAATTTCCTGACCGCGGAGTCAGGAAAACCTCCCGGGATGGGCCGGACCGAATCCGGTCAAATTGAAAAACGAAGCCCGCCATGAGATTCGGGGTTGAATTTAAGGGTTAGAGGCACTTTTGGATGCTTGATTTGGGAGGGCATAATTCTTGGCCCAAAAATCAAAAATTTCCTGACCGCGGAGTCAGGAAAACCTCCCGGGATGGGCCGGACCGAATCCGGTCAAATTGAAAAACGAAGCCCGCCATGAGATTCGGGGTTGAATTTAAGGGTTAGAGGCACTTTTGGATGCTTGATTTGGGAGGGCATAATTTTTGGCCCAAAAATCAAAAATTTCCTGACCGCGGAGTCAGGAAAACCTCCCGGGATGGGCCGGACCGAATCCGGTCAAATTGAAAAACGAAGCCCGCCATGAGATTCGGGGTTGAATTTAAGGGTTAGAGGCACTTTTGGATGCTTGATTTGGGAGGGCATAATTTTGGGCCCAAAAATCAAAAATTTCCTGACCGCGGAGTCAGGAAAACCTCCCGGGATGGGCCGGACCGAATCCGGTCAAATTGAAAGACGAAGCCCGCCATGAGATTCGGGGTTGAATTTAAGGGTTAGAGGCACTTTTGGATGCTTGATTTGGGAGGGCATAATTTTTGGCCCAAAAATCAAAAATTTCCTGACCGCGGAGTCAGGAAAACCTCCCGGGATGGGCCGGACCGAATGCGGTCAAATTGAAAAACGAAGCCCGCCATGAGATTCGGGGTTGAATTTCAGGGTTAGAGGCACTTTTGGATGCTTGATTTGGGAGGGCATAATTTTTGGCCCAAAAATCAAAAATTTCCTGACCGCGGAGTCAGGAAAACCTCCCGGGATGGGCCGGACCGAATGCGGTCAAATTGAAAAACGAAGCCCACCATGAGATTCGGGGTTGAATTTCAGGGTTAGAGGCACTTTTGGATGCTTGATTTGGGAGGGCATAATTTTTGGCCCAAAAATCAAAAATTTCCTGACCGCGGAGTCAGGAAAACCTCCCGGGATGGGCCGGACCGAATCCGGTCAAATTGAAAAACGAAGCCCGCCATGAGATTCGGGGTTGAATTTCAGGGTTAGAGGCACTTTTGGATGCTTGATTTGGGAGGGCATAATTTTTGGCCCAAAAATCAAAAATTTCCTGACCGCGGAGTCAGGAAAACCTCCCGGGATGGGCCGGACCGAATCCGGTCAAATTGAAAAACGAAGCCCGCCATGAGATTCGGGGTTGAATTTAAGGGTTAGAGGCACTTTTGGATGCTTGATTTGGGAGGGCATAATTTTGGGCCCAAAAATCAAAAATTTCCTGACCGCGGAGTCAGGAAAACCTCCCGGGATGGGGCCGGACTGAATGCGGTCAAATTGAAAAACGAAGCCCGCCATGAGATTCGGGGTTGAATTTAAGGGTTAGAGGCACTTTTGGATGCTTGATTTGGGAGGGCATAATTTTTGGCCCAAAAATCAAAAATTTCCTGACTGCGGAGTCAGGAAAACCTCCCGGGATGGGCCGGACCGAATCCGGTCAAATTGAAAAACGAAGCCCGCCATGAGATTCGGGGTTGAATTTAAGGGTTAGAGGCACTTTTGGATGCTTGATTTGGGAGGGCATAATTTTGGGCCCAAAAATCAAAAATTTCCTGACCGCGGAGTCAGGAAAACCTCCCGGGATGGGCCGGACCGAATCCGGTCAAATTGAAAGACGAAGCCCGCCATGAGATTCGGGGTTGAATTTAAGGGTTAGAGGCACTTTTGGATGCTTGATTTGGGAGGGCATAATTTTTGGCCCAAAAATCAAAAATTTCCTGACCGCGGAGTCAGGAAAACCTCCCGGGATGGGCCGGACCGAATGCGGTCAAATTGAAAAACGAAGCCCGCCATGAGATTCGGGGTTGAATTTCAGGGTTAGAGGCACTTTTGGATGCTTGATTTGGGAGGGCATAATTTTTGGCCCAAAAATCAAAAATTTCCTGACCGCGGAGTCAGGAAAACCTCCCGGGATGGGCCGGACCGAATGCGGTCAAATTGAAAAACGAAGCCCACCATGAGATTCGGGGTTGAATTTCAGGGTTAGAGGCACTTTTGGATGCTTGATTTGGGAGGGCATAATTTTTGGCCCAAAAATCAAAAATTTCCTGACCGCGGAGTCAGGAAAACCTCCCGGGATGGGCCGGACCGAATCCGGTCAAATTGAAAAACGAAGCCCGCCATGAGATTCGGGGTTGAATTTAAGGGTTAGAGGCACTTTTGGATGCTTGATTTGGGAGGGCATAATTCTTGGCCCAAAAATCAAAAATTTCCTGACCGCGGAGTCAGGAAAACCTCCCGGGATGGGCCGGACCGAATCCGGTCAAATTGAAAAACGAAGCCCGCCATGAGATTCGGGGTTGAATTTAAGGGTTAGAGGCACTTTTGGATGCTTGATTTGGGAGGGCATAATTTTTGGCCCAAAAATCAAAAATTTCCTGACCGCGGAGTCAGGAAAACCTCCCGGGATGGGCCGGACCGAATCCGGTCAAATTGAAAAACGAAGCCCGCCATGAGATTCGGGGTTGAATTTAAGGGTTAGAGGCACTTTTGGATGCTTGATTTGGGAGGGCATAATTTTGGGCCCAAAAATCAAAAATTTCCTGACCGCGGAGTCAGGAAAACCTCCCGGGATGGGCCGGACCGAATCCGGTCAAATTGAAAAACGAAGCCCGCCATGAGATTCGGGGTTGAATTTAAGGGTTAGAGGCACTTTTGGATGCTTGATTTGGGAGGGCATAATTTTTGGCCCAAAAATCAAAAATTTCCTGACCGCGGAGTCAGGAAAACCTCCCGGGATGGGCCGGACCGAATCCGGTCAAATTGAAAAACGAAGCCCGCCATGAGATTCGGGGTTGAATTTAAGGGTTAGAGGCACTTTTGGATGCTTGATTTGGGAGGGCATAATTTTGGGCCCAAAAATCAAAAATTTCCTGACCGCGGAGTCAGGAAAACCTCCCGGGATGGGCCGGACCGAATCCGGTCAAATTGAAAGACGAAGCCCGCCATGAGATTCGGGGTTGAATTTAAGGGTTAGAGGCACTTTTGGATGCTTGATTTGGGAGGGCATAATTTTTGGCCCAAAAATCAAAAATTTCCTGACCGCGGAGTCAGGAAAACCTCCCGGGATGGGCCGGACCGAATCCGGTCAAATTGAAAAACGAAGCCCGCCATGAGATTCGGGGTTGAATTTCAGGGTTAGAGGCACTTTTGGATGCTTGATTTGGGAGGGCATAATTTTTGGCCCAAAAATCAAAAATTTCCTGACCGCGGAGTCAGGAAAACCTCCCGGGATGGGCCGGACCGAATGCGGTCAAATTGAAAAACGAAGCCCACCATGAGATTCGGGGTTGAATTTCAGGGTTAGAGGCACTTTTGGATGCTTGATTTGGGAGGGCATAATTTTTGGCCCAAAAATCAAAAATTTCCTGACCGCGGAGTCAGGAAAACCTCCCGGGATGGGCCGGACCGAATCCGGTCAAATTGAAAAACGAAGCCCGCCATGAGATTCGGGGTTGAATTTCAGGGTTAGAGGCACTTTTGGATGCTTGATTTGGGAGGGCATAATTTTTGGCCCAAAAATCAAAAATTTCCTGACCGCGGAGTCAGGAAAACCTCCCGGGATGGGCCGGACCGAATCCGGTCAAATTGAAAAACGAAGCCCGCCATGAGATTCGGGGTTGAATTTAAGGGTTAGAGGCACTTTTGGATGCTTGATTTGGGAGGGCATAATTTTGGGCCCAAAAATCAAAAATTTCCGGAGTCAGGAAAACCTCCCGGGATGGGCCGGACTGAATGCGGTCAAATTGAAAAACGAAGCCCGCCATGAGATTCGGGGTTGAATTTAAGGGTTAGAGGCACTTTTGGATGCTTGATTTGGGAGGGCATAATTTTTGGCCCAAAAATCAAAAATTTCCTGACTGCGGAGTCAGGAAAACCTCCCGGGATGGGCCGGACCGAATCCGGTCAAATTGAAAAACGAAGCCCGCCATGAGATTCGGGGTTGAATTTAAGGGTTAGAGGCACTTTTGGATGCTTGATTTGGGAGGGCATAATTTTTGGCCCAAAAATCAAAAATTTCCTGACCGCGGAGTCAGGAAAACCTCCCGGGATGGGCCGGACCGAATCCGGTCAAATTGAAAAACGAAGCCCGCCATGAGATTCGGGGTTGAATTTCAGGGTTAGAGGCACTTTTGGATGCTTGATTTGGGAGGGCATAATTTTTGGCCCAAAAATCAAAAATTTCCTGACCGCGGAGTCAGGAAAACCTCCCGGGATGGGCCGGACCGAATCCGGTCAAATTGAAAAACGAAGCCCGCCATGAGATTCGGGGTTGAATTTAAGGGTTAGAGGCACTTTTGGATGCTTGATTTGGGAGGGCATAATTCTTGGCCCAAAAATCAAAAATTTCCTGACCGCGGAGTCAGGAAAACCTCCCGGGATGGGCCGGACCGAATCCGGTCAAATTGAAAAACGAAGCCCGCCATGAGATTCGGGGTTGAATTTAAGGGTTAGAGGCACTTTTGGATGCTTGATTTGGGAGGGCATAATTTTTGGCCCAAAAATCAAAAATTTCCTGACCGCGGAGTCAGGAAAACCTCCCGGGATGGGCCGGACCGAATCCGGTCAAATTGAAAAACGAAGCCCGCCATGAGATTCGGGGTTGAATTTAAGGGTTAGAGGCACTTTTGGATGCTTGATTTGGGAGGGCATAATTCTTGGCCCAAAAATCAAAAATTTCCTGACCGCGGAGTCAGGAAAACCTCCCGGGATGGGCCGGACCGAATCCGGTCAAATTGAAAAACGAAGCCCGCCATGAGATTCGGGGTTGAATTTAAGGGTTAGAGGCACTTTTGGATGCTTGATTTGGGAGGGCATAATTTTTGGCCCAAAAATCAAAAATTTCCTGACCGCGGAGTCAGGAAAACCTCCCGGGATGGGCCGGACCGAATCCGGTCAAATTGAAAAACGAAGCCCGCCATGAGATTCGGGGTTGAATTTAAGGGTTAGAGGCACTTTTGGATGCTTGATTTGGGAGGGCATAATTTTGGGCCCAAAAATCAAAAATTTCCTGACCGCGGAGTCAGGAAAACCTCCCGGGATGGGCCGGACCGAATCCGGTCAAATTGAAAGACGAAGCCCGCCATGAGATTCGGGGTTGAATTTAAGGGTTAGAGGCACTTTTGGATGCTTGATTTGGGAGGGCATAATTTTTGGCCCAAAAATCAAAAATTTCCTGACCGCGGAGTCAGGAAAACCTCCCGGGATGGGCCGGACCGAATGCGGTCAAATTGAAAAACGAAGCCCGCCATGAGATTCGGGGTTGAATTTCAGGGTTAGAGGCACTTTTGGATGCTTGATTTGGGAGGGCATAATTTTTGGCCCAAAAATCAAAAATTTCCTGACCGCGGAGTCAGGAAAACCTCCCGGGATGGGCCGGACCGAATGCGGTCAAATTGAAAAACGAAGCCCGCCATGAGATTCGGGGTTGAATTTCAGGGTTAGAGGCACTTTTGGATGCTTGATTTGGGAGGGCATAATTTTTGGCCCAAAAATCAAAAATTTCCTGACCGCGGAGTCAGGAAAACCTCCCGGGATGGGCCGGACCGAATGCGGTCAAATTGAAAAACGAAGCCCACCATGAGATTCGGGGTTGAATTTCAGGGTTAGAGGCACTTTTGGATGCTTGATTTGGGAGGGCATAATTTTTGGCCCAAAAATCAAAAATTTCCTGACCGCGGAGTCAGGAAAACCTCCCGGGATGGGCCGGACCGAATCCGGTCAAATTGAAAAACGAAGCCCGCCATGAGATTCGGGGTTGAATTTCAGGGTTAGAGGCACTTTTGGATGCTTGATTTGGGAGGGCATAATTTTTGGCCCAAAAATCAAAAATTTCCTGACCGCGGAGTCAGGAAAACCTCCCGGGATGGGCCGGACCGAATCCGGTCAAATTGAAAAACGAAGCCCGCCATGAGATTCGGGGTTGAATTTAAGGGTTAGAGGCACTTTTGGATGCTTGATTTGGGAGGGCATAATTTTGGGCCCAAAAATCAAAAATTTCCTGACCGCGGAGTCAGGAAAACCTCCCGGGATGGGCCGGACCGAATCCGGTCAAATTGAAAGACGAAGCCCGCCATGAGATTCGGGGTTGAATTTAAGGGTTAGAGGCACTTTTGGATGCTTGATTTGGGAGGGCATAATTTTTGGCCCAAAAATCAAAAATTTCCTGACCGCGGAGTCAGGAAAACCTCCCGGGATGGGCCGGACCGAATGCGGTCAAATTGAAAAACGAAGCCCGCCATGAGATTCGGGGTTGAATTTCAGGGTTAGAGGCACTTTTGGATGCTTGATTTGGGAGGGCATAATTTTTGGCCCAAAAATCAAAAATTTCCTGACCGCGGAGTCAGGAAAACCTCCCGGGATGGGCCGGACCGAATGCGGTCAAATTGAAAAACGAAGCCCACCATGAGATTCGGGGTTGAATTTCAGGGTTAGAGGCACTTTTGGATGCTTGATTTGGGAGGGCATAATTTTTGGCCCAAAAATCAAAAATTTCCTGACCGCGGAGTCAGGAAAACCTCCCGGGATGGGCCGGACCGAATCCGGTCAAATTGAAAAACGAAGCCCGCCATGAGATTCGGGGTTGAATTTCAGGGTTAGAGGCACTTTTGGATGCTTGATTTGGGAGGGCATAATTTTTGGCCCAAAAATCAAAAATTTCCTGACCGCGGAGTCAGGAAAACCTCCCAGGATGGGCCGGACCGAATCCGGTCAAATTGAAAAACGAAGCCCGCCATGAGATTCGGGGTTGAATTTAAGGGTTAGAGGCACTTTTGGATGCTTGATTTGGGAGGGCATAATTTTTGGCCCAAAAATCAAAAATTTCCTGACCGCGGAGTCAGGAAAACCTCCCGGGATGGGCCGGACTGAATGCGGTCAAATTGAAAAACGAAGCCCGCCATGAGATTCGGGGTTGAATTTAAGGTTTAGAGGCACTTTTGGATGCTTGATTTGGGAGGGCATAATTTTTGGCCCAAAAATCAAAAATTTCCTGACTGCGGAGTCAGGAAAACCTCCCGGGATGGGCCGGACCGAATCCGGTCAAATTGAAAAACGAAGCCCGCCATGAGATTCGGGGTTGAATTTAAGGGTTAGAGGCACTTTTGGATGCTTGATTTGGGAGGGCATAATTTTTGGCCCAAAAATCAAAAATTTCCTGACCGCGGAGTCAGGAAAACCTCCCGGGATGGGCCAGACCGAATCCGGTCAAATTGAAAAACGAAGCCCGCCATGAGATTCGGGGTTGAATTTAAGGGTTAGAGGCACTTTTGGATGCTTGATTTGGGAGGGCATAATTCTTGGCCCAAAAATCAAAAATTTCCTGACCGCGGAGTCAGGAAAACCTCCCGGGATGGGCCGGACCGAATCCGGTCAAATTGAAAAACGAAGCCCGCCATGAGATTCGGGGTTGAATTTCAGGGTTAGAGGCACTTTTGGATGCTTGATTTGGGAGGGCATAATTTTTGGCCCAAAAATCAAAAATTTCCTGACCGCGGAGTCAGGAAAACCTCCCGGGATGGGCCGGACCGAATCCGGTCAAATTGAAAAACGAAGCCCGCCATGAGATTCGGGGTTGAATTTAAGGGTTAGAGGCACTTTTGGATGCTTGATTTGGGAGGGCATAATTCTTGGCCCAAAAATCAAAAATTTCCTGACCGCGGAGTCAGGAAAACCTCCCGGGATGGGCCGGACCGAATCCGGTCAAATTGAAAAACGAAGCCCGCCATGAGATTCGGGGTTGAATTTAAGGGTTAGAGGCACTTTTGGATGCTTGATTTGGGAGGGCATAATTTTTGGCCCAAAAATCAAAAATTTCCTGACCGCGGAGTCAGGAAAACCTCCCGGGATGGGCCGGACCGAATCCGGTCAAATTGAAAAACGAAGCCCGCCATGAGATTCGGGGTTGAATTTAAGGGTTAGAGGCACTTTTGGATGCTTGATTTGGGAGGGCATAATTTTGGGCCCAAAAATCAAAAATTTCCTGACCGCGGAGTCAGGAAAACCTCCCGGGATGGGCCGGACCGAATCCGGTCAAATTGAAAAACGAAGCCCGCCATGAGATTCGGGGTTGAATTTAAGGGTTAGAGGCACTTTTGGATGCTTGATTTGGGAGGGCATAATTTTTGGCCCAAAAATCAAAAATTTCCTGACCGCGGAGTCAGGAAAACCTCCCGGGATGGGCCGGACCGAATCCGGTCAAATTGAAAAACGAAGCCCGCCATGAGATTCGGGGTTGAATTTAAGGGTTAGAGGCACTTTTGGATGCTTGATTTGGGAGGGCATAATTTTGGGCCCAAAAATCAAAAATTTCCTGACCGCGGAGTCAGGAAAACCTCCCGGGATGGGCCGGACCGAATCCGGTCAAATTGAAAGACGAAGCCCGCCATGAGATTCGGGGTTGAATTTAAGGGTTAGAGGCACTTTTGGATGCTTGATTTGGGAGGGCATAATTTTTGGCCCAAAAATCAAAAATTTCCTGACCGCGGAGTCAGGAAAACCTCCCGGGATGGGCCGGACCGAATGCGGTCAAATTGAAAAACGAAGCCCGCCATGAGATTCGGGGTTGAATTTCAGGGTTAGAGGCACTTTTGGATGCTTGATTTGGGAGGGCATAATTTTTGGCCCAAAAATCAAAAATTTCCTGACCGCGGAGTCAGGAAAACCTCCCGGGATGGGCCGGACCGAATGCGGTCAAATTGAAAAACGAAGCCCACCATGAGATTCGGGGTTGAATTTCAGGGTTAGAGGCACTTTTGGATGCTTGATTTGGGAGGGCATAATTTTTGGCCCAAAAATCAAAAATTTCCTGACCGCGGAGTCAGGAAAACCTCCCGGGATGGGCCGGACCGAATCCGGTCAAATTGAAAAACGAAGCCCGCCATGAGATTCGGGGTTGAATTTCAGGGTTAGAGGCACTTTTGGATGCTTGATTTGGGAGGGCATAATTTTTGGCCCAAAAATCAAAAATTTCCTGACCGCGGAGTCAGGAAAACCTCCCGGGATGGGCCGGACCGAATCCGGTCAAATTGAAAAACGAAGCCCGCCATGAGATTCGGGGTTGAATTTAAGGGTTAGAGGCACTTTTGGATGCTTGATTTGGGAGGGCATAATTTTGGGCCCAAAAATCAAAAATTTCCTGACCGCGGAGTCAGGAAAACCTCCCGGGATGGGCCGGACTGAATGCGGTCAAATTGAAAAACGAAGCCCGCCATGAGATTCGGGGTTGAATTTAAGGGTTAGAGGCACTTTTGGATGCTTGATTTGGGAGGGCATAATTTTTGGCCCAAAAATCAAAAATTTCCTGACTGCGGAGTCAGGAAAACCTCCCGGGATGGGCCGGACCGAATCCGGTCAAATTGAAAAACGAAGCCCGCCATGAGATTCGGGGTTGAATTTAAGGGTTAGAGGCACTTTTGGATGCTTGATTTGGGAGGGCATAATTTTTGGCCCAAAAATCAAAAATTTCCTGACCGCGGAGTCAGGAAAACCTCCCGGGATGGGCCGGACCGAATCCGGTCAAATTGAAAAACGAAGCCCGCCATGAGATTCGGGGTTGAATTTCAGGGTTAGAGGCACTTTTGGATGCTTGATTTGGGAGGGCATAATTTTTGGCCCAAAAATCAAAAATTTCCTGACCGCGGAGTCAGGAAAACCTCCCGGGATGGGCCGGACCGAATCCGGTCAAATTGAAAAATGAAGCCCGCCATGAGATTCGGGGTTGAATTTAAGGGTTAGAGGCACTTTTGGATGCTTGATTTGGGAGGGCATAATTCTTGGCCCAAAAATCAAAAATTTCCTGACCGCGGAGTCAGGAAAACCTCCCGGGATGGGCCGGACCGAATCCGGTCAAATTGAAAAACGAAGCCCGCCATGAGATTCGGGGTTGAATTTCAGGGTTAGAGGCACTTTTGGATGCTTGATTTGGGAGGGCATAATTTTTGGCCCAAAAATCAAAAATTTCCTGACCGCGGAGTCAGGAAAACCTCCCGGGATGGGCCGGACCGAATCCGGTCAAATTGAAAAACGAAGCCCGCCATGAGATTCGGGGTTGAATTTAAGGGTTAGAGGCACTTTTGGATGCTTGATTTGGGAGGGCATAATTCTTGGCCCAAAAATCAAAAATTTCCTGACCGCGGAGTCAGGAAAACCTCCCGGGATGGGCCGGACCGAATCCGGTCAAATTGAAAAACGAAGCCCGCCATGAGATTCGGGGTTGAATTTAAGGGTTAGAGGCACTTTTGGATGCTTGATTTGGGAGGGCATAATTTTTGGCCCAAAAATCAAAAATTTCCTGACCGCGGAGTCAGGAAAACCTCCCGGGATGGGCCGGACCGAATCCGGTCAAATTGAAAGACGAAGCCCGCCATGAGATTCGGGGTTGAATTTAAGGGTTAGAGGCACTTTTGGATGCTTGATTTGGGAGGGCATAATTTTTGGCCCAAAAATCAAAAATTTCCTGACCGCGGAGTCAGGAAAACCTCCCGGGATGGGCCGGACCGAATGCGGTCAAATTGAAAAACGAAGCCCGCCATGAGATTCGGGGTTGAATTTCAGGGTTAGAGGCACTTTTGGATGCTTGATTTGGGAGGGCATAATTTTTGGCCCAAAAATCAAAAATTTCCTGACCGCGGAGTCAGGAAAACCTCCCGGGATGGGCCGGACCAAATCCGGTCAAATTGAAAGACGAAGCCCGCCATGAGATTCGGGGTTGAATTTAAGGGTTAGAGGCACTTTTGGATGCTTGATTTGGGAGGGCATAATTTTTGGCCCAAAAATCAAAAATTTCCTGACCGCGGAGTCAGGAAAACCTCCCGGGATGGGCCGGACCGAATCCGGTCAAATTGAAAAACGAAGCCCGCCATGAGATTCGGGGTTGAATTTAAGGGTTAGAGGCACTTTTGGATGCTTGATTTGGGAGGGCATAATTTTGGGCCCAAAAATCAAAAATTTCCTGACCGCGGAGTCAGGAAAACCTCCCGGGATGGGCCGGACCGAATGCGGTCAAATTGAAAGACGAAGCCCGCCATGAGATTCGGGGTTGAATTTAAGGGTTAGAGGCACTTTTGGATGCTTGATTTGGGAGGGCATAATTTTTGGCCCAAAAATCAAAAATTTCCTGACCGCGGAGGCAGGAAAACCTCCCGGGATGGGCCGGACCGAATCCGGTCAAATTGAAAAACGAAGCCCGCCATGAGATTCGGGGTTGAATTTAAGGGTTAGAGGCACTTTTGGATGCTTGATTTGGGAGGGCATAATTTTTGGCCCAAAAATCAAAAATTTCCTGACCGCGGAGTCAGGAAAACCTCCCGGGATGGGCCGGACCGAATGCGGTCAAATTGAAAAACGAAGCCCGCCATGAGATTCGGGGTTGAATTTCAGGGTTAGAGGCACTTTTGGATGCTTGATTTGGGAGGGCATAATTTTTGGCCCAAAAATCAAAAACTTCCTGACCGCGGAGTCAGGAAAACCACCCGGGATGGGCCGGAACGAATCCGGTCAAATTGAAAAACGAAGCCCGCCATGAGATTCGGGGTTGAATTTAAGGGTTAGAGGCACTTTTGGATGCTTGATTTGGGAGGGCATAATTTTTGGCCCAAAAATCAAAAATTTCCTGACCGCGGAGTCAGGAAAACCTCCCGGGATGGGCCGGACCGAATCCGGTCAAATTGAAAAACGAAGCCCGCCATGAGATTCGGGGTTGAATTTAAGGGTTAGAGGCACTTTTGGATGCTTGATTTGGGAGGGCATAATTTTTGGCCCAAAAATCAAAAATTTCCTCACCGCGGAGTCAGGAAAACCTCCCGGGATCGGCCGGACCGAATCCGGTCAAATTGAAAAACGAAGCCCGCCATGAGATTCGGGGTTGAATTTAAGGGTTAGAGGCACTTTTGGATGCTTGATTTGGGAGGGCATAATTTTTGGCCCAAAAATCAAAAATTTCCTGACCGCGGAGTCAGGAAAACCTCCCGGGATGGGCCGGACCGAATCCGGTCAAATTGAAAAACGAAGCCCGCCATGAGATTCGGGGTTGAATTTAAGGGTTAGAGGCACTTTTGGATGCTTGATTTGGGAGGGCATAATTTTTGGCCCAAAAATCAAAAATTTCCTGACTGCGGAGTCAGGAAAACCTCCCGGGATGGGCCGGACCGAATCCGGTCAAATTGAAAAACGAAGCCCGCCATGAGATTCGGGGTTGAATTTCAGGGTTAGAGGCACTTTTGGATGCTTGATTTGGGAGGGCATAATTTTTGGCCCAAAAATCAAAAATTTCCTGACCGCGGAGTCAGGAAAACCTCCCGGGATGGGCCGGACCGAATCCGGTCAAATTGAAAAACGAAGCCCGCCATGAGATTCGGGGTTGAATTTAAGGGTTAGAGGCACTTTTGGATGCTTGATTTGGGAGGGCATAATTTTTGGCCCAAAAATCAAAAATTTCCTGACCGCGGAGTCAGGAAAACCTCCCGGGATGGGCCGGACCGAATCCGGTCAAATTGAAAAACGAAGCCCGCCATGAGATTCGGGGTTGAATTTCAGGGTTAGAGGCACTTTTGGATGCTTGATTTGGGAGGGCATAATTTTTGGCCCAAAAATCAAAAATTTCCTGACCGCGGAGTCAGGAAAACCTCCCGGGATGGGCCGGACCGAATGCGGTCAAATTGAAAAACGAAGCCCACCATGAGATTCGGGGTTGAATTTCAGGGTTAGAGGCACTTTTGGATGCTTGATTTGGGAGGGCATAATTTTTGGCCCAAAAATCAAAAATTTCCTGACCGCGGAGTCAGGAAAACCTCCCGGGATGGGCCGGACCGAATCCGGTCAAATTGAAAGACGAAGCCCGCCATGAGATTCGGGGTTGAATTTAAGGGTTAGAGGCACTTTTGGATGCTTGATTTGGGAGGGCATAATTTTTGGCCCAAAAATCAAAAATTTCCTGACCGCGGAGTCAGGAAAACCTCCCGGGATGGGCCGGACCGAATCCGGTCAAATTGAAAAACGAAGCCCGCCATGAGATTCGGGGTTGAATTTAAGGGTTAGAGGCACTTTTGGATGCTTGATTTGGGAGGGCATAATTTTTGGCCCAAAAATCAAAAATTTCCTGACCGCGGAGTCAGGAAAACCTCCCGGGATGGGCCGGACCGAATGCGGTCAAATTGAAAAACGAAGCCCGCCATGAGATTCGGGGTTGAATTTAAGTGTTAGAGGCACTTTTGGATGCTTGATTTGGGAGGGCATAATTTTTGGCCCAAAAATCAAAAATTTCCTGACTGCGGAGTCAGGAAAACCTCCCGGGATGGGCCGGACCGAATCCGGTCAAATTGAAAAACGAAGCCCGCCATGAGATTCGGGGTTGAATTTAAGGGTTAGAGGCACTTTTGGATGCTTGATTTGGGAGGGCATAATTTTTGGCCCAAAAATCAAAAATTTCCTGACCGCGGAGTCAGGAAAACCTCCCGGGATGGGCCGGACCGAATCCGGTCAAATTGAAAAACGAAGCCCGCCATGAGATTCGGGGTTGAATTTCAGGGTTAGAGGCACTTTTGGATGCTTGATTTGGGAGGGCATAATTTTTGGCCCAAAAATCAAAAATTTCCTGACCGCGGAGTCAGGAAAACCTCCCGGGATGGGCCGGACCGAATCCGGTCAAATTGAAAAACGAAGCCCGCCATGAGATTCGGGGTTGAATTTAAGGGTTAGAGGCACTTTTGGATGCTTGATTTGGGAGGGCATAATTCTTGGCCCAAAAATCAAAAATTTCCTGACCGCGGAGTCAGGAAAACCTCCCGGGATGGGCCGGACCGAATCCGGTCAAATTGAAAAACGAAGCCCGCCATGAGATTCGGGGTTGAATTTAAGGGTTAGAGGCACTTTTGGATGCTTGATTTGGGAGGGCATAATTTTTGGCCCAAAAATCAAAAATTTCCTGACCGCGGAGTCAGGAAAACCTCCCGGGATGGGCCGGACCGAATCCGGTCAAATTGAAAAACGAAGCCCGCCATGAGATTCGGGGTTGAATTTAAGGGTTAGAGGCACTTTTGGATGCTTGATTTGGGAGGGCATAATTTTTGGCCCAAAAATCAAAAATTTCCTGACCGCGGAGTCAGGAAAACCTCCCGGGATGGGCCGGACCGAATCCGGTCAAATTGAAAAACGAAGCCCGCCATGAGATTCGGGGTTGAATTTAAGGGTTAGAGGCACTTTTGGATGCTTGATTTGGGAGGGCATAATTTTTGGCCCAAAAATCAAAAATTTCCTGACCGCGGAGTCAGGAAAACCTCCCGGGATGGGCCGGACCGAATGCGGTCAAATTGAAAAACGAAGCCCGCCATGAGATTCGGGGTTGAATTTCAGGGTTAGAGGCACTTTTGGATGCTTGATTTGGGAGGGCATAATTTTTGGCCCAAAAATCAAAAACTTCCTGACCGCGGAGTCAGGAAAACCACCCGGGATGGGCCGGAACGAATCCGGTCAAATTGAAAAACGAAGCCCGCCATGAGATTCGGGGTTGAATTTAAGGGTTAGAGGCACTTTTGGATGCTTGATTTGGGAGGGCATAATTTTTGGCCCAAAAATCAAAAATTTCCTGACCGCGGAGTCAGGAAAACCTCCCGGGATGGGCCGGACCGAATCCGGTCAAATTGAAAAACGAAGCCCGCCATGAGATTCGGGGTTGAATTTAAGGGTTAGAGGCACTTTTGGATGCTTGATTTGGGAGGGCATAATTTTTGGCCCAAAAATCAAAAATTTCCTGACCGCGGAGTCAGGAAAACCTCCCGGGATCGGCCGGACCGAATCCGGTCAAATTGAAAAACGAAGCCCGCCATGAGATTCGGGGTTGAATTTAAGGGTTAGAGGCACTTTTGGATGCTTGATTTGGGAGGGCATAATTTTTGGCCCAAAAATCAAAAATTTCCTGACCGCGGAGTCAGGAAAACCTCCCGGGATGGGCCGGACCGAATCCGGTCAAATTGAAAAACGAAGCCCGCCATGAGATTCGGGGTTGAATTTAAGGGTTAGAGGCAGTTTTGGATGCTTGATTTGGGAGGGCATAATTTTTGGCCCAAAAATCAAAAATTTCCTGACTGCGGAGTCAGGAAAACCTCCCGGGATGGGCCGGACCGAATCCGGTCAAATTGAAAAACGAAGCCCGCCATGAGATTCGGGGTTGAATTTCAGGGTTAGAGGCACTTTTGGATGCTTGATTTGGGAGGGCATAATTTTTGGCCCAAAAATCAAAAATTTCCTGACCGCGGAGTCAGGAAAACCTCCCGGGATGGGCCGGACCGAATCCGGTCAAATTGAAAAACGAAGCCCGCCATGAGATTCGGGGTTGAATTTAAGGGTTAGAGGCACTTTTGGATGCTTGATTTGGGAGGGCATAATTTTTGGCCCAAAAATCAAAAATTTCCTGACCGCGGAGTCAGGAAAACCTCCCGGGATGGGCCGGACCGAATCCGGTCAAATTGAAAAACGAAGCCCGCCATGAGATTCGGGGTTGAATTTCAGGGTTAGAGGCACTTTTGGATGCTTGATTTGGGAGGGCATAATTTTTGGCCCAAAAATCAAAAATTTCCTGACCGCGGAGTCAGGAAAACCTCCCAGGATGGGCCGGACCGAATGCGGTCAAATTGAAAAACGAAGCCCACCATGAGATTCGGGGTTGAATTTCAGGGTTAGAGGCACTTTTGGATGCTTGATTTGGGAGGGCATAATTTTTGGCCCAAAAATCAAAAATTTCCTGACCGCGGAGTCAGGAAAACCTCCCGGGATGGGCCGGACCGAATCCGGTCAAATTGAAAAACGAAGCCCGCCATGAGATTCGGGGTTGAATTTCAGGGTTAGAGGCACTTTTGGATGCTTGATTTGGGAGGGCATAATTTTTGGCCCAAAAATCAAAAATTTCCTGACTGCGGAGTCAGGAAAACCTCCCGGGATGGGCCGGACCGAATCCGGTCAAATTGAAAAACGAAGCCCGCCATGAGATTCGGGGTTGAATTTCAGGGTTAGAGGCACTTTTGGATGCTTGATTTGGGAGGGCATAATTTTTGGCCCAAAAATCAAAAATTTCCTGACCGCGGAGTCAGGAAAACCTCCCGGGATGGGCCGGACCGAATCCGGTCAAATTGAAAAACGAAGCCCGCCATGAGATTCGGGGTTGAATTTAAGGGTTAGAGGCACTTTTGGATGCTTGATTTGGGAGGGCATAATTTTTGGCCCAAAAATCAAAAATTTCCTGACCGCGGAGTCAGGAAAACCTCCCGGGATGGGCCGGACCGAATCCGGTCAAATTGAAAAACGAAGCCCGCCATGAGATTCGGGGTTGAATTTCAGGGTTAGAGGCACTTTTGGATGCTTGATTTGGGAGGGCATAATTTTTGGCCCAAAAATCAAAAATTTCCTGACCGCGGAGTCAGGAAAACCTCCCGGGATGGGCCGGACCGAATCCGGTCAAATTGAAAAACGAAGCCCGCCATGAGATTCGGGGTTGAATTTAAGGGTTAGAGGCACTTTTGGATGCTTGATTTGGGAGGGCATAATTTTTGGCCCAAAAATCAAAAATTTCCTGACCGCGGAGTCAGGAAAACCTCCCGGGATGGGCCGGACCGAATCCGGTCAAATTGAAAAACGAAGCCCGCCATGAGATTCGGGGTTGAATTTAAGGGTTAGAGGCACTTTTGGATGCTTGATTTGGGAGGGCATAATTTTTGGCCCAAAAATCAAAAATTTCCTGACCGCGGAGTCAGGAAAACCTCCCGGGATGGGCCTGACCGAATCCGGTCAAATTGAAAGACGAAGCCCGCCATGAGATTCGGGGTTGAATTTAAGGGTTAGAGGCACTTTTGGATGCTTGATTTGGGAGGGCATAATTTTTGGCCCAAAAATCAAAAATTTCCTGACCGCGGAGTCAGGAAAACCTCCCGGGATGGGCCGGACCGAATGCGGTCAAATTGAAAAACGAAGCCCGCCATGAGATTCGGGGTTGAATTTCAGGGTTAGAGGCACTTTTGGATGCTTGATTTGGGAGGGCATAATTTTTGGCCCAAAAATCAAAAATTTCCTGACCGCGGAGTCAGGAAAACCTCCCGGGATGGGCCGGACCAAATCCGGTCAAATTGAAAGACGAAGCCCGCCATGAGATTCGGGGTTGAATTTAAGGGTTAGAGGCACTTTTGGATGCTTGATTTGGGAGGGCATAATTTTTGGCCCAAAAATCAAAAATTTCCTGACTGCGGAGTCAGGAAAGCCTCCCGGGATGGGCCGGACCGAATCCGGTCAAATTGAAAAACGAAGCCCGCCATGAGATTCGGGGTTGAATTTAAGGGTTAGAGGCACTTTTGGATGCTTGATTTGGGAGGGCATAATTTTTGGCCCAAAAATCAAAAATTTCCTGACCGCGGAGTCAGGAAAACCTCCCGGGATGGGCCGGACCGAATCCGGTCAAATTGAAAAACGAAGCCCGCCATGAGATTCGGGGTTGAATTTAAGTGTTAGAGGCACTTTTGGATGCTTGATTTGGGAGGGCATAATTTTTGGCCCAAAAATCAAAAATTTCCTGACTGCGGAGTCAGGAAAACCTCCCGGGATGGGCCGGACCGAATCCGGTCAAATTGAAAAACGAAGCCCGCCATGAGATTCGGGGTTGAATTTAAGGGTTAGAGGCACTTTTGGATGCTTGATTTGGGAGGGCATAATTTTTGGCCCAAAAATCAAAAATTTCCTGACCGCGGAGTCAGGAAAACCTCCCGGGATGGGCCGGACCGAATCCGGTCAAATTGAAAAACGAAGCCCGCCATGAGATTCGGGGTTGAATTTCAGGGTTAGAGGCACTTTTGGATGCTTGATTTGGGAGGGCATAATTTTTGGCCCAAAAATCAAAAATTTCCTGACCGCGGAGTCAGGAAAACCTCCCGGGATGGGCCGGACCGAATCCGGTCAAATTGAAAAACGAAGCCCGCCATGAGATTCGGGGTTGAATTTAAGGGTTAGAGGCACTTTTGGATGCTTGATTTGGGAGGGCATAATTCTTGGCCCAAAAATCAAAAATTTCCTGACCGCGGAGTCAGGAAAACCTCCCGGGATGGGCCGGACCGAATCCGGTCAAATTGAAAAACGAAGCCCGCCATGAGATTCGGGGTTGAATTTAAGGGTTAGAGGCACTTTTGGATGCTTGATTTGGGAGGGCATAATTTTTGGCCCAAAAATCAAAAATTTCCTGACCGCGGAGTCAGGAAAACCTCCCGGGATGGGCCGGACCGAATGCGGTCAAATTGAAAAACGAAGCCCGCCATGAGATTCGGGGTTGAATTTAAGGGTTAGAGGCACTTTTGGATGCTTGATTTGGGAGGGCATAATTTTTGGCCCAAAAATCAAAAATTTCCTGACCGCGGAGTCAGGAAAACCTCCCGGGATGGGCCTGACCGAATCCGGTCAAATTGAAAGACGAAGCCCGCCATGAGATTCGGGGTTGAATTTAAGGGTTAGAGGCACTTTTGGATGCTTGATTTGGGAGGGCATAATTTTTGGCCCAAAAATCAAAAATTTCCTGACCGCGGAGTCAGGAAAACCTCCCGGGATGGGCCGGACCGAATGCGGTCAAATTGAAAAACGAAGCCCGCCATGAGATTCGGGGTTGAATTTCAGGGTTAGAGGCACTTTTGGATGCTTGATTTGGGAGGGCATAATTTTTGGCCCAAAAATCAAAAATTTCCTGACCGCGGAGTCAGGAAAACCTCCCGGGATGGGCCGGACCAAATCCGGTCAAATTGAAAGACGAAGCCCGCCATGAGATTCGGGGTTGAATTTAAGGGTTAGAGGCACTTTTGGATGCTTGATTTGGGAGGGCATAATTTTTGGCCCAAAAATCAAAAATTTCCTGACCGCGGAGTCAGGAAAACCTCCCGGGATGGGCCGGACCGAATGCGGTCAAATTGAAAGACGAAGCCCGCCATGAGATTCGGGGTTGAATTTAAGGGATAGAGGCACTTTTGGATGCTTGATTTGGGAGGGCATAATTTTTGGCCCAAAAATCAAAAATTTCCTGACCGCGGAGTCAGGAAAACCTCCCGGGATGGGCCGGACCGAATCCGGTCAAATTGAAAAACGAAGCCCGCCATGGGATTCGGGGTTGAATTTAAGGGTTAGAGGCACTTTTGGATGCTTGATTTGGGAGGGCATAATTTTTGGCCCAAAAATCAAAAATTTCCTGACCGCGGAGTCAGGAAAACCTCCCGGGATGGGCTGGACCGAATGCGGTCAAATTGAAAAACGAAGCCCGCCATGAGATTCGGGGTTGAATTTCAGGGTTAGAGGCACTTTTGGATGCTTGATTTGGGAGGGCATAATTTTTGGCCCAAAAATCAAAAACTTCCTGACCGCGGAGTCAGGAAAACCACCCGGGATGGGCCGGAACGAATCCGGTCAAATTGAAAAACGAAGCCCGCCATGAGATTCGGGGTTGAATTTAAGGGTTAGATGCACTTTTGGATGCTTGATTTGGGAGGGCATAATTTTTGGCCCAAAAATCAAAAATTTCCTGACCGCGGAGTCAGGAAAACCTCCCGGGATGGGCCGGACCGAATCCGGTCAAATTGAAAAACGAAGCCCGCCATGAGATTCGGGGTTGAATTTAAGGGTTAGAGGCACTTTTGGATGCTTGATTTGGGAGGGCATAATTTTTGGCCCAAAAATCAAAAATTTCCTGACCGCGGAGTCAGGAAAACCTCCCGGGATGGGCCGGACCAAATCCGGTCAAATTGAAAGACGAAGCCCGCCATGAGATTCGGGGTTGAATTTAAGGGTTAGAGGCACTTTTGGATGCTTGATTTGGGAGGGCATAATTTTTGGCCCAAAAATCAAAAATTTCCTGACCGCGGAGTCAGGAAAACCTCCAGGGATGGGCCGGACCGAATGCGGTCAAATTGAAAGACGAAGCCCGCCATGAGATTCGGGGTTGAATTTAAGGGATAGAGGCACTTTTGGATGCTTGATTTGGGAGGGCATAATTTTTGGCCCAAAAATCAAAAATTTCCTGACCGCGGAGTCAGGAAAACCTCCCGGGATGGGCCGGACCGAATCCGGTCAAATTGAAAAACGAAGCCCGCCATGGGATTCGGGGTTGAATTTAAGGGTTAGAGGCACTTTTGGATGCTTGATTTGGGAGGGCATAATTTTTGGCCCAAAAATCAAAAATTTCCTGACCGCGGAGTCAGGAAAACCTCCCGGGATGGGCTGGACCGAATGCGGTCAAATTGAAAAACGAAGCCCGCCATGAGATTCGGGGTTGAATTTCAGGGTTAGAGGCACTTTTGGATGCTTGATTTGGGAGGGCATAATTTTTGGCCCAAAAATCAAAAACTTCCTGACCGCGGAGTCAGGAAAACCACCCGGGATGGGCCGGAACGAATCCGGTCAAATTGAAAAACGAAGCCCGCCATGAGATTCGGGGTTGAATTTAAGGGTTAGATGCACTTTTGGATGCTTGATTTGGGAGGGCATAATTTTTGGCCCAAAAATCAAAAATTTCCTGACCGCGGAGTCAGGAAAACCTCCCGGGATGGGCCGGACCGAATCCGGTCAAATTGAAAAACGAAGCCCGCCATGAGATTCGGGGTTGAATTTAAGGGTTAGAGGCACTTTTGGATGCTTGATTTGGGAGGGCATAATTTTTGGCCCAAAAATCAAAAATTTCCTGACCGCGGAGTCAGGAAAACCTCCCGGGATGGGCCGGACCGAATCCGGTCAAATTGAAAAACGAAGCCCGCCATGAGATTCGGGGTTGAATTTAAGGGTTAGAGGCACTTTTGGATGCTTGATTTGGGAGGGCATAATTTTTGGCCCAAAAATCAAAAATTTCCTGACCGCGGAGTCAGGAAAACCTCCCGGGATGGGCCGGACCGAATCCGGTCAAATTGAAAAACGAAGCCCGCCATGAGATTCGGGGTTGAATTTCAGGGTTAGAGGCACTTTTGGATGCTTGATTTGGGAGGGCATAATTTTTGGCCCAAAAATCAAAAATTTCCTGACCGCGGAGTCAGGAAAACCTCCCGGGATGGGCCGGACCGAATCCGGTCAAATTGAAAAACGAAGCCCGCCATGAGATTCGGGGTTGAATTTAAGGGTTAGAGGCACTTTTGGATGCTTGATTTGGGAGGGCATAATTCTTGGCCCAAAAATCAAAAATTTCCTGACCGCGGAGTCAGGAAAACCTCCCGGGATGGGCCGGACCGAATCCGGTCAAATTGAAAAACGAAGCCCGCCATGAGATTCGGGGTTGAATTTAAGGGTTAGAGGCACTTTTGGATGCTTGATTTGGGAGGGCATAATTTTTGGCCCAAAAATCAAAAATTTCCTGACCGCGGAGTCAGGAAAACCTCCCGGGATGGGCCGGACCGAATCCGGTCAAATTGAAAAACGAAGCCCGCCATGAGATTCGGGGTTGAATTTAAGGGTTAGAGGCACTTTTGGATGCTTGATTTGGGAGGGCATAATTTTTGGCCCAAAAATCAAAAATTTCCTGACCGCGGAGTCAGGAAAACCTCCGGGATGGGCCGGACCGAATCCGGTCAAATTGAAAGACGAAGCCCGCCATGAGATTCGGGGTTGAATTTAAGGGTTAGAGGCACTTTTGGATGCTTGATTTGGGAGGGCATAATTTTTGGCCCAAAAATCAAAAATTTCCTGACCGCGGAGTCAGGAAAACCTCCCGGGATGGGCCGGACCGAATCCGGTCAAATTGAAAAACGAAGCCCGCCATGAGATTCGGGGTTGAATTTCAGGGTTAGAGGCACTTTTGGATGCTTGATTTGGGAGGGCATAATTTTGGGCCCAAAAATCAAAAATTTCCTGACCGCGGAGTCAGGAAAACCTCCCGGGATGGGCCGGACCGAATCCGGTCAAATTGAAAGACGAAGCCCGCCATGAGATTCGGGGTTGAATTTAAGGGTTAGAGGCACTTTTGGATGCTTGATTTGGGAGGGCATAATTTTTGGCCCAAAAATCAAAAATTTCCTGACCGCGGAGTCAGGAAAACCTCCCGGGATGGGCCGGACCGAATCCGGTCAAATTGAAAAACGAAGCCCGCCATGAGATTCGGGGTTGAATTTAAGGGTTAGAGGCACTTTTGGATGCTTGATTTGGGAGGGCATAATTTTTGGCCCAAAAATCAAAAATTTCCTGACCGCGGAGTCAGGAAAACCTCCCGGGATGGGCTGGACCGAATGCGGTCAAATTGAAAAACGAAGCCCACCATGAGATTCGGGGTTGAATTTCAGGGTTAGAGGCACTTTTGGATGCTTGATTTGGGAGGGCATAATTTTTGGCCCAAAAATCAAAAATTTCCTGACCGCGGAGTCAGGAAAACCTCCCGGGATGGGCCGGACCGAATCCGGTCAAATTGAAAAACGAAGCCCGCCATGAGATTCGGGGTTGAATTTCAGGGTTAGAGGCACTTTTGGATGCTTGATTTGGGAGGGCATAATTTTTGGCCCAAAAATCAAAAATTTCCTGACCGCGGAGTCAGGAAAACCTCCCGGGATGGGCCGGACCGAATCCGGTCAAATTGAAAAACGAAGCCCGCCATGAGATTCGGGGTTGAATTTAAGGGTTAGAGGCACTTTTGGATGCTTGATTTGGGAGGGCATAATTCTTGGCCCAAAAATCAAAAATTTCCTGACCGCGGAGTCAGGAAAACCTCCCGGGATGGGCCGGACCGAATCCGGTCAAATTGAAAAACGAAGCCCGCCATGAGATTCGGGGTTGAATTTAAGGGTTAGAGGCACTTTTGGATGCTTGATTTGGGAGGGCATAATTTTTGGCCCAAAAATCAAAAATTTCCTGACCGCGGAGTCAGGAAAACCTCCCGGGATGGGCCGGACCGAATCCGGTCAAATTGAAAAACGAAGCCCGCCATGAGATTCGGGGTTGAATTTAAGGGTTAGAGGCACTTTTGGATGCTTGATTTGGGAGGGCATAATTTTTGGCCCAAAAATCAAAAATTTCCTGACCGCGGAGTCAGGAAAACCTCCGGGATGGGCCGGACCGAATCCGGTCAAATTGAAAGACGAAGCCCGCCATGAGATTCGGGGTTGAATTTAAGGGTTAGAGGCACTTTTGGATGCTTGATTTGGGAGGGCATAATTTTTGGCCCAAAAATCAAAAATTTCCTGACCGCGGAGTCAGGAAAACCTCCCGGGATGGGCCGGACCGAATCCGGTCAAATTGAAAAACGAAGCCCGCCATGAGATTCGGGGTTGAATTTCAGGGTTAGAGGCACTTTTGGATGCTTGATTTGGGAGGGCATAATTTTGGGCCCAAAAATCAAAAATTTCCTGACCGCGGAGTCAGGAAAACCTCCCGGGATGGGCCGGACCGAATCCGGTCAAATTGAAAGACGAAGCCCGCCATGAGATTCGGGGTTGAATTTAAGGGTTAGAGGCACTTTTGGATGCTTGATTTGGGAGGGCATAATTTTTGGCCCAAAAATCAAAAATTTCCTGACCGCGGAGTCAGGAAAACCTCCCGGGATGGGCCGGACCGAATCCGGTCAAATTGAAAAACGAAGCCCGCCATGAGATTCGGGGTTGAATTTAAGGGTTAGAGGCACTTTTGGATGCTTGATTTGGGAGGGCATAATTTTTGGCCCAAAAATCAAAAATTTCCTGACCGCGGAGTCAGGAAAACCTCCCGGGATGGGCTGGACCGAATGCGGTCAAATTGAAAAACGAAGCCCACCATGAGATTCGGGGTTGAATTTCAGGGTTAGAGGCACTTTTGGATGCTTGATTTGGGAGGGCATAATTTTTGGCCCAAAAATCAAAAACTTCCTGACCGCGGAGTCAGGAAAACCACCCGGGATGGGCCGGAACGAATCCGGTCAAATTGAAAAACGAAGCCCGCCATGAGATTCGGGGTTGAATTTAAGGGTTAGAGGCACTTTTGGATGCTTGATTTGGGAGGGCATAATTTTTGGCCCAAAAATCAAAAATTTCCTGACCGGGGAGTCAGGAAAACCTCCCGGGATGGACCGGACCGAATCCGGTCAAATTGAAAAACGAAGCCCGCCATGAGATTCGGGGTTGAATTTCAGGGTTAGAGGCACTTTTGGATGCTTGATTTGGGAGGGCATAATTTTTGGCCCAAAAATCAAAAATTTCCTGACCGCGGAGTCAGGAAAACCTCCCGGGATGGGCCGGACCGAATCCGGTCAAATTGAAAAACGAAGCCCGCCATGAGATTCGGGGTTGAATTTCAGGGTTAGAGGCACTTTTGGATGCTTGATTTGGGAGGGCATAATTTTTGGCCCAAAAATCAAAAATTTCCTGACCGCGGAGTCAGGAAAACCTCCCGGGATGGGCCGGACCGAATGCGGTCAAATTGAAAGACGAAGCCCGCCATGAGATTCGGGGTTGAATTTAAGGGATAGAGGCACTTTTGGATGCTTGATTTGGGAGGGCATAATTTTTGGCCCAAAAATCAAAAATTTCCTGACCGCGGAGTCAGGAAAACCTCCCGGGATGGGCCGGACCGAATCCGGTCAAATTGAAAAACGAAGCCCGCCATGGGATTCGGGGTTGAATTTAAGGGTTAGAGGCACTTTTGGATGCTTGATTTGGGAGGGCATAATTTTTGGCCCAAAAATCAAAAATTTCCTGACCGCGGAGTCAGGAAAACCTCCCGGGATGGGCTGGACCGAATGCGGTCAAATTGAAAAACGAAGCCCGCCATGAGATTCGGGGTTGAATTTCAGGGTTAGAGGCACTTTTGGATGCTTGATTTGGGAGGGCATAATTTTTGGCCCAAAAATCAAAAATTTCCTGACCGCGGAGTCAGGAAAACCTCCCGGGATGGGCCGGACCGAATGCGGTCAAATTGAAAGACGAAGCCCGCCATGAGATTCGGGGTTGAATTTAAGGGATAGAGGCACTTTTGGATGCTTGATTTGGGAGGGCATAATTTTTGGCCCAAAAATCAAAAATTTCCTGACCGCGGAGTCAGGAAAACCTCCCGGGATGGGCCGGACCGAATCCGGTCAAATTGAAAAACGAAGCCCGCCATGGGATTCGGGGTTGAATTTAAGGGTTAGAGGCACTTTTGGATGCTTGATTTGGGAGGGCATAATTTTTGGCCCAAAAATCAAAAATTTCCTGACCGCGGAGTCAGGAAAACCTCCCGGGATGGGCTGGACCGAATGCGGTCAAATTGAAAAACGAAGCCCGCCATGAGATTCGGGGTTGAATTTCAGGGTTAGAGGCACTTTTGGATGCTTGATTTGGGAGGGCATAATTTTTGGGCCAAAAATCAAAAACTTCCTGACCGCGGAGTCAGGAAAACCACCCGGGATGGGCCGGAACGAATCCGGTCAAATTGAAAAACGAAGCCCGCCATGAGATTCGGGGTTGAATTTAAGGGTTAGATGCACTTTTGGATGCTTGATTTGGGAGGGCATAATTTTTGGCCCAAAAATCAAAAATTTCCTGACCGCGGAGTCAGGAAAACCTCCCGGGATGGGCCGGACCGAATCCGGTCAAATTGAAAAACGAAGCCCGCCATGAGATTCGGGGTTGAATTTAAGGGTTAGAGGCACTTTTGGATGCTTGATTTGGGAGGGCATAATTTTTGGCCCAAAAATCAAAAATTTCCTGACCGCGGAGTCAGGAAAACCTCCCGGGATGGGCCGGA
This sequence comes from Charina bottae, assembly GCA_023362775.1. Taxonomy (NCBI): domain Eukaryota; kingdom Metazoa; phylum Chordata; class Lepidosauria; order Squamata; family Charinaidae; genus Charina; species Charina bottae. The sequence goes on along the minus strand of JALMGJ010000005.1, from coordinate 73,103,646 downwards.
CCGAATCCGGTCAAATTGAAAAACGAAGCCCGCCATGAGATTCGGGGTTGAATTTAAGGGTTAGAGGCACTTTTGGATGCTTGATTTGGGAGGGCATAATTTTTGGCCCAAAAATCAAAAATTTCCTGACCGCGGAGTCAGGAAAACCTCCCGGGATGGGCCGGACCGAATCCGGTCAAATTGAAAAACGAAGCCCGCCATGAGATTCGGGGTTGAATTTCAGGGTTAGAGGCACTTTTGGATGCTTGATTTGGGAGGGCATAATTTTTGGCCCAAAAATCAAAAATTTCCTGACCGCGGAGTCAGGAAAACCTCCCGGGATGGGCCGGACCGAATCCGGTCAAATTGAAAAACGAAGCCCGCCATGAGATTCGGGGTTGAATTTAAGGGTTAGAGGCACTTTTGGATGCTTGATTTGGGAGGGCATAATTCTTGGCCCAAAAATCAAAAATTTCCTGACCGCGGAGTCAGGAAAACCTCCCGGGATGGGCCGGACCGAATCCGGTCAAATTGAAAAACGAAGCCCGCCATGAGATTCGGGGTTGAATTTAAGGGTTAGAGGCACTTTTGGATGCTTGATTTGGGAGGGCATAATTTTTGGCCCAAAAATCAAAAATTTCCTGACCGCGGAGTCAGGAAAACCTCCCGGGATGGGCCGGACCGAATCCGGTCAAATTGAAAAACGAAGCCCGCCATGAGATTCGGGGTTGAATTTAAGGGTTAGAGGCACTTTTGGATGCTTGATTTGGGAGGGCATAATTTTTGGCCCAAAAATCAAAAATTTCCTGACCGCGGAGTCAGGAAAACCTCCGGGATGGGCCGGACCAAATCCGGTCAAATTGAAAGACGAAGCCCGCCATGAGATTCGGGGTTGAATTTAAGGGTTAGAGGCACTTTTGGATGCTTGATTTGGGAGGGCATAATTTTTGGCCCAAAAATCAAAAATTTCCTGACCGCGGAGTCAGGAAAACCTCCCGGGATGGGCTGGACCGAATGCGGTCAAATTGAAAAACGAAGCCCGCCATGAGATTCGGGGTTGAATTTCAGGGTTAGAGGCACTTTTGGATGCTTGATTTGGGAGGGCATAATTTTTGGCCCAAAAATCAAAAACTTCCTGACCGCGGAGTCAGGAAAACCACCCGGGATGGGCCGGAACGAATCCGGTCAAATTGAAAAACGAAGCCCGCCATGAGATTCGGGGTTGAATTTAAGGGTTAGATGCACTTTTGGATGCTTGATTTGGGAGGGCATAATTTTTGGCCCAAAAATCAAAAATTTCCTGACCGCGGAGTCAGGAAAACCTCCCGGGATGGGCCGGACCGAATCCGGTCAAATTGAAAAACGAAGCCCGCCATGAGATTCGGGGTTGAATTTAAGGGTTAGAGGCACTTTTGGATGCTTGATTTGGGAGGGCATAATTTTTGGCCCAAAAATCAAAAATTTCCTGACCGCGGAGTCAGGAAAACCTCCCGGGATGGGCCGGACCGAATCCGGTCAAATTGAAAAACGAAGCCCGCCATGAGATTCGGGGTTGAATTTAAGGGTTAGAGGCACTTTTGGATGCTTGATTTGGGAGGGCATAATTTTTGGCCCAAAAATCAAAAATTTCCTGACCGCGGAGTCAGGAAAACCTCCCGGGATGGGCCGGACCGAATCCGGTCAAATTGAAAAACGAAGCCCGCCATGAGATTCGGGGTTGAATTTCAGGGTTAGAGGCACTTTTGGATGCTTGATTTGGGAGGGCATAATTTTTGGCCCAAAAATCAAAAATTTCCTGACCGCGGAGTCAGGAAAACCTCCCGGGATGGGCCGGACCGAATCCGGTCAAATTGAAAAACGAAGCCCGCCATGAGATTCGGGGTTGAATTTAAGGGTTAGAGGCACTTTTGGATGCTTGATTTGGGAGGGCATAATTCTTGGCCCAAAAATCAAAAATTTCCTGACCGCGGAGTCAGGAAAACCTCCCGGGATGGGCCGGACCGAATCCGGTCAAATTGAAAAACGAAGCCCGCCATGAGATTCGGGGTTGAATTTAAGGGTTAGAGGCACTTTTGGATGCTTGATTTGGGAGGGCATAATTTTTGGCCCAAAAATCAAAAATTTCCTGACCGCGGAGTCAGGAAAACCTCCGGGATGGGCCGGACCAAATCCGGTCAAATTGAAAGACGAAGCCCGCCATGAGATTCGGGGTTGAATTTAAGGGTTAGAGGCACTTTTGGATGCTTGATTTGGGAGGGCATAATTTTTGGCCCAAAAATCAAAAATTTCCTGACCGCGGAGTCAGGAAAACCTCCCGGGATGGGCCGGACCGAATCCGGTCAAATTGAAAAACGAAGCCCGCCATGAGATTCGGGGTTGAATTTAAGGGTTAGAGGCACTTTTGGATGCTTGATTTGGGAGGGCATAATTTTGGGCCCAAAAATCAAAAATTTCCTGACCGCGGAGTCAGGAAAACCTCCCGGGATGGGCCGGACCGAATCCGGTCAAATTGAAAGACGAAGCCCGCCATGAGATTCGGGGTTGAATTTAAGGGTTAGAGGCACTTTTGGATGCTTGATTTGGGAGGGCATAATTTTTGGCCCAAAAATCAAAAATTTCCTGACCGCGGAGTCAGGAAAACCTCCCGGGATGGGCCGGACCGAATCCGGTCAAATTGAAAAACGAAGCCCGCCATGAGATTCGGGGTTGAATTTAAGGGTTAGAGGCACTTTTGGATGCTTGATTTGGGAGGGCATAATTTTTGGCCCAAAAATCAAAAATTTCCTGACCGCGGAGTCAGGAAAACCTCCCGGGATGGGCTGGACCGAATGCGGTCAAATTGAAAAACGAAGCCCACCATGAGATTCGGGGTTGAATTTCAGGGTTAGAGGCACTTTTGGATGCTTGATTTGGGAGGGCATAATTTTTGGCCCAAAAATCAAAAACTTCCTGACCGCGGAGTCAGGAAAACCACCCGGGATGGGCCGGAACGAATCCGGTCAAATTGAAAAACGAAGCCCGCCATGAGATTCGGGGTTGAATTTAAGGGTTAGAGGCACTTTTGGATGCTTGATTTGGGAGGGCATAATTTTTGGCCCAAAAATCAAAAATTTCCTGACCGCGGAGTCAGGAAAACCTCCCGGGATGGACCGGACCGAATCCGGTCAAATTGAAAAACGAAGCCCGCCATGAGATTCGGGGTTGAATTTAAGGGTTAGAGGCACTTTTGGATGCTTGATTTGGGAGGGCATAATTTTTGGCCCAAAAATCAAAAATTTCCTGACCGCGGAGTCAGGAAAACCTCCCGGGATGGGCCGGACCGAATCCGGTCAAATTGAAAAACGAAGCCCGCCATGAGATTCGGGGTTGAATTTCAGGGTTAGAGGCACTTTTGGATGCTTGATTTGGGAGGGCATAATTTTTGGCCCAAAAATCAAAAATTTCCTGACCGCGGAGTCAGGAAAACCACCCGGGATGGGCCGGACCGAATCCGGTCAAATTGAAAAACGAAGCCCGCCATGAGATTCGGGGTTGAATTTCAGGGTTAGAGGCACTTTTGGATGCTTGATTTGGGAGGGCATAATTTTTGGCCCAAAAATCAAAAATTTCCTGACCGCGGAGTCAGGAAAACCTCCCGGGATGGGCCGGACCGAATCCGGTCAAATTGAAAAACGAAGCCCGCCATGAGATTCGGGGTTGAATTTAAGGGTTAGAGGCACTTTTGGATGCTTGATTTGGGAGGGCATAATTCTTGGCCCAAAAATCAAAAATTTCCTGACCGCGGAGTCAGGAAAACCTCCCGGGATGGGCCGGACCGAATCCGGTCAAATTGAAAAACGAAGCCCGCCATGAGATTCGGGGTTGAATTTAAGGGTTAGAGGCACTTTTGGATGCTTGATTTGGGAGGGCATAATTTTTGGCCCAAAAATCAAAAATTTCCTGACCGCGGAGTCAGGAAAACCTCCCGGGATGGGCCGGACCGAATCCGGTCAAATTGAAAAACGAAGCCCGCCATGAGATTCGGGGTTGAATTTAAGGGTTAGAGGCACTTTTGGATGCTTGATTTGGGAGGGCATAATTTTTGGCCCAAAAATCAAAAATTTCCTGACCGCGGAGTCAGGAAAACCTCCCGGGATGGGCCGGACCGAATGCGGTCAAATTGAAAAACGAAGCCCGCCATGAGATTCGGGGTTGAATTTCAGGGTTAGAGGCACTTTTGGATGCTTGATTTGGGAGGGCATAATTTTTGGCCCAAAAATCAAAAACTTCCTGACCGCGGAGTCAGGAAAACCTCCCGGGATGGGCCGGAACGAATCCGGTCAAATTGAAAAACGAAGCCCGCCATGAGATTCGGGGTTGAATTTAAGGGTTAGAGGCACTTTTGGATGCTTGATTTGGGAGGGCATAATTTTTGGCCCAAAAATCAAAAATTTCCTGACTGCGGAGTCAGGAAAACCTCCCGGGATGGGCCGGACCGAATCCGGTCAAATTGAAAAACGAAGCCCGCCATGAGATTCGGGGTTGAATTTAAGGGTTAGAGGCACTTTTGGATGCTTGATTTGGGAGGGCATAATTTTTGGCCCAAAAATCAAAAATTTCCTGACCGCGGAGTCAGGAAAACCTCCCGGGATGGGCCGGACCGAATCCGGTCAAATTGAAAAACGAAGCCCGCCATGAGATTCGGGGTTGAATTTAAGGGTTAGAGGCACTTTTGGATGCTTGATTTGGGAGGGCATAATTTTTGGCCCAAAAATCAAAAATTTCCTGACTGCGGAGTCAGGAAAACCTCCCGGGATGGGCCGGACCGAATCCGGTCAAATTGAAAAACGAAGCCCGCCATGAGATTCGGGGTTGAATTTAAGGGTTAGAGGCACTTTTGGATGCTTGATTTGGGAGGGCATAATTTTTGGCCCAAAAATCAAAAATTTCCTGACTGCGGAGTCAGGAAAACCTCCCGGGATGGGCCGGACCGAATCCGGTCAAATTGAAAAACGAAGCCCGCCATGAGATTCGGGGTTGAATTTAAGGGTTAGAGGCACTTTTGGATGCTTGATTTGGGAGGGCATAATTTTTGGCCCAAAAATCAAAAATTTCCTGACCGCGGAGTCAGGAAAACCTCCCGGGATGGGCCGGACCGAATCCGGTCAAATTGAAAAACGAAGCTCGCCATGAGATTCGGGGTTGAATTTAAGGGTTAGAGGCACTTTTGGATGCTTGATTTGGGAGGGCATAATTTTTGGCCCAAAAATCAAAAATTTCCTGACTGCGGAGTCAGGAAAACCTCCCGGGATGGGCCGGACCGAATCCGGTCAAATTGAAAAACGAAGCCCGCCATGAGATTCGGGGTTGAATTTAAGGGTTAGAGGCACTTTTGGATGCTTGATTTGGGAGGGCATAATTTTTGGCCCAAAAATCAAAAATTTCCTGACCGCGGAGTCAGGAAAACCTCCCGGGATGGGCCGGACCGAATCCGGTCAAATTGAAAAACAAAGCCCGCCATGAGATTCGGGGTTGAATTTCAGGGTTAGAGGCACTTTTGGATGCTTGATTTGGGAGGGCATAATTTTTGGCCCAAAAATCAAAAATTTCCTGACCGCGGAGTCAGGAAAACCTCCCGGGATGGGCCGGACCGAATCCGGTCAAATTGAAAAACGAAGCCCGCCATGAGATTCGGGGTTGAATTTAAGGGTTAGAGGCACTTTTGGATGCTTGATTTGGGAGGGCATAATTCTTGGCCCAAAAATCAAAAATTTCCTGACCGCGGAGTCAGGAAAACCTCCCGGGATGGGCCGGACCGAATCCGGTCAAATTGAAAAACGAAGCCCGCCATGAGATTCGGGGTTGAATTTAAGGGTTAGAGGCACTTTTGGATGCTTGATTTGGGAGGGCATAATTTTTGGCCCAAAAATCAAAAATTTCCTGACCGCGGAGTCAGGAAAACCTCCCGGGATGGGCCGGACCGAATCCGGTCAAATTGAAAAACGAAGCCCGCCATGAGATTCGGGGTTGAATTTAAGGGTTAGAGGCACTTTTGGATGCTTGATTTGGGAGGGCATAATTTTTGGCCCAAAAATCAAAAATTTCCTGACCGCGGAGTCAGGAAAACCTCCCGGGATGGGCCGGACCGAATCCGGTCAAATTGAAAAACGAAGCCCGCCATGAGATTCGGGGTTGAATTTAAGGGTTAGAGGCACTTTTGGATGCTTGATTTGGGAGGGCATAATTTTTGGCCCCAAAATCAAAAATTTCCTGACCGCGGAGTCAGGAAAACCTCCCGGGATGGGCCGGACCGAATCCGGTCAAATTGAAAAACGAAGCCCGCCATGAGATTCGGGGTTGAATTTCAGGGTTAGAGGCACTTTTGGATGCTTGATTTGGGAGGGCATAATTTTTGGCCCAAAAATCAAAAATTTCCTGACCGCGGAGTCAGGAAAACCTCCCGGGATGGGCCGGACCGAATCCGGTCAAATTGAAAAACGAAGCCCGCCATGAGATTCGGGGTTGAATTTAAGGGTTAGAGGCACTTTTGGATGCTTGATTTGGGAGGGCATAATTCTTGGCCCAAAAATCAAAAATTTCCTGACCGCGGAGTCAGGAAAACCTCCCGGGATGGGCCGGACCGAATCCGGTCAAATTGAAAAACGAAGCCCGCCATGAGATTCGGGGTTGAATTTAAGGGTTAGAGGCACTTTTGGATGCTTGATTTGGGAGGGCATAATTTTTGGCCCAAAAATCAAAAATTTCCTGACCGCGGAGTCAGGAAAACCTCCCGGGATGGGCCGGACCGAATCCGGTCAAATTGAAAAACGAAGCCCGCCATGAGATTCGGGGTTGAATTTAAGGGTTAGAGGCACTTTTGGATGCTTGATTTGGGAGGGCATAATTTTGGGCCCAAAAATCAAAAATTTCCTGACCGCGGAGTCAGGAAAACCTCCCGGGATGGGCCGGACCGAATCCGGTCAAATTGAAAGACGAAGCCCGCCATGAGATTCGGGGTTGAATTTAAGGGTTAGAGGCACTTTTGGATGCTTGATTTGGGAGGGCATAATTTTTGGCCCAAAAATCAAAAATTTCCTGACCGCGGAGTCAGGAAAACCTCCCGGGATGGGCCGGACCGAATGCGGTCAAATTGAAAAACGAAGCCCGCCATGAGATTCGGGGTTGAATTTAAGGGTTAGAGGCACTTTTGGATGCTTGATTTGGGAGGGCATAATTTTTGGCCCAAAAATCAAAAATTTCCTGACCGCGGAGTCAGGAAAACCTCCCGGGATGGGCCGGACCGAATGCGGTCAAATTGAAAAACGAAGCCCGCCATGAGATTCGGGGTTGAATTTCAGGGTTAGAGGCACTTTTGGATGCTTGATTTGGGAGGGCATAATTTTTGGCCCAAAAATCAAAAATTTCCTGACCGCGGAGTCAGGAAAACCTCCCGGGATGGGCCGGACCAAATCCGGTCAAATTGAAAGACGAAGCCCGCCATGAGATTCGGGGTTGAATTTAAGGGTTAGAGGCACTTTTGGATGCTTGATTTGGGAGGGCATAATTTTTGGCCCAAAAATCAAAAATTTCCTGACCGCGGAGTCAGGAAAACCTCCCGGGATGGGCCGGACCGAATCCGGTCAAATTGAAAAACGAAGCCCGCCATGAGATTCGGGGTTGAATTTAAGGGTTAGAGGCACTTTTGGATGCTTGATTTGGGAGGGCATAATTTTTGGCCCAAAAATCAAAAATTTCCTGAATGCGGAGTCAGGAAAACCTCCCGGGATGGGCCGGACCGAATGCGGTCAAATTGAAAGACGAAGCCCGCCATGAGATTCAGGGTTGAATTTAAGGGTTAGAGACACTTTTGGATGCTTGATTTGGGAGGGCATAATTTTTGGCCCAAAAATCAAAAATTTCCTGACCGCGGAGTCAGGAAAACCTCCCGGGATGGGCCGGACCGAATCCGGTCAAATTGAAAAACGAAGCCCGCCATGAGATTCGGGGTTGAATTTAAGGGTTAGAGGCACTTTTGGATGCTTGATTTGGGAGGGCATAATTTTTGGCCCAAAAATCAAAAATTTCCTGACCGCGGAGTCAGGAAAACCTCCCGGGATGGGCCGGACCGAATGCGGTCAAATTGAAAAACGAAGCCCGCCATGAGATTCGGGGTTGAATTTCAGGGTTAGAGGCACTTTTGGATGCTTGATTTGGGAGGGCATAATTTTTGGCCCAAAAATCAAAAACTTCCTGACCGCGGAGTCAGGAAAACCACCCGGGATGGGCTGGAACGAATCCGGTCAAATTGAAAAACGAAGCCCGCCATGAGATTCGGGGTTGAATTTAAGGGTTAGAGGCACTTTTGGATGCTTGATTTGGGAGGGCATAATTTTTGGCCCAAAAATCAAAAATTTCCTGACCGCGGAGTCAGGAAAACCTCCCGGGATGGGCCGGACCGAATCCGGTCAAATTGAAAAACGAAGCCCGCCATGAGATTCGGGGTTGAATTTAAGGGTTAGAGGCACTTTTGGATGCTTGATTTGGGAGGGCATAATTTTGGGCCCAAAAATCAAAAATTTCCTGACCGCGGAGTCAGGAAAACCTCCCGGGATGGGCCGGACCGAATCCGGTCAAATTGAAAGACGAAGCCCGCCATGAGATTCGGGGTTGAATTTAAGGGTTAGAGGCACTTTTGGATGCTTGATTTGGGAGGGCATAATTTTTGGCCCAAAAATCAAAAATTTCCTGACCGCGGAGTCAGGAAAACCTCCCGGGATGGGCCGGACCGAATGCGGTCAAATTGAAAAACGAAGCCCGCCATGAGATTCGGGGTTGAATTTAAGGGTTAGAGGCACTTTTGGATGCTTGATTTGGGAGGGCATAATTTTTGGCCCAAAAATCAAAAATTTCCTGACCGCGGAGTCAGGAAAACCTCCCGGGATGGGCCGGACCGAATGCGGTCAAATTGAAAAACGAAGCCCGCCATGAGATTCGGGGTTGAATTTCAGGGTTAGAGGCACTTTTGGATGCTTGATTTGGGAGGGCATAATTTTTGGCCCAAAAATCAAAAATTTCCTGACCGCGGAGTCAGGAAAACCTCCCGGGATGGGCCGGACCAAATCCGGTCAAATTGAAAGACGAAGCCCGCCATGAGATTCGGGGTTGAATTTAAGGGTTAGAGGCACTTTTGGATGCTTGATTTGGGAGGGCATAATTTTTGGCCCAAAAATCAAAAATTTCCTGACCGCGGAGTCAGGAAAACCTCCCGGGATGGGCCGGACCGAATCCGGTCAAATTGAAAAACGAAGCCCGCCATGAGATTCGGGGTTGAATTTAAGGGTTAGAGGCACTTTTGGATGCTTGATTTGGGAGGGCATAATTTTTGGCCCAAAAATCAAAAATTTCCTGAATGCGGAGTCAGGAAAACCTCCCGGGATGGGCCGGACCGAATGCGGTCAAATTGAAAGACGAAGCCCGCCATGAGATTCAGGGTTGAATTTAAGGGTTAGAGACACTTTTGGATGCTTGATTTGGGAGGGCATAATTTTTGGCCCAAAAATCAAAAATTTCCTGACCGCGGAGTCAGGAAAACCTCCCGGGATGGGCCGGACCGAATCCGGTCAAATTGAAAAACGAAGCCCGCCATGAGATTCGGGGTTGAATTTAAGGGTTAGAGGCACTTTTGGATGCTTGATTTGGGAGGGCATAATTTTTGGCCCAAAAATCAAAAATTTCCTGACCGCGGAGTCAGGAAAACCTCCCGGGATGGGCCGGACCGAATGCGGTCAAATTGAAAAACGAAGCCCGCCATGAGATTCGGGGTTGAATTTCAGGGTTAGAGGCACTTTTGGATGCTTGATTTGGGAGGGCATAATTTTTGGCCCAAAAATCAAAAACTTCCTGACCGCGGAGTCAGGAAAACCACCCGGGATGGGCTGGAACGAATCCGGTCAAATTGAAAAACGAAGCCCGCCATGAGATTCGGGGTTGAATTTAAGGGTTAGAGGCACTTTTGGATGCTTGATTTGGGAGGGCATAATTTTTGGCCCAAAAATCAAAAATTTCCTGACCGCGGAGTCAGGAAAACCTCCCGGGATGGGCCGGACCGAATCCGGTCAAATTGAAAAACGAAGCCCGCCATGAGATTCGGGGTTGAATTTAAGGGTTAGAGGCACTTTTGGATGCTTGATTTGGGAGGGCATAATTTTTGGCCCAAAAATCAAAAATTTCCTGACCGCGGAGTCAGGAAAACCTCCCGGGATGGGCCGGACCGAATCCGGTCAAATTGAAAAACGAAGCCTGCCATGAGATTCGGGGTTGAATTTAAGGGTTAGAGGCACTTTTGGATGCTTGATTTGGGAGGGCATAATTTTTGGCCCAAAAATCAAAAATTTCCTGACCGCGGAGTCAGGAAAACCTCCCGGGATGGGCCGGACCGAATCCGGTCAAATTGAAAAACGAAGCCCGCCATGAGATTCGGGGTTGAATTTCAGGGTTAGAGGCACTTTTGGATGCTTGATTTGGGAGGGCATAATTTTTGGCCCAAAAATCAAAAATTTCCTGACCGCGGAGTCAGGAAAACCTCCCGGGATGGGCCGGACCGAATCCGGTCAAATTGAAAAACGAAGCCCGCCATGAGATTCGGGGTTGAATTTAAGGGTTAGAGGCACTTTTGGATGCTTGATTTGGGAGGGCATAATTCTTGGCCCAAAAATCAAAAATTTCCTGACCGCGGAGTCAGGAAAACCTCCCGGGATGGGCCGGACCGAATCCGGTCAAATTGAAAAACGAAGCCCGCCATGAGATTCGGGGTTGAATTTAAGGGTTAGAGGCACTTTTGGATGCTTGATTTGGGAGGGCATAATTTTTGGCCCAAAAATCAAAAATTTCCTGACCGCGGAGTCAGGAAAACCTCCCGGGATGGGCCGGACCGAATCCGGTCAAATTGAAAGACGAAGCCCGCCATGAGATTCGGGGTTGAATTTAAGGGTTAGAGGCACTTTTGGATGCTTGATTTGGGAGGGCATAATTTTTGGCCCAAAAATCAAAAATTTCCTGACCGCGGAGTCAGGAAAACCTCCCGGGATGGGCCGGACCGAATCCGGTCAAATTGAAAAACGAAGCCCGCCATGAGATTCGGGGTTGAATTTAAGGGTTAGAGGCACTTTTGGATGCTTGATTTGGGAGGGCATAATTTTTGGCCCAAAAATCAAAAATTTCCTGACCGCGGAGTCAGGAAAACCTCCCGGGATGGGCCGGACCGAATGCGGTCAAATTGAAAAACGAAGCCCGCCATGAGATTCGGGGTTGAATTTCAGGGTTAGAGGCACTTTTGGATGCTTGATTTGGGAGGGCATAATTTTTGGCCCAAAAATCAAAAACTTCCTGACCGTGGAGTCAGGAAAACCACCCGGGATGGGCCGGAACGAATCCGGTCAAATTGAAAAACGAAGCCCGCCATGAGATTCGGGGTTGAATTTAAGGGTTAGAGGCACTTTTGGATGCTTGATTTGGGAGGGCATAATTTTTGGCCCAAAAATCAAAAATTTCCTGACCGCGGAGTCAGGAAAACCTCCCGGGATGGGCCGGACCGAATCCGGTCAAATTGAAAAACGAAGCCCGCCATGAGATTCGGGGTTGAATTTAAGGGTTAGAGGCACTTTTGGATGCTTGATTTGGGAGGGCATAATTTTTGGCCCAAAAATCAAAAATTTCCTGACCGCGGAGTCAGGAAAACCTCCCGGGATGGGCCGGACCGAATCCGGTCAAATTGAAAAACGAAGCCCGCCATGAGATTCGGGGTTGAATTTCAGGGTTAGAGGCACTTTTGGATGCTTGATTTGGGAGGGCATAATTTTTGGCCCCAAAATCAAAAATTTCCTGACCGCGGAGTCAGGAAAACCTCCCGGGATGGGCCGGACCGAATCCGGTCAAATTGAAAAACGAAGCCCGCCATGAGATTCGGGGTTGAATTTCAGGGTTAGAGGCACTTTTGGATGCTTGATTTGGGAGGGCATAATTTTTGGCCCAAAAATCAAAAATTTCCTGACCGCGGAGTCAGGAAAACCACCCGGGATGGGCTGGAACGAATCCGGTCAAATTGAAAAACGAAGCCCGCCATGAGATTCGGGGTTGAATTTAAGGGTTAGAGGCACTTTTGGATGCTTGATTTGGGAGGGCATAATTTTTGGCCCAAAAATCAAAAATTTCCTGACCGCGGAGTCAGGAAAACCTCCCGGGATGGGCCGGACCGAATCCGGTCAAATTGAAAAACGAAGCCCGCCATGAGATTCGGGGTTGAATTTAAGGGTTAGAGGCACTTTTGGATGCTTGATTTGGGAGGGCATAATTTTTGGCCCAAAAATCAAAAAATTCCTGACCGCGGAGTCAGGAAAACCTCCCGGGATGGGCCGGACCGAATCCGGTCAAATTGAAAAACGAAGCCTGCCATGAGATTCGGGGTTGAATTTAAGGGTTAGAGGCACTTTTGGATGCTTGATTTGGGAGGGCATAATTTTTGGCCCAAAAATCAAAAATTTCCTGACCGCGGAGTCAGGAAAACCTCCCGGGATGGGCCGGACCGAATCCGGTCAAATTGAAAAACGAAGCCCGCCATGAGATTCGGGGTTGAATTTCAGGGTTAGAGGCACTTTTGGATGCTTGATTTGGGAGGGCATAATTTTTGGCCCAAAAATCAAAAATTTCCTGACCGCGGAGTCAGGAAAACCTCCCGGGATGGGCCGGACCGAATCCGGTCAAATTGAAAAACGAAGCCCGCCATGAGATTCGGGGTTGAATTTAAGGGTTAGAGGCACTTTTGGATGCTTGATTTGGGAGGGCATAATTCTTGGCCCAAAAATCAAAAATTTCCTGACCGCGGAGTCAGGAAAACCTCCCGGGATGGGCCGGACCGAATCCGGTCAAATTGAAAAACGAAGCCCGCCATGAGATTCGGGGTTGAATTTAAGGGTTAGAGGCACTTTTGGATGCTTGATTTGGGAGGGCATAATTTTTGGCCCAAAAATCAAAAATTTCCTGACCGCGGAGTCAGGAAAACCTCCCGGGATGGGCCGGACCGAATCCGGTCAAATTGAAAGACGAAGCCCGCCATGAGATTCGGGGTTGAATTTAAGGGTTAGAGGCACTTTTGGATGCTTGATTTGGGAGGGCATAATTTTTGGCCCAAAAATCAAAAATTTCCTGACCGCGGAGTCAGGAAAACCTCCCGGGATGGGCCGGACCGAATCCGGTCAAATTGAAAAACGAAGCCCGCCATGAGATTCGGGGTTGAATTTAAGGGTTAGAGGCACTTTTGGATGCTTGATTTGGGAGGGCATAATTTTTGGCCCAAAAATCAAAAATTTCCTGACCGCGGAGTCAGGAAAACCTCCCGGGATGGGCCGGACCGAATGCGGTCAAATTGAAAAACGAAGCCCGCCATGAGATTCGGGGTTGAATTTCAGGGTTAGAGGCACTTTTGGATGCTTGATTTGGGAGGGCATAATTTTTGGCCCAAAAAGTAAAAAATTCCTGACCGCGGAGTCAGGAAAACCACCCGGGATGGGCCGGAACGAATCCGGTCAAATTGAAAAACGAAGCCCGCCATGAGATTCGGGGTTGAATTTAAGGGTTAGAGGCACTTTTGGATGCTTGATTTGGGAGGGCATAATTTTTGGCCCAAAAATCAAAAATTTCCTGACCGCGGAGTCAGGAAAACCTCCCGGGATGGGCCGGACCGAATCCGGTCAAATTGAAAAACGAAGCCCGCCATGAGATTCGGGGTTGAATTTAAGGGTTAGAGGCACTTTTGGATGCTTGATTTGGGAGGGCATAATTTTTGGCCCAAAAATCAAAAATTTCCTGACCGCGGAGTCAGGAAAACCTCCCGGGATGGGCCGGACCGAATCCGGTCAAATTGAAAAACGAAGCCCGCCATGAGATTCGGGGTTGAATTTAAGGGTTAGAGGCACTTTTGGATGCTTGATTTGGGAGGGCATAATTTTTGGCCCAAAAATCAAAAATTTCCTGACCGCGGAGTCAGGAAAACCTCCCGGGATGGGCCGGACCGAATCCGGTCAAATTGAAAAACGAAGCCCGCCATGAGATTCGGGGTTGAATTTCAGGGTTAGAGGCACTTTTGGATGCTTGATTTGGGAGGGCATAATTTTTGGCCCAAAAATCAAAAATTTCCTGACCGCGGAGTCAGGAAAACCTCCCGGGATGGGCCGGACCGAATCCGGTCAAATTGAAAAACGAAGCCCGCCATGAGATTCGGGGTTGAATTTCAGGGTTAGAGGCACTTTTGGATGCTTGATTTGGGAGGGCATAATTTTTGGCCCAAAAATCAAAAATTTCCTGACCGCGGAGTCAGGAAAACCTCCCAGGATGGGCCGGACCGAATCCGCTCCAATTGAAAACGAAGCCCGCCATGAGATTCGGGGTTGAATTTCAGGGTTAGAGGCACTTTTGGATGCTTGATTTGGGAGGGCATAATTTTTGGACCAAAAATCAAAAATTTCCTGACCGCGGAGTCAGGAAAACCTCCCGGGATGGGCCGGACCGAATCCGGTCAAATTGAAAAACGAAGCCCGCCATGAGATTCGGGGTTGAATTTAAGGGTTAGAGGCACTTTTGGATGCTTGATTTGGGAGGGCATAATTTTTGGCCCAAAAATCAAAAATTTCCTGACCGCGGAGTCAGGAAAACCTCCCGGGATGGGCCGGACCGAATCCGGTCAAATTGAAAAACGAAGCCCGCCATGAGATTCGGGGTTGAATTTAAGGGTTAGAGGCACTTTTGGATGCTTGATTTGGGAGGGCATAATTTTGGGCCCAAAAATCAAAAATTTCCTGACCGCGGAGTCAGGAAAACCTCCCGGGATGGGCCGGTCCGAATGCGGTCAAATTGAAAAACGAAGCCCGCCATGAGATTCGGGGTTGAATTTCAGGGTTAGAGGCACTTTTGGATGCTTGATTTGGGAGGGCATAATTTTTGGCCCAAAAATCAAAAATTTCCTGACCGCGGAGTCAGGAAAACCTCCCAGGATGGGCCGGACCGAATCCGGTCAAATTGAAAAACGAAGCCCGCCATGAGATTCGGGGTTGAATTTAAGGGTTAGAGGCACTT
Organism: Charina bottae; assembly: GCA_023362775.1. Taxonomy (NCBI): domain Eukaryota; kingdom Metazoa; phylum Chordata; class Lepidosauria; order Squamata; family Charinaidae; genus Charina; species Charina bottae. The sequence goes on along the minus strand of JALMGJ010000005.1, from coordinate 73,088,562 downwards.
TTGGATGCTTGATTTGGGAGGGCATAATTTTTGGCCCAAAAATCAAAAATTTCCTGACCGCGGAGTCAGGAAAACCTCCCGGGATGGGCCGGACCGAATGCGGTCAAATTGAAAAACGAAGCCCGCCATGAGATTCGGGGTTGAATTTAAGGGTTAGAGGCACTTTTGGATGCTTGATTTGGGAGGGCATAATTTTTGGCCCAAAAATCAAAAATTTCCTGACCGCGGAGTCAGGAAAACCTCCCGGGATGGGCCGGACCGAATCCGGTCAAATTGAAAAACGAAGCCCGCCATGAGATTCGGGGTTGAATTTCAGGGTTAGAGGCACTTTTGGATGCTTGATTTGGGAGGGCATAATTTTTGGCCCAAAAATCAAAAATTTCCTGACCGCGGAGTCAGGAAAACCTCCCGGGATGGGCCGGACCGAATCCGGTCAAATTGAAAGACGAAGCCCGCCATGAGATTCGGGGTTGAATTTAAGGGTTAGAGGCACTTTTGGATGCTTGATTTGGGAGGGCATAATTTTTGGCCCAAAAATCAAAAATTTCCTGACCGCGGAGTCAGGAAAACCTCCCGGGATGGGCCGGACCGAATGCGGTCAAATTGAAAAACGAAGCCCGCCATGAGATTCGGGGTTGAATTTCAGGGTTAGAGGCACTTTTGGATGCTTGATTTGGGAGGGCATAATTTTTGGCCCAAAAATCAAAAATTTCCTGACCGCGGAGTCAGGAAAACCTCCCGGGATGGGCCGGAACGAATCCGGTCAAATTGAAAGACGAAGCCCGCCATGAGATTCGGGGTTGAATTTAAGGGTTAGAGGCACTTTTGGATGCTTGATTTGGGAGGGCATAATTTTTGGCCCAAAAATCAAAAATTTCCTGACCGCGGAGTCAGGAAAACCTCCCGGGATGGGCCGGACCGAATCCGGTCAAATTGAAAAACGAAGCCCGCCATGAGATTCGGGGTTGAATTTAAGGGTTAGAGGCACTTTTGGATGCTTGATTTGGGAGGGCATAATTTTTGGCCCAAAAATCAAAAATTTCCTGACCGCGGAGTCAGGAAAACCTCCCGGGATGGGCCGGACCGAATCCGGTCAAATTGAAAGACGAAGCCCGCCATGAGATTCGGGGTTGAATTTAAGGGTTAGAGGCACTTTTGGATGCTTGATTTGGGAGGGCATAATTTTTGGCCCAAAAATCAAAAATTTCCTGACCGCGGAGTCAGGAAAACCTCCCGGGATGGGCCGGACCGAATCCGGTCAAATTGAAAAACGAAGCCCGCCATGAGATTCGGGGTTGAATTTAAGGGTTAGAGGCACTTTTGGATGCTTGATTTGGGAGGGCATAATTTTTGGCCCAAAAATCAAAAATTTCCTGACCGCGGAGTCAGGAAAACCTCCCGGGATGGGCCGGACCGAATCCGGTCAAATTGAAAAACGAAGCCCGCCATGAGATTCGGGGTTGAATTTAAGGGTTAGAGGCACTTTTGGATGCTTGATTTGGGAGGGCATAATTTTTGGCCCAAAAATCAAAAACTTCCTGACCGCGGAGTCAGGAAAACCTCCCGGGATGGGCCGGACCGAATCCGCTCAAATTGAAAAACGAAGCCCGCCATGAGATTCGGGGTTGAATTTCAGGGTTAGAGGCACTTTTGGATGCTTGATTTGGGAGGGCATAATTTTTGGCCCAAAAATCAAAAATTTCCTGACCGCGGAGTCAGGAAAACCTCCCAGGATGGGCCGGACCGAATGCGGTCAAATTGAAAAACGAAGCCCGCCATGAGATTCGGGGTTGAATTTAAGGGTTAGAGGCACTTTTGGATGCTTGATTTGGGAGGGCATAATTTTTGGCCCAAAAATCAAAAATTTCCTGACCGCGGAGTCAGGAAAACCTCCCGGGATGGGCCGGACCGAATGCGGTCAAATTGAAAAACGAAGCCCGCCATGAGATTCGGGGTTGAATTTCAGGGTTAGAGGCACTTTTGGATGCTTGATTTGGGAGGGCATAATTTTGGGCCCAAAAATCAAAAATTTCCTGACCGCGGAGTCAGGAAAACCTCCCGGGATGGGCCGGACCGAATCCGGTCAAATTGAAAGACGAAGCCCGCCATGAGATTCGGGGTTGAATTTAAGGGTTAGAGGCACTTTTGGATGCTTGATTTGGGAGGGCATAATTTTTGGCCCAAAAATCAAAAATTTCCTGACCGCGGAGTCAGGAAAACCTCCCGGGATGGGCCGGACCGAATGCGGTCAAATTGAAAAACGAAGCCCGCCATGAGATTCGGGGTTGAATTTCAGGGTTAGAGGCACTTTTGGATGCTTGATTTGGGAGGGCATAATTTTTGGCCCAAAAATCAAAAATTTCCTGACCGCGGAGTCAGGAAAACCTCCCGGGATGGGCCGGACCGAATGCGGTCAAATTGAAAAACGAAGCCCGCCATGAGATTCGGGGTTGAATTTCAGGGTTAGAGGCACTTTTGGATGCTTGATTTGGGAGGGCATAATTTTTGGCCCAAAAATCAAAAATTTCCTGACCGCGGAGTCAGGAAAACCTCCCGGGATGGGCCGGACCAAATCCGGTCAAATTGAAAAACGAAGCCCGCCATGAGATTCGGGGTTGAATTTAAGGGTTAGAGGCACTTTTGGATGCTTGATTTGGGAGGGCATAATTTTTGGCCCAAAAATCAAAAATTTCCTGACCGCGGAGTCAGGAAAACCTACCGGGATGGGCCGGACCGAATGCGGTCAAATTGAAAGACGAAGCCCGCCATGAGATTCAGGGTTGAATTTAAGGGTTAGAGACACTTTTGGATGCTTGATTTGGGAGGGCATAATTTTTGGCCCAAAAATCAAAAATTTCCTGACCGCGGAGTCAGGAAAACCTCCCGGGATGGGCCGGACCGAATCCGGTCAAATTGAAAAACGAAGCCCGCCATGAGATTCGGGGTTGAATTTAAGGGTTAGAGGCACTTTTGGATGCTTGATTTGGGAGGGCATAATTTTTGGCCCAAAAATCAAAAATTTCCTGACCGCGGAGTCAGGAAAACCTCCCGGGATGGGCCGGACCGAATGCGGTCAAATTGAAAAACGAAGCCCGCCATGAGATTCGAGGTTGAATTTCAGGGTTAGAGGCACTTTTGGATGCTTGATTTGGGAGGGCATAATTTTTGGCCCAAAAATCAAAAACTTCCTGACCGCAGAGTCAGGAAAACCACCCGGGATGGGCCGGACCGAATCCGGTCAAATTGAAAAACGAAGCCCGCCATGAGATTCGGGGTTGAATTTAAGGGTTAGAGGCACTTTTGGATGCTTGATTTGGGAGGGCATAATTTTTGGCCCAAAAATCAAAAATTTCCTGACCGCGGAGTCAGGAAAACCTCCCGGGATGGGCCGGACCGAATCCGGTCAAATTGAAAAACGAAGCCCGCCATGAGATTCGGGGTTGAATTTCAGGGTTAGAGGCACTTTTGGATGCTTGATTTGGGAGGGCATAATTTTTGGCCCAAAAATCAAAAATTTCCTGACCGCGGAGTCAGGAAAACCTCCCGGGATGGGCCGGACCGAATCCGGTCAAATTGAAAAACGAAGCCCGCCATGAGATTCGGGGTTGAATTTAAGGGTTAGAGGCACTTTTGGATGCTTGATTTGGGAGGGCATAATTCTTGGCCCAAAAATCAAAAATTTCCTGACCGCGGAGTCAGGAAAACCTCCCGGGATGGGCCGGACCGAATCCGGTCAAATTGAAAAACGAAGCCCGCCATGAGATTCGGGGTTGAATTTAAGGGTTAGAGGCACTTTTGGATGCTTGATTTGGGAGGGCATAATTTTTGGCCCAAAAATCAAAAATTTCCTGACCGCGGAGTCAGGAAAACCTCCCGGGATGGGCCGGACCGAATCCGGTCAAATTGAAAGACGAAGCCCGCCATGAGATTCGGGGTTGAATTTAAGGGTTAGAGGCACTTTTGGATGCTTGATTTGGGAGGGCATAATTTTTGGCCCAAAAATCAAAAATTTCCTGACCGCGGAGTCAGGAAAACCTCCCGGGATGGGCCGGACCGAATCCGGTCAAATTGAAAAACGAAGCCCGCCATGAGATTCGGGGTTGAATTTAAGGGTTAGAGGCACTTTTGGATGCTTGATTTGGGAGGGCATAATTTTTGGCCCAAAAATCAAAAATTTCCTGACCGCGGAGTCAGGAAAACCTCCCGGGATGGGCCGGACCGAATGCGGTCAAATTGAAAAACGAAGCCCGCCATGAGATTCGGGGTTGAATTTAAGGGTTAGAGGCACTTTTGGATGCTTGATTTGGGAGGGCATAATTCTTGGCCCAAAAATCAAAAATTTCCTGACCGCGGAGTCAGGAAAACCTCCCGGGATGGGCCGGACCGAATCCGGTCAAATTGAAAAACGAAGCCCGCCATGAGATTCGGGGTTGAATTTAAGGGTTAGAGGCACTTTTGGATGCTTGATTTGGGAGGGCATAATTTTTGGCCCAAAAATCAAAAATTTCCTGACCGCGGAGTCAGGAAAACCTCCCGGGATGGGCCGGACCGAATCCGGTCAAATTGAAAGACGAAGCCCGCCATGAGATTCGGGGTTGAATTTAAGGGTTAGAGGCACTTTTGGATGCTTGATTTGGGAGGGCATAATTTTTGGCCCAAAAATCAAAAATTTCCTGACCGCGGAGTCAGGAAAACCTCCCGGGATGGGCCGGACCGAATCCGGTCAAATTGAAAAACGAAGCCCGCCATGAGATTCGGGGTTGAATTTAAGGGTTAGAGGCACTTTTGGATGCTTGATTTGGGAGGGCATAATTTTTGGCCCAAAAATCAAATTTTCCTGACCGCGGAGTCAGGAAAACCTCCCGGGATGGGCCGGACCGAATGCGGTCAAATTGAAAAACGAAGCCCGCCATGAGATTCGGGGTTGAATTTAAGGGTTAGAGGCACTTTTGGATGCTTGATTTGGGAGGGCATAATTTTTGGCCCAAAAATCAAAAATTTCCTGACCGCGGAGTCAGGAAAACCTCCCGGGATGGGCCGGACCGAATCCGGTCAAATTGAAAAACGAAGCCCGCCATGAGATTCGGGGTTGAATTTAAGGGTTAGAGGCACTTTTGGATGCTTGATTTGGGAGGGCATAATTTTTGGCCCAAAAATCAAAAATTTCCTGACCGCGGAGTCAGGAAAACCTACCGGGATGGGCCGGACCGAATGCGGTCAAATTGAAAGACGAAGCCCGCCATGAGATTCGGGGTTGAATTTAAGGGTTAGAGACACTTTTGGATGCTTGATTTGGGAGGGCATAATTTTTGGCCCAAAAATCAAAAATTTCCTGACCGCGGCGGAGTCAGGAAAACCTCCCGGGATGGGCCGGACCGAATCCGGTCAAATTGAAAGACGAAGCCCGCCATGAGATTCGGGGTTGAATTTAAGGGTTAGAGGCACTTTTGGATGCTTGATTTGGGAGGGCATAATTTTTGGCCCAAAAATCAAAAATTTCCTGACCGCGGAGTCAGGAAAACCTCCCGGGATGGGCCGGACCGAATCCGGTCAAATTGAAAAACGAAGCCCGCCATGAGATTCGGGGTTGAATTTAAGGGTTAGAGGCACTTTTGGATGCTTGATTTGGGAGGGCATAATTTTTGGCCCAAAAATCAAAAATTTCCTGACCGCGGAGTCAGGAAAACCTCCCGGGATGGGCCGGACCGAATGCGGTCAAATTGAAAAACGAAGCCCGCCATGAGATTCGGGGTTGAATTTCAGGGTTAGAGGCACTTTTGGATGCTTGATTTGGGAGGGCATAATTTTTGGCCCAAAAATCAAAAACTTCCTGACCGCAGAGTCAGGAAAACCACCCGGGATGGGCCGGAACGAATCCGGTCAAATTGAAAAACGAAGCCCGCCATGAGATTCGGGGTTGAATTTAAGGGTTAGAGGCACTTTTGGATGCTTGATTTGGGAGGGCATAATTTTTGGCCCAAAAATCAAAAATTTCCTGACCGCGGAGTCAGGAAAACCTCCCGGGATGGGCCGGACCGAATCCGGTCAAATTGAAAAACGAAGCCCGCCATGAGATTCGGGGTTGAATTTAAGGGTTAGAGGCACTTTTGGATGCTTGATTTGGGAGGGCATAATTTTTGGCCCAAAAATCAAAAATTTCCTGACCGCGGAGTCAGGAAAACCTCCCGGGATGGGCCGGACCGAATCCGGTCAAATTGAAAAACGAAGCCCGCCATGAGATTCGGGGTTGAATTTAAGGGTTAGAGGCACTTTTGGATGCTTGATTTGGGAGGGCATAATTTTTGGCCCAAAAATCAAAAATTTCCTGACCGCGGAGTCAGGAAAACCTCCCGGGATGGGCCGGACCGAATCCGGTCAAATTGAAAAACGAAGCCCGCCATGAGATTCGGGGTTGAATTTAAGGGTTAGAGGCACTTTTGGATGCTTGATTTGGGAGGGCATAATTCTTGGCCCAAAAATCAAAAATTTCCTGACCGCGGAGTCAGGAAAACCTCCCGGGATGGGCCGGACCGAATCCGGTCAAATTGAAAAACGAAGCCCGCCATGAGATTCGGGGTTGAATTTAAGGGTTAGAGGCACTTTTGGATGCTTGATTTGGGAGGGCATAATTTTTGGCCCAAAAATCAAAAATTTCCTGACCGCGGAGTCAGGAAAACCTCCCGGGATGGGCCGGACCGAATGCGGTCAAATTGAAAAACGAAGCCCGCCATGAGATTCGGGGTTGAATTTAAGGGTTAGAGGCACTTTTGGATGCTTGATTTGGGAGGGCATAATTTTTGGCCCAAAAATCAAAAATTTCCTGACCGCGGAGTCAGGAAAACCTCCCAGGATGGGCCGGACCGAATCCGGTCAAATTGAAAAACGAAGCCCGCCATGAGATTCGGGGTTGAATTTCAGGGTTAGAGGCACTTTTGGATGCTTGATTTGGGAGGGCATAATTTTTGGCCCAAAAATCAAAAATTTCCTGACCGCGGAGTCAGGAAAACCTCCCGGGATGGGCCGGACCGAATGCGGTCAAATTGAAAAACGAAGCCCGCCATGAGATTCGGGGTTGAATTTAAGGGTTAGAGGCACTTTTGGATGCTTGATTTGGGAGGGCATAATTTTTGGCCCAAAAATCAAAAATTTCCTGACCGCGGAGTCAGGAAAACCTCCCGGGATGGGCCGGACCGAATCCGGTCAAATTGAAAAACGAAGCCCGCCATGAGATTCGGGGTTGAATTTCAGGGTTAGAGGCACTTTTGGATGCTTGATTTGGGAGGGCATAATTTTTGGCCCAAAAATCAAAAATTTCCTGACCGCGGAGTCAGGAAAACCTCCCGGGATGGGCCGGACCGAATCCGGTGAAATTGAAAGACGAAGCCCGCCATGAGATTCGGGGTTGAATTTAAGGGTTAGAGGCACATTTGGATGCTTGATTTGGGAGGGCATAATTTTTGGCCCAAAAATCAAAAATTTCCTGACCGCGGAGTCAGGAAAACCTCCCGGGATGGGCCGGACCGAATGCGGTCAAATTGAAAAACGAAGCCCGCCATGAGATTCGGGGTTGAATTTCAGGGTTAGAGGCACTTTTGGATGCTTGATTTGGGAGGGAATAATTCTTGGCCCAAAAATCAAAAATTTCCTGACCGCGGAGTCAGGAAAACCTCCCGGGATGGGCCGGACCGAATCCGGTCAAATTGAAAAACGAAGCCCGCCATGAGATTCGGGGTTGAATTTAAGGGTTAGAGGCACTTTTGGATGCTTGATTTGGGAGGGCATAATTTTTGGCCCAAAAATCAAAAATTTCCTGACCGCGGAGTCAGGAAAACCTCCCGGGATGGGCCGGACCGAATCCGGTCAAATTGAAAGACGAAGCCCGCCATGAGATTCAGGGTTGAATTTAAGGGTTAGAGGCACTTTTGGATGCTTGATTTGGGAGGGCATAATTTTTGGCCCAAAAATCAAAAATTTCCTGACCGCGGAGTCAGGAAAACCTCCCGGGATGGGCCGGACCGAATCCGGTCAAATTGAAAAACGAAGCCCGCCATGAGATTCGGGGTTGAATTTAAGGGTTAGAGGCACTTTTGGATGCTTGATTTGGGAGGGCATAATTTTTGGCCCAAAAATCAAAAATTTCCTGACCGCGGAGTCAGGAAAACCTCCCGGGATGGGCCGGACCGAATCCGGTCAAATTGAAAAACGAAGCCCGCCATGAGATTCGGGGTTGAATTTAAGGGTTAGAGGCACTTTTGGATGCTTGATTTGGGAGGGCATAATTTTTGGCCCAAAAATCAAAAATTTCCTGACCGCGGAGTCAGGAAAACCTCCCGGGATGGGCCGGACCGAATCCGGTCAAATTGAAAAACGAAGCCCGCCATGAGATTCGGGGTTGAATTTAAGGGTTAGAGGCACTTTTGGATGCTTGATTTGGGAGGGCATAATTTTTGGCCCAAAAATCAAAAATTTCCTGACCGCGGAGTCAGGAAAACCTCCCAGGATGGGCCGGACCGAATCCGGTCAAATTGAAAAACGAAGCCCGCCATGAGATTCGGGGTTGAATTTAAGGGTTAGAGGCACTTTTGGATGCTTGATTTGGGAGGGCATAATTTTTGGCCCAAAAATCAAAAATTTCCTGACCGCGGAGTCAGGAAAACCTCCCGGGATGGGCCGGACCGAATGCGGTCAAATTGAAAAACGAAGCCCGCCATGAGATTCGGGGTTGAATTTAAGGGTTAGAGGCACTTTTGGATGCTTGATTTGGGAGGGCATAATTTTTGGCCCAAAAATCAAAAATTTCCTGACCGCGGAGTCAGGAAAACCTCCCGGGATGGGCCGGACCGAATCCGGTCAAATTGAAAAACGAAGCCCGCCATGAGATTCGGGGTTGAATTTCAGGGTTAGAGGCACTTTTGGATGCTTGATTTGGGAGGGCATAATTTTTGGCCCAAAAATCAAAAATTTCCTGACCGCGGAGTCAGGAAAACCTCCCGGGATGGGCCGGACCGAATCCGGTCAAATTGAAAAATGAAGCCCGCCATGAGATTCGGGGTTGAATTTAAGGGTTAGAGGCACTTTTGGATGCTTGATTTGGGAGGGCATAATTTTTGGCCCAAAAATCAAAAATTTCCTGACCGCGGAGTCAGGAAAACCTCCCGGGATGGGCCGGACCGAATCCGGTCAAATTGAAAGACGAAGCCCGCCATGAGATTCGGGGTTGAATTTAAGGGTTAGAGGCACTTTTGGATGCTTGATTTGGGAGGGCATAATTTTTGGCCCAAAAATCAAAAATTTCCTGACCGCGGAGTCAGGAAAACCTCCCGGGATGGGCCGGACCGAATCCGGTCAAATTGAAAAACGAAGCCCGCCATGAGATTCGGGGTTGAATTTCAGGGTTAGAGGCACTTTTGGATGCTTGATTTGGGAGGGCATAATTTTTGGCCCAAAAATCAAAAATTTCCTGACCGCGGAGTCAGGAAAACCTCCCGGGATGGGCCGGACCGAATCCGGTCAAATTGAAAGACGAAGCCCGCCATGAGATTCAGGGTTGAATTTAAGGGTTAGAGGCACTTTTGGATGCTTGATTTGGGAGGGCATAATTTTTGGCCCAAAAATCAAAAATTTCCTGACCGCGGAGTCAGGAAAACCTCCCGGGATGGGCCGGACCGAATCCGGTCAAATTGAAAAACGAAGCCCGCCATGAGATTCGGGGTTGAATTTAAGGGTTAGAGGCACTTTTGGATGCTTGATTTGGGAGGGCATAATTTTTGGCCCAAAAATCAAAAATTTCCTGACCGCGGAGTCAGGAAAACCTCCCGGGATGGGCCGGACCGAATCCGGTCAAATTGAAAAACGAAGCCCGCCATGAGATTCGGGGTTGAATTTAAGGGTTAGAGGCACTTTTGGATGCTTGATTTGGGAGGGCATAATTTTTGGCCCAAAAATCAAAAATTTCCTGACCGCGGAGTCAGGAAAACCTCCCGGGATGGGCCGGACCGAATCCGGTCAAATTGAAAAACGAAGCCCGCCATGAGATTCGGGGTTGAATTTAAGGGTTAGAGGCACTTTTGGATGCTTGATTTGGGAGGGCATAATTTTTGGCCCAAAAATCAAAAATTTCCTGACCGCGGAGTCAGGAAAACCTCCCGGGATGGGCCGGACCGAATGCGGTCAAATTGAAAAACGAAGCCCGCCATGAGATTCGGGGTTGAATTTCAGGGTTAGAGGCACTTTTGGATGCTTGATTTGGGAGGGCATAATTTTTGGCCCAAAAAGTAAAAAATTCCTGACCGCGGAGTCAGGAAAACCACCCGGGATGGGCCGGAACGAATCCGGTCAAATTGAAAAACGAAGCCCGCCATGAGATTCGGGGTTGAATTTAAGGGTTAGAGGCACTTTTGGATGCTTGATTTGGGAGGGCATAATTTTTGGCCCAAAAATCAAAAATTTCCTGACCGCGGAGTCAGGAAAACCTCCCGGGATGGGCCGGACCGAATCCGGTCAAATTGAAAAACGAAGCCCGCCATGAGATTCGGGGTTGAATTTAAGGGTTAGAGGCACTTTTGGATGCTTGATTTGGGAGGGCATAATTTTTGGCCCAAAAATCAAAAATTTCCTGACCGCGGAGTCAGGAAAACCTCCCGGGATGGGCCGGACCGAATCCGGTCAAATTGAAAAACGAAGCCCGCCATGAGATTCGGGGTTGAATTTAAGGGTTAGAGGCACTTTTGGATGCTTGATTTGGGAGGGCATAATTTTTGGCCCAAAAATCAAAAATTTCCTGACCGCGGAGTCAGGAAAACCTCCCGGGATGGGCCGGACCGAATCCGGTCAAATTGAAAAACGAAGCCCGCCATGAGATTCGGGGTTGAATTTCAGGGTTAGAGGCACTTTTGGATGCTTGATTTGGGAGGGCATAATTTTTGGCCCAAAAATCAAAAATTTCCTGACCGCGGAGTCAGGAAAACCTCCCGGGATGGGCCGGACCGAATGCGGTCAAATTGAAAAACGAAGCCCGCCATGAGATTCGGGGTTGAATTTCAGGGTTAGAGGCACTTTTGGATGCTTGATTTGGGAGGGCATAATTTTTGGCCCAAAAAGTAAAAAATTCCTGACCGCGGAGTCAGGAAAACCACCCGGGATGGGCCGGAACGAATCCGGTCAAATTGAAAAACGAAGCCCGCCATGAGATTCGGGGTTGAATTTAAGGGTTAGAGGCACTTTTGGATGCTTGATTTGGGAGGGCATAATTTTTGGCCCAAAAATCAAAAATTTCCTGACCGCGGAGTCAGGAAAACCTCCCGGGATGGGCCGGACCGAATCCGGTCAAATTGAAAAACGAAGCCCGCCATGAGATTCGGGGTTGAATTTAAGGGTTAGAGGCACTTTTGGATGCTTGATTTGGGAGGGCATAATTTTTGGCCCAAAAATCAAAAATTTCCTGACCGCGGAGTCAGGAAAACCTCCCGGGATGGGCCGGACCGAATCCGGTCAAATTGAAAGACGAAGCCCGCCATGAGATTCGGGGTTGAATTTAAGGGTTAGAGGCACTTTTGGATGCTTGATTTGGGAGGGCATAATTTTTGGCCCAAAAATCAAAAATTTCCTGACCGCGGAGTCAGGAAAACCTCCCGGGATGGGCCGGACCGAATCCGGTCAAATTGAAAAACGAAGCCCGCCATGAGATTCGGGGTTGAATTTCAGGGTTAGAGGCACTTTTGGATGCTTGATTTGGGAGGGCATAATTTTTGGCCCAAAAATCAAAAATTTCCTGACCGCGGAGTCAGGAAAACCTCCCGGGATGGGCCGGACCGAATCCGGTCAAATTGAAAGACGAAGCCCGCCATGAGATTCAGGGTTGAATTTAAGGGTTAGAGGCACTTTTGGATGCTTGATTTGGGAGGGCATAATTTTTGGCCCAAAAATCAAAAATTTCCTGACCGCGGAGTCAGGAAAACCTCCCGGGATGGGCCGGACCGAATCCGGTCAAATTGAAAAACGAAGCCCGCCATGAGATTCGGGGTTGAATTTAAGGGTTAGAGGCACTTTTGGATGCTTGATTTGGGAGGGCATAATTTTTGGCCCAAAAATCAAAAATTTCCTGACCGCGGAGTCAGGAAAACCTCCCGGGATGGGCCGGACCGAATCCGGTCAAATTGAAAAACGAAGCCCGCCATGAGATTCGGGGTTGAATTTAAGGGTTAGAGGCACTTTTGGATGCTTGATTTGGGAGGGCATAATTTTTGGCCCAAAAATCAAAAATTTCCTGACCGCGGAGTCAGGAAAACCTCCCGGGATGGGCCGGAACGAATCCGGTCAAATTGAAAAACGAAGCCCGCCATGAGATTCGGGGTTGAATTTAAGGGTTAGAGGCACTTTTGGATGCTTGATTTGGGAGGGCATAATTTTTGGCCCAAAAATCAAAAATTTCCTGACCGCGGAGTCAGGAAAACCTCCCAGGATGGGCCGGACCGAATCCGGTCAAATTGAAAAACGAAGCCCGCCATGAGATTCGGGGTTGAATTTAAGGGTTAGAGGCACTTTTGGATGCTTGATTTGGGAGGGCATAATTTTTGGCCCAAAAATCAAAAATTTCCTGACCGCGGAGTCAGGAAAACCTCCCGGGATGGGCCGGACCGAATGCGGTCAAATTGAAAAACGAAGCCCGCCATGAGATTCGGGGTTGAATTTAAGGGTTAGAGGCACTTTTGGATGCTTGATTTGGGAGGGCATAATTTTTGGCCCAAAAATCAAAAATTTCCTGACCGCGGAGTCAGGAAAACCTCCCGGGATGGGCCGGACCGAATCCGGTCAAATTGAAAGACGAAGCCCGCCATGAGATTCGGGGTTGAATTTCAGGGTTAGAGGCACTTTTGGATGCTTGATTTGGGAGGGCATAATTTTTGGCCCAAAAATCAAAAATTTCCTGACCGCGGAGTCAGGAAAACCTCCCGGGATGGGCCGGACCGAATCCGGTCAAATTGAAAAACGAAGCCCGCCATGAGATTCGGGGTTGAATTTCAGGGTTAGAGGCACTTTTGGATGCTTGATTTGGGAGGGCATAATTTTTGGCCCAAAAATCAAAAATTTCCTGACCGCGGAGTCAGGAAAACCTCCCGGGATGGGCCGGACCGAATCCGGTCAAATTGAAAGACGAAGCCCGCCATGAGATTCGGGGTTGAATTTAAGGGCTAGAGGCACTTTTGGATGCTTGATTTGGGAGGGCATAATTTTTGGCCCAAAAATCAAAAATTTCCTGACCGCGGAGTCAGGAAAACCTCCCGGGATGGGCCGGACCGAATCCGGTCAAATTGAAAAACGAAGCCCGCCATGAGATTTGGGGTTGAATTTAAGGGTTAGAGGCACTTTTGGATGCTTGATTTGGGAGGGCATAATTTTTGGCCCAAAAATCAAAAATTTCCTGACCGCGGAGTCAGGAAAACCTCCCGGGATGGGCCGGACCGAATCCGGTCAAATTGAAAAACGAAGCCCGCCATGAGATTCGGGGTTGAATTTAAGGGTTAGAGGCACTTTTGGATGCTTGATTTGGGAGGGCATAATTTTGGGCCCAAAAATCAAAAATTTCCTGACCGCGGAGTCAGGAAAACCTCCCGGGATGGGCCGGACCGAATGCGGTCAAATTGAAAAACGAACCCCGCCATGAGATTTGGGGTTGAATTTCAGGGTTAGAGGCACTTTTGGATGCTTGATTTGGGAGGGCATAATTTTTGGCCCAAAAATCAAAAATTTCCTGACCGTGGAGTCAGGAAAACCTCCCGGGATGGGCCGGACCGAATCCGGTCAAATTGAAAAACGAAGCCCGCCATGAGATTCGGGGTTGAATTTAAGGGTTAGAGACACTTTTGGATGTTTGATTTGGGAGGGCATAATTTTTGGCCCAAAAATCAAAAATTTCCTGACCGCGGAGTCAGGAAAACCTCCCGGGATGGGCCGGACCGAATCCGGTCAAATTGAAAAACGAAGCCCGCCATGAGATTCGGGGTTGAATTTAAGGGTTAGAGGCACTTTTGGATGCTTGATTTGGGAGGGCATAATTCTTGGCCCAAAAATCAAAAATTTCCTGACCGCGGAGTCAGGAAAACCTCCCGGGATGGGCCGGACCGAATCCGGTCAAATTGAAAAACGAAGCCCGCCATGAGATTCGGGGTTGAATTTAAGGGTTAGAGGCACTTTTGGATGCTTGATTTGGGAGGGCATAATTTTTGGCCCAAAAATCAAAAATTTCCTGACCGCGGAGTCAGGAAAACCTCCCGGGATGGGCCGGACCGAATCCGGTCAAATTGAAAAACGAAGCCCGCCATGAGATTCGGGGTTGAATTTAAGGGTTAGAGGCACTTTTGGATGCTTGATTTGGGAGGGCATAATTTTGGGCCCAAAAATCAAAAATTTCCTGACCGCGGAGTCAGGAAAACCTCCCGGGATGGGCCGGACCGAATCCGGTCAAATTGAAAGACGAAGCCCGCCATGAGATTCGGGGTTGAATTTAAGGGTTAGAGGCACTTTTGGATGCTTGATTTGGGAGGGCATAATTTTTGGCCCAAAAATCAAAAATTTCCTGACCGCGGAGTCAGGAAAACCTCCCGGGATGGGCCGGACCGAATCCGGTCAAATTGAAAAACGAAGCCCGCCATGAGATTCGGGGTTGAATTTCAGGGTTAGAGGCACTTTTGGATGCTTGATTTGGGAGGGCATAATTTTTGGCCCAAAAATCAAAAATTTCCTGACCGCGGAGTCAGGAAAACCTCCCGGGATGGGCCGGACCGAATCCGGTCAAATTGAAAGACGAAGCCCGCCATGGGATTCGGGGTTGAATTTAAGGGTTAGAGGCACTTTTGGATGCTTGATTTGGGAGGGCATAATTTTTGGCCCAAAAATCAAAAATTTCCTGACCGCGGAGTCAGGAAAACCTCCCGGGATGGGCCGGACCGAATCCGGTCAAATTGAAAAACGAAGCCCGCCATGAGATTCGGGGTTGAATTTAAGGGTTAGAGGCACTTTTGGATGCTTGATTTGGGAGGGCATAATTTTGGGCCCAAAAATCAAAAATTTCCTGACCGCGGAGTCAGGAAAACCTCCCGGGATGGGCCGGACCGAATCCGGTCAAATTGAAAGACGAAGCATGCCATGAGATTCGGGGTTGAATTTAAGGGTTAGAGGCAATTTTGGATGCTTGATTTGGGAGGGCATAATTTTTGGCCCAAAAATCAAAAATTTCCTGACTGCGGAGTCAGGAAAACCTCCCGGGATGGGCCGGACCGAATCCGGTCAAATTGAAAAACGAAGCCCGCCATGAGATTCGGGGTTGAATTTAAGGGTTAGAGGCACTTTTGGATGCTTGATTTGGGAGGGCATAATTTTTGGCCCAAAAATCAAAAACTTCCTGACCGCGGAGTCAGGAAAACCTCCCGGGATGGGCCGGACCGAATCCGGTCAAATTGAAAAACGAAGCCCGCCATGAGATTCGGGGTTGAATTTCAGGGTTAGAGGCACTTTTGGATGCTTGATTTGGGAGGGCATAATTTTTGGCCCAAAAATCAAAAATTTCCTGACCGCGGAGTCAGGAAAACCTCCCGGGATGGGCCGGACCGAATCCGGTCAAATTGAAAAACGAAGCCCGCCATGAGATTCGGGGTTGAATTTAAGGGTTAGAGGCACTTTTGGATGCTTGATTTGGGAGGGCATAATTTTTGGCCCAAAAATCAAAAATTTCCTGACCGCGGAGTCAGGAAAACCTCCCGGGATGGGCCGGACCGAATCCGGTCAAATTGAAAGACGAAGCCCGCCATGGGATTCGGGGTTGAATTTAAGGGTTAGAGGCACTTTTGGATGCTTGATTTGGGAGGGCATAATTTTTGGCCCAAAAATCAAAAATTTCCTGACCGCGGAGTCAGGAAAACCTCCCGGGATGGGCCGGACCGAATCCGGTCAAATTGAAAAACGAAGCCCGCCATGAGATTCGGGGTTGAATTTAAGGGTTAGAGGCACTTTTGGATGCTTGATTTGGGAGGGCATAATTTTGGGCCCAAAAATCAAAAATTTCCTGACCGCGGAGTCAGGAAAACCTCCCGGGATGGGCCGGACCGAATCCGGTCAAATTGAAAGACGAAGCATGCCATGAGATTCGGGGTTGAATTTAAGGGTTAGAGGCAATTTTGGATGCTTGATTTGGGAGGGCATAATTTTTGGCCCAAAAATCAAAAATTTCCTGACTGCGGAGTCAGGAAAACCTCCCGGGATGGGCCGGACCGAATCCGGTCAAATTGAAAAACGAAGCCCGCCATGAGATTCGGGGTTGAATTTAAGGGTTAGAGGCACTTTTGGATGCTTGATTTGGGAGGGCATAATTTTTGGCCCAAAAATCAAAAACTTCCTGACCGCGGAGTCAGGAAAACCTCCCGGGATGGGCCGGACCGAATCCGGTCAAATTGAAAAACGAAGCCCGCCATGAGATTCGGGGTTGAATTTCAGGGTTAGAGGCACTTTTGGATGCTTGATTTGGGAGGGCATAATTTTTGGCCCAAAAATCAAAAATTTCCTGACCGCGGAGTCAGGAAAACCTCCCGGGATGGGCCGGACCGAATCCGGTCAAATTGAAAAACGAAGCCCGCCATGAGATTCGGGGTTGAATTTAAGGGTTAGAGGCACTTTTGGATGCTTGATTTGGGAGGGCATAATTTTTGGCCCAAAAATCAAAAATTTCCTGACCGCGGAGTCAGGAAAACCTCCCGGGATGGGCCGGACCGAATCCGGTCAAATTGAAAAACGAAGCCCGCCATGAGATTCGGGGTTGAATTTAAGGGTTAGAGGCACTTTTGGATGCTTGATTTGGGAGGGCATAATTTTGGGCCCAAAAATCAAAAATTTCCTGACCGCGGAGTCAGGAAAACCTCCCGGGATGGGCCGGACCGAATCCGGTCAAATTGAAAGACGAAGCCCGCCATGAGATTCGGGGTTGAATTTAAGGGTTAGAGGCACTTTTGGATGCTTGATTTGGGAGGGCATAATTTTTGGCCCAAAAATCAAAAATTTCCTGACCGCGGAGTCAGGAAAACCTCCCGGGATGGGCCGGACCGAATCCGGTCAAATTGAAAAACGAAGCCCGCCATGAGATTCGGGGTTGAATTTCAGGGTTAGAGGCACTTTTGGATGCTTGATTTGGGAGGGCATAATTTTTGGCCCAAAAATCAAAAATTTCCTGACCGCGGAGTCAGGAAAACCTCCCGGGATGGGCCGGACCGAATCCGGTCAAATTGAAAGACGAAGCCCGCCATGGGATTCGGGGTTGAATTTAAGGGTTAGAGGCACTTTTGGATGCTTGATTTGGGAGGGCATAATTTTTGGCCCAAAAATCAAAAATTTCCTGACCGCGGAGTCAGGAAAACCTCCCGGGATGGGCCGGACCGAATCCGGTCAAATTGAAAAACGAAGCCCGCCATGAGATTCGGGGTTGAATTTAAGGGTTAGAGGCACTTTTGGATGCTTGATTTGGGAGGGCATAATTTTGGGCCCAAAAATCAAAAATTTCCTGACCGCGGAGTCAGGAAAACCTCCCGGGATGGGCCGGACCGAATCCGGTCAAATTGAAAGACGAAGCCCGCCATGAGATTCGGGGTTGAATTTAAGGGTTAGAGGCACTTTTGGATGCTTGATTTGGGAGGGCATAATTTTTGGCCCAAAAATCAAAAATTTCCTGACCGCGGAGTCAGGAAAACCTCCCGGGATGGGCCGGACCGAATCCGGTCAAATTGAAAAACGAAGCCCGCCATGAGATTCGGGGTTGAATTTAAGGGTTAGAGGCACTTTTGGATGCTTGATTTGGGAGGGCATAATTTTTGGCCCAAAAATCAAAAATTTCCTGACCGCGGAGTCAGGAAAACCTCCCGGGATGGGCCGGACCGAATCCGGTCAAATTGAAAAACGAAGCCCGCCATGAGATTCGGGGTTGAATTTAAGGGTTAGAGGCACTTTTGGATGCTTGATTTGGGAGGGCATAATTTTTGGCCCAAAAATCAAAAATTTCCTGACCGCGGAGTCAGGAAAACCTCCCGGGATGGGCCGGACCGAATCCGGTCAAATTGAAAGACGAAGCCCGCCATGAGATTCGGGGTTGAATTTAAGGGTTAGAGGCACTTTTGGATGCTTGATTTGGGAGGGCATAATTTTTGGCCCAAAAATCAAAAATTTCCTGACCGCGGAGTCAGGAAAACCTCCCGGGATGGGCCGGACCGAATGCGGTCAAATTGAAAAACGAAGCCCGCCATGAGATTCGGGGTTGAATTTCAGGGTTAGAGGCACTTTTGGATGCTTGATTTGGGAGGGCATAATTTTTGGCCCAAAAATCAAAAATTTCCTGACCGCGGAGTCAGGAAAACCTCCCGGGATGGGCCGGACCGAATCCGGTCAAATTGAAAGACGAAGCCCGCCATGGGATTCGGGGTTGAATTTAAGGGTTAGAGGCACTTTTGGATGCTTGATTTGGGAGGGCATAATTTTGGGCCCAAAAATCAAAAATTTCCTGACCGCGGAGTCAGGAAAACCTCCCGGGATGGGCCGGACCGAATCCGGTCAAATTGAAAGACGAAGCCCGCCATGAGATTCGGGATTGAATTTAAGGGTTAGAGGCACTTTTGGATGCTTGATTTGGGAGGGCATAATTTTTGGCCCAAAAATCAAAAATTTCCTGACCGCGGAGTCAGGAAAACCTCCCGGGATGGGCCGGACCGAATCCGGTCAAATTGAAAGACGAAGCCCGCCATGAGATTCGGGGTTGAATTTCAGGGTTAGAGGCACTTTTGGATGCTTGATTTGGGAGGGCATAATTTTTGGCCCAAAAATCAAAAATTTCCTGACCGCGGAGTCAGGAAAACCTCCCGGGATGGGCCGGACCGAATCCGGTCAAATTGAAAAACGAAGCCCGCCATGAGATTCGGGGTTGAATTTAAGGGTTAGAGGCACTTTTGGATGCTTGATTTGGGAGGGCATAATTTTGGGCCCAAAAATCAAAAATTTCCTGACCGCGGAGTCAGGAAAACCTCCCGGGATGGGCCGGACCGAATCCGGTCAAATTGAAAGACGAAGCCCGCCATGAGATTCGGGGTTGAATTTAAGGGTTAGAGGCACTTTTGGATGCTTGATTTGGGAGGGCATAATTTTTGGCCCAAAAATCAAAAATTTCCTGACCGCGGAGTCAGGAAAACCTCCCGGGATGGGCCGGACCGAATCCGGTCAAATTGAAAAACGAAGCCCGCCATGAGATTCGGGGTTGAATTTAAGGGTTAGAGGCACTTTTGGATGCTTGATTTGGGAGGGCATAATTTTTGGCCCAAAAATCAAAAACTTCCTGACCGCGGAGTCAGGAAAACCTCCCGGGATGGGCCGGACCGAATCCGGTCAAATTGAAAAACGAAGCCCGCCATGAGATTCGGGGTTGAATTTCAGGGTTAGAGGCACTTTTGGATGCTTGATTTGGGAGGGCATAATTTTTGGCCCAAAAATCAAAAACTTCCTGACCGCGGAGTCAGGAAAACCACCCGGGATGGGCCGGACCGAATCCGGTCAAATTGAAAAACGAAGCCCGCCATGAGATTCGGGGTTGAATTTCAGGGTTAGAGGCACTTTTGGATGCTTGATTTGGGAGGGCATAATTTTTGGCCCAAAAATCAAAAATTTCCTGACCGCGGAGTCAGGAAAACCTCCCGGGATGGGCCGGACCGAATCCGGTCAAATTGAAAAACGAAGCCCGCCATGAGATTCGGGGTTGAATTTAAGGGTTAGAGGCACTTTTGGATGCTTGATTGGGGAGGGCATAATTTTTGGCCCAAAAATCAAAAATTTCCTGACCGCGGAGTCAGGAAAACCTCCCGGGATGGGCCGGACCGAATCCGGTCAAATTGAAAAACGAAGCCCGCCATGAGATTCGGGGTTGAATTTAAGGGTTAGAGGCACTTTTGGATGCTTGATTTCGGAGGGCATAATTTTGGGCCCAAAAATCAAAAATTTCCTGACCGCGGAGTCAGGAAAACCTCCCGGGATGGGCCGGACCGAATCCGGTCAAATTGAAAAACGAAGCCCGCCATGAGATTCGGGGTTGAATTTAAGGGTTAGAGGCACTTTTGGATGCTTGATTTGGGAGGGCATAATTTTTGGCCCAAAAATCAAAAATTTCCTGACCGCGGAGTCAGGAAAACCTCCCGGGATGGGCCGGACCGAATCCGGTCAAATTGAAAGACGAAGCCCGCCATGAGATTCGGGGTTGAATTTCAGGGTTAGAGGCACTTTTGGATGCTTGATTTGGGAGGGCATAATTTTTGGCCCAAAAATCAAAAATTTCCTGACCGCGGAGTCAGGAAAACCTCCCGGGATGGGCCGGACCGAATGCGGTCAAATTGAAAAACGAAGCCCGCCATGAGATTCGGGGTTGAATTTCAGGGTTAGAGGCACTTTTGGATGCTTGATTTGGGAGGGCATAATTTTTGGCCCAAAAATCAAAAATTTCCTGACCGCGGAGTCAGGAAAACCTCCCGGGATGGGCCGGACCGAATCCGGTCAAATTGAAAAACGAAGCCCGCCATGAGATTCGGGGTTGAATTTAAGGGTTAGAGGCACTTTTGGATGCTTGATTGGGGAGGGCATAATTTTTGGCCCAAAAATCAAAAATTTCCTGACCGCGGAGTCAGGAAAACCTCCCGGGATGGGCCGGACCGAATCCGGTCAAATTGAAAAACGAAGCCCGCCATGAGATTCGGGGTTGAATTTCAGGGTTAGAGGCACTTTTGGATGCTTGATTTGGGAGGGCATAATTTTTGGCCCAAAAATCAAAAATTTCCTGACCGCGGAGTCAGGAAAACCTCCCGGGATGGGCCGGACCGAATCCGGTCAAATTGAAAAACGAAGCCCGCCATGAGATTCGGGGTTGAATTTAAGGGTTAGAGGCACTTTTGGATGCTTGATTTGGGAGGGCATAATTTTTGGCCCAAAAATCAAAAATTTCCTGACCGCGGAGTCAGGAAAACCTCCCGGGATGGGCCGGACCGAATCCGGTCAAATTGAAAGACGAAGCCCGCCATGAGATTCGGGGTTGAATTTCAGGGTTAGAGGCACTTTTGGATGCTTGATTTGGGAGGGCATAATTTTTGGCCCAAAAATCAAAAATTTCCTGACCGCGGAGTCAGGAAAACCTCCCGGGATGGGCCGGACCGAATCCGGTCAAATTGAAAAACGAAGCCCGCCATGAGATTCGGGGTTGAATTTAAGGGTTAGAGGCACTTTTGGATGCTTGATTTGGGAGGGCATAATTTTTGGCCCAAAAATCAAAAATTTCCTGACCGCGGAGTCAGGAAAACCTCCCGGGATGGGCCGGACCGAATCCGGTCAAATTGAAAGACGAAGCCCGCCATGAGATTCGGGGTTGAATTTAAGGGTTAGAGGCACTTTTGGATGCTTGATTTGGGAGGGCATAATTTTGGCCCCAAAAATCAAAAATTTCCTGACCGCGGAGTCAGGAAAACCTCCCGGGATGGGCCGGACCGAATCCGGTCAAATTGAAAGACGAAGCCCGCCATGAGATTCGGGGTTGAATTTAAGGGTTAGAGGCACTTTTGGATGCTTGATTTGGGAGGGCATAATTTTTGGCCCAAAAATCAAAAATTTCCTGACCGCGGAGTCAGGAAAACCTCCCGGGATGGGCCGGACCGAATGCGGTCAAATTGAAAAACGAAGCCCGCCATGAGATTCGGGGTTGAATTTCAGGGTTAGAGGCACTTTTGGATGCTTGATTTGGGAGGGCATAATTTTTGGCCCAAAAATCAAAAATTTCCTGACCGCGGAGTCAGGAAAACCTCCCGGGATGGGCCGGACCGAATCCGGTCAAATTGAAAGACGAAGCCCGCCATGAGATTCGGGGTTGAATTTAAGGGTTAGAGGCACTTTTGGATGCTTGATTTGGGAGGGCATAATTTTTGGCCCAAAAATCAAAAATTTCCTGACCGCGGAGTCAGGAAAACCTCCCGGGATGGGCCGGACCGAATCCGGTCAAATTGAAAGACGAAGCCCGCCATGAGATTCGGGGTTGAATTTCAGGGTTAGAGGCACTTTTGGATGCTTGATTTGGGAGGGCATAATTTTTGGCCCAAAAATCAAAAATTTCCTGACCGCGGAGTCAGGAAAACCTCCCGGGATGGGCCGGACCGAATCCGGTCAAATTGAAAGACGAAGCCCGCCATGAGATTCGGGGTTGAATTTAAGGGTTAGAGGCACTTTTGGATGCTTGATTTGGGAGGGCATAATTTTTGGCCCAAAAATCAAAAATTTCCTGACCGCGGAGTCAGGAAAACCTCCCGGGATGGGCCGGACCGAATGCGGTCAAATTGAAAAACGAAGCCCGCCATGAGATTCGGGGTTGAATTTCAGGGTTAGAGGCACTTTTGGATGCTTGATTTGGGAGGGCATAATTTTGGGCCCAAAAATCAAAAATTTCCTGACCGCGGAGTCAGGAAAACCTCCCGGGATGGGCCGGACCGAATCCGGTCAAATTGAAAGACGAAGCCCGCCATGAGATTCGGGGTTGAATTTAAGGGTTAGAGGCACTTTTGGATGCTTGATTTGGGAGGGCATAATTTTTGGCCCAAAAATCAAAAATTTCCTGACCGCGGAGTCAGGAAAACCTCCCGGGATGGGCCAGACCGAATCCGGTCAAATTGAAAAACGAAGCCCGCCATGAGATTCGGGGTTGAATTTAAGGGTTAGAGGCACTTTTGGATGCTTGATTTGGGAGGGCATAATTTTTGGCCCAAAAATCAAAAATTTCCTGACCGCGGAGTCAGGAAAACCTCCCGGGATGGGCCGGACCGAATCCGGTCAAATTGAAAAACGAAGCCCGCCATGAGATTCGGGGTTGAATTTAAGGGTTAGAGGCACTTTTGGATGCTTGATTTGGGAGGGCATAATTTTTGGCCCAAAAATCAAAAATTTCCTGACCGCGGAGTCAGGAAAACCTCCCAGGATGGGCCGGACCGAATCCGGTCAAATTGAAAAACGAAGCCCGCCATGAGATTCGGGGTTGAATTTAAGGGTTAGAGGCACTTTTGGATGCTTGATTTGGGAGGGCATAATTTTTGGCCCAAAAATCAAAAATTTCCTGACCGCGGAGTCAGGAAAACCTCCCGGGATGGGCCGGACCGAATCCGGTCAAATTGAAAAACGAAGCCCGCCATGAGATTCGGGGTTGAATTTAAGGGTTAGAGGCACTTTTGGATGCTTGATTTGGGAGGGCATAATTTTTGGCCCAAAAATCAAAAATTTCCTGACCGCGGAGTCAGGAAAACCTCCCGGGATGGGCCGGACCGAATCCGGTCAAATTGAAAAACGAAGCCCGCCATGAGATTCGGGGTTGAATTTAAGGGTTAGAGGCACTTTTGGATGCTTGATTTGGGAGGGCATAATTTTTGGCCCAAAAATCAAAAATTTCCTGACCGCGGAGTCAGGAAAACCTCCCGGGATGGGCCGGACCGAATCCGGTCAAATTGAAAAACGAAGCCCGCCATGAGATTCGGGGTTGAATTTAAGGGTTAGTGGCACTTTTGGATGCTTGATTTGGGAGGGCATAATTTTTGGCCCAAAAATCAAAAATTTCCTGACCGCGGAGTCAGGAAAACCACCCGGGATGGGCCGGAACGAATCCGGTCAAATTGAAAAACGAAGCCCGCCATGAGATTCGGGGTTGAATTTAAGGGTTAGAGGCACTTTTGGATGCTTGATTTGGGAGGGCATAATTTTTGGCCCAAAAATCAAACATTTCCTGACCGCGGAGTCAGGAAAACCTCCCGGGATGGGCCGGACCGAATCCGGTCAAATTGAAAGACGAAGCCCGCCATGGGATTCGGGGTTGAATTTAAGGGATAGAGGCACTTTTGGATGCTTGATTTGGGAGGGCATAATTTTTGGCCCAAAAATCAAAAATTTCCTGACCGCGGAGTCAGGAAAACCACCCGGGATGGGCCGGAACGAATCCGGTCAAATTGAAAAACGAAGCCCGCCATGAGATTCGGGGTTGAATTTAAGGGTTAGAGGCACTTTTGGATTCTTGATTTGGGAGGGCATAATTTTTGGCCCAAAAATCAAACATTTCCTGACCGCGGAGTCAGGAAAACCTCCCGGGATGGGCCGGACCGAATCCGGTCAAATTGAAAAACGAAGCCCGCCATGAGATTCGGGGTTGAATTTAAGGGTTAGAGGCACTTTTGCATGTTTGATTTGGGAGGGCATAATTTTTGGCCCAAAAATCAAAAATTTCCTGACCGCGGAGTCAGGAAAACCTCCCGGGATGGGCCGGACCGAATGCGGTCAAATTGAAAAACGAAGCCCGCCATGAGATTCGGGGTTGAATTTAAGGGTTAGTGGCACTTTTGGATGCTTGATTTGGGAGGGCATAATTTTTGGCCCAAAAATCAAAAATTTCCTGACCGCGGAGTCAGGAAAACCTCCCGGGATGGGCCGGACCGAATCCGGTCAAATTGAAAAACGAAGCCCGCCATGGGATTCGGGGTTGAATTTAAGGGTTAGAGGCACTTTTGGATGCTTGATTTGGGAGGGCATAATTTTTGGCCCAAAAATCAAAAATTTCCTGACCGCGGAGTCAGGAAAACCTCCCGGGATGGGCCGGACCGAATCCGGTCAAATTGAAAAACGAAGCCTGCCATGAGATTCGGGGTTGAATTTAAGGGTTAGAGGCACTTTTGGATGCTTGATTTGGGAGGGCATAATTTTTGGCCCACAAATCAAAAATTTCCTGACCGCGGAGTCAGGAAAACCTCCCGGGATGGGCCGGACCGAATCCGGTCAACTTGAAAAACGAAGCCCGCCATGAGATTCGGGGTTGAATTTAAGGGTTGGAGGCACTTTTGGATGCTTGATTTGGGAGGGCATAATTTTTGGCCCAAAAATCAAAAATTTCCTGACCGCGGAGTCAGGAAAACCTCCCGGGATGGGCCGGACCGAATCCGGTCAAATTGAAAAACGAAGCCCGCCATGAGATTCGGGGTTGAATTTAAGGGTTAGTGGCACTTTTGGATGCTTGATTTGGGAGGGCATAATTTTTGGCCCAAAAATCAAAAATTTCCTGACCGCGGAGTCAGGAAAACCACCCGGGATGGGCCGGAACGAATCCGGTCAAATTGAAAAACGAAGCCCGCCATGAGATTCGGGGTTGAATTTAAGGGTTAGAGGCACTTTTGGATGCTTGATTTGGGAGGGCATAATTTTTGGCCCAAAAATCAAACATTTCCTGACCGCGGAGTCAGGAAAACCTCCCGGGATGGGCCGGACCGAATCCGGTCAAATTGAAAAACGAAGCCCGCCATGAGATTCGGGGTTGAATTTAAGGGATAGAGGCACTTTTGGATGCTTGATTTGGGAGGGCATAATTTTTGGCCCAAAAATCAAAAATTTCCTGACCGCGGAGTCAGGAAAACCACCCGGGATGGGCCGGAACGAATCCGGTCAAATTGAAAAACGAAGCCCGCCATGAGATTCGGGGTTGAATTTAAGGGTTAGAGGCACTTTTGGATTCTTGATTTGGGAGGGCATAATTTTTGGCCCACAAATCAAAAATTTCCTGACCGCGGAGTCAGGAAAACCTCCCGGGATGGGCCGGACCGAATCCGGTCAACTTGAAAAACGAAGCCCGCCATGAGATTCGGGGTTGAATTTAAGGGTTGGAGGCACTTTTGGATGCTTGATTTGGGAGGGCATAATTTTTGGCCCAAAAATCAAAAATTTCCTGACCGCGGAGTCAGGAAAACCTCCCGGGATGGGCCGGACCGAATCCGGTCAAATTGAAAAACGAAGCCCGCCATGAGATTCGGGGTTGAATTTAAGGGTTAGTGGCACTTTTGGATGCTTGATTTGGGAGGGCATAATTTTTGGCCCAAAAATCAAAAATTTCCTGACCGCGGAGTCAGGAAAACCTCCCGGGATGGGCCGGACCGAATCCGGTCAAATTGAAAAACGAAGCCTGCCATGAGATTCGGGGTTGAATTTAAGGGTTAGAGGCACTTTTGGATGCTTGATTTGGGAGGGCATAATTTTTGGCCCACAAATCAAAAATTTCCTGACCGCGGAGTCAGGAAAACCTCCCGGGATGGGCCGGACCGAATCCGGTCAACTTGAAAAACGAAGCCCGCCATGAGATTCGGGGTTGAATTTAAGGGTTGGAGGCACTTTTGGATGCTTGATTTGGGAGGGCATAATTTTTGGCCCAAAAATCAAAAATTTCCTGACCGCGGAGTCAGGAAAACCTCCCGGGATGGGCCGGACCGAATCCGGTCAAATTGAAAAACGAAGCCCGCCATGAGATTCGGGGTTGAATTTAAGGGTTAGTGGCACTTTTGGATGCTTGATTTGGGAGGGCATAATTTTTGGCCCAAAAATCAAAAATTTCCTGACCGCGGAGTCAGGAAAACCACCCGGGATGGGCCGGAACGAATCCGGTCAAATTGAAAAACGAAGCCCGCCATGAGATTCGGGGTTGAATTTAAGGGTTAGAGGCACTTTTGGATGCTTGATTTGGGAGGGCATAATTTTTGGCCCAAAAATCAAACATTTCCTGACCGCGGAGTCAGGAAAACCTCCCGGGATGGGCCGGACCGAATCCGGTCAAATTGAAAAACGAAGCCCGCCATGAGATTCGGGGTTGAATTTAAGGGATAGAGGCACTTTTGGATGCTTGATTTGGGAGGGCATAATTTTTGGCCCAAAAATCAAAAATTTCCTGACCGCGGAGTCAGGAAAACCACCCGGGATGGGCCGGAACGAATCCGGTCAAATTGAAAAACGAAGCCCGCCATGAGATTCGGGGTTGAATTTAAGGGTTAGAGGCACTTTTGGATTCTTGATTTGGGAGGGCATAATTTTTGGCCCACAAATCAAAAATTTCCTGACCGCGGAGTCAGGAAAACCTCCCGGGATGGGCCGGACCGAATCCGGTCAACTTGAAAAACGAAGCCCGCCATGAGATTCGGGGTTGAATTTAAGGGTTGGAGGCACTTTTGGATGCTTGATTTGGGAGGGCATAATTTTTGGCCCAAAAATCAAAAATTTCCTGACCGCGGAGTCAGGAAAACCTCCCGGGATGGGCCGGACCGAATCCGGTCAAATTGAAAAACGAAGCCCGCCATGAGATTCGGGGTTGAATTTAAGGGTTAGTGGCACTTTTGGATGCTTGATTTGGGAGGGCATAATTTTTGGCCCAAAAATCAAAAATTTCCTGACCGCGGAGTCAGGAAAACCACCCGGGATGGGCCGGAACGAATCCGGTCAAATTGAAAAACGAAGCCCGCCATGAGATTCGGGGTTGAATTTAAGGGTTAGAGGCACTTTTGGATGCTTGATTTGGGAGGGCATAATTTTTGGCCCAAAAATCAAACATTTCCTGACCGCGGAGTCAGGAAAACCTCCCGGGATGGGCCGGACCGAATCCGGTCAAATTGAAAAACGAAGCCCGCCATGAGATTCGGGGTTGAATTTAAGGGATAGAGGCACTTTTGGATGCTTGATTTGGGAGGGCATAATTTTTGGCCCAAAAATCAAAAATTTCCTGACCGCGGAGTCAGGAAAACCACCCGGGATGGGCCGGAACGAATCCGGTCAAATTGAAAAACGAAGCCCGCCATGAGATTCGGGGTTGAATTTAAGGGTTAGAGGCACTTTTGCATGTTTGATTTGGGAGGGCATAATTTTTGGCCCAAAAATCAAAAATTTCCTGACCGCGGAGTCAGGAAAACCTCCCGGGATGGGCCGGACCGAATGCGGTCAAATTGAAAAACGAAGCCCGCCATGAGATTCGGGGTTGAATTTAAGGGTTAGTGGCACTTTTGGATGCTTGATTTGGGAGGGCATAATTTTTGGCCCAAAAATCAAAAATTTCCTGACCGCGGAGTCAGGAAAACCTCCCGGGATGGGCCGGACCGAATCCGGTCAAATTGAAAAACGAAGCCCGCCATGGGATTCGGGGTTGAATTTAAGGGTTAGAGGCACTTTTGGATGCTTGATTTGGGAGGGCATAATTTTTGGCCCAAAAATCAAAAATTTCCTGACCGCGGAGTCAGGAAAACCTCCCGGGATGGGCCGGACCGAATCCGGTCAAATTGAAAAACGAAGCCTGCCATGAGATTCGGGGTTGAATTTAAGGGTTAGAGGCACTTTTGGATGCTTGATTTGGGAGGGCATAATTTTTGGCCCACAAATCAAAAATTTCCTGACCGCGGAGTCAGGAAAACCTCCCGGGATGGGCCGGACCGAATCCGGTCAACTTGAAAAACGAAGCCCGCCATGAGATTCGGGGTTGAATTTAAGGGTTGGAGGCACTTTTGGATGCTTGATTTGGGAGGGCATAATTTTTGGCCCAAAAATCAAAAATTTCCTGACCGCGGAGTCAGGAAAACCTCCCGGGATGGGCCGGACCGAATCCGGTCAAATTGAAAAACGAAGCCCGCCATGAGATTCGGGGTTGAATTTAAGGGTTAGTGGCACTTTTGGATGCTTGATTTGGGAGGGCATAATTTTTGGCCCAAAAATCAAAAATTTCCTGACCGCGGAGTCAGGAAAACCACCCGGGATGGGCCGGACCGAATCCGGTCAAATTGAAAAACGAAGCCCGCCATGAGATTCGGGGTTGAATTTAAGGGTTAGTGGCACTTTTGGATGCTTGATTTGGGAGGGCATAATTTTTGGCCCAAAAATCAAAAATTTCCTGACCGCGGAGTCAGGAAAACCTCCCGGGATGGGCCGGACCGAATCCGGTCAAATTGAAAAACGAAGCCCGCCATGAGATTCGGGGTTGAATTTAAGGGTTAGAGGCACTTTTGCATGTTTGATTTGGGAGGGCATAATTTTTGGCCCAAAAATCAAAAATTTCCTGACCGCGGAGTCAGGAAAACCTCCCGGGATGGGCCGGACCGAATGCGGTCAAATTGAAAAACGAAGCCCGCCATGAGATTCGGGGTTGAATTTAAGGGTTAGAGGCACTTTTGGATGCTTGATTTGGGAGGGCATAATTTTGGGCCCAAAAATCAAAAATTTCCTGACCGCGGAGTCAGGAAAACCTCCCGGGATGGGCCGGACCGAATCCGGTCAAATTGAAAGACGAAGCCCGCCATGAGATTCGGGGTTGAATTTAAGGGTTAGAGGCACTTTTGGATGCTTGATTTGGGAGGGCATAATTTTTGGCCCAAAAATCAAAAATTTCCTGACCGCGGAGTCAGGAAAACCTCCCGGGATGGGCCGGACCGAATGCGGTCAAATTGAAAAACGAAGCCCGCCATGAGATTCGGGGTTGAATTTCAGGGTTAGAGGCACTTTTGGATGCTTGATTTGGGAGGGCATAATTTTTGGCCCAAAAATCAAAAATTTCCTGACCGCGGAGTCAGGAAAACCTCCCGGGATGGGCCGGACCGAATCCGGTCAAATTGAAAGACGAAGCCCGCCATGAGATTCGGGGTTGAATTTAAGGGTTAGAGGCACTTTTGGATGCTTGATTTGGGAGGGCATAATTTTTGGCCCAAAAATCAAAAATTTCCTGACCGCGGAGTCAGGAAAACCTCCCGGGATGGGCCGGACCGAATCCGGTCAAATTGAAAGACGAAGCCCGCCATGAGATTCGGGGTTGAATTTCAGGGTTAGAGGCACTTTTGGATGCTTGATTTGGGAGGGCATAATTTTTGGCCCAAAAATCAAAAATTTCCTGACCGCGGAGTCAGGAAAACCTCCCGGGATGGGCCGGACCGAATCCGGTCAAATTGAAAGACGAAGCCCGCCATGAGATTCGGGGTTGAATTTAAGGGTTAGAGGCACTTTTGGATGCTTGATTTGGGAGGGCATAATTTTTGGCCCAAAAATCAAAAATTTCCTGACCGCGGAGTCAGGAAAACCTCCCGGGATGGGCCGGACCGAATGCGGTCAAATTGAAAAACGAAGCCCGCCATGAGATTCGGGGTTGAATTTCAGGGTTAGAGGCACTTTTGGATGCTTGATTTGGGAGGGCATAATTTTGGGCCCAAAAATCAAAAATTTCCTGACCGCGGAGTCAGGAAAACCTCCCAGGATGGGCCGGACCGAATCCGGTCAAATTGAAAGACGAAGCCCGCCATGAGATTCGGGGTTGAATTTAAGGGTTAGAGGCACTTTTGGATGCTTGATTTGGGAGGGCATAATTTTTGGCCCAAAAATCAAAAATTTCCTGACCGCGGAGTCAGGAAAACCTCCCGGGATGGGCCGGACCGAATCCGGTCAAATTGAAAAACGAAGCCCGCCATGAGATTCGGGGTTGAATTTAAGGGTTAGAGGCACTTTTGGATGCTTGATTTGGGAGGGCATAATTTTTGGCCCAAAAATCAAAAATTTCCTGACCGCGGAGTCAGGAAAACCTCCCGGGATGGGCCGGACCGAATCCGGTCAAATTGAAAAACGAAGCCCGCCATGAGATTCGGGGTTGAATTTAAGGGTTAGAGGCACTTTTGGATGCTTGATTTGGGAGGGCATAATTTTTGGCCCAAAAATCAAAAATTTCCTGACCGCGGAGTCAGGAAAACCTCCCAGGATGGGCCGGACCGAATCCGGTCAAATTGAAAAACGAAGCCCGCCATGAGATTCGGGGTTGAATTTAAGGGTTAGAGGCACTTTTGGATGCTTGATTTGGGAGGGCATAATTTTTGGCCCAAAAATCAAAAATTTCCTGACCGCGGAGTCAGGAAAACCTCCCGGGATGGGCCGGACCGAATCCGGTCAAATTGAAAAACGAAGCCCGCCATGAGATTCGGGGTTGAATTTAAGGGTTAGAGGCACTTTTGGATGCTTGATTTGGGAGGGCATAATTTTTGGCCCAAAAATCAAAAATTTCCTGACCGCGGAGTCAGGAAAACCTCCCGGGATGGGCCGGACCGAATCCGGTCAAATTGAAAAACGAAGCCCGCCATGAGATTCGGGGTTGAATTTAAGGGTTAGAGGCACTTTTGGATGCTTGATTTGGGAGGGCATAATTTTTGGCCCAAAAATCAAAAATTTCCTGACCGCGGAGTCAGGAAAACCTCCCGGGATGGGCCGGACCGAATCCGGTCAAATTGAAAAACGAAGCCTGCCATGAGATTCGGGGTTGAATTTAAGGGTTAGAGGCACTTTTGGATGCTTGATTTGGGAGGGCATAATTTTTGGCCCACAAATCAAAAGTTTCCTGACCGCGGAGTCAGGAAAACCTCCCGGGATGGGCCGGACCGAATCCGGTCAACTTGAAAAACGAAGCCCGCCATGAGATTCGGGGTTGAATTTAAGGGTTGGAGGCACTTTTGGATGCTTGATTTGGGAGGGCATAATTTTTGGCCCAAAAATCAAAAATTTCCTGACCGCGGAGTCAGGAAAACCTCCCGGGATGGGCCGGACCGAATCCGGTCAAATTGAAAAACGAAGCCCGCCATGAGATTCGGGGTTGAATTTAAGGGATAGAGGCACTTTTGGATGCTTGATTTGGGAGGGCATAATTTTTGGCCCAAAAATCAAAAATTTCCTGACCGCGGAGTCAGGAAAACCTCCCGGGATGGGCCGGACCGAATCCGGTCAAATTGAAAAACGAAGCCCGCCATGAGATTCGGGGTTGAATTTAAGGGTTAGAGGCACTTTTGGATGCTTGATTTGGGAGGGCATAATTTTTGGCCCAAAAATCAAAAATTTCCTGACCGCGGAGTCAGGAAAACCTCCCGGGATGGGCCGGACCGAATCCGGTCAAATTGAAAAACGAAGCCTGCCATGAGATTCGGGGTTGAATTTAAGGGTTAGAGGCACTTTTGGATGCTTGATTTGGGAGGGCATAATTTTTGGCCCACAAATCAAAAGTTTCCTGACCGCGGAGTCAGGAAAACCTCCCGGGATGGGCCGGACCGAATCCGGTCAACTTGAAAAACGAAGCCCGCCATGAGATTCGGGGTTGAATTTAAGGGTTGGAGGCACTTTTGGATGCTTGATTTGGGAGGGCATAATTTTTGGCCCAAAAATCAAAAATTTCCTGACCGCGGAGTCAGGAAAACCTCCCGGGATGGGCCGGACCGAATCCGGTCAAATTGAAAAACGAAGCCCGCCATGAGATTCGGGGTTGAATTTAAGGGATAGAGGCACTTTTGGATGCTTGATTTGGGAGGGCATAATTTTTGGCCCAAAAATCAAAAATTTCCTGACCGCGGAGTCAGGAAAACCTCCCGGGATGGGCCGGACCGAATCCGGTCAAATTGAAAAACGAAGCCTGCCATGAGATTCGGGGTTGAATTTAAGGGTTAGAGGCACTTTTGGATGCTTGATTTGGGAGGGCATAATTTTTGGCCCACAAATCAAAAATTTCCTGACCGCGGAGTCAGGAAAACCTCCCGGGATGGGCCGGACCGAATCCGGTCAAATTGAAAAACGAAGCCCGCCATGAGATTCGGGGTTGAATTTAAGGGTTAGAGGCACTTTTGGATGCTTGATTTGGGAGGGCATAATTTTTGGCCCAAAAATCAAACATTTCCTGACCGCGGAGTCAGGAAAACCTCCCGGGATGGGCCGGACCGAATCCGGTCAAATTGAAAAACGAAGCCCGCCATGAGATTCGGGGTTGAATTTAAGGGATAGAGGCACTTTTGGATGCTTGATTTGGGAGGGCATAATTTTTGGCCCAAAAATCAAAAATTTCCTGACCGCGGAGTCAGGAAAACCACCCGGGATGGGCCGGAACGAATCCGGTCAAATTGAAAAACGAAGCCCGCCATGAGATTCGGGGTTGAATTTAAGGGTTAGAGGCACTTTTGGATTCTTGATTTGGGAGGGCATAATTTTTGGCCCAAAAATCAAACATTTCCTGACCGCGGAGTCAGGAAAACCTCCCGGGATGGGCCGGACCGAATCCGGTCAAATTGAAAAACGAAGCCCGCCATGAGATTCGGGGTTGAATTTAAGGGTTAGAGGCACTTTTGCATGTTTGATTTGGGAGGGCATAATTTTTGGCCCAAAAATCAAAAATTTCCTGACCGCGGAGTCAGGAAAACCTCCCGGGATGGGCCGGACCGAATGCGGTCAAATTGAAAAACGAACCCCGCCATGAGATTCGGGGTTGAATTTAAGGGTTAGTGGCACTTTTGGATGCTTGATTTGGGAGGGCATAATTTTTGGCCCAAAAATCAAAAATTTCCTGACCGCGGAGTCAGGAAAACCTCCCGGGATGGGCCGGACCGAATCCGGTCAAATTGAAAAACGAAGCCCGCCATGGGATTCGGGGTTGAATTTAAGGGTTAGAGGCACTTTTGGATGCTTGATTTGGGAGGGCATAATTTTTGGCCCAAAAATCAAAAATTTCCTGACCGCGGAGTCAGGAAAACCTCCCGGGATGGGCCGGACCGAATCCGGTCAAATTGAAAAACGAAGCCTGCCATGAGATTCGGGGTTGAATTTAAGGGTTAGAGGCACTTTTGGATGCTTGATTTGGGAGGGCATAATTTTTGGCCCACAAATCAAAAATTTCCTGACCGCGGAGTCAGGAAAACCTCCCGGGATGGGCCGGACCGAATCCGGTCAACTTGAAAAACGAAGCCCGCCATGAGATTCGGGGTTGAATTTAAGGGTTGGAGGCACTTTTGGATGCTTGATTTGGGAGGGCATAATTTTTGGCCCAAAAATCAAAAATTTCCTGACCGCGGAGTCAGGAAAACCTCCCGGGATGGGCCGGACCGAATCCGGTCAAATTGAAAAACGAAGCCCGCCATGAGATTCGGGGTTGAATTTAAGGGTTAGTGGCACTTTTGGATGCTTGATTTGGGAGGGCATAATTTTTGGCCCAAAAATCAAAAATTTCCTGACCGCGGAGTCAGGAAAACCACCCGGGATGGGCCGGAACGAATCCGGTCAAATTGAAAAACGAAGCCCGCCATGAGATTCGGGGTTGAATTTAAGGGTTAGAGGCACTTTTGGATGCTTGATTTGGGAGGGCATAATTTTTGGCCCAAAAATCAAACATTTCCTGACCGCGGAGTCAGGAAAACCTCCCGGGATGGGCCGGACCGAATCCGGTCAAATTGAAAAACGAAGCCCGCCATGAGATTCGGGGTTGAATTTAAGGGATAGAGGCACTTTTGGATGCTTGATTTGGGAGGGCATAATTTTTGGCCCAAAAATCAAAAATTTCCTGACCGCGGAGTCAGGAAAACCACCCGGGATGGGCCGGAACGAATCCGGTCAAATTGAAAAACGAAGCCCGCCATGAGATTCGGGGTTGAATTTAAGGGTTAGAGGCACTTTTGGATTCTTGATTTGGGAGGGCATAATTTTTGGCCCACAAATCAAAAATTTCCTGACCGCGGAGTCAGGAAAACCTCCCGGGATGGGCCGGACCGAATCCGGTCAACTTGAAAAACGAAGCCCGCCATGAGATTCGGGGTTGAATTTAAGGGTTGGAGGCACTTTTGGATGCTTGATTTGGGAGGGCATAATTTTTGGCCCAAAAATCAAAAATTTCCTGACCGCGGAGTCAGGAAAACCTCCCGGGATGGGCCGGACCGAATCCGGTCAAATTGAAAAACGAAGCCCGCCATGAGATTCGGGGTTGAATTTAAGGGTTAGTGGCACTTTTGGATGCTTGATTTGGGAGGGCATAATTTTTGGCCCAAAAATCAAAAATTTCCTGACCGCGGAGTCAGGAAAACCACCCGGGATGGGCCGGAACGAATCCGGTCAAATTGAAAAACGAAGCCCGCCATGAGATTCGGGGTTGAATTTAAGGGTTAGAGGCACTTTTGGATGCTTGATTTGGGAGGGCATAATTTTTGGCCCAAAAATCAAACATTTCCTGACCGCGGAGTCAGGAAAACCTCCCGGGATGGGCCGGACCGAATCCGGTCAAATTGAAAAACGAAGCCCGCCATGGGATTCGGGGTTGAATTTAAGGGTTAGAGGCACTTTTGGATGCTTGATTTGGGAGGGCATAATTTTTGGCCCAAAAATCAAAAATTTCCTGACCGCGGAGTCAGGAAAACCTCCCGGGATGGGCCGGACCGAATGCGGTCAAATTGAAAAACGAAGCCTGCCATGAGATTCGGGGTTGAATTTAAGGGTTAGAGGCACTTTTGGATGCTTGATTTGGGAGGGCATAATTTTTGGCCCACAAATCAAAAATTTCCTGACCGCGGAGTCAGGAAAACCTCCCGGGATGGGCCGGACCGAATCCGGTCAACTTGAAAAACGAAGCCCGCCATGAGATTCGGGGTTGAATTTAAGGGTTGGAGGCACTTTTGGATGCTTGATTTGGGAGGGCATAATTTTTGGCCCAAAAATCAAAAATTTCCTGACCGCGGAGTCAGGAAAACCTCCCGGGATGGGCCGGACCGAATCCGGTCAAATTGAAAAACGAAGCCCGCCATGAGATTCGGGGTTGAATTTAAGGGTTAGTGGCACTTTTGGATGCTTGATTTGGGAGGGCATAATTTTTGGCCCAAAAATCAAAAATTTCCTGACCGCGGAGTCAGGAAAACCACCCGGGATGGGCCGGAACGAATCCGGTCAAATTGAAAAACGAAGCCCGCCATGAGATTCGGGGTTGAATTTAAGGGTTAGAGGCACTTTTGGATGCTTGATTTGGGAGGGCATAATTTTTGGCCCAAAAATCAAACATTTCCTGACCGCGGAGTCAGGAAAACCTCCCGGGATGGGCCGGACCGAATCCGGTCAAATTGAAAAACGAAGCCCGCCATGAGATTCGGGGTTGAATTTAAGGGATAGAGGCACTTTTGGATGCTTGATTTGGGAGGGCATAATTTTTGGCCCAAAAATCAAAAATTTCCTGACCGCGGAGTCAGGAAAACCACCCGGGATGGGCCGGAACGAATCCGGTCAAATTGAAAAACGAAGCCCGCCATGAGATTCGGGGTTGAATTTAAGGGTTAGAGGCACTTTTGGATTCTTGATTTGGGAGGGCATAATTTTTGGCCCACAAATCAAAAATTTCCTGACCGCGGAGTCAGGAAAACCTCCCGGGATGGGCCGGACCGAATCCGGTCAAATTGAAAAACGAAGCCCGCCATGAGATTCGGGGTTGAATTTAAGGGTTAGTGGCACTTTTGGATGCTTGATTTGGGAGGGCATAATTTTTGGCCCAAAAATCAAAAATTTCCTGACCGCGGAGTCAGGAAAACCACCCGGGATGGGCCGGAACGAATCCGGTCAAATTGAAAAACGAAGCCCGCCATGAGATTCGGGGTTGAATTTAAGGGTTAGAGGCACTTTTGGATGCTTGATTTGGGAGGGAATAATTTTTGGCCCAAAAATCAAACATTTCCTGACCGCGGAGTCAGGAAAACCTCCCGGGATGGGCCGGACCGAATCCGGTCAAATTGAAAAACGAAGCCCGCCATGAGATTCGGGGTTGAATTTAAGGGATAGAGGCACTTTTGGATGCTTGATTTGGGAGGGCATAATTTTTGGCCCAAAAATCAAAAATTTCCTGACCGCGGAGTCAGGAAAACCACCCGGGATGGGCCGGAACGAATCCGGTCAAATTGAAAAACGAAGCCCGCCATGAGATTCGGGGTTGAATTTAAGGGTTAGAGGCACTTTTGGATTCTTGATTTGGGAGGGCATAATTTTTGGCCCAAAAATCAAACATTTCCTGACCGCGGAGTCAGGAAAACCTCCCGGGATGGGCCGGACCGAATCCGGTCAAATTGAAAAACGAAGCCCGCCATGAGATTCGGGGTTGAATTTAAGGGTTAGAGGCACTTTTGCATGTTTGATTTGGGAGGGCATAATTTTTGGCCCAAAAATCAAAAATTTCCTGACCGCGGAGTCAGGAAAACCTCCCGGGATGGGCCGGACCGAATGCGGTCAAATTGAAAAACGAAGCCCGCCATGAGATTCGGGGTTGAATTTAAGGGTTAGTGGCACTTTTGGATGCTTGATTTGGGAGGGCATAATTTTTGCCCCAAAAATCAAAAATTTCCTGACCGCGGAGTCAGGAAAACCTCCCGGGATGGGCCGGACCGAATCCGGTCAAATTGAAAAACGAAGCCCGCCATGGGATTCGGGGTTGAATTTAAGGGTTAGAGGCACTTTTGGATGCTTGATTTGGGAGGGCATAATTTTTGGCCCAAAAATCAAAAATTTCCTGACCGCGGAGTCAGGAAAACCTCCCGGGATGGGCCGGACCGAATCCGGTCAAATTGAAAAACGAAGCCTGCCATGAGATTCGGGGTTGAATTTAAGGGTTAGAGGCACTTTTGGATGCTTGATTTGGGAGGGCATAATTTTTGGCCCACAAATCAAAAATTTCCTGACCGCGGAGTCAGGAAAACCTCCCGGGATGGGCCGGACCGAATCCGGTCAACTTGAAAAACGAAGCCCGCCATGAGATTCGGGGTTGAATTTAAGGGTTGGAGGCACTTTTGGATGCTTGATTTGGGAGGGCATAATTTTTGGCCCAAAAATCAAAAATTTCCTGACCGCGGAGTCAGGAAAACCTCCCGGGATGGGCCGGACCGAATCCGGTCAAATTGAAAAACGAAGCCCGCCATGAGATTCGGGGTTGAATTTAAGGGTTAGTGGCACTTTTGGATGCTTGATTTGGGAGGGCATAATTTTTGGCCCAAAAATCAAAAATTTCCTGACCGCGGAGTCAGGAAAACCACCCGGGATGGGCCGGAACGAATCCGGTCAAATTGAAAAACGAAGCCCGCCATGAGATTCGGGGTTGAATTTAAGGGTTAGTGGCACTTTTGGATGCTTGATTTGGGAGGGCATAATTTTTGGCCCAAAAATCAAAAATTTCCTGACCGCGGAGTCAGGAAAACCTCCCGGGATGGGCCGGACCGAATCCGGTCAAATTGAAAAACGAAGCCCGCCATGAGATTCGGGGTTGAATTTAAGGGTTAGAGGCACTTTTGCATGTTTGATTTGGGAGGGCATAATTTTTGGCCCAAAAATCAAAAATTTCCTGACCGCGGAGTCAGGAAAACCTCCCGGGATGGGCCGGACCGAATGCGGTCAAATTGAAAAACGAAGCCCGCCATGAGATTCGGGGTTGAATTTAAGGGTTAGTGGCACTTTTGGATGCTTGATTTGGGAGGGCATAATTTTTGGCCCAAAAATCAAACATTTCCTGACCGCGGAGTCAGGAAAACCACCCGGGATGGGCCGGAACGAATCCGGTCAAATTGAAAAACGAAGCCCGCCATGAGATTCGGGGTTGAATTTAAGGGTTAGAGGCACTTTTGGATGCTTGATTTGGGAGGGCATAATTTTTGGCCCAAAAATCAAACATTTCCTGACCGCGGAGTCAGGAAAACCTCCCGGGATGGGCCGGACCGAATCCGGTCAAATTGAAAAACGAAGCCCGCCATGAGATTCGGGGTTGAATTTAAGGGATAGAGGCACTTTTGGATGCTTGATTTGGGAGGGCATAATTTTTGGCCCAAAAATCAAAAATTTCCTGACCGCGGAGTCAGGAAAACCACCCGGGATGGGCCGGAACGAATCCGGTCAAATTGAAAAACGAAGCCCGCCATGAGATTCGGGGTTGAATTTAAGGGTTAGAGGCACTTTTGGATTCTTGATTTGGGAGGGCATAATTTTTGGCCCAAAAATCAAACATTTCCTGACCGCGGAGTCAGGAAAACCTCCCGGGATGGGCCGGACCGAATCCGGTCAAATTGAAAAACGAAGCCCGCCATGAGATTCGGGGTTGAATTTAAGGGTTAGAGGCACTTTTGCATGTTTGATTTGGGAGGGCATAATTTTTGGCCCAAAAATCAAAAATTTCCTGACCGCGGAGTCAGGAAAACCTCCCGGGATGGGCCGGACCGAATGCGGTCAAATTGAAAAACGAAGCCCGCCATGAGATTCGGGGTTGAATTTAAGGGTTAGTGGCACTTTTGGATGCTTGATTTGGGAGGGCATAATTTTTGGCCCAAAAATCAAAAATTTCCTGACCGCGGAGTCAGGAAAACCTCCCGGGATGGGCCGGACCGAATCCGGTCAAATTGAAAAACGAAGCCCGCCATGGGATTCGGGGTTGAATTTAAGGGTTAGAGGCACTTTTGGATGCTTGATTTGGGAGGGCATAATTTTTGGCCCAAAAATCAAAAATTTCCTGACCGCGGAGTCAGGAAAACCTCCCGGGATGGGCCGGACCGAATCCGGTCAAATTGAAAAACGAAGCCTGCCATGAGATTCGGGGTTGAATTTAAGGGTTAGAGGCACTTTTGGATGCTTGATTTGGGAGGGCATAATTTTTGGCCCACAAATCAAAAATTTCCTGACCGCGGAGTCAGGAAAACCTCCCGGGATGGGCCGGACCGAATCCGGTCAACTTGAAAAACGAAGCCCGCCATGAGATTCGGGGTTGAATTTAAGGGTTGGAGGCACTTTTGGATGCTTGATTTGGGAGGGCATAATTTTTGGCCCAAAAATCAAAAATTTCCTGACCGCGGAGTCAGGAAAACCTCCCGGGATGGGCCGGACCGAATCCGGTCAAATTGAAAAACGAAGCCCGCCATGAGATTCGGGGTTGAATTTAAGGGTTAGTGGCACTTTTGGATGCTTGATTTGGGAGGGCATAATTTTTGGCCCAAAAATCAAAAATTTCCTGACCGCGGAGTCAGGAAAACCACCCGGGATGGGCCGGAACGAATCCGGTCAAATTGAAAAACGAAGCCCGCCATGAGATTCGGGGTTGAATTTAAGGGTTAGTGGCACTTTTGGATGCTTGATTTGGGAGGGCATAATTTTTGGCCCAAAAATCAAAAATTTCCTGACCGCGGAGTCAGGAAAACCTCCCGGGATGGGCCGGACCGAATCCGGTCAAATTGAAAAACGAAGCCCGCCATGAGATTCGGGGTTGAATTTAAGGGTTAGAGGCACTTTTGCATGTTTGATTTGGGAGGGCATAATTTTTGGCCCAAAAATCAAAAATTTCCTGACCGCGGAGTCAGGAAAACCTCCCGGGATGGGCCGGACCGAATGCGGTCAAATTGAAAAACGAAGCCCGCCATGAGATTCGGGGTTGAATTTAAGGGTTAGTGGCACTTTTGGATGCTTGATTTGGGAGGGCATAATTTTTGGCCCAAAAATCAAAAATTTCCTGACCGCGGAGTCAGGAAAACCTCCCGGGATGGGCCGGACCGAATCCGGTCAAATTGAAAAACGAAGCCCGCCATGGGATTCGGGGTTGAATTTAAGGGTTAGAGGCACTTTTGGATGCTTGATTTGGGAGGGCATAATTTTTGGCCCAAAAATCAAAAATTTCCTGACCGCGGAGTCAGGAAAACCTCCCGGGATGGGCCGGACCGAATCCGGTCAAATTGAAAAACGAAGCCTGCCATGAGATTCGGGGTTGAATTTAAGGGTTAGAGGCACTTTTGGATGCTTGATTTGGGAGGGCATAATTTTTGGCCCACAAATCAAAAATTTCCTGACCGCGGAGTCAGGAAAACCTCCCGGGATGGGCCGGGCCGAATCCGGTCAACTTGAAAAACGAAGCCCGCCATGAGATTCGGGGTTGAATTTAAGGGTTGGAGGCACTTTTGGATGCTTGATTTGGGAGGGCATAATTTTTGGCCCAAAAATCAAACATTTCCTGACCGCGGAGTCAGGAAAACCTCCCGGGATGGGCCGGACCGAATCCGGTCAAATTGAAAAACGAAGCCCGCCATGAGATTCGGGGTTGAATTTAAGGGTTAGAGGCACTTTTGCATGTTTGATTTGGGAGGGCATAATATTTGGCCCAAAAATCAAAAATTTCCTGACCGCGGAGTCAGGAAAACCTCCCGGGATGGGCCGGACCGAATGCGGTCAAATTGAAAAACGAAGCCCGCCATGAGATTCGGGGTTGAATTTAAGGGTTAGTGGCACTTTTGGATGCTTGATTTGGGAGGGCATAATTTTTGGCCCAAAAATCAAAAATTTCCTGACCGCGGAGTCAGGAAAACCTCCCGGGATGGGCCGGACCGAATCCGGTCAAATTGAAAAACGAAGCCCGCCATGAGATTCGGGGTTGAATTTAAGGGTTAGAGGCACTTTTGGATGCTTGATTTGGGAGGGCATAATTTTTGGCCCAAAAATCAAAAATTTCCTGACCGCGGAGTCAGGAAAACCTCCCGGGATGGGCCGGACCGAATCCGGTCAAATTGAAAAACGAAGCCCGCCATGAGATTCGGGGTTGAATTTAAGGGATAGAGGCACTTTTGGATGCTTGATTTGGGAGGGCATAATTTTTGGCCCAAAAATCAAAAATTTCCTGACCGTGGAGTCAGGAAAACCTCCCGGGATGGGCCGGACCGAATCCGTTCAAATTGAAAAACGAAGCCCGCCATGAGATTCGGGGTTGAATTTAAGGGTTAGAGGCACTTTTGGATGCTTGATTTGGGAGGGCATAATTTTTGGCCCAAAAATCAAAAATTTCCTGACCGCGGAGTCAGGAAAACCTCCCGGGTTGGGCCGGACCGAATCCGGTCAAATTGAAAAACGAAGCCCGCCATGAGATTCGGGGTTGAATTTAAGGGTTAGAGGCACTTTTGGATGCTTGATTTGGGAGGGCATAATTTTTAGCCCAAAAATCAAAAATTTCCTGACCGCGGAGTCAGGAAAACCTCCCGGGATGGGCCGGACCGAATCCGGTCAAATTGAAAAACGAAGCCCGCCATGGGATTCGGGGTTGAATTTAAGGTTTAGAGGCACTTTTGGATGCTTGATTTGGGAGGGCATAATTTTTGGCCCAAAAATCAAAAATTTCCTGACCGCGGAGTCAGGAAAACCTCCCGGGATGGGCCGGACCGAATCCGGTCAAATTGAAAAACGAAGCCCGCCATGAGATTCGGGGTTGAATTTAAGGGTTAGTGGCACTTTTGGATGCTTGATTTGGGAGGGCATAATTTTTGGCCCAAAAATCAAAAATTTCCTGACCGCGGAGTCAGGAAAACCTCCCGGGATGGGCCGGACCGAATCCGGTCAAATTGAAAAACGAAGCCCGCCATGAGATTCGGGGTTGAATTTAAGGGATAGAGGCACTTTTGGATGCTTGATTTGGGAGGGCATAATTTTTGGCCCAAAAATCAAAAATTTCCTGACCGTGGAGTCAGGAAAACCTCCCGGGATGGGCCGGACCGAATCCGTTCAAATTGAAAAACGAAGCCCGCCATGAGATTCGGGGTTGAATTTAAGGGTTAGAGGCACTTTTGGATGCTTGATTTGGGAGGGCATAATTTTTGGCCCAAAAATCAAACATTTCCTGACCGCGGAGTCAGGAAAACCTCCCGGGATGGGCCGGACCGAATCCGGTCAAATTGAAAAACGAAGCCCGCCATGAGATTCGGGGTTGAATTTAAGGGTTAGAGGCACTTTTGGATGCTTGATTTGGGAGGGCATAATTTTTAGCCCAAAAATCAAAAATTTCCTGACCGCGGAGTCAGGAAAACCTCCCGGGATGGGCCGGACCGAATCCGGTCAAATTGAAAAACGAAGCCCGCCATGGGATTCGGGGTTGAATTTAAGGTTTAGAGGCACTTTTGGATGCTTGATTTGGGAGGGCATAATTTTTGGCCCAAAAATCAAAAATTTCCTGACCGCGGAGTCAGGAAAACCTCCCGGGATGGGCCGGACCGAATCCGGTCAAATTGAAAAACGAAGCCCGCCATGAGATTCGGGGTTGAATTTAAGGGTTAGTGGCACTTTTGGATGCTTGATTTGGGAGGGCATAATTTTTGGCCCAAAAATCAAAAATTTCCTGACCGCGGAGTCAGGAAAACCTCCCGGGATGGGCCGGACCGAATCCGGTCAAATTGAAAAACGAAGCCCGCCATGAGATTCGGGGTTGAATTTAAGGGTTAGAGGCACTTTTGGATGCTTGATTTGGGAGGGCATAATTTTTGGCCCAAAAATCAAAAATTTCCTGACCGCGGAGTCAGGAAAACCTCCCGGGATGGGCCGGACCGAATCCGGTCAAATTGAAAAACGAAGCCCGCCATGAGATTCGGGGTTGAATTTAAGGGTTAGTGGCACTTTTGGATGCTTGATTTGGGAGGGCATAATTTTTGGCCCAAAAATCAAAAATTTCCTGACCGCGGAGTCAGGAAAACCTCCCGGGATGGGCCGGACCGAATCCGGTCAAATTGAAAAACGAAGCCCGCCATGAGATTCGGGGTTGAATTTAAGGGTTAGAGGCACTTTTGGATGCTTGATTTGGGAGGGCATAATTTTTGGCCCAAAAATCAAAAATTTCCTGACAGCGGAGTCAGGAAAACCTCCCGGGATGGGCCGGACCGAATCCGGTCAAATTGAAAAACGAAGCCCGCCATGAGATTCGGGGTTGAATTTAAGGGTTAGTGGCACTTTTGGATGCTTAATTTGGGAGGGCATAATTTTTGGCCCCAAAATCAAAAATTTCCTGACCGCGGAGTCAGGAAAACCTCCCGGGATGGGCCGGACCGAATGCGGTCAAATTGAAAAACGAAGCCCGCCATGAGATTCGGGGTTGAATTTAAGGGTTAGTGGCACTTATGGATGCTTGATTTGGGAGGGCATAATTTTTGGCCCA
This sequence comes from Charina bottae, assembly GCA_023362775.1. Classification (NCBI taxonomy): domain Eukaryota; kingdom Metazoa; phylum Chordata; class Lepidosauria; order Squamata; family Charinaidae; genus Charina; species Charina bottae. The sequence continues at coordinate 73,044,962 of JALMGJ010000005.1, read as the reverse complement.
AAAATCAAAAATTTCCTGACCGCGGAGTCAGGAAAACCTCCCGGGATGGGCCGGACCGAATGCGGTCAAATTGAAAAACGAAGCCCGCCATGAGATTCGGGGTTGAATTTAAGGGTTAGTGGCACTTTTGGATGCTTGATTTGGGAGGGTATAATTTTTGGCCCAAAAATCAAAAATTTCCTGACCGCGGAGTCAGGAAAACCTCCCGGGATGGGCCGGACCGAATCCGGTCAAATTGAAAAATGAAGCCCGCCATGAGATTCGGGGTTGAATTTAAGGGTTAGAGGCACTTTTGGATGCTTGATTTGTGAGTGCATAATTTTTGGCCCAAAAATCAAAAATTTCCTGACCGCGGAGTCAGGAAAACCTCCCGGGATGGGCCGGACCGAATGCGGTCAAATTGAAAAACGAAGCCCGCCATGAGATTCGGGGTTGAATTTAAGGGTTAGAGGCACTTTTGGATGCTTGATTTGGGAGGGCATAATTTTTGGCCCAAAAATCAAACATTTCCTGACCGCGGAGTCAGGAAAACCTCCCGGGATGGGCCGGACCGAATGCGGTCAAATTGAAAAACGAAGCCCGCCATGAGATTCGGGGTTGAATTTCAGGGTTAGAGGCACTTTTGGATGCTTGATTTGGGAGGGCATAATTTTTGGCCCAAAAATCAAAAATTTCCTGACCGCGGAGTCAGGAAAACCTCCCGGGATGGGCCGGACCGAATCCGGTCAAATTGAAAAACGAAGCCCGCCATGGGATTCGGGGTTGAATTTTAGGTTTAGAGGCACTTTTGGATGCTTGATTTGGGAGGGCATAATTTTTGGCCCAAAAATCAAAAATTTCCTGACCGCGGAGTCAGGAAAACCTCCCGGGATGGGCCGGACCGAATCCGGTCAAATTGAAAAACGAAGCCCGCCATGAGATTCGGGGTTGAATTTAAGGGTTAGTGGCACTTTTGGATGCTTGATTTGGGAGGGCATAATTTTTGGCCCAAAAATCAAAAATTTCCTGACCGCGGAGTCAGGAAAACCTCCCGGGATGGGCCGGACCGAATCCGGTCAAATTGAAAAACGAAGCCCGCCATGAGATTCGGGGTTGAATTTAAGGGTTAGAGGCACTTTTGGATGCTTGATTTGGGAGGGCATAATTTTTGGCCCAAAAATCAAAAATTTCCTGACCGCGGAGTCAGGAAAACCTCCCGGGATGGGCCGGACCGAATCCGGTCAAATTGAAAAACGAAGCCCGCCATGAGATTCGGGGTTGAATTTAAGGGATAGAGGCACTTTTGGATGCTTGATTTGGGAGGGCATAATTTTTGGCCCAAAAATCAAAAATTTCCTGACCGCGGAGTCAGGAAAACCTCCCGGGATGGGCCGGACCGAATCCGGTCAAATTGAAAAACGAAGCCCGCCATGAGATTCGGGGTTGAATTTAAGGGTTAGAGGCACTTTTGGATGCTTGATTTGGGAGGGCATAATTTTGGGCCCAAAAATCAAAAATTTCCTGACCGCGGAGTCAGGAAAACCTCCCGGGATGGGCCGGACCGAATGCGGTCAAATTGAAAAACGAAGCCCGCCATGAGATTCGGGGTTGAATTTCAGGGTTAGAGGCACTTTTGGATGCTTGATTTGGGAGGGCATAATTTTTGGCCCAAAAATCAAAAATTTCCTGACCGCGGAGTCAGGAAAACCTCCCAGGATGGGCCGGACCGAATCCGGTCAAATTGAAAAACGAAGCCCGCCATGAGATTCGGGGTTGAATTTAAGGGTTAGAGGCACTTTTGGATGCTTGATTTGGGAGGGCATAATTTTTGGCCCAAAAATCAAAAATTTCCTGACCGCGGAGTCAGGAAAACCTCCCGGGATGGGCCGGACCGAATCCGGTCAAATTGAAAAACGAAGCCCGCCATGAGATTCGGGGTTGAATTTAAGGGTTAGAGGCACTTTTGGATGCTTGATTTGGGAGGGCATAATTTTTGGCCCAAAAATCAAAAATTTCCTGACCGCGGAGTCAGGAAAACCTCCCGGGATGGGCCGGACCGAATCCGGTCAAATTGAAAAACGAAGCCTGCCATGAGATTCGGGGTTGAATTTAAGGGTTAGAGGCACTTTTGGATGCTTGATTTGGGAGGGCATAATTTTTGGCCCACAAATCAAAAATTTCCTGACCGCGGAGTCAGGAAAACCTCCCGGGATGGGCCGGACCGAATCCGGTCAACTTGAAAAACGAAGCCCGCCATGAGATTCGGGGTTGAATTTAAGGGTTGGAGGCACTTTTGGATGCTTGATTTGGGAGGGCATAATTTTTGGCCCAAAAATCAAAAATTTCCTGACCGCGGAGTCAGGAAAACCTCCCGGGATGGGCCGGACCGAATCCGGTCAAATTGAAAAACGAAGCCCGCCATGAGATTCGGGGTTGAATTTAAGGGTTAGAGGCACTTTTGGATGCTTGATTTGGGAGGGCATAATTTTTGGCCCAAAAATCAAAAATTTCCTGACCGCGGAGTCAGGAAAACCACCCGGGATGGGCCGGAACGAATCCGGTCAAATTGAAAAACGAAGCCCGCCATGAGATTCGGGGTTGAATTTAAGGGTTAGAGGCACTTTTGGATGCTTGATTTGGGAGGGCATAATTTTTGGCCCAAAAATCAAACATTTCCTGACCGCGGAGTCAGGAAAACCTCCCGGGATGGGCCGGACCGAATCCGGTCAAATTGAAAAACGAAGCCCGCCATGAGATTCGGGGTTGAATTTAAGGGTTAGAGGCACTTTTGCATGTTTGATTTGGGAGGGCATAATTTTTGGCCCAAAAATCAAAAATTTCCTGACCGCGGAGTCAGGAAAACCTCCCGGGATGGGCCGGACCGAATCCGGTCAAATTGAAAAACGAAGCCCGCCATGAGATTCGGGGTTGAATTTAAGGGTTAGTGGCACTTTTGGATGCTTGATTTGGGAGGGCATAATTTTTGGCCCAAAAATCAAAAATTTCCTGACCGCGGAGTCAGGAAAACCTCCCGGGATGGGCCGGACCGAATCCGGTCAAATTGAAAAACGAAGCCCGCCATGGGATTCGGGGTTGAATTTAAGGGTTAGAGGCACTTTTGGATGCTTGATTTGGGAGGGCATAATTTTTGGCCCAAAAATCAAAAATTTCCTGACCGCGGAGTCAGGAAAACCTCCCGGGATGGGCCGGACCGAATCCGGTCAAATTGAAAAACGAAGCCTGCCATGAGATTCGGGGTTGAATTTAAGGGTTAGAGGCACTTTTGGATGCTTGATTTGGGAGGGCATAATTTTTGGCCCACAAATCAAAAATTTCCTGACCGCGGAGTCAGGAAAACCTCCCAGGATGGGCCGGACCGAATCCGGTCAACTTGAAAAACGAAGCCCGCCATGAGATTCGGGGTTGAATTTAAGGGTTGGAGGCACTTTTGGATGCTTGATTTGGGAGGGCATAATTTTTGGCCCAAAAATCAAAAATTTCCTGACCGCGGAGTCAGGAAAACCTCCCGGGATGGGCCGGACCGAATCCGGTCAAATTGAAAAACGAAGCCCGCCATGAGATTCGGGGTTGAATTTAAGGGTTAGTGGCACTTTTGGATGCTTGATTTGGGAGGGCATAATTTTTGGCCCAAAAATCAAAAATTTCCTGACCGCGGAGTCAGGAAAACCACCCGGGATGGGCCGGAACGAATCCGGTCAAATTGAAAAACGAAGCCCGCCATGAGATTCGGGGTTGAATTTAAGGGTTAGAGGCACTTTTGGATGCTTGATTTGGGAGGGCATAATTTTTGGCCCAAAAATCAAACATTTCCTGACCGCGGAGTCAGGAAAACCTCCCGGGATGGGCCGGACCGAATCCGGTCAAATTGAAAAACGAAGCCCGCCATGAGATTCGGGGTTGAATTTAAGGGATAGAGGCACTTTTGGATGCTTGATTTGGGAGGGCATAATTTTTGGCCCAAAAATCAAAAATTTCCTGACCGCGGAGTCAGGAAAACCACCCGGGATGGGCCGGAACGAATCCGGTCAAATTGAAAAACGAAGCCCGCCATGAGATTCGGGGTTGAATTTAAGGGTTAGAGGCACTTTTGGATTCTTGATTTGGGAGGGCATAATTTTTGGCCCACAAATCAAAAATTTCCTGACCGCGGAGTCAGGAAAACCTCCCGGGATGGGCCGGACCGAATCCGGTCAACTTGAAAAACGAAGCCCGCCATGAGATTCGGGGTTGAATTTAAGGGTTGGAGGCACTTTTGGATGCTTGATTTGGGAGGGCATAATTTTTGGCCCAAAAATCAAAAATTTCCTGACCGCGGAGTCAGGAAAACCTCCCGGGATGGGCCGGACCGAATCCGGTCAAATTGAAAAACGAAGCCCTCCATGAGATTCGGGGTTGAATTTAAGGGTTAGAGGCACTTTTGGATGCTTGATTTGGGAGGGCATAATTTTTGGCCCAAAAATCAAAAATTTCCTGACCGCGGAGTCAGGAAAACCTCCCGGGATGGGCCGGACCGAATCCGGTCAAATTGAAAAACGAAGCCCGCCATGAGATTCGGGGTTGAATTTAAGGGTTAGAGGCACTTTTGGATGCTTGATTTGGGAGGGCATAATTTTTGGCCCAAAAATCAAAAATTTCCTGACCGCGGAGTCAGGAAAACCTCCCGGGATGGGCCGGACCGAATCCGGTCAAATTGAAAAACGAAGCCTGCCATGAGATTCGGGGTTGAATTTAAGGGTTAGAGGCACTTTTGGATGCTTGATTTGGGAGGGCATAATTTTTGGCCCACAAATCAAAAATTTCCTGACCGCGGAGTCAGGAAAACCTCCCGGGATGGGCCGGACCGAATCCGGTCAACTTGAAAAACGAAGCCCGCCATGAGATTCGGGGTTGAATTTAAGGGTTGGAGGCACTTTTGGATGCTTGATTTGGGAGGGCATAATTTTTGGCCCAAAAATCAAAAATTTCCTGACCGCGGAGTCAGGAAAACCTCCCGGGATGGGCCGGACCGAATCCGGTCAAATTGAAAAACGAAGCCCGCCATGAGATTCGGGGTTGAATTTAAGGGTTAGAGGCACTTTTGGATGCTTGATTTGGGAGGGCATAATTTTTGGCCCAAAAATCAAAAATTTCCTGACCGCGGAGTCAGGAAAACCACCCGGGATGGGCTGGAACGAATCCGGTCAAATTGAAAAACGAAGCCCGCCATGAGATTCGGGGTTGAATTTAAGGGTTAGAGGCACTTTTGGATGCTTGATTTGGGAGGGCATAATTTTTGGCCCAAAAATCAAACATTTCCTGACCGCGGAGTCAGGAAAACCTCCCGGGATGGGCCGGACCGAATCCGGTCAAATTGAAAAACGAAGCCCGCCATGAGATTCGGGGTTGAATTTAAGGGTTAGAGGCACTTTTGCATGTTTGATTTGGGAGGGCATAATTTTTGGCCCAAAAATCAAAAATTTCCTGACCGCGGAGTCAGGAAAACCTCCCGGGATGGGCCGGACCGAATGCGGTCAAATTGAAAAACGAAGCCCGCCATGAGATTCGGGGTTGAATTTAAGGGTTAGTGGCACTTTTGGATGCTTGATTTGGGAGGGCATAATTTTTGGCCCAAAAATCAAAAATTTCCTGACCGCGGAGTCAGGAAAACCTCCCGGGATGGGCCGGACCGAATCCGGTCAAATTGAAAAACGAAGCCCGCCATGGGATTCGGGGTTGAATTTAAGGGTTAGAGGCACTTTTGGATGCTTGATTTGGGAGGGCATAATTTTTGGCCCAAAAATCAAAAATTTCCTGACCGCGGAGTCAGGAAAACCTCCCGGGATGGGCCGGACCGAATCCGGTCAAATTGAAAAACGAAGCCTGCCATGAGATTCGGGGTTGAATTTAAGGGTTAGAGGCACTTTTGGATGCTTGATTTGGGAGGGCATAATTTTTGGCCCACAAATCAAAAATTTCCTGACCGCGGAGTCAGGAAAACCTCCCAGGATGGGCCGGACCGAATCCGGTCAACTTGAAAAACGAAGCCCGCCATGAGATTCGGGGTTGAATTTAAGGGTTGGAGGCACTTTTGGATGCTTGATTTGGGAGGGCATAATTTTTGGCCCAAAAATCAAAAATTTCCTGACCTCGGAGTCAGGAAAACCTCCCGGGATGGGCCGGACCGAATCCGGTCAAATTGAAAAACGAAGCCCGCCATGAGATTCGGGGTTGAATTTAAGGGTTAGTGGCACTTTTGGATGCTTGATTTGGGAGGGCATAATTTTTGGCCCAAAAATCAAAAATTTCCTGACCGCGGAGTCAGGAAAACCACCCGGGATGGGCCGGAACGAATCCGGTCAAATTGAAAAACGAAGCCCGCCATGAGATTCGGGGTTGAATTTAAGGGTTAGAGGCACTTTTGGATGCTTGATTTGGGAGGGCATAATTTTTGGCCCAAAAATCAAACATTTCCTGACCGCGGAGTCAGGAAAACCTCCCGGGATGGGCCGGACCGAATCCGGTCAAATTGAAAAACGAAGCCCGCCATGAGATTCGGGGTTGAATTTAAGGGATAGAGGCACTTTTGGATGCTTGATTTGGGAGGGCATAATTTTTGGCCCAAAAATCAAAAATTTCCTGACCGCGGAGTCAGGAAAACCACCCGGGATGGGCCGGAACGAATCCGGTCAAATTGAAAAACGAAGCCCGCCATGAGATTCGGGGTTGAATTTAAGGGTTAGAGGCACTTTTGGATTCTTGATTTGGGAGGGCATAATTTTTGGCCCACAAATCAAAAATTTCCTGACCGCGGAGTCAGGAAAACCTCCCGGGATGGGCCGGACCGAATCCGGTCAACTTGAAAAACGAAGCCCGCCATGAGATTCGGGGTTGAATTTAAGGGTTAGAGGCACTTTTGCATGTTTGATTTGGGAGGGCATAATTTTTGGCCCAAAAATCAAAAATTTCCTGACCGCGGAGTCAGGAAAACCTCCCGGGATGGGCCGGACCGAATGCGGTCAAATTGAAAAACGAAGCCCGCCATGAGATTCGGGGTTGAATTTAAGGGTTAGTGGCACTTTTGGATGCTTGATTTGGGAGGGCATAATTTTTGGCCCAAAAATCAAAAATTTCCTGACCGCGGAGTCAGGAAAACCTCCCGGGATGGGCCGGACCGAATCCGGTCAAATTGAAAAACGAAGCCCGCCATGGGATTCGGGGTTGAATTTAAGGGTTAGAGGCACTTTTGGATGCTTGATTTGGGAGGGCATAATTTTTGGCCCAAAAATCAAAAATTTCCTGACCGCGGAGTCAGGAAAACCTCCCGGGATGGGCCGGACCGAATCCGGTCAAATTGAAAAACGAAGCCTGCCATGAGATTCGGGGTTGAATTTAAGGGTTAGAGGCACTTTTGGATGCTTGATTTGGGAGGGCATAATTTTTGGCCCACAAATCAAAAATTTCCTGACCGCGGAGTCAGGAAAACCTCCCGGGATGGGCCGGACCGAATCCGGTCAAATTGAAAAACGAAGCCTGCCATGAGATTCGGGGTTGAATTTAAGGGTTAGAGGCACTTTTGGATGCTTGATTTGGGAGGGCATAATTTTTGGCCCACAAATCAAAAATTTCCTGACCGCGGAGTCAGGAAAACCTCCCGGGATGGGCCGGACCGAATCCGGTCAACTTGAAAAACGAAGCCCGCCATGAGATTCGGGGTTGAATTTAAGGGTTGGAGGCACTTTTGGATGCTTGATTTGGGAGGGCATAATTTTTGGCCCAAAAATCAAAAATTTCCTGACCGCGGAGTCAGGAAAACCTCCCGGGATGGGCCGGACCGAATCCGGTCAAATTGAAAAACGAAGCCCGCCATGAGATTCGGGGTTGAATTTAAGGGTTAGAGGCACTTTTGCATGTTTGATTTGGGAGGGCATAATTTTTGGCCCAAAAATCAAAAATTTCCTGACCGCGGAGTCAGGAAAACCTCCCGGGATGGGCCGGACCGAATGCGGTCAAATTGAAAAACGAAGCCCGCCATGAGATTCGGGGTTGAATTTAAGGGTTAGTGGCACTTTTGGATGCTTGATTTGGGAGGGCATAATTTTTGGCCCAAAAATCAAAAATTTCCTGACCGCGGAGTCAGGAAAACCTCCCGGGATGGGCCGGACCGAATCCGGTCAAATTGAAAAACGAAGCCCGCCATGGGATTCGGGGTTGAATTTAAGGGTTAGAGGCACTTTTGGATGCTTGATTTGGGAGGGCATAATTTTTGGCCCAAAAATCAAAAATTTCCTGACCGCGGAGTCAGGAAAACCTCCCGGGATGGGCCGGACCGAATCCGGTCAAATTGAAAAACGAAGCCTGCCATGAGATTCGGGGTTGAATTTAAGGGTTAGAGGCACTTTTGGATGCTTGATTTGGGAGGGCATAATTTTTGGCCCACAAATCAAAAATTTCCTGACCGCGGAGTCAGGAAAACCTCCCGGGATGGGCCGGACCGAATCCGGTCAACTTGAAAAACGAAGCCCGCCATGAGATTCGGGGTTGAATTTAAGGGTTGGAGGCACTTTTGGATGCTTGATTTGGGAGGGCATAATTTTTGGCCCAAAAATCAAAAATTTCCTGACCGCGGAGTCAGGAAAACCTCCCGGGATGGGCCGGACCGAATCCGGTCAAATTGAAAAACGAAGCCCGCCATGAGATTCGGGGTTGAATTTAAGGGTTAGTGGCACTTTTGGATGCTTGATTTGGGAGGGCATAATTTTTGGCCCAAAAATCAAAAATTTCCTGACCGCGGAGTCAGGAAAACCACCCGGGATGGGCCGGAACGAATCCGGTCAAATTGAAAAACGAAGCCCGCCATGGGATTCGGGGTTGAATTTTAGGTTTAGAGGCACTTTTGGATGCTTGATTTGGGAGGGCATAATTTTTGGCCCAAAAATCAAAAATTTCCTGACCGCGGAGTCAGGAAAACCTCCCGGGATGGGCCGGACCGAATCCGGTCAAATTGAAAAACGAAGCCCGCCATGAGATTCGGGGTTGAATTTAAGGGTTAGTGGCACTTTTGGATGCTTGATTTGGGAGGGCATAATTTTTGGCCCAAAAATCAAAAATTTCCTGACCGCGGAGTCAGGAAAACCTCCCGGGATGGGCCGGACCGAATCCGGTCAAATTGAAAAACGAAGCCCGCCATGAGATTCGGGGTTGAATTTAAGGGTTAGAGGCACTTTTGGATGCTTGATTTGGGAGGGCATAATTTTTGGCCCAAAAATCAAAAATTTCCTGACCGCGGAGTCAGGAAAACCTCCCGGGATGGGCCGGACCGAATCCGGTCAAATTGAAAAACGAAGCCCGCCATGAGATTCGGGGTTGAATTTAAGGGATAGAGGCACTTTTGGATGCTTGATTTGGGAGGGCATAATTTTTGGCCCAAAAATCAAAAATTTCCTGACCGCGGAGTCAGGAAAACCTCCCGGGATGGGCCGGACCGAATCCGGTCAAATTGAAAAACGAAGCCCGCCATGAGATTCGGGGTTGAATTTAAGGGTTAGAGGCACTTTTGGATGCTTGATTTGGGAGGGCATAATTTTTGGCCCAAAAATCAAAAATTTCCTGACCGCGGAGTCAGGAAAACCTCCCGGGATGGGCCGGACCGAATGCGGTCAAATTGAAAAACGAAGCCCGCCATGAGATTCGGGGTTGAATTTCAGGGTTAGAGGCACTTTTGGATGCTTGATTTGGGAGGGCATAATTTTTGGCCCAAAAATCAAACATTTCCTGACCGCGGAGTCAGGAAAACCTCCCGGGATGGGCCGGACCGAATCCGGTCAAATTGAAAAACGAAGCCCGCCATGAGATTCGGGGTTGAATTTAAGGGTTAGAGGCACTTTTGCATGTTTGATTTGGGAGGGCATAATTTTTGGCCCAAAAATCAAAAATTTCCTGACCGCGGAGTCAGGAAAACCTCCCGGGATGGGCCGGACCGAATGCGGTCAAATTGAAAAACGAAGCCCGCCATGAGATTCGGGGTTGAATTTAAGGGTTAGTGGCACTTTTGGATGCTTGATTTGGGAGGGCATAATTTTTGGCCCAAAAATCAAAAATTTCCTGACCGCGGAGTCAGGAAAACCTCCCGGGATGGGCCGGACCGAATCCGGTCAAATTGAAAAACGAAGCCCGCCATGGGATTCGGGGTTGAATTTAAGGGTTAGAGGCACTTTTGGATGCTTGATTTGGGAGGGCATAATTTTTGGCCCAAAAATCAAAAATTTCCTGACCGCGGAGTCAGGAAAACCTCCCGGGATGGGCCGGACCGAATCCGGTCAAATTGAAAAACGAAGCCTGCCATGAGATTCGGGGTTGAATTTAAGGGTTAGAGGCACTTTTGGATGCTTGATTTGGGAGGGCATAATTTTTGGCCCACAAATCAAAAATTTCCTGACCGCGGAGTCAGGAAAACCTCCCGGGATGGGCCGGACCGAATCCGGTCAACTTGAAAAACGAAGCCCGCCATGAGATTCGGGGTTGAATTTAAGGGTTGGAGGCACTTTTGGATGCTTGATTTGGGAGGGCATAATTTTTGGCCCAAAAATCAAAAATTTCCTGACCGCGGAGTCAGGAAAACCTCCCGGGATGGGCCGGACCGAATCCGGTCAAATTGAAAAACGAAGCCCGCCATGAGATTCGGGGTTGAATTTAAGGGTTAGAGGCACTTTTGCATGTTTGATTTGGGAGGGCATAATTTTTGGCCCAAAAATCAAAAATTTCCTGACCGCGGAGTCAGGAAAACCTCCCGGGATGGGCCGGACCGAATGCGGTCAAATTGAAAAACGAAGCCCGCCATGAGATTCGGGGTTGAATTTAAGGGTTAGTGGCACTTTTGGATGCTTGATTTGGGAGGGCATAATTTTTGGCCCAAAAATCAAAAATTTCCTGACCGCGGAGTCAGGAAAACCTCCCGGGATGGGCCGGACCGAATCCGGTCAAATTGAAAAACGAAGCCCGCCATGGGATTCGGGGTTGAATTTAAGGGTTAGAGGCACTTTTGGATGCTTGATTTGGGAGGGCATAATTTTTGGCCCAAAAATCAAAAATTTCCTGACCGCGGAGTCAGGAAAACCTCCCGGGATGGGCCGGACCGAATCCGGTCAAATTGAAAAACGAAGCCTGCCATGAGATTCGGGGTTGAATTTAAGGGTTAGAGGCACTTTTGGATGCTTGATTTGGGAGGGCATAATTTTTGGCCCACAAATCAAAAATTTCCTGACCGCGGAGTCAGGAAAACCTCCCGGGATGGGCCGGACCGAATCCGGTCAACTTGAAAAACGAAGCCCGCCATGAGATTCGGGGTTGAATTTAAGGGTTGGAGGCACTTTTGGATGCTTGATTTGGGAGGGCATAATTTTTGGCCCAAAAATCAAAAATTTCCTGACCGCGGAGTCAGGAAAACCTCCCGGGATGGGCCGGACCGAATCCGGTCAAATTGAAAAACGAAGCCCGCCATGAGATTCGGGGTTGAATTTAAGGGTTAGTGGCACTTTTGGATGCTTGATTTGGGAGGGCATAATTTTTGGCCCAAAAATCAAAAATTTCCTGACCGCGGAGTCAGGAAAACCACCCGGGATGGGCCGGAACGAATCCGGTCAAATTGAAAAACGAAGCCCGCCATGAGATTCGGGGTTGAATTTAAGGGTTAGAGGCACTTTTGGATGCTTGATTTGGGAGGGCATAATTTTTGGCCCAAAAATCAAACATTTCCTGACCGCGGAGTCAGGAAAACCTCCCGGGATGGGCCGGACCGAATCCGGTCAAATTGAAAAACGAAGCCCGCCATGAGATTCGGGGTTGAATTTAAGGGTTAGAGGCACTTTTGCATGTTTGATTTGGGAGGGCATAATTTTTGGCCCAAAAATCAAAAATTTCCTGACCGCGGAGTCAGGAAAACCTCCCGGGATGGGCCGGACCGAATGCGGTCAAATTGAAAAACGAAGCCCGCCATGAGATTCGGGGTTGAATTTAAGGGTTAGTGGCACTTTTGGATGCTTGATTTGGGAGGGCATAATTTTTGGCCCAAAAATCAAAAATTTCCTGACCGCGGAGTCAGGAAAACCTCCCGGGATGGGCCGGACCGAATCCGGTCAAATTGAAAAACGAAGCCCGCCATGAGATTCGGGGTTGAATTTAAGGGTTAGAGGCACTTTTGGATGCTTGATTTGGGAGGGCATAATTTTTGGCCCAAAAATCAAAAATTTCCTGACCGCGGAGTCAGGAAAACCTCCCGGGATGGGCCGGACCGAATCCGGTCAAATTGAAAAACGAAGCCCGCCATGAGATTCGGGGTTGAATTTAAGGGATAGAGGCACTTTTGGATGCTTGATTTGGGAGGGCATAATTTTTGGCCCAAAAATCAAAAATTTCCTGACCGTGGAGTCAGGAAAACCTCCCGGGATGGGCCGGACCGAATCCGTTCAAATTGAAAAACGAAGCCCGCCATGAGATTCGGGGTTGAATTTAAGGGTTAGAGGCACTTTTGGATGCTTGATTTGGGAGGGCATAATTTTTGGCCCAAAAATCAAAAATTTCCTGACCGCGGAGTCAGGAAAACCTCCCGGGATGGGCCGGACCGAATCCGGTCAAATTGAAAAACGAAGCCCGCCATGAGATTCGGGGTTGAATTTAAGGGTTAGAGGCACTTTTGGATGCTTGATTTGGGAGGGCATAATTTTTAGCCCAAAAATCAAAAATTTCCTGACCGCGGAGTCAGGAAAACCTCCCGGGATGGGCCGGACCGAATCCGGTCAAATTGAAAAACGAAGCCCGCCATGGGATTCGGGGTTGAATTTAAGGGTTAGAGGCACTTTTGGATGCTTGATTTGGGAGGGCATAATTTTTGGCCCAAAAATCAAAAATTTCCTGACCGCGGAGTCAGGAAAACCTCCCGGGATGGGCCGGACCGAATCCGGTCAAATTGAAAAACGAAGCCTGCCATGAGATTCGGGGTTGAATTTAAGGGTTAGAGGCACTTTTGGATGCTTGATTTGGGAGGGCATAATTTTTGGCCCACAAATCAAAAATTTCCTGACCGCGGAGTCAGGAAAACCTCCCGGGATGGGCCGGACCGAATCCGGTCAACTTGAAAAACGAAGCCCGCCATGAGATTCGGGGTTGAATTTAAGGGTTGGAGGCACTTTTGGATGCTTGATTTGGGAGGGCATAATTTTTGGCCCAAAAATCAAAAATTTCCTGACCGCGGAGTCAGGAAAACCTCCCGGGATGGGCCGGACCGAATCCGGTCAAATTGAAAAACGAAGCCCGCCATGAGATTCGGGGTTGAATTTAAGGGTTAGTGGCACTTTTGGATGCTTGATTTGGGAGGGCATAATTTTTGGCCCAAAAATCAAAAATTTCCTGACCGCGGAGTCAGGAAAACCACCCGGGATGGGCCGGAACGAATCCGGTCAAATTGAAAAACGAAGCCCGCCATGAGATTCGGGGTTGAATTTAAGGGTTAGAGGCACTTTTGGATGCTTGATTTGGGAGGGCATAATTTTTGGCCCAAAAATCAAACATTTCCTGACCGCGGAGTCAGGAAAACCTCCCGGGATGGGCCGGACCGAATCCGGTCAAATTGAAAAACGAAGCCCGCCATGAGATTCGGGGTTGAATTTAAGGGTTAGAGGCACTTTTGCATGTTTGATTTGGGAGGGCATAATTTTTGGCCCAAAAATCAAAAATTTCCTGACCGCGGAGTCAGGAAAACCTCCCGGGATGGGCCGGACCGAATGCGGTCAAATTGAAAAACGAAGCCCGCCATGAGATTCGGGGTTGAATTTAAGGGTTAGTGGCACTTTTGGATGCTTGATTTGGGAGGGCATAATTTTTGGCCCAAAAATCAAAAATTTCCTGACCGCGGAGTCAGGAAAACCTCCCGGGATGGGCCGGACCGAATCCGGTCAAATTGAAAAACGAAGCCCGCCATGAGATTCGGGGTTGAATTTAAGGGTTAGAGGCACTTTTGGATGCTTGATTTGGGAGGGCATAATTTTTGGCCCAAAAATCAAAAATTTCCTGACCGCGGAGTCAGGAAAACCTCCCGGGATGGGCCGGACCGAATCCGGTCAAATTGAAAAACGAAGCCCGCCATGAGATTCGGGGTTGAATTTAAGGGATAGAGGCACTTTTGGATGCTTGATTTGGGAGGGCATAATTTTTGGCCCAAAAATCAAAAATTTCCTGACCGTGGAGTCAGGAAAACCTCCCGGGATGGGCCGGACCGAATCCGTTCAAATTGAAAAACGAAGCCCGCCATGAGATTCGGGGTTGAATTTAAGGGTTAGAGGCACTTTTGGATGCTTGATTTGGGAGGGCATAATTTTTGGCCCAAAAATCAAAAATTTCCTGACCGCGGAGTCAGGAAAACCTCCCGGGATGGGCCGGACCGAATCCGGTCAAATTGAAAAACGAAGCCCGCCATGAGATTCGGGGTTGAATTTAAGGGTTAGAGGCACTTTTGGATGCTTGATTTGGGAGGGCATAATTTTTAGCCCAAAAATCAAAAATTTCCTGACCGCGGAGTCAGGAAAACCTCCCGGGATGGGCCGGACCGAATCCGGTCAAATTGAAAAACGAAGCCCGCCATGGGATTCGGGGTTGAATTTAAGGTTTAGAGGCACTTTTGGATGCTTGATTTGGGAGGGCATAATTTTTGGCCCAAAAATCAAAAATTTCCTGACCGCGGAGTCAGGAAAACCTCCCGGGATGGGCCGGACCGAATCCGGTCAAATTGAAAAACGAAGCCCGCCATGAGATTCGGGGTTGAATTTAAGGGTTAGTTGCACTTTTGGATGCTTGATTTGGGAGGGCATAATTTTGGGCCCAAAAATCAAAAATTTCCTGACCGCGGAGTCAGGAAAACCTCCCGGGATGGGCCGGACCGAATCCGGTCAAATTGAAAAACGAAGCCCGCCATGAGATTCGGGGTTGAATTTAAGGGTTAGAGGCACTTTTGGATGCTTGATTTGGGAGGGCATAATTTTTGGCCCAAAAATCAAAAATTTCCTGACCGCGGAGTCAGGAAAACCTCCCGGGATGGGCCGGACCGAATCCGGTCAAATTGAAAAACGAAGCCCGCCATGAGATTCGGGGTTGAATTTAAGGGATAGAGGCACTTTTGGATGCTTGATTTGGGAGGGCATAATTTTTGGCCCAAAAATCAAAAATTTCCTGACCGTGGAGTCAGGAAAACCTCCCGGGATGGGCCGGACCGAATCCGTTCAAATTGAAAAACGAAGCCCGCCATGAGATTCGGGGTTGAATTTAAGGGTTAGAGGCACTTTTGGATGCTTGATTTGGGAGGGCATAATTTTTGGCCCAAAAATCAAACATTTCCTGACCGCGGAGTCAGGAAAACCTCCCGGGATGGGCCGGACCGAATCCGGTCAAATTGAAAAACGAAGCCCGCCATGAGATTCGGGGTTGAATTTAAGGGTTAGAGGCACTTTTGGATGCTTGATTTGGGAGGGCATAATTTTTAGCCCAAAAATCAAAAATTTCCTGACCGCGGAGTCAGGAAAACCTCCCGGGATGGGCCGGACCGAATCCGGTCAAATTGAAAAACGAAGCCCGCCATGGGATTCGGGGTTGAATTTAAGGTTTAGAGGCACTTTTGGATGCTTGATTTGGGAGGGCATAATTTTTGGCCCAAAAATCAAAAATTTCCTGACCGCGGAGTCAGGAAAACCTCCCGGGATGGGCCGGACCGAATCCGGTCAAATTGAAAAACGAAGCCCGCCATGAGATTCGGGGTTGAATTTAAGGGATAGAGGCACTTTTGGATGCTTGATTTGGGAGGGCATAATTTTTGGCCCAAAAATCAAAAATTTCCTGACCGTGGAGTCAGGAAAACCTCCCGGGATGGGCCGGACCGAATCCGTTCAAATTGAAAAACGAAGCCCGCCATGAGATTCGGGGTTGAATTTAAGGGTTAGAGGCACTTTTGGATGCTTGATTTGGGAGGGCATAATTTTTGGCCCAAAAATCAAAAATTTCCTGACCGCGGAGTCAGGAAAACCTCCCGGGATGGGCCGGACCGAATCCGGTCAAATTGAAAAACGAAGCCCGCCATGAGATTCGGGGTTGAATTTAAGGGTTAGAGGCACTTTTGGATGCTTGATTTGGGAGGGCATAATTTTTAGCCCAAAAATCAAAAATTTCCTGACCGCGGAGTCAGGAAAACCTCCCGGGATGGGCCGGACCGAATCCGGTCAAATTGAAAAACGAAGCCCGCCATGGGATTCGGGGTTGAATTTAAGGTTTAGAGGCACTTTTGGATGCTTGATTTGGGAGGGCATAATTTTTGGCCCAAAAATCAAAAATTTCCTGACCGCGGAGTCAGGAAAACCTCCCGGGATGGGCCGGACCGAATCCGGTCAAATTGAAAAACGAAGCCCGCCATGAGATTCGGGGTTGAATTTAAGGGTTAGTTGCACTTTTGGATGCTTGATTTGGGAGGGCATAATTTTGGGCCCAAAAATCAAAAATTTCCTGACCGCGGAGTCAGGAAAACCTCCCGGGATGGGCCGGACCGAATCCGGTCAAATTGAAAAACGAAGCCCGCCATGAGATTCGGGGTTGAATTTAAGGGTTAGAGGCACTTTTGGATGCTTGATTTGGGAGGGCATAATTTTTGGCCCAAAAATCAAAAATTTCCTGACCGCGGAGTCAGGAAAACCTCCCGGGATGGGCCGGACCGAATCCGGTCAAATTGAAAAACGAAGCCCGCCATGAGATTCGGGGTTGAATTTAAGGGATAGAGGCACTTTTGGATGCTTGATTTGGGAGGGCATAATTTTTGGCCCAAAAATCAAAAATTTCCTGACCGTGGAGTCAGGAAAACCTCCCGGGATGGGCCGGACCGAATCCGTTCAAATTGAAAAACGAAGCCCGCCATGAGATTCGGGGTTGAATTTAAGGGTTAGAGGCACTTTTGGATGCTTGATTTGGGAGGGCATAATTTTTGGCCCAAAAATCAAACATTTCCTGACCGCGGAGTCAGGAAAACCTCCCGGGATGGGCCGGACCGAATCCGGTCAAATTGAAAAACGAAGCCCGCCATGAGATTCGGGGTTGAATTTAAGGGTTAGAGGCACTTTTGGATGCTTGATTTGGGAGGGCATAATTTTTAGCCCAAAAATCAAAAATTTCCTGACCGCGGAGTCAGGAAAACCTCCCGGGATGGGCCGGACCGAATCCGGTCAAATTGAAAAACGAAGCCCGCCATGGGATTCGGGGTTGAATTTAAGGTTTAGAGGCACTTTTGGATGCTTGATTTGGGAGGGCATAATTTTTGGCCCAAAAATCAAAAATTTCCTGACCGCGGAGTCAGGAAAACCTCCCGGGATGGGCCGGACCGAATCCGGTCAAATTGAAAAACGAAGCCCGCCATGAGATTCGGGGTTGAATTTAAGGGTTAGTGGCACTTTTGGATGCTTGATTTGGGAGGGCATAATTTTTGGCCCAAAAATCAAAAATTTCCTGACCGCGGAGTCAGGAAAACCTCCCGGGATGGGCCGGACCGAATCCGGTCAAATTGAAAAACGAAGCCCGCCATGAGATTCGGGGTTGAATTTAAGGGATAGAGGCACTTTTGGATGCTTGATTTGGGAGGGCATAATTTTTGGCCCAAAAATCAAAAATTTCCTGACCGTGGAGTCAGGAAAACCTCCCGGGATGGGCCGGACCGAATCCGTTCAAATTGAAAAACGAAGCCCGCCATGAGATTCGGGGTTGAATTTAAGGGTTAGAGGCACTTTTGGATGCTTGATTTGGGAGGGCATAATTTTTGGCCCAAAAATCAAACATTTCCTGACCGCGGAGTCAGGAAAACCTCCCGGGATGGGCCGGACCGAATCCGGTCAAATTGAAAAACGAAGCCCGCCATGAGATTCGGGGTTGAATTTAAGGGTTAGAGGCACTTTTGGATGCTTGATTTGGGAGGGCATAATTTTTAGCCCAAAAATCAAAAATTTCCTGACCGCGGAGTCAGGAAAACCTCCCGGGATGGGCCGGACCGAATCCGGTCAAATTGAAAAACGAAGCCCGCCATGGGATTCGGGGTTGAATTTAAGGGTTAGAGGCACTTTTGGATGCTTGATTTGGGAGGGCATAATTTTTGGCCCAAAAATCAAAAATTTCCTGACCGCGGAGTCAGGAAAACCTCCCGGGATGGGCCGGACCGAATCCGGTCAAATTGAAAAACGAAGCCCGCCATGAGATTCAGGGTTGAATTTAAGGGTTAGAGGCACTTTTGGATGCTTGATTTGGGAGGGCATAATTTTTGGCCCAAAAATCAAAAATTTCCTGACCGCGGAGTCAGGAAAACCTCCCGGGATGGGCCGGACCGAATCCGGTCAAATTGAAAAACGAAGCCCGCCATGAGATTCAGGGTTGAATTTAAGGGTTAGAGGCACTTTTGGATGCTTGATTTGGGAGGGCATAATTTTTGGCCCAAAAATCAAAAATTTCCTGACAGCGGAGTCAGGAAAACCTCCCGGGATGGGCCGGACCGAATCCGGTCAAATTGAAAAACGAAGCCCGCCATGAGATTCGGGGTTGAATTTAAGGGTTAGAGGCACTTTTGCATGTTTGATTTGGGAGGGCATAATTTTTGGCCCAAAAATCAAAATTTTCCTGACCGCGGAGTCAGGAAAACCTCCCGGGATGGGCCGGACCGAATGCGGTCAAATTGAAAAACGAAGCCCGCCATGAGATTCGGGGTTGAATTTAAGGGTTAGTGGCACTTTTGGATGCTTGATTTGGGAGGGCATAATTTTTGGCCCAAAAATCAAAAATTTCCTGACCGCGGAGTCAGGAAAACCTCCCGGGATGGGCCGGACCGAATCCGGTCAAATTGAAAAACGAAGCCCGCCATGGGATTCGGGGTTGAATTTAAGGGTTAGAGGCACTTTTGGATGCTTGATTTGGGAGGGCATAATTTTTGGCCCAAAAATCAAAAATTTCCTGACCGCGGAGTCAGGAAAACCTCCCGGGATGGGCCGGACCGAATCCGGTCAAATTGAAAAACGAAGCCTGCCATGAGATTCGGGGTTGAATTTAAGGGTTAGAGGCACTTTTGGATGCTTGATTTGGGAGGGCATAATTTTTGGCCCACAAATCAAAAATTTCCTGACCGCGGAGTCAGGAAAACCTCCCGGGATGGGCCGGACCGAATCCGGTCAACTTGAAAAACGAAGCCCGCCATGAGATTCGGGGTTGAATTTAAGGGTTGGAGGCACTTTTGGATGCTTGATTTGGGAGGGCATAATTTTTGGCCCAAAAATCAAAAATTTCCTGACCGCGGAGTCAGGAAAACCTCCCGGGATGGGCCGGACCGAATCCGGTCAAATTGAAAAACGAAGCCCGCCATGAGATTCGGGGTTGAATTTAAGGGTTAGTGGCACTTTTGGATGCTTGATTTGGGAGGGCATAATTTTTGGCCCAAAAATCAAAAATTTCCTGACCGCGGAGTCAGGAAAACCACCCGGGATGGGCCGGAACGAATCCGGTCAAATTGAAAAACGAAGCCCGCCATGAGATTCGGGGTTGAATTTAAGGGTTAGAGGCACTTTTGGATGCTTGATTTGGGAGGGCATAATTTTTGGCCCAAAAATCAAACATTTCCTGACCGCGGAGTCAGGAAAACCTCCCGGGATGGGCCGGACCGAATCCGGTCAAATTGAAAAACGAAGCCCGCCATGAGATTCGGGGTTGAATTTAAGGGTTAGAGGCACTTTTGCATGTTTGATTTGGGAGGGCATAATTTTTGGCCCAAAAATCAAAAATTTCCTGACCGCGGAGTCAGGAAAACCTCCCGGGATGGGCCGGACCGAATGCGGTCAAATTGAAAAACGAAGCCCGCCATGAGATTCGGGGTTGAATTTAAGGGTTAGTGGCACTTTTGGATGCTTGATTTGGGAGGGCATAATTTTTGGCCCAAAAATCAAAAATTTCCTGACCGCGGAGTCAGGAAAACCTCCCGGGATGGGCCGGACCGAATCCGGTCAAATTGAAAAACGAAGCCCGCCATGAGATTCGGGGTTGAATTTAAGGGTTAGAGGCACTTTTGGATGCTTGATTTGGGAGGGCATAATTTTTGGCCCAAAAATCAAAAATTTCCTGACCGCGGAGTCAGGAAAACCTCCCGGGATGGGCCGGACCGAATCCGGTCAAATTGAAAAACGAAGCCCGCCATGAGATTCGGGGTTGAATTTAAGGGATAGAGGCACTTTTGGATGCTTGATTTGGGAGGGCATAATTTTTGGCCCAAAAATCAAAAATTTCCTGACCGTGGAGTCAGGAAAACCTCCCGGGATGGGCCGGACCGAATCCGTTCAAATTGAAAAACGAAGCCCGCCATGAGATTCGGGGTTGAATTTAAGGGTTAGAGGCACTTTTGGATGCTTGATTTGGGAGGGCATAATTTTTGGCCCAAAAATCAAAAATTTCCTGACCGCGGAGTCAGGAAAACCTCCCGGGATGGGCCGGA
The DNA here is from genome assembly GCA_023362775.1 of Charina bottae. NCBI lineage: Eukaryota > Metazoa > Chordata > Lepidosauria > Squamata > Charinaidae > Charina > Charina bottae. The sequence continues at coordinate 73,024,447 of JALMGJ010000005.1, read as the reverse complement.
CCGAATCCGGTCAAATTGAAAAACGAAGCCCGCCATGAGATTCGGGGTTGAATTTAAGGGTTAGAGGCACTTTTGGATGCTTGATTTGGGAGGGCATAATTTTTAGCCCAAAAATCAAAAATTTCCTGACCGCGGAGTCAGGAAAACCTCCCGGGATGGGCCGGACCGAATCCGGTCAAATTGAAAAACGAAGCCCGCCATGGGATTCGGGGTTGAATTTAAGGTTTAGAGGCACTTTTGGATGCTTGATTTGGGAGGGCATAATTTTTGGCCCAAAAATCAAAAATTTCCTGACCGCGGAGTCAGGAAAACCTCCCGGGATGGGCCGGACCGAATCCGGTCAAATTGAAAAACGAAGCCCGCCATGAGATTCGGGGTTGAATTTAAGGGTTAGTTGCACTTTTGGATGCTTGATTTGGGAGGGCATAATTTTTGGCCCAAAAATCAAAAATTTCCTGACCGCGGAGTCAGGAAAACCTCCCGGGATGGGCCGGACCGAATCCGGTCAAATTGAAAAACGAAGCCCGCCATGAGATTCGGGGTTGAATTTAAGGGTTAGAGGCACTTTTGGATGCTTGATTTGGGAGGGCATAATTTTTGGCCCAAAAATCAAAAATTTCCTGACCGCGGAGTCAGGAAAACCTCCCGGGATGGGCCGGACCGAATCCGGTCAAATTGAAAAACGAAGCCCGCCATGAGATTCGGGGTTGAATTTAAGGGATAGAGGCACTTTTGGATGCTTGATTTGGGAGGGCATAATTTTTGGCCCAAAAATCAAAAATTTCCTGACCGTGGAGTCAGGAAAACCTCCCGGGATGGGCCGGACCGAATCCGTTCAAATTGAAAAACGAAGCCCGCCATGAGATTCGGGGTTGAATTTAAGGGTTAGAGGCACTTTTGGATGCTTGATTTGGGAGGGCATAATTTTTGGCCCAAAAATCAAACATTTCCTGACCGCGGAGTCAGGAAAACCTCCCGGGATGGGCCGGACCGAATCCGGTCAAATTGAAAAACGAAGCCCGCCATGAGATTCGGGGTTGAATTTAAGGGTTAGAGGCACTTTTGGATGCTTGATTTGGGAGGGCATAATTTTTAGCCCAAAAATCAAAAATTTCCTGACCGCGGAGTCAGGAAAACCTCCCGGGATGGGCCGGACCGAATCCGGTCAAATTGAAAAACGAAGCCCGCCATGGGATTCGGGGTTGAATTTAAGGTTTAGAGGCACTTTTGGATGCTTGATTTGGGAGGGCATAATTTTTGGCCCAAAAATCAAAAATTTCCTGACCGCGGAGTCAGGAAAACCTCCCGGGATGGGCCGGACCGAATCCGGTCAAATTGAAAAACGAAGCCCGCCATGAGATTCGGGGTTGAATTTAAGGGTTAGTGGCACTTTTGGATGCTTGATTTGGGAGGGCATAATTTTTGGCCCAAAAATCAAAAATTTCCTGACCGCGGAGTCAGGAAAACCTCCCGGGATGGGCCGGACCGAATCCGGTCAAATTGAAAAACGAAGCCCGCCATGAGATTCAGGGTTGAATTTAAGGGTTAGAGGCACTTTTGGATGCTTGATTTGGGAGGGCATAATTTTTGGCCCAAAAATCAAAAATTTCCTGACAGCGGAGTCAGGAAAACCTCCCGGGATGGGCCGGACCGAATCCGGTCAAATTGAAAAACGAAGCCCGCCATGAGATTCGGGGTTGAATTTAAGGGTTAGTGGCACTTTTGGATGCTTAATTTGGGAGGGCATAATTTTTGGCCCCAAAATCAAAAATTTCCTGACCGCGGAGTCAGGAAAACCTCCCGGGATGGGCCGGACCGAATGCGGTCAAATTGAAAAACGAAGCCCGCCATGAGATTCGGGGTTGAATTTAAGGGTTAGTGGCACTTTTGGATGCTTGATTTGGGAGGGCATAATTTTTGGCCCAAAAATCAAAAATTTCCTGACCGCGGAGTCAGGAAAACCTCCCGGGATGGGCCGGACCGAATGCGGTCAAATTGAAAAACGAAGCCCGCCATGAGATTCGGGGTTGAATTTAAGGGTTAGTGGCACTTTTGGATGCTTGATTTGGGAGGGTATAATTTTTGGCCCAAAAATCAAAAATTTCCTGACCGCGGAGTCAGGAAAACCTCCCGGGATGGGCCGGACCGAATCCGGTCAAATTGAAAAATGAAGCCCGCCATGAGATTCGGGGTTGAATTTAAGGGTTAGAGGCACTTTTGGATGCTTGATTTGTGAGTGCATAATTTTTGGCCCAAAAATCAAAAATTTCCTGACCGCGGAGTCAGGAAAACCTCCCGGGATGGGCCGGACCGAATGCGGTCAAATTGAAAAACGAAGCCCGCCATGAGATTCGGGGTTGAATTTAAGGGTTAGAGGCACTTTTGGATGCTTGATTTGGGAGGGCATAATTTTTGGCCCAAAAATCAAACATTTCCTGACCGCGGAGTCAGGAAAACCTCCCGGGATGGGCCGGACCGAATGCGGTCAAATTGAAAAACGAAGCCCGCCATGAGATTCGGGGTTGAATTTCAGGGTTAGAGGCACTTTTGGATGCTTGATTTGGGAGGGCATAATTTTTGGCCCAAAAATCAAAAATTTCCTGACCGCGGAGTCAGGAAAACCTCCCGGGATGGGCCGGACCGAATCCGGTCAAATTGAAAAACGAAGCCCGCCATGAGATTCGGGGTTGAATTTAAGGGTTAGAGGCACTTTTGGATGCTTGATTTGGGAGGGCATAATTTTTGGCCCAAAAATCAAAAATTTCCTGACCGCGGAGTCAGGAAAACCTCCCGGGATGGGCCGGACCGAATGCGGTCAAATTGAAAAACGAAGCCCGCCATGAGATTCGCGGTTGAATTTAAGGGTTAGAGGCACTTTTGGATGCTTGATTTGGGAGGGCATAATTTTTGGCCCAAAAATCAAACATTTCCTGACCGCGGAGTCAGGAAAACCTCCCGGGATGGGCCGGACCGAATGCGGTCAAATTGAAAAACGAAGCCCGCCATGAGATTCGGGGTTGAATTTCAGGGTTAGAGGCACTTTTGGATGCTTGATTTGGGAGGGCATAATTTTTGGCCCAAAAATCAAAAATTTCCTGACCGCGGAGTCAGGAAAACCTCCCGGGATGGGCCGGACCGAATCCGGTCAAATTGAAAAACGAAGCCCGCCATGAGATTCGGGGTTGAATTTAAGGGTTAGAGGCACTTTTGGATGCTTGATTTGGGAGGGCATAATTTTTGGCCCAAAAATCAAAAATTTCCTGACCGCGGAGTCAGGAAAACCTCCCGGGATGGGCCGGACCGAATCCGGTCAAATTGAAAAACGAAGCCCGCCATGAGATTCGGGGTTGAATTTAAGGGTTAGAGGCACTTTTGGATGCTTGATTTGGGAGGGCATAATTTTTGGCCCAAAAATCAAAAATTTCCTGACCGCGGAGTCAGGAAAACCTCCCGGGATGGGCCGGACCGAATCCGGTCAAATTGAAAAACGAAGCCCGCCATGAGATTCGGGGTTGAATTTAAGGGATAGAGGCACTTTTGGATGCTTGATTTGGGAGGGCATAATTTTTGGCCCAAAAATCAAAAATTTCCTGACCGTGGAGTCAGGAAAACCTCCCGGGATGGGCCGGACCGAATCCGTTCAAATTGAAAAACGAAGCCCGCCATGAGATTCGGGGTTGAATTTAAGGGTTAGAGGCACTTTTGGATGCTTGATTTGGGAGGGCATAATTTTTGGCCCAAAAATCAAACATTTCCTGACCGCGGAGTCAGGAAAACCTCCCGGGATGGGCCGGACCGAATCCGGTCAAATTGAAAAACGAAGCCCGCCATGAGATTCGGGGTTGAATTTAAGGGTTAGAGGCACTTTTGGATGCTTGATTTGGGAGGGCATAATTTTTAGCCCAAAAATCAAAAATTTCCTGACCGCGGAGTCAGGAAAACCTCCCGGGATGGGCCGAACCGAATCCGGTCAAATTGAAAAACGAAGCCCGCCATGGGATTCGGGGTTGAATTTAAGGTTTAGAGGCACTTTTGGATGCTTGATTTGGGAGGGCATAATTTTTGGCCCAAAAATCAAAAATTTCCTGACCGCGGAGTCAGGAAAACCTCCCGGGATGGGCCGGACCGAATCCGGTCAAATTGAAAAACGAAGCCCGCCATGAGATTCGGGGTTGAATTTAAGGGTTAGTGGCACTTTTGGATGCTTGATTTGGGAGGGCATAATTTTTGGCCCAAAAATCAAAAATTTCCTGACCGCGGAGTCAGGAAAACCTCCCGGGATGGGCCGGACCGAATCCGGTCAAATTGAAAAACGAAGCCCGCCATGAGATTCGGGGTTGAATTTAAGGGTTAGAGGCACTTTTGGATGCTTGATTTGGGAGGGCATAATTTTTGGCCCAAAAATCAAAAATTTCCTGACCGCGGAGTCAGGAAAACCTCCCGGGATGGGCCGGACCGAATCCGGTCAAATTGAAAAACGAAGCCCGCCATGAGATTCGGGGTTGAATTTAAGGGTTAGTGGCACTTTTGGATGCTTGATTTGGGAGGGCATAATTTTTGGCCCAAAAATCAAAAATTTCCTGACCGCGGAGTCAGGAAAACCTCCCGGGATGGGCCGGACCGAATCCGGTCAAATTGAAAAACGAAGCCCGCCATGAGATTCGGGGTTGAATTTAAGGGTTAGAGGCACTTTTGGATGCTTGATTTGGGAGGGCATAATTTTTGGCCCAAAAATCAAAAATTTCCTGACAGCGGAGTCAGGAAAACCTCCCGGGATGGGCCGGACCGAATCCGGTCAAATTGAAAAACGAAGCCCGCCATGAGATTCGGGGTTGAATTTAAGGGTTAGAGGCACTTTTGGATGCTTGATTTGGGAGGGCATAATTTTTGGCCCAAAAATCAAAAATTTCCTGACCGCGGAGTCAGGAAAACCTCCCGGGATGGGCCGGACCGAATCCGGTCAAATTGAAAAACGAAGCCCGCCATGAGATTCGGGGTTGAATTTAAGGGTTAGAGGCACTTTTGGATGCTTGATTTGGGAGGGCATAATTTTTGGCCCAAAAATCAAAAATTTCCTGACCGCGGAGTCAGGAAAACCTCCCGGGATGGGCCGGACCGAATCCGGTCAAATTGAAAAACGAAGCCCGCCATGAGATTCGGGGTTGAATTTAAGGGATAGAGGCACTTTTGGATGCTTGATTTGGGAGGGCATAATTTTTGGCCCAAAAATCAAAAATTTCCTGACCGTGGAGTCAGGAAAACCTCCCGGGATGGGCCGGACCGAATCCGGTCAAATTGAAAAACGAAGCCCGCCATGAGATTCGGGGTTGAATTTAAGGGTTAGAGGCACTTTTGGATGCTTGATTTGGGAGGGCATAATTTTTAGCCCAAAAATCAAAAATTTCCTGACCGCGGAGTCAGGAAAACCTCCCGGGATGGGCCGGACCGAATCCGGTCAAATTGAAAAACGAAGCCCGCCATGGGATTCGGGGTTGAATTTAAGGTTTAGAGGCACTTTTGGATGCTTGATTTGGGAGGGCATAATTTTTGGCCCAAAAATCAAAAATTTCCTGACCGCGGAGTCAGGAAAACCTCCCGGGATGGGCCGGACCGAATCCGGTCAAATTGAAAAACGAAGCCCGCCATGAGATTCGGGGTTGAATTTAAGGGTTAGTGGCACTTTTGGATGCTTGATTTGGGAGGGCATAATTTTTGGCCCAAAAATCAAAAATTTCCTGACCGCGGAGTCAGGAAAACCTCCCGGGATGGGCCGGACCGAATCCGGTCAAATTGAAAAACGAAGCCCGCCATGAGATTCGGGGTTGAATTTAAGGGTTAGAGGCACTTTTGGATGCTTGATTTGGGAGGGCATAATTTTTGGCCCAAAAATCAAACATTTCCTGACCGCGGAGTCAGGAAAACCTCCCGGGATGGGCCGGACCGAATCCGGTCAAATTGAAAAACGAAGCCCGCCATGGGATTCGGGGTTGAATTTAAGGTTTAGAGGCACTTTTGGATGCTTGATTTGGGAGGGCATAATTTTTGGCCCAAAAATCAAAAATTTCCTGACCGCGGAGTCAGGAAAACCTCCCGGGATGGGCCGGACCGAATCCGGTCAAATTGAAAAACGAAGCCCGCCATGAGATTCGGGGTTGAATTTAAGGGTTAGTGGCACTTTTGGATGCTTGATTTGGGAGGGCATAATTTTTGGCCCAAAAATCAAAAATTTCCTGACCGCGGAGTCAGGAAAACCTCCCGGGATGGGCCGGACCGAATCCGGTCAAATTGAAAAACGAAGCCCGCCATGAGATTCGGGGTTGAATTTAAGGGTTAGAGGCACTTTTGGATGCTTGATTTGGGAGGGCATAATTTTTGGCCCAAAAATCAAAAATTTCCTGACCGCGGAGTCAGGAAAACCTCCCGGGATGGGCCGGACCGAATCCGGTCAAATTGAAAAACGAAGCCCGCCATGAGATTCGGGGTTGAATTTAAGGGATAGAGGCACTTTTGGATGCTTGATTTGGGAGGGCATAATTTTTGGCCCAAAAATCAAAAATTTCCTGACCGTGGAGTCAGGAAAACCTCCCGGGATGGGCCGGACCGAATCCGTTCAAATTGAAAAACGAAGCCCGCCATGAGATTCGGGGTTGAATTTAAGGGTTAGAGGCACTTTTGGATGCTTGATTTGGGAGGGCATAATTTTTGGCCCAAAAATCAAACATTTCCTGACCGCGGAGTCAGGAAAACCGCCCGGGATAGGCCGGACCGAATCCGGTCAAATTGAAAAACGAAGCCCGCCATGAGATTCGGGGTTGAATTTAAGGGTTAGAGGCACTTTTGGATGCTTGATTTGGGAGGGCATAATTTTTGGCCCAAAAATCAAAAATTTCCTGACCGCGGAGTCAGGAAAACCTCCCGGGATGGGCCGGACCGAATCCGGTCAAATTGAAAAACGAAGCCCGCCATGAGATTCGGGGTTGAATTTAAGGGATAGAGGCACTTTTGGATGCTTGATTTGGGAGGGCATAATTTTTGGCCCAAAAATCAAAAATTTCCTGACCGTGGAGTCAGGAAAACCTCCCGGGATGGGCCGGACCGAATCCGTTCAAATTGAAAAACGAAGCCCGCCATGAGATTCGGGGTTGAATTTAAGGGTTAGAGGCACTTTTGGATGCTTGATTTGGGAGGGCATAATTTTTGGCCCAAAAATCAAACATTTCCTGACCGTGGAGTCAGGAAAACCTCCCGGGATGGGCCGGACCGAATCCGTTCAAATTGAAAAACGAAGCCCGCCATGAGATTCGGGGTTGAATTTAAGGGTTAGAGGCACTTTTGGATGCTTGATTTGGGAGGGCATAATTTTTGGCCCAAAAATCAAAAATTTCCTGACCGCGGAGTCAGGAAAACCTCCCGGGATGGGCCGGACCGAATCCGGTCAAATTGAAAAACGAAGCCCGCCATGAGATTCGGGGTTGAATTTAAGGGTTAGAGGCACTTTTGGATGCTTGATTTGGGAGGGCATAATTTTTAGCCCAAAAATCAAAAATTTCCTGACCGCGGAGTCAGGAAAACCTCCCGGGATGGGCCGGACCGAATCCGGTCAAATTGAAAAACGAAGCCCGCCATGGGATTCGGGGTTGAATTTAAGGTTTAGAGGCACTTTTGGATGCTTGATTTGGGAGGGCATAATTTTTGGCCCAAAAATCAAAAATTTCCTGACCGCGGAGTCAGGAAAACCTCCCGGGATGGGCCGGACCGAATCCGGTCAAATTGAAAAACGAAGCCCGCCATGAGATTCGGGGTTGAATTTAAGGGTTAGTGGCACTTTTGGATGCTTGATTTGGGAGGGCATAAATTTTGGCCCAAAAATCAAAAATTTCCTGACCGCGGAGTCAGGAAAACCTCCCGGGATGGGCCGGACCGAATCCGGTCAAATTGAAAAACGAAGCCCGCCATGAGATTCGGGGTTGAATTTAAGGGATAGAGGCACTTTTGGATGCTTGATTTGGGAGGGCATAATTTTTGGCCCAAAAATCAAAAATTTCCTGACCGTGGAGTCAGGAAAACCTCCCGGGATGGGCCGGACCGAATCCGTTCAAATTGAAAAACGAAGCCCGCCATGAGATTCGGGGTTGAATTTAAGGGTTAGAGGCACTTTTGGATGCTTGATTTGGGAGGGCATAATTTTTGGCCCAAAAATCAAACATTTCCTGACCGCGGAGTCAGGAAAACCTCCCGGGATGGGCCAGACCGAATCCGGTCAAATTGAAAAACGAAGCCCGCCATGAGATTCGGGGTTGAATTTAAGGGTTAGAGGCACTTTTGGATGCTTGATTTGGGAGGGCATAATTTTTGGCCCAAAAATCAAAAATTTCCTGACCGCGGAGTCAGGAAAACCTCCCGGGATGGGCCGGACCGAATCCGGTCAAATTGAAAAACGAAGCCCGCCATGAGATTCGGGGTTGAATTTAAGGGATAGAGGCACTTTTGGATGCTTGATTTGGGAGGGCATAATTTTTGGCCCAAAAATCAAAAATTTCCTGACCGTGGAGTCAGGAAAACCTCCCGGGATGGGCCGGACCGAATCCGTTCAAATTGAAAAACGAAGCCCGCCATGAGATTCGGGGTTGAATTTAAGGGTTAGAGGCACTTTTGGATGCTTGATTTGGGAGGGCATAATTTTTGGCCCAAAAATCAAACATTTCCTGACCGCGGAGTCAGGAAAACCTCCCGGGATGGGCCGGACCGAATCCGGTCAAATTGAAAAACGAAGCCCGCCATGAGATTCGGGGTTGAATTTAAGGTTTAGAGGCACTTTTGGATGCTTGATTTGGGAGGGCATAATTTTTGGCCCAAAAATCAAAAATTTCCTGACCGCGGAGTCAGGAAAACCTCCCGGGATGGGCCGGACCGAATCCGGTCAAATTGAAAAACGAAGCCCGCCATGAGATTCGGGGTTGAATTTAAGGGTTAGTGGCACTTTTGGATGCTTGATTTGGGAGGGCATAATTTTTGGCCCAAAAATCAAAAATTTCCTGACCGCGGAGTCAGGAAAACCTCCCGGGATGGGCCGGACCGAATCCGGTCAAATTGAAAAACGAAGCCCGCCATGAGATTCGGGGTTGAATTTCAGGGTTAGAGGCACTTTTGGATGCTTGATTTGGGAGGGCATAATTTTTGGCCCAAAAATCAAAAATTTCCTGACCGCGGAGTCAGGAAAACCTCCCGGGATGGGCCGGACCGAATCCGGTCAAATTGAAAGACGAAGCCCGCCATGAGATTCGGGGTTGAATTTAAGGGTTAGAGGCACTTTTGGATGCTTGATTTGGGAGGGCATAATTTTGGGCCCAAAAATCAAAAATTTCCTGACCGCGGAGTCAGGAAAACCTCCCGGGATGGGCCGGACCGAATCCGGTCAAATTGAAAAACGAAGCCCGCCATGAGATTCGGGGTTGAATTTAAGGGATAGAGGCACTTTTGGATGCTTGATTTGGGAGGGCATAATTTTTGGCCCAAAAATCAAAAATTTCCTGACCGTGGAGTCAGGAAAACCTCCCGGGATGGGCCGGACCGAATCCGTTCAAATTGAAAAACGAAGCCCGCCATGAGATTCGGGGTTGAATTTAAGGGTTAGAGGCACTTTTGGATGCTTGATTTGGGAGGGCATAATTTTTGGCCCAAAAATCAAACATTTCCTGACCGCGGAGTCAGGAAAACCTCCCGGGATGGGCCGGACCGAATCCGGTCAAATTGAAAAACGAAGCCCGCCATGAGATTCGGGGTTGAATTTAAGGGTTAGAGGCACTTTTGGATGCTTGATTTGGGAGGGCATAATTTTTGGCCCAAAAATCAAAAATTTCCTGACCGCGGAGTCAGGAAAACCTCCCGGGATGGGCCGGACCGAATCCGGTCAAATTGAAAAACGAAGCCCGCCATGAGATTCGGGGTTGAATTTAAGGGATAGAGGCACTTTTGGATGCTTGATTTGGGAGGGCATAATTTTTGGCCCAAAAATCAAAAATTTCCTGACCGCGGAGTCAGGAAAACCTCCCGGGATGGGCCGGACCGAATCCGGTCAAATTGAAAAACGAAGCCTGCCATGAGATTCGGGGTTGAATTTAAGGGTTAGAGGCACTTTTGGATGCTTGATTTGGGAGGGCATAATTTTTGGCCCAAAAATCAAAAATTTCCTGACCGCGGAGTCAGGAAAACCTCCCGGGATGGGCCGGACCGAATCCGGTCAAATTGAAAAACGAAGCCCGCCATGAGATTCGGGGTTGAATTTAAGGGATAGAGGCACTTTTGGATGCTTGATTTGGGAGGGCATAATTTTTGGCCCAAAAATCAAAAATTTCCTGACCGTGGAGTCAGGAAAACCTCCCGGGATGGGCCGGACCGAATCCGGTCAAATTGAAAAACGAAGCCCGCCATGAGATTCGGGGTTGAATTTAAGGGTTAGAGGCACTTTTGGATGCTTGATTTGGGAGGGCATAATTTTTAGCCCAAAAATCAAAAATTTCCTGACCGCGGAGTCAGGAAAACCTCCCGGGATGGGCCGGACCGAATCCGGTCAAATTGAAAAACGAAGCCCGCCATGGGATTCGGGGTTGAATTTAAGGTTTAGAGGCACTTTTGGATGCTTGATTTGGGAGGGCATAATTTTTGGCCCAAAAATCAAAAATTTCCTGACCGCGGAGTCAGGAAAACCTCCCGGGATGGGCCGGACCGAATCCGGTCAAATTGAAAAACGAAGCCCGCCATGAGATTCGGGGTTGAATTTAAGGGTTAGTGGCACTTTTGGATGCTTGATTTGGGAGGGCATAATTTTTGGCCCAAAAATCAAAAATTTCCTGACCGCGGAGTCAGGAAAACCTCCCGGGATGGGCCGGACCGAATCCGGTCAAATTGAAAAACGAAGCCCGCCATGAGATTCGGGGTTGAATTTAAGGGTTAGAGGCACTTTTGGATGCTTGATTTGGGAGGGCATAATTTTTGGCCCAAAAATCAAAAATTTCCTGACCGCGGAGTCAGGAAAACCTCCCGGGATGGGCCGGACCGAATCCGGTCAAATTGAAAAACGAAGCCCGCCATGAGATTCGGGGTTGAATTTAAGGGATAGAGGCACTTTTGGATGCTTGATTTGGGAGGGCATAATTTTTGGCCCAAAAATCAAAAATTTCCTGACCGTGGAGTCAGGAAAACCTCCCGGGATGGGCCGGACCGAATCCGTTCAAATTGAAAAACGAAGCCCGCCATGAGATTCGGGGTTGAATTTAAGGGTTAGAGGCACTTTTGGATGCTTGATTTGGGAGGGCATAATTTTTGGCCCAAAAATCAAACATTTCCTGACCGCGGAGTCAGGAAAACCGCCCGGGATGGGCCGGACCGAATCCGGTCAAATTGAAAAACGAAGCCCGCCATGAGATTCGGGGTTGAATTTAAGGGTTAGAGGCACTTTTGGATGCTTGATTTGGGAGGGCATAATTTTTGGCCCAAAAATCAAAAATTTCCTGACCGCGGAGTCAGGAAAACCTCCCGGGATGGGCCGGACCGAATCCGGTCAAATTGAAAAACGAAGCCCGCCATGAGATTCGGGGTTGAATTTAAGGGATAGAGGCACTTTTGGATGCTTGATTTGGGAGGGCATAATTTTTGGCCCAAAAATCAAAAATTTCCTGACCGTGGAGTCAGGAAAACCTCCCGGGATGGGCCGGACCGAATCCGTTCAAATTGAAAAACGAAGCCCGCCATGAGATTCGGGGTTGAATTTAAGGGTTAGAGGCACTTTTGGATGCTTGATTTGGGAGGGCATAATTTTTGGCCCAAAAATCAAACATTTCCTGACCGTGGAGTCAGGAAAACCTCCCGGGATGGGCCGGACCGAATCCGTTCAAATTGAAAAACGAAGCCCGCCATGAGATTCGGGGTTGAATTTAAGGGTTAGAGGCACTTTTGGATGCTTGATTTGGGAGGGCATAATTTTTGGCCCAAAAATCAAAAATTTCCTGACCGCGGAGTCAGGAAAACCTCCCGGGATGGGCCGGACCGAATCCGGTCAAATTGAAAAACGAAGCCCGCCATGAGATTCGGGGTTGAATTTAAGGGTTAGAGGCACTTTTGGATGCTTGATTTGGGAGGGCATAATTTTTAGCCCAAAAATCAAAAATTTCCTGACCGCGGAGTCAGGAAAACCTCCCGGGATGTGCCGGACCGAATCCGGTCAAATTGAAAAACGAAGCCCGCCATGGGATTCGGGGTTGAATTTAAGGTTTAGAGGCACTTTTGGATGCTTGATTTGGGAGGGCATAATTTTTGGCCCAAAAATCAAAAATTTCCTGACCGCGGAGTCAGGAAAACCTCCCGGGATGGGCCGGACCGAATCCGGTCAAATTGAAAAACGAAGCCCGCCATGAGATTCGGGGTTGAATTTAAGGGTTAGTGGCACTTTTGGATGCTTGATTTGGGAGGGCATAAATTTTGGCCCAAAAATCAAAAATTTCCTGACCGCGGAGTCAGGAAAACCTCCCGGGATGGGCCGGACCGAATCCGGTCAAATTGAAAAACGAAGCCCGCCATGAGATTCGGGGTTGAATTTAAGGGTTAGAGGCACTTTTGGATGCTTGATTTGGGAGGGCATAATTTTTGGCCCAAAAATCAAAAATTTCCTGACCGCGGAGTCAGGAAAACCTCCCGGGATGGGCCGGACCGAATCCGGTCAAATTGAAAAACGAAGCCCGCCATGAGATTCGGGGTTGAATTTAAGGGATAGAGGCACTTTTGGATGCTTGATTTGGGAGGGCATAATTTTTGGCCCAAAAATCAAAAATTTCCTGACCGTGGAGTCAGGAAAACCTCCCGGGATGGGCCGGACCGAATCCGTTCAAATTGAAAAACGAAGCCCGCCATGAGATTCGGGGTTGAATTTCAGGGTTAGAGGCACTTTTGGATGCTTGATTTGGGAGGGCATAATTTTTGGCCCAAAAATCAAAAATTTCCTGACCGCGGAGTCAGGAAAACCTCCCGGGATGGGCCAGACCGAATCCGGTCAAATTGAAAAACGAAGCCCGCCATGAGATTCGGGGTTGAATTTAAGGGTTAGAGGCACTTTTGGATGCTTGATTTGGGAGGGCATAATTTTTGGCCCAAAAATCAAAAATTTCCTGACCGCGGAGTCAGGAAAACCTCCCGGGATGGGCCGGACCGAATCCGGTCAAATTGAAAAACGAAGCCCGCCATGAGATTCGGGGTTGAATTTAAGGGATAGAGGCACTTTTGGATGCTTGATTTGGGAGGGCATAATTTTTGGCCCAAAAATCAAAAATTTCCTGACCGTGGAGTCAGGAAAACCTCCCGGGATGGGCCGGACCGAATCCGTTCAAATTGAAAAACGAAGCCCGCCATGAGATTCGGGGTTGAATTTAAGGGTTAGAGGCACTTTTGGATGCTTGATTTGGGAGGGCATAATTTTTGGCCCAAAAATCAAAAATTTCCTGACCGCGGAGTCAGGAAAACCTCCCGGGATGGGCCGGACCGAATCCGGTCAAATTGAAAAACGAAGCCCGCCATGAGATTCGGGGTTGAATTTAAGGGTTAGAGGCACTTTTGGATGCTTGATTTGGGAGGGCATAATTTTTGGCCCAAAAATCAAAAATTTCCTGACCGCGGAGTCAGGAAAACCTCCCGGGATGGGCCGGACCGAATCCGGTCAAATTGAAAAACGAAGCCCGCCATGAGATTCGGGGTTGAATTTAAGGGTTAGTGGCACTTTTGGATGCTTGATTTGGGAGGGCATAATTTTTGGCCCAAAAATCAAAAATTTCCTGACCGCGGAGTCAGGAAAACCTCCCGGGATGGGCCGGACCGAATGCGGTCAAATTGAAAAACGAAGCCCGCCATGAGATTCGGGGTTGAATTTCAGGGTTAGAGGCACTTTTGGATGCTTGATTTGGGAGGGCATAATTTTTGGCCCAAAAATCAAAAATTTCCTGACCGCGGAGTCAGGAAAACCTCCCGGGATGGGCCGGACCGAATCCGGTCAAATTGAAAGACGAAGCCCGCCATGAGATTCGGGGTTGAATTTAAGGGTTAGAGGCACTTTTGGATGCTTGATTTGGGAGGGCATAATTTTTGGCCCAAAAATCAAAAATTTCCTGACCGCGGAGTCAGGAAAACCTCCCGGGATGGGCCGGACCGAATGCGGTCAAATTGAAAAACGAAGCCCGCCATGAGATTCGGGGTTGAATTTCAGGGTTAGAGGCACTTTTGGATGCTTGATTTGGGAGGGCATAATTTTGGGCCCAAAAATCAAAAATTTCCTGACCGCGGAGTCAGGAAAACCTCCCGGGATGGGCCGGACCGAATCCGGTCAAATTGAAAGACGAAGCCCGCCATGAGATTCGGGGTTGAATTTAAGGGTTAGAGGCACTTTTGGATGCTTGATTTGGGAGGGCATAATTTTGGGCCCAAAAATCAAAAATTTCCTGACCGCGGAGTCAGGAAAACCTCCCGGGATGGGCCGGACCGAATCCGGTCAAATTGAAAAACGAAGCCCGCCATGAGATTCGGGGTTGAATTTAAGGGATAGAGGCACTTTTGGATGCTTGATTTGGGAGGGCATAATTTTTGGCCCAAAAATCAAAAATTTCCTGACCGTGGAGTCAGGAAAACCTCCCGGGATGGGCCGGACCGAATCCGGTCAAATTGAAAAACGAAGCCCGCCATGAGATTCGGGGTTGAATTTAAGGGTTAGAGGCACTTTTGGATGCTTGATTTGGGAGGGCATAATTTTTGGCCCAAAAATCAAACATTTCCTGACCGCGGAGTCAGGAAAACCTCCCGGGATGGGCCGGACCGAATCCGGTCAAATTGAAAAACGAAGCCCGCCATGAGATTCGGGGTTGAATTTAAGGGTTAGAGGCACTTTTGGATGCTTGATTTGGGAGGGCATAATTTTTGGCCCAAAAATCAAAAATTTCCTGACCGCGGAGTCAGGAAAACCTCCCGGGATGGGCCGGACCGAATCCGGTCAAATTGAAAAACGAAGCCCGCCATGAGATTCGGGGTTGAATTTAAGGGATAGAGGCACTTTTGGATGCTTGATTTGGGAGGGCATAATTTTTGGCCCAAAAATCAAAAATTTCCTGACCGTGGAGTCAGGAAAACCTCCCGGGATGGGCCGGACCGAATCCGTTCAAATTGAAAAACGAAGCCCGCCATGAGATTCGGGGTTGAATTTAAGGGTTAGAGGCACTTTTGGATGCTTGATTTGGGAGGGCATAATTTTTGGCCCAAAAATCAAACATTTCCTGACCGCGGAGTCAGGAAAACCTCCCGGGATGGGCCGGACCGAATCCGGTCAAATTGAAAAACGAAGCCCGCCATGAGATTCGGGGTTGAATTTAAGGTTTAGAGGCACTTTTGGATGCTTGATTTGGGAGGGCATAATTTTTGGCCCAAAAATCAAAAATTTCCTGACCGCGGAGTCAGGAAAACCTCCCGGGATGGGCCGGACCGAATCCGGTCAAATTGAAAAACGAAGCCCGCCATGAGATTCGGGGTTGAATTTAAGGGTTAGTGGCACTTTTGGATGCTTGATTTGGGAGGGCATAATTTTTGGCCCAAAAATCAAAAATTTCCTGACCGCGGAGTCAGGAAAACCTCCCGGGATGGGCCGGACCGAATGCGGTCAAATTGAAAAACGAAGCCCGCCATGAGATTCGGGGTTGAATTTCAGGGTTAGAGGCACTTTTGGATGCTTGATTTGGGAGGGCATAATTTTTGGCCCAAAAATCAAAAATTTCCTGACCGCGGAGTCAGGAAAACCTCCCGGGATGGGCCGGACCGAATCCGGTCAAATTGAAAGACGAAGCCCGCCATGAGATTCGGGGTTGAATTTAAGGGTTAGAGGCACTTTTGGATGCTTGATTTGGGAGGGCATAATTTTTGGCCCAAAAATCAAAAATTTCCTGACCGCGGAGTCAGGAAAACCTCCCGGGATGGGCCGGACCGAATGCGGTCAAATTGAAAAACGAAGCCCGCCATGAGATTCGGGGTTGAATTTCAGGGTTAGAGGCACTTTTGGATGCTTGATTTGGGAGGGCATAATTTTGGGCCCAAAAATCAAAAATTTCCTGACCGCGGAGTCAGGAAAACCTCCCGGGATGGGCCGGACCGAATCCGGTCAAATTGAAAGACGAAGCCCGCCATGAGATTCGGGGTTGAATTTAAGGGTTAGAGGCACTTTTGGATGCTTGATTTGGGAGGGCATAATTTTGGGCCCAAAAATCAAAAATTTCCTGACCGCGGAGTCAGGAAAACCTCCCGGGATGGGCCGGACCGAATCCAGTCAAATTGAAAAACGAAGCCCGCCATGAGATTCGGGGTTGAATTTAAGGGTTAGAGGCACTTTTGGATGCTTGATTTGGGAGGGCATAATTTTTCGCCCAAAAATCAAAAATTTCCTGACCGCGGAGTCAGGAAAACCTCCCGGGATGGGCCGGACCGAATCCGGTCAAATTGAAAAACGAAGCCCGCCATGAGATTCGGGGTTGAATTTAAGGGTTAGAGGCACTTTTGGATGCTTGATTTGGGAGGGCATAATTTTTGGCCCAAAAATCAAAAATTTCCTGACCGCGGAGTCAGGAAAACCTCCCGGGATGGGCCGGACCGAATCCGGTCAAATTGAAAAACGAAGCCCGCCATGAGATTCGGGGTTGAATTTAAGGGTTAGAGGCACTTTTGGATGCTTGATTTGGGAGGGCATAATTTTTAGCCCAAAAATCAAAAATTTCCTGACCGCGGAGTCAGGAAAACCTCCCGGGATGGGCCGGACCGAATCCGGTCAAATTGAAAAACGAAGCCCGCCATGGGATTCGGGGTTGAATTTAAGGGTTAGAGGCACTTTTGGATGCTTGATTTGGGAGGGCATAATTTTTGGCCCAAAAATCAAAAATTTCCTGACCGCGGAGTCAGGAAAACCTCCCGGGATGGGCCGGACCGAATCCGGTCAAATTGAAAAACGAAGCCTGCCATGAGATTCGGGGTTGAATTTAAGGGTTAGAGGCACTTTTGGATGCTTGATTTGGGAGGGCATAATTTTTGGCCCACAAATCAAAAATTTCCTGACCGCGGAGTCAGGAAAACCTCCCGGGATGGGCCGGACCGAATCCAGTCAACTTGAAAAACGAAGCCCGCCATGAGATTCGGGGTTGAATTTAAGGGTTGGAGGCACTTTTGGATGCTTGATTTGGGAGGGCATAATTTTTGGCCCAAAAATCAAAAATTTCCTGACCGCGGAGTCAGGAAAACCTCCCGGGATGGGCCGGACCGAATCCGGTCAAATTGAAAAACGAAACCTGCAATGAGATTCGGGGTTGAATTTAAGGGTTAGTGGCACTTTTGGATGCTTGATTTGGGAGGGCATAATTTTTGGCCCAAAAATCAAAAATTTCCTGACCGCGGAGTCAGGAAAACCACCCGGGATGGGCCGGAACGAATCCGGTCAAATTGAAAAACGAAGCCCGCCATGAGATTCGGGGTTGAATTTAAGGGTTAGAGGCACTTTTGGATTCTTGATTTGGGAGGGCATAATTTTTGGCCCAAAAATCAAACATTTCCTGACCGCGGAGTCAGGAAAACCTCCCGGGATGGGCCGGACCGAATCCGGTCAAATTGAAAAACGAAGCCCGCCATGAGATTCGGGGTTGAATTTAAGGGTTAGAGGCACTTTTGCATGTTTGATTTGGGAGGGCATAATTTTTGGCCCCAAAATCAAAAATTTCCTGACCGCGGAGTCAGGAAAACCTCCCGGGATGGGCCGGACCGAATGCGGTCAAATTGAAAAACGAAGCCCGCCATGAGATTCGGGGTTGAATTTAAGGGTTAGTGGCACTTTTGGATGCTTGATTTGGGAGGGCATAATTTTTGGCCCAAAAATCAAAAATTTCCTGACCGCGGAGTCAGGAAAACCTCCCGGGATGGGCCGGACCGAATCCGGTCAAATTGAAAAACGAAGCCCGCCATGAGATTCGGGGTTGAATTTAAGGGTTAGAGGCACTTTTGGATGCTTGATTTGGGAGGGCATAATTTTTGGCCCAAAAATCAAAAATTTCCTGACCGCGGAGTCAGGAAAACCTCCCGGGATGGGCCGGACCGAATCCGGTCAAATTGAAAAACGAAGCCCGCCATGAGATTCGGGGTTGAATTTAAGGGATAGAGGCACTTTTGGATGCTTGATTTGGGAGGGCATAATTTTTGGCCCAAAAATCAAAAATTTCCTGACCGCGGAGTCAGGAAAACCTCCCGGGATGGGCCGGACCGAATGCGGTCAAATTGAAAAACGAAGCCCGCCATGAGATTCGGGGTTCAATTTCAGGGTTAGAGGCACTTTTGGATGCTTGATTTGGGAGGGCATAATTTTTGGCCCAAAAATCAAAAATTTCCTGACCGCGGAGTCAGGAAAACCTCCCGGGATGGGCCGGACCGAATGCGGTCAAATTGAAAAACGAAGCCCGCCATGAGATTCGGGGTTGAATTTAAGGGTTAGTGGCACTTTTGGATGCTTGATTTGGGAGGGCATAATTTTTGGCCCAAAAATCAAAAATTTCCTGACCGCGGAGTCAGGAAAACCTCCCGGGATGGGCCGGACCGAATCCGGTCAAATTGAAAAACGAAGCCCGCCATGAGATTCGGGGTTGAATTTAAGGGTTAGAGGCACTTTTGGATGCTTGATTTGGGAGGGCATAATTTTTGGCCCAAAAATCAAAAATTTCCTGACCGCGGAGTCAGGAAAACCTCCCGGGATGGGCCGGACCGAATCCGGTCAAATTGAAAAACGAAGCCCGCCATGAGATTCGGGGTTGAATTTAAGGGATAGAGGCACTTTTGGATGCTTGATTTGGGAGGGCATAATTTTTGGCCCAAAAATCAAAAATTTCCTGACCGTGGAGTCAGGAAAACCTCCCGGGATGGGCCGGACCGAATCCGTTCAAATTGAAAAACGAAGCCCGCCATGAGATTCGGGGTTGAATTTAAGGGTTAGAGGCACTTTTGGATGCTTGATTTGGGAGGGCATAATTTTTGGCCCAAAAATCAAAAATTTCCTGACCGCAGAGTCAGGAAAACCTCCCGGGATGGGCCGGACCGAATCCGGTCAAATTGAAAAACGAAGCCCGCCATGAGATTCGGGGTTGAATTTAAGGGTTAGAGGCACTTTTGGATGCTTGATTTGGGAGGGCATAATTTTTAGCCCAAAAATCAAAAATTTCCTGACCGCGGAGTCAGGAAAACCTCCTGGGATGGGCCGGACCGAATCCGGTCAAATTGAAAAACGAAGCCCGCCATGGGATTCGGGGTTGAATTTAAGGTTTAGAGGCACTTTTGGATGCTTGATTTGGGAGGGCATAATTTTTGGCCCAAAAATCAAAAATTTCCTGACCGCGGAGTCAGGAAAACCTCCCGGGATGGGCCGGACCGAATCCGGTCAAATTGAAAAACGAAGCCCGCCATGAGATTCGGGGTTGAATTTAAGGGTTAGTGGCACTTTTGGATGCTTGATTTGGGAGGGCATAATTTTTGGCCCAAAAATCAAAAATTTCCTGACCGCGGAGTCAGGAAAACCTCCCGGGATGGGCCGGACCGAATCCGGTCAAATTGAAAAACGAAGCCCGCCATGAGATTCGGGGTTGAATTTAAGGGTTAGAGGCACTTTTGGATGCTTGATTTGGGAGGGCATAATTTTTAGCCCAAAAATCAAAAATTTCCTGACCGCGGAGTCAGGAAAACCTCCCGGGATGGGCCGGACCGAATCCGGTCAAATTGAAAAACGAAGCCCGCCATGGGATTCGGGGTTGAATTTAAGGTTTAGAGGCACTTTTGGATGCTTGATTTGGGAGGGCATAATTTTTGGCCCAAAAATCAAAAATTTCCTGACCGCGGAGTCAGGAAAACCTCCCGGGATGGGCCGGACCGAATCCGGTCAAATTGAAAAACGAAGCCCGCCATGAGATTCGGGGTTGAATTTAAGGGTTAGTGGCACTTTTGGATGCTTGATTTGGGAGGGCATAATTTTTGGCCCAAAAATCAAAAATTTCCTGACCGCGGAGTCAGGAAAACCTCCCGGGATGGGCCGGACCGAATCCGGTCAAATTGAAAAACGAAGCCCGCCATGAGATTCGGGGTTGAATTTAAGGGTTAGAGGCACTTTTGGATGCTTGATTTGGGAGGGCATAATTTTTGGCCCAAAAATCAAAAATTTCCTGACCGCGGAGTCAGGAAAACCTCCCGGGATGGGCCGGACCGAATCCGGTCAAATTGAAAAACGAAGCCCGCCATGAGATTCGGGGTTGAATTTAAGGGTTAGTGGCACTTTTGGATGCTTGATTTGGGAGGGCATAATTTTTGGCCCAAAAATCAAAAATTTCCTGACCGCGGAGTCAGGAAAACCTCCCGGGATGGGCCGGACCGAATCCGGTCAAATTGAAAAACGAAGCCCGCCATGAGATTCGGGGTTGAATTTAAGGGTTAGAGGCACTTTTGGATGCTTGATTTGGGAGGGCATAATTTTTGGCCCAAAAATCAAAAATTTCCTGACAGCGGAGTCAGGAAAACCTCCCGGGATGGGCCGGACCGAATCCGTTCAAATTGAAAAACGAAGCCCGCCATGAGATTCGGGGTTGAATTTAAGGGTTAGAGGCACTTTTGGA
Organism: Charina bottae; assembly: GCA_023362775.1. Classification (NCBI taxonomy): domain Eukaryota; kingdom Metazoa; phylum Chordata; class Lepidosauria; order Squamata; family Charinaidae; genus Charina; species Charina bottae. The sequence continues at coordinate 73,003,745 of JALMGJ010000005.1, read as the reverse complement.
TGCTTGATTTGGGAGGGCATAATTTTTGGCCCAAAAATCAAACATTTCCTGACCGCGGAGTCAGGAAAACCTCCCGGGATGGGCCGGACCGAATCCGGTCAAATTGAAAAACGAAGCCCGCCATGAGATTCGGGGTTGAATTTAAGGGTTAGAGGCACTTTTGGATGCTTGATTTGGGAGGGCATAATTTTTAGCCCAAAAATCAAAAATTTCCTGACCGCGGAGTCAGGAAAACCTCCCGGGATGGGCCGGACCGAATCCGGTCAAATTGAAAAACGAAGCCCGCCATGGGATTCGGGGTTGAATTTAAGGTTTAGAGGCACTTTTGGATGCTTGATTTGGGAGGGCATAATTTTTGGCCCAAAAATCAAAAATTTCCTGACCGCGGAGTCAGGAAAACCTCCCGGGATGGGCCGGACCGAATCCGGTCAAATTGAAAAACGAAGCCCGCCATGAGATTCGGGGTTGAATTTAAGGGTTAGTGGCACTTTTGGATGCTTGATTTGGGAGGGCATAATTTTTGGCCCAAAAATCAAAAATTTCCTGACCGCGGAGTCAGGAAAACCTCCCGGGATGGGCCGGACCGAATCCGGTCAAATTGAAAAACGAAGCCCGCCATGAGATTCGGGGTTGAATTTAAGGGTTAGAGGCACTTTTGGATGCTTGATTTGGGAGGGCATAATTTTTGGCCCAAAAATCAAAAATTTCCTGACCGCGGAGTCAGGAAAACCTCCCGGGATGGGCCGGACCGAATCCGGTCAAATTGAAAAACGAAGCCCGCCATGAGATTCGGGGTTGAATTTAAGGGTTAGTGGCACTTTTGGATGCTTGATTTGGGAGGGCATAATTTTTGGCCCAAAAATCAAAAATTTCCTGACCGCGGAGTCAGGAAAACCTCCCGGGATGGGCCGGACCGAATCCGGTCAAATTGAAAAACGAAGCCCGCCATGAGATTCGGGGTTGAATTTAAGGGTTAGAGGCACTTTTGGATGCTTGATTTGGGAGGGCATAATTTTTGGCCCAAAAATCAAAAATTTCCTGACAGCGGAGTCAGGAAAACCTCCCGGGATGGGCCGGACCGAATCCGGTCAAATTGAAAAACGAAGCCCGCCATGAGATTCGGGGTTGAATTTAAGGGTTAGTGGCACTTTTGGATGCTTAATTTGGGAGGGCATAATTTTTGGCCCCAAAATCAAAAATTTCCTGACCGCGGAGTCAGGAAAACCTCCCGGGATGGGCCGGACCGAATGCGGTCAAATTGAAAAACGAAGCCCGCCATGAGATTCGGGGTTGAATTTAAGGGTTAGTGGCACTTTTGGATGCTTGATTTGGGAGGGCATAATTTTTGGCCCAAAAATCAAAAATTTCCTGACCACGGAGTCAGGAAAACCTCCCGGGATGGGCCGGACCGAATGCGGTCAAATTGAAAAACGAAGCCCGCCATGAGATTCGGGGTTGAATTTAAGGGTTAGTGGCACTTTTGGATGCTTGATTTGGGAGGGTATAATTTTTGGCCCAAAAATCAAAAATTTCCTGACCGCGGAGTCAGGAAAACCTCCCGGGATGGGCCGGACCGAATCCGGTCAAATTGAAAAATGAAGCCCGCCATGAGATTCGGGGTTGAATTTAAGGGTTAGAGGCACTTTTGGATGCTTGATTTGTGAGGGCATAATTTTTGGCCCAAAAATCAAAAATTTCCTGACCGCGGAGTCAGGAAAACCTCCCGGGATGGGCCGGACCGAATGCGGTCAAATTGAAAAACGAAGCCCGCCATGAGATTCGGGGTTGAATTTAAGGGTTAGAGGCACTTTTGGATGCTTGATTTGGGAGGGCATAATTTTTGGCCCAAAAATCAAACATTTCCTGACCGCGGAGTCAGGAAAACCTCCCGGGATGGGCCGGACCGAATGCGGTCAAATTGAAAAACGAAGCCCGCCATGAGATTCGGGGTTGAATTTCAGGGTTAGAGGCACTTTTGGATGCTTGATTTGGGAGGGCATAATTTTTGGCCCAAAAATCAAAAATTTCCTGACCGTGGAGTCAGGAAAACCTCCCGGGATGGGCCGGACCGAATCCGTTCAAATTGAAAAACGAAGCCCGCCATGAGATTCGGGGTTGAATTTAAGGGTTAGAGGCACTTTTGGATGCTTGATTTGGGAGGGCATAATTTTTGGCCCAAAAATCAAAAATTTCCTGACCGCGGAGTCAGGAAAACCTCCCGGGATGGGCCGGACCGAATCCGGTCAAATTGAAAAACGAAGCCCGCCATGAGATTCGGGGTTGAATTTAAGGGTTAGAGGCACTTTTGGATGCTTGATTTGGGAGGGCATAATTTTTGGCCCAAAAATCAAAAATTTCCTGACCGCGGAGTCAGGAAAACCTCCCGGGATGGGCCGGACCGAATCCGGTCAAATTGAAAAACGAAGCCCGCCATGAGATTCGGGGTTGAATTTAAGGGATAGAGGCACTTTTGGATGCTTGATTTGGGAGGGCATAATTTTTGGCCCAAAAATCAAAAATTTCCTGACCGTGGAGTCAGGAAAACCTCCCGGGATGGGCCGGACCGAATCCGTTCAAATTGAAAAACGAAGCCCGCCATGAGATTCGGGGTTGAATTTAAGGGTTAGAGGCACTTTTGGATGCTTGATTTGGGAGGGCATAATTTTTGGCCCAAAAATCAAAAATTTCCTGACCGCGGAGTCAGGAAAACCTCCCGGGATGGGCCGGACCGAATCCGGTCAAATTGAAAAACGAAGCCCGCCATGAGATTCGGGGTTGAATTTAAGGGTTAGAGGCACTTTTGCATGTTTGATTTGGGAGGGCATAATTTTTGGCCCAAAAATCAAAAATTTCCTGACCGCGGAGTCAGGAAAACCTCCCGGGATGGGCCGGACCGAATGCGGTCAAATTGAAAAACGAAGCCCGCCATGAGATTCGGGGTTGAATTTAAGGGTTAGTGGCACTTTTGGATGCTTGATTTGGGAGGGCATAATTTTTGGCCCAAAAATCAAAAATTTCCTGACCGCGGAGTCAGGAAAACCTCCCGGGATGGGCCGGACCGAATCCGGTCAAATTGAAAAACGAAGCCCGCCATGAGATTCGGGGTTGAATTTAAGGGTTAGAGGCACTTTTGGATGCTTGATTTGGGAGGGCATAATTTTTGGCCCAAAAATCAAAAATTTCCTGACCGCGGAGTCAGGAAAACCTCCCGGGATGGGCCGGACCGAATCCGGTCAAATTGAAAAACGAAGCCCGCCATGAGATTCGGGGTTGAATTTAAGGGATAGAGGCACTTTTGGATGCTTGATTTGGGAGGGCATAATTTTTAGCCCAAAAATCAAAAATTTCCTGACCGTGGAGTCAGGAAAACCTCCCGGGATGGGCCGGACCGAATCCGTTCAAATTGAAAAACGAAGCCCGCCATGAGATTCGGGGTTGAATTTAAGGGTTAGAGGCACTTTTGGATGCTTGATTTGGGAGGGCATAATTTTTGGCCCAAAAATCAAAAATTTCCTGACCGCGGAGTCAGGAAAACCTCCCGGGATGGGCCGGACCGAATCCGGTCAAATTGAAAAACGAAGCCCGCCATGAGATTCGGGGTTGAATTTAAGGGTTAGTGGCACTTTTGGATGCTTGATTTGGGAGGGCATAATTTTTAGCCCAAAAATCAAAAATTTCCTGACCGCGGAGTCAGGAAAACCTCCCGGGATGGGCCGGACCGAATCCGGTCAAATTGAAAAACGAAGCCCGCCATGGGATTCGGGGTTGAATTTAAGGTTTAGAGGCACTTTTGGATGCTTGATTTGGGAGGGCATAATTTTTGGCCCAAAAATCAAAAATTTCCTGACCGCGGAGTCAGGAAAACCTCCCGGGATGGGCCGGACCGAATGCGGTCAAATTGAAAAACGAAGCCCGCCATGAGATTCGGGGTTGAATTTAAGGGTTAGTGGCACTTTTGGATGCTTGATTTGGGAGGGCATAATTTTTGGCCCAAAAATCAAAAATTTCCTGACCGCGGAGTCAGGAAAACCTCCCGGGATGGGCCGGACCGAATCCGGTCAAATTGAAAAACGAAGCCCGCCATGAGATTCGGGGTTGAATTTAAGGGTTAGAGGCACTTTTGGATGCTTGATTTGGGAGGGCATAATTTTTGGCCCAAAAATCAAAAATTTCCTGACCGCGGAGTCAGGAAAACCTCCCGGGATGGGCCGGACCGAATCCGGTCAAATTGAAAAACGAAGCCCGCCATGAGATTCGGGGTTGAATTTAAGGGATAGAGGCACTTTTGGATGCTTGATTTGGGAGGGCATAATTTTTGGCCCAAAAATCAAAAATTTCCTGACCGTGGAGTCAGGAAAACCTCCCGGGATGGGCCGGACCGAATCCGTTCAAATTGAAAAACGAAGCCCGCCATGAGATTCGGGGTTGAATTTAAGGGTTAGAGGCACTTTTGGATGCTTGATTTGGGAGGGCATAATTTTTGGCCCAAAAATCAAACATTTCCTGACCGCGGAGTCAGGAAAACCTCCCGGGATGGGCCGGACCGAATCCGGTCAAATTGAAAAACGAAGCCCGCCATGAGATTCGGGGTTGAATTTAAGGGTTAGAGGCACTTTTGGATGCTTGATTTGGGAGGGCATAATTTTTAGCCCAAAAATCAAAAATTTCCTGACCGCGGAGTCAGGAAAACCTCCCGGGATGGGCCGGACCGAATCCGTTCAAATTGAAAAACGAAGCCCGCCATGAGATTCGGGGTTGAATTTAAGGGTTAGAGGCACTTTTGGATGCTTGATTTGGGAGGGCATAATTTTTGGCCCAAAAATCAAACATTTCCTGACCGCGGAGTCAGGAAAACCTCCCGGGATGGGCCGGACCGAATCCGGTCAAATTGAAAAACGAAGCCCGCCATGAGATTCGGGGTTGAATTTAAGGGTTAGAGGCACTTTTGGATGCTTGATTTGGGAGGGCATAATTTTTAGCCCAAAAATCAAAAATTTCCTGACCGCGGAGTCAGGAAAACCTCCCGGGATGGGCCGGACCGAATCCGGTCAAATTGAAAAACGAAGCCCGCCATGGGATTCGGGGTTGAATTTAAGGTTTAGAGGCACTTTTGGATGCTTGATTTGGGAGGGCATAATTTTTGGCCCAAAAATCAAAAATTTCCTGACCGCGGAGTCAGGAAAACCTCCCGGGATGGGCCGGACCGAATCTGGTCAAATTGAAAAACGAAGCCCGCCATGAGATTCGGGGTTGAATTTAAGGGTTAGTGGCACTTTTGGATGCTTGATTTGGGAGGGCATAATTTTTGGCCCAAAAATCAAAAATTTCCTGACCGCGGAGTCAGGAAAACCTCCCGGGATGGGCCGGACCGAATCCGGTCAAATTGAAAAACGAAGCCCGCCATGAGATTCGGGGTTGAATTTAAGGGTTAGTGGCACTTTTGGATGCTTGATTTGGGAGGGCATAATTTTTGGCCCAAAAATCAAAAATTTCCTGACCGCGGAGTCAGGAAAACCTCCCGGGATGGGCCGGACCGAATCCGGTCAAATTGAAAAACGAAGCCCGCCATGAGATTCGGGGTTGAATTTAAGGGTTAGAGGCACTTTTGGATGCTTGATTTGGGAGGGCATAATTTTTGGCCCAAAAATCAAAAATTTCCTGACCGCGGAGTCAGGAAAACCTCCCGGGATGGGCCGGACCGAATCCGGTCAAATTGAAAAACGAAGCCCGCCATGAGATTCGGGGTTGAATTTAAGGGATAGAGGCACTTTTGGATGCTTGATTTGGGAGGGCATAATTTTTGGCCCAAAAATCAAAAATTTCCTGACCGTGGAGTCAGGAAAACCTCCCGGGATGGGCCGGACCGAATCCGTTCAAATTGAAAAACGAAGCCCGCCATGAGATTCGGGGTTGAATTTAAGGGTTAGAGGCACTTTTGGATGCTTGATTTGGGAGGGCATAATTTTTGGCCCAAAAATCAAACATTTCCTGACCGCGGAGTCAGGAAAACCTCCCGGGATGGGCCGGACCGAATCCGGTCAAATTGAAAAACGAAGCCCGCCATGAGATTCGGGGTTGAATTTAAGGGTTAGAGGCACTTTTGGATGCTTGATTTGGGAGGGCATAATTTTTAGCCCAAAAATCAAAAATTTCCTGACCGCGGAGTCAGGAAAACCTCCCGGGATGGGCCGGACCGAATCCGTTCAAATTGAAAAACGAAGCCCGCCATGAGATTCGGGGTTGAATTTAAGGGTTAGAGGCACTTTTGGATGCTTGATTTGGGAGGGCATAATTTTTGGCCCAAAAATCAAACATTTCCTGACCGCGGAGTCAGGAAAACCTCCCGGGATGGGCCGGACCGAATCCGGTCAAATTGAAAAACGAAGCCCGCCATGAGATTCGGGGTTGAATTTAAGGGTTAGAGGCACTTTTGGATGCTTGATTTGGGAGGGCATAATTTTTAGCCCAAAAATCAAAAATTTCCTGACCGCGGAGTCAGGAAAACCTCCCGGGATGGGCCGGACCGAATCCGGTCAAATTGAAAAACGAAGCCCGCCATGGGATTCGGGGTTGAATTTAAGGTTTAGAGGCACTTTTGGATGCTTGATTTGGGAGGGCATAATTTTTGGCCCAAAAATCAAAAATTTCCTGACCGCGGAGTCAGGAAAACCTCCCGGGATGGGCCGGACCGAATCTGGTCAAATTGAAAAACGAAGCCCGCCATGAGATTCGGGGTTGAATTTAAGGGTTAGTGGCACTTTTGGATGCTTGATTTGGGAGGGCATAATTTTTGGCCCAAAAATCAAAAATTTCCTGACCGCGGAGTCAGGAAAACCTCCCGGGATGGGCCGGACCGAATCCGGTCAAATTGAAAAACGAAGCCCGCCATGAGATTCGGGGTTGAATTTAAGGGTTAGTGGCACTTTTGGATGCTTGATTTGGGAGGGCATAATTTTTGGCCCCAAAATCAAAAATTTCCTGACCGCGGAGTCAGGAAAACCTCCCGGGATGGGCCGGACCGAATCCGGTCAAATTGAAAAATGAAGTCCGCCATGAGATTCGGGGTTGAATTCTAGGGTTAGAGGCACTTTTGGATGCTTGATTTGTGAGGGCATAATTTTTGGCCCAAAAATCAAAAATTTCCTGACCGCGGAGTCAGGAAAACCTCCCGGGATGGGCCGGACCGAATGCGGTCAAATTGAAAAACGAAGCCCGCCATGAGATTCGGGGTTGAATTTAAGGGTTAGAGGCACTTTTGGATGCTTGATTTGGGAGGGCATAATTTTTGGCCCAAAAATCAAACATTTCCTGACCGCGGAGTCAGGAAAACCTCCCGGGATGGGCCGGACCGAATGCGGTCAAATTGAAAAACGAAGCCCGCCATGAGATTCGGGGTTGAATTTCAGGGTTAGAGGCACTTTTGGATGCTTGATTTGGGAGGGCATAATTTTTGGCCCAAAAATCAAAAATTTCCTGACCGCGGAGTCAGGAAAACCTCCCGGGATGGGCCGGACCGAATCCGGTCAAATTGAAAAACGAAGCCCGCCATGAGATTCGGGGTTGAATTTAAGGGTTAGAGGCACTTTTGGATGCTTGATTTGGGAGGGCATAATTTTTGGCCCAAAAATCAAAAATTTCCTGACCGCGGAGTCAGGAAAACCTCCCGGGATGGGCCGGACCGAATCCGGTCAAATTGAAAAACGAAGCCCGCCATGAGATTCGGGGTTGAATTTAAGGGATAGAGGCACTTTTGGATGCTTGATTTGGGAGGGCATAATTTTTGGCCCAAAAATCAAAAATTTCCTGACCGTGGAGTCAGGAAAACCTCCCGGGATGGGCCGGACCGAATCCGGTCAAATTGAAAAACGAAGCCCGCCATGAGATTCGGGGTTGAATTTAAGGGTTAGTGGCACTTTTGGATGCTTGATTTGGGAGGGCATAATTTTTGGCCCCAAAATCAAAAATTTCCTGACCGCGGAGTCAGGAAAACCTCCCGGGATGGGCCGGACCGAATCCGGTCAAATTGAAAAATGAAGTCCGCCATGAGATTCGGGGTTGAATTCTAGGGTTAGAGGCACTTTTGGATGCTTGATTTGTGAGGGCATAATTTTTGGCCCAAAAATCAAAAATTTCCTGATCGCGGAGTCAGGAAAACCTACCGGGATGGGCCGGACCGAATGCGGTCAAATTGAAAAACGAAGCCCGCCATGAGATTCGGGGTTGAATTTAAGGGTTAGAGGCACTTTTGGATGCTTGATTTGGGAGGGCATAATTTTTGGCCCAAAAATCAAACATTTCCTGACCGCGGAGTCAGGAAAACCTCCCGGGATGGGCCGGACCGAATGCGGTCAAATTGAAAAACGAAGCCCGCCATGAGATTCGGGGTTGAATTTCAGGGTTAGAGGCACTTTTGGATGCTTGATTTGGGAGGGCATAATTTTTGGCCCAAAAATCAAAAATTTCCTGACCGCGGAGTCAGGAAAACCTCCCGGGATGGGCCGGACCGAATCCGGTCAAATTGAAAAACGAAGCCCGCCATGAGATTCGGGGTTGAATTTAAGGGTTAGAGGCACTTTTGGATGCTTGATTTGGGAGGGCATAATTTTTGGCCCAAAAATCAAAAATTTCCTGACCGCGGAGTCAGGAAAACCTCCCGGGATGGGCCGGACCGAATCCGGTCAAATTGAAAAACGAAGCCCGCCATGAGATTCGGGGTTGAATTTAAGGGTTAGAGGCACTTTTGGATGCTTGATTTGGGAGGGCATAATTTTTAGCCCAAAAATCAAAAATTTCCTGACCGCGGAGTCAGGAAAACCTCCCGGGATGGGCCGGACCGAATCCGGTCAAATTGAAAAACGAAGCCCGCCATGGGATTCGGGGTTGAATTTAAGGGTTAGAGGCACTTTTGGATGCTTGATTTGGGAGGGCATAATTTTTGGCCCAAAAATCAAAAATTTCCTGACCGCGGAGTCAGGAAAACCTCCCGGGATGGGCCGGACCGAATCCGGTCAAATTGAAAAACGAAGCCCGCCGTGAGATTCGGGGTTGAATTTAAGGGTTAGAGGCACTTTTGGATGCTTGATTTGGGAGGGCATAATTTTTGGCCCAAAAATCAAAAATTTCCTGACCGCGGAGTCAGGAAAACCTCCCGGGATGGGCCGGACCGAATCCGGTCAAATTGAAAAACGAAGCCCGCCGTGAGATTCGGGGTTGAATTTAAGGGTTAGAGGCACTTTTGGATGCTTGATTTGGGAGGGCATAATTTTTGGCCCAAAAATCAAAAATTTCCTGACCGTGGAGTCAGGAAACCCTCCCGGGATGGGCCGGACCGAATCCGGTCAAATTGAAAAACGAAGCCCGCCATGAGATTCGGGGTTGAATTTAAGGGTTAGAGGCACTTTTGGATGCTTGATTTGGGAGGGCATAATTTTTGGCCCAAAAATCAAAAATTTCCTGACCGCGGAGTCAGGAAAACCTCCCGGGATGGGCCGGACCGAATCCGGTCAAATTGAAAAACGAAGCCCGCCATGAGATTCGGGGTTGAATTTAAGGGTTAGAGGCACTTTTGGATGCTTGATTTGGGAGGGCATAATTTTTGGCCCAAAAATCAAAAATTTCCTGACCGCGGAGTCAGGAAAACCTCCCGGGATGGGCCGGACCGAATCCGGTCAAATTGAAAAACGAAGCCCGCCATGAGATTCGGGGTTGAATTTAAGGGTTAGAGGCACTTTTGGATGCTTGATTTGGGAGGGCATAATTTTTGGCCCAAAAATCAAAAATTTCCTGACCGCGGAGTCAGGAAAACCTCCCGGGATGGGCCGGACCGAATCCGGTCAAATTGAAAAACGTAGCCCGCCATGAGATTCGGGGTTGAATTTCAGGGTTAGAGGCACTTTTGGATGCTTGATTTGGGAGGGCATACTTTTTGGGCCAAAAATCAAAAATTTCCTGACCGCGGAGTCAGGAAAACCTCCCGGGATGGGCCGGACCGAATCCGGTCAAATTGAAAAACGAAGCCCGCCATGGGATTCGGGGTTGAATTTAAGGGTTAGAGGCACTTTTGGATGCTTGATTTGGGAGGGCATAATTTTTGGCCCAAAAATCAAAAATTTCCTGACCACGGAGTCAGGAAAACCTCCCGGGATGGGCCGGACCGAATCCGGTCAAATTGAAAAACGAAGCCCGCCATGAGATTCGGGGTTGAATTTAAGGGTTAGAGGCACTTTTGGATGCTTGATTTGGGAGGGTATAATTTTTGGCCCAAAAATCAAAAATTTCCTGACCGCGGAGTCAGGAAAACCTCCCGGGATGGGCCGGACCGAATCCGGTCAAATTGAAAAACGAAGCCCGCCATGAGATTCGGGGTTGAATTTAAGGGTTAGAGGCACTTTTGGATGCTTGATTTGGGAGGGCATAATTTTTGGCCCAAAAATCAAAAATTTCCTGACCGCGGAGTCAGGAAAACCTCCCGGGATGGGCCGGACCGAATCCGGTCAAATTGAAAAACGAAGCCCGCCATGAGATTCGGGGTTGAATTTAAGGGTTAGAGGCACTTTTGGATGCTTGATTTGGGAGGGCATAATTTTTGGCCCAAAAATCAAAAATTTCCTGACCGCGGAGTCAGGAAAACCTCCCGGGATGGGCCGGAGCGAATCTGGTCAAATTGAAAAACGAAGCCCGCCATGAGATTCGGGGTTGAATTTAAGGGTTAGAGGCACTTTTGGATGCTTGATTTGGGAGGGCATAATTTTTGGCCCAAAAATCAAAAATTTCCTGACCGCGGAGTCAGGAAAACCTCCCGGGATGTGCCGGACCGAATCCGGTCAAATTGAAAAACGAAGCCCGCCATGATATTCGGGGTTGAATTTAAGGGTTAGAGGCACTTTTGGATGCTTGATTTGGGAGGGCATAATTTTTGGCCCAAAAATCAAAAATTTCCTTACCGCGGAGTCAGGAAAACCTCCCGGGATGGGCCGGACCGAATCCGTTCAAATTGAAAAACGAAGCCCGCCATGAGATTCGGGGTTGAATTTAAGGGTTAGAGGCACTTTTGGATGCTTGATTTGGGAGGGCATAATTTTTGGCCCAAAAATCAAAAATTTCCTGACCGCGGAGTCAGGAAAACCTCCCGGGATGGGCCGGACCGAATCCGTTCAAATTGAAAAACGAAGCCCGCCATGAGATTCGGGGTTGAATTTAAGGGTTAGAGGCACTTTTGGATGCTTGATTTGGGAGGGCATAATTTTTGGCCCAAAAATCAAAAATTTCCTGACCGCGGAGTCAGGAAAACCTCCCGGGATGGGCCGGACCGAATCCGGTCAAATTGAAAAACGAAGCCCGCCGTGAGATTCGGGGTTGAATTTAAGGGTTAGAGGCACTTTTGGATGCTTGATTTGGGAGGGCATAATTTTTGGCCCAAAAATCAAAAATTTCCTGACCGCGGAGTCAGGAAAACCTCCCGGGATGGGCCGGACTGAATCCGGTCAAATTGAAAAACGAAGCCCGCCATGATATTCGGGGTTGAATTTAAGGGTTAGAGGCACTTTTGGATGCTTGATTTGGGAGGGCATAATTTTTGGCCCAAAAATCAAAAATTTCCTGACCGCGGAGTCAGGAAAACCTCCCGGGATGGGCCGGACCGAATCCGGTCAAATTGAAAAACGAAGCCCGCCGTGAGATTCGGGGTTGAATTTAAGGGTTAGAGGCACTTTTGGATGCTTGATTTGGGAGGGCATAATTTTTGGCCCAAAAATCAAAAATTTCCTGACCACGGAGTCAGGAAAACCTCCCGGGATGGGCCGGACCGAATCCGGTCAAATTGAAAAACGAAGCCCGCCATGAGATTCGGGGTTGAATTTAAGGTTTAGAGGCACTTTTGGATGCTTGATTTGGGAGGGCATACTTTTTGGCCCAAAAATCAAAAATTTCCTGACCGCGGAGTCAGGAAAACCTCCCGGGATGGGCCGGACCGAATCCGGTCAAATTGAAAAACGAAGCCCGCCATGGGATTCGGGGTTGAATTTAAGGGTTAGAGGCACTTTTGGATGCTTGATTTGGGAGGGCATAATTTTTGGCCCAAAAATCAAAAATTTCCTGACCACGGAGTCAGGAAAACCTCCCGGGATGGGCCGGACCGAATCCGGTCAAATTGAAAAACGAAGCCCGCCATGAGATTCGGGGTTGAATTTAAGGGTTAGAGGCACTTTTGGATGCTTGATTTGGGAGGGTATAATTTTTGGCCCAAAAATCAAAAATTTCCTGACCGCGGAGTCAGGAAAACCTCCCGGGATGGGCCGGACCGAATCCGGTCAAATTGAAAAACGAAGCCCGCCATGAGATTCGGGGTTGAATTTAAGGGTTAGAGGCACTTTTGGATGCTTGATTTGGGAGGGCATAATTTTTGGCCCAAAAATCAAAAATTTCCTGACCGCGGAGTCAGGAAAACCTCCCGGGATGGGCCGGACCGAATCCGGTCAAATTGAAAAACGAAGCCCGCCATGATATTCGGGGTTGAATTTAAGGGTTAGAGGCACTTTTGGATGCTTGATTTGGGAGGGCATAATTTTTGGCCCAAAAATCAAAAATTTCCTGACCGCGGAGTCAGGAAAACCTCCCGGGATGGGCCGGAGCGAATCTGGTCAAATTGAAAAACGAAGCCCGCCATGAGATTCGGGGTTGAATTTAAGGGTTAGAGGCACTTTTGGATGCTTGATTTGGGAGGGCATAATTTTTGGCCCAAAAATCAAAAATTTCCTGACCGCGGAGTCAGGAAAACCTCCCGGGATGGGCCGGACCGAATCCGGTCAAATTGAAAAACGAAGCCCGCCGTGAGATTCGGGGTTGAATTTAAGGGTTAGAGGCACTTTTGGATGCTTGATTTGGGAGGGCATAATTTTTGGCCCAAAAATCAAAAATTTCCTGACCGCGGAGTCAGGAAAACCTCCCGGGATGGGCCGGACTGAATCCGGTCAAATTGAAAAACGAAGCCCGCCATGATATTCGGGGTTGAATTTAAGGGTTAGAGGCACTTTTGGATGCTTGATTTGGGAGGGCATAATTTTTGGCCCAAAAATCAAAAATTTCCTGACCGCGGAGTCAGGAAAACCTCCCGGGATGGGCCGGACCGAATCCGGTCAAATTGAAAAACGAAGCCCGCCATGAGATTTGGGGTTGAATTTAAGGGTTAGAGGCACTTTTGGATGCTTGATTTGGGAGGGCATAATTTTTGGCCCAAAAATCAAAAATTTCCTGACCGCGGAGTCAGGAAAACCTCCCGGGATGGGCCGGACCGAATCCGTTCAAATTGAAAAACGAAGCCCGCCATGAGATTCGGGGTTGAATTTAAGGGTTAGAGGCACTTTTGGATGCTTGATTTGGGAGGGCATAATTTTTGGCCCAAAAATCAAAAATTTCCTGACCGCGGAGTCAGGAAAACCTCCCGGGATGGGCCGGACCGAATCCGGTCAAATTGAAAAACGAAGCCCGCCGTGAGATTCGGGGTTGAATTTAAGGGTTAGAGGCACTTTTGGATGCTTGATTTGGGAGGGCATAATTTTTGGCCCAAAAATCAAAAATTTCCTGACCGCGGAGTCAGGAAAACCTCCCGGGATGGGCCGGACTGAATCCGGTCAAATTGAAAAACGAAGCCCGCCATGATATTCGGGGTTGAATTTAAGGGTTAGAGGCACTTTTGGATGCTTGATTTGGGAGGGCATAATTTTTGGCCCAAAAATCAAAAATTTCCTGACCGCGGAGTCAGGAAAACCTCCCGGGATGGGCCGGACCGAATCCGGTCAAATTGAAAAACGAAGCCCGCCGTGAGATTCGGGGTTGAATTTAAGGGTTAGAGGCACTTTTGGATGCTTGATTTGGGAGGGCATAATTTTTGGCCCAAAAATCAAAAATTTCCTGACCGTGGAGTCAGGAAAACCTCCCGGGATGGGCCGGACCGAATCCGGTCAAATTGAAAAACGAAGCCCGCCATGAGATTCGGGGTTGAATTTAAGGGTTAGAGGCACTTTTGGATGCTTGATTTGGGAGGGCATAATTTTTGGCCCCAAAATCAAAAATTTCCTGACCGCGGAGTCAGGAAAACCTCCCGGGATGGGCCGGACCGAATCCGGTCAAATTGAAAAACGAAGCCCGCCATGAGATTCGGGGTTGAATTTAAGGGTTAGAGGCACTTTTGGATGCTTGATTTGGGAGGGCATAATTTTTGGCCCAAAAATCAAAAATTTCCTGACCGCGGAGTCAGGAAAACCTCCCGGGATGGGCCGGACCGAATCCGGTCAAATTGAAAAACGAAGCCCGCCATGGGATTCGGGGTTGAATTTAAGGGTTAGAGGCACTTTTGGATGCTTGATTTGGGAGGGCATAATTTTTGGCCCAAAAATCAAAAATTTCCTGACCACGGAGTCAGGAAAACCTCCCGGGATGGGCCGGACCGAATCCGGTCAAATTGAAAAACGAAGCCCGCCATGAGATTCGGGGTTGAATTTAAGGGTTAGAGGCACTTTTGGATGCTTGATTTGGGAGGGTATAATTTTTGGCCCAAAAATCAAAAATTTCCTGACCGCGGAGTCAGGAAAACCTCCCGGGATGGGCCGGACCGAATCCGGTCAAATTGAAAAACGAAGCCCGCCATGAGATTCGGGGTTGAATTTAAGGGTTAGAGGCACTTTTGGATGCTTGATTTGGGAGGGCATAATTTTTGGCCCAAAAATCAAAAATTTCCTGACCGCGGAGTCAGGAAAACCTCCCGGGATGGGCCGGACCGAATCCGGTCAAATTGAAAAACGAAGCCCGCCATGAGATTCGGGGTTGAATTTAAGGGTTAGAGGCACTTTTGGATGCTTGATTTGGGAGGGCATAATTTTTGGCCCAAAAATCAAAAATTTCCTGACCGCGGAGTCAGGAAAACCTCCCGGGATGGGCCGGAGCGAATCTGGTCAAATTGAAAAACGAAGCCCGCCATGAGATTCGGGGTTGAATTTAAGGGTTAGAGGCACTTTTGGATGCTTGATTTGGGAGGGCATAATTTTTGGCCCAAAAATCAAAAATTTCCTGACCGCGGAGTCAGGAAAACCTCCCGGGATGGGCCGGACCGAATCCGGTCAAATTGAAAAACGAAGCCCGCCATGATATTCGGGGTTGAATTTAAGGGTTAGAGGCACTTTTGGATGCTTGATTTGGGAGGGCATAATTTTTGGCCCAAAAATCAAAAATTTCCTGACCGCGGAGTCAGGAAAACCTCCCGGGATGGGCCGGACCGAATCCGTTCAAATTGAAAAACGAAGCCCGCCATGAGATTCGGGGTTGAATTTAAGGGTTAGAGGCACTTTTGGATGCTTGATTTGGGAGGGCATAATTTTTGGCCCAAAAATCAAAAATTTCCTGACCGCGGAGTCAGGAAAACCTCCCGGGATGGGCCGGACCGAATCCGTTCAAATTGAAAAACGAAGCCCGCCATGAGATTCGGGGTTGAATTTAAGGGTTAGAGGCACTTTTGGATGCTTGATTTGGGAGGGCATAATTTTTGGCCCAAAAATCAAAAATTTCCTGACCGCGGAGTCAGGAAAACCTCCCGGGATGGGCCGGACCGAATCCGGTCAAATTGAAAAACGAAGCCCGCCGTGAGATTCGGGGTTGAATTTAAGGGTTAGAGGCACTTTTGGATGCTTGATTTGGGAGGGCATAATTTTTGGCCCAAAAATCAAAAATTTCCTGACCGCGGAGTCAGGAAAACCTCCCGGGATGGGCCGGACTGAATCCGGTCAAATTGAAAAACGAAGCCCGCCATGATATTCGGGGTTGAATTTAAGGGTTAGAGGCACTTTTGGATGCTTGATTTGGGAGGGCATAATTTTTGGCCCAAAAATCAAAAATTTCCTGACCGCGGAGTCAGGAAAACCTCCCGGGATGGGCCGGACCGAATCCGGTCAAATTGAAAAACGAAGCCCGCCGTGAGATTCGGGGTTGAATTTAAGGGTTAGAGGCACTTTTGGATGCTTGATTTGGGAGGGCATACTTTTTGGCCCAAAAATCAAAAATTTCCTGACCGCGGAGTCAGGAAAACCTCCCGGGATGGGCCGGACCGAATCCGGTCAAATTGAAAAACGAAGCCCGCCATGGGATTCGGGGTTGAATTTAAGGGTTAGAGGCACTTTTGGATGCTTGATTTGGGAGGGCATAATTTTTGGCCCAAAAATCAAAAATTTCCTGACCACGGAGTCAGGAAAACCTCCCGGGATGGGCCGGACCGAATCCGGTCAAATTGAAAAACGAAGCCCGCCATGAGATTCGGGGTTGAATTTAAGGGTTAGAGGCACTTTTGGATGCTTGATTTGGGAGGGTATAATTTTTGGCCCAAAAATCAAAAATTTCCTGACCGCGGAGTCAGGAAAACCTCCCGGGATGGGCCGGACCGAATCCGGTCAAATTGAAAAACGAAGCCCGCCATGAGATTCGGGGTTGAATTTAAGGGTTAGAGGCACTTTTGGATGCTTGATTTGGGAGGGCATAATTTTTGGCCCAAAAATCAAAAATTTCCTGACCGCGGAGTCAGGAAAACCTCCCGGGATGGGCCGGACCGAATCCGGTCAAATTGAAAAACGAAGCCCGCCATGATATTCGGGGTTGAATTTAAGGGTTAGAGGCACTTTTGGATGCTTGATTTGGGAGGGCATAATTTTTGGCCCAAAAATCAAAAATTTCCTGACCGCGGAGTCAGGAAAACCTCCCGGGATGGGCCGGAGCGAATCTGGTCAAATTGAAAAACGAAGCCCGCCATGAGATTCGGGGTTGAATTTAAGGGTTAGAGGCACTTTTGGATGCTTGATTTGGGAGGGCATAATTTTTGGCCCAAAAATCAAAAATTTCCTGACCGCGGAGTCAGGAAAACCTCCCGGGATGGGCCGGACCGAATCCGGTCAAATTGAAAAACGAAGCCCGCCGTGAGATTCGGGGTTGAATTTAAGGGTTAGAGGCACTTTTGGATGCTTGATTTGGGAGGGCATAATTTTTGGCCCAAAAATCAAAAATTTCCTGACCGCGGAGTCAGGAAAACCTCCCGGGATGGGCCGGACTGAATCCGGTCAAATTGAAAAACGAAGCCCGCCATGATATTCGGGGTTGAATTTAAGGGTTAGAGGCACTTTTGGATGCTTGATTTGGGAGGGCATAATTTTTGGCCCAAAAATCAAAAATTTCCTGACCGCGGAGTCAGGAAAACCTCCCGGGATGGGCCGGACCGAATCCGGTCAAATTGAAAAACGAAGCCCGCCATGAGATTTGGGGTTGAATTTAAGGGTTAGAGGCACTTTTGGATGCTTGATTTGGGAGGGCATAATTTTTGGCCCAAAAATCAAAAATTTCCTGACCGCGGAGTCAGGAAAACCTCCCGGGATGGGCCGGACCGAATCCGTTCAAATTGAAAAACGAAGCCCGCCATGAGATTCGGGGTTGAATTTAAGGGTTAGAGGCACTTTTGGATGCTTGATTTGGGAGGGCATAATTTTTGGCCCAAAAATCAAAAATTTCCTGACCGCGGAGTCAGGAAAACCTCCCGGGATGGGCCGGACCGAATCCGGTCAAATTGAAAAACGAAGCCCGCCGTGAGATTCGGGGTTGAATTTAAGGGTTAGAGGCACTTTTGGATGCTTGATTTGGGAGGGCATAATTTTTGGCCCAAAAATCAAAAATTTCCTGACCGCGGAGTCAGGAAAACCTCCCGGGATGGGCCGGACTGAATCCGGTCAAATTGAAAAACGAAGCCCGCCATGATATTCGGGGTTGAATTTAAGGGTTAGAGGCACTTTTGGATGCTTGATTTGGGAGGGCATAATTTTTGGCCCAAAAATCAAAAATTTCCTGACCGCGGAGTCAGGAAAACCTCCCGGGATGGGCCGGACCGAATCCGGTCAAATTGAAAAACGAAGCCCGCCGTGAGATTCGGGGTTGAATTTAAGGGTTAGAGGCACTTTTGGATGCTTGATTTGGGAGGGCATAATTTTTGGCCCAAAAATCAAAAATTTCCTGACCGTGGAGTCAGGAAAACCTCCCGGGATGGGCCGGACCGAATCCGGTCAAATTGAAAAACGAAGCCCGCCATGAGATTCGGGGTTGAATTTAAGGGTTAGAGGCACTTTTGGATGCTTGATTTGGGAGGGCATAATTTTTGGCCCCAAAATCAAAAATTTCCTGACCGCGGAGTCAGGAAAACCTCCCGGGATGGGCCGGACCGAATCCGGTCAAATTGAAAAACGAAGCCCGCCATGAGATTCGGGGTTGAATTTAAGGGTTAGAGGCACTTTTGGATGCTTGATTTGGGAGGGCATAATTTTTGGCCCAAAAATCAAAAATTTCCTGACCGCGGAGTCAGGAAAACCTCCCGGGATGGGCCGGACCGAATCCGGTCAAATTGAAAAACGTAGCCCGCCATGAGATTCGGGGTTGAATTTCAGGGTTAGAGGCACTTTTGGATGCTTGATTTGGGAGGGCATACTTTTTGGGCCAAAAATCAAAAATTTCCTGACCGCGGAGTCAGGAAAACCTCCTGGGATGGGCCGGAGCGAATCTGGTCAAATTGAAAAACGTAGCCCGCCATGAGATTCGGGGTTGAATTTAAGGGTTAGAGGCACTTTTGGATGCTTGATTTGGGAGGGCATACTTTTTGGCCCAAAAATCAAAAATTTCCTGACCGTGGAGTCAGGAAAACCTCCCGGGATGGGCCGGACCGAATCCGGTCAAATTGAAAAACGTAGCCCGCCATGAGATTCGGGGTTGAATTTAAGGGTTAGAGGCACTTTTGGATGCTTGATTTGGGAGGGCATAATTTTTGGCCCAAAAATCAAAAATTTCCTGACCGCGGAGTCAGGAAAACCTCCCGGGATGGGCCGGAGCGAATCTGGTCAAATTGAAAAACGAAGCCCGCCATGAGATTCGGGGTTGAATTTAAGGGTTAGAGGCACTTTTGGATGCTTGATTTGGGAGGGCATAATTTTTGGCCCAAAAATCAAAAATTTCCTGACCGCGGAGTCAGGAAAACCTCCCGGGATGGGCCGGACCGAATCCGGTCAAATTGAAAAACGAAGCCCGCCGTGAGATTCGGGGTTGAATTTAAGGGTTAGAGGCACTTTTGGATGCTTGATTTGGGAGGGCATAATTTTTGGCCCAAAAATCAAAAATTTCCTGACCGCGGAGTCAGGAAAACCTCCCGGGATGGGCCGGACTGAATCCGGTCAAATTGAAAAACGAAGCCCGCCATGAGATTCGGGGTTGAATTTAAGGGTTAGAGGCACTTTTGGATGCTTGATTTGGGAGGGCATAATTTTTGGCCCAAAAATCAAAAATTTCCTGACCGCGGAGTCAGGAAAACCTCCCGGGATGGGCCGGACCGAATCCGGTCAAATTGAAAAACGAAGCCCGCCATGAGATTCGGGGTTGAATTTAAGGGTTAGAGGCACTTTTGGATGCTTGATTTGGGAGGGCATAATTTTTGGCCCAAAAATCAAAAATTTCCTGACCGCGGAGTCAGGAAAACCTCCCGGGATGGGCCGGAGCGAATCTGGTCAAATTGAAAAACGAAGCCCGCCATGAGATTCGGGGTTGAATTTAAGGGTTAGAGGCACTTTTGGATGCTTGATTTGGGAGGGCATAATTTTTGGCCCAAAAATCAAAAATTTCCTGACCGCGGAGTCAGGAAAACCTCCCGGGATGGGCCGGACCGAATCCGGTCAAATTGAAAAACGAAGCCCGCCATGATATTCGGGGTTGAATTTAAGGGATAGAGGCACTTTTGGATGCTTGATTTGGGAGGGCATAATTTTTGGCCCAAAAATCAAAAATTTCCTGACCGCGGAGTCAGGAAAACCTCCCGGGATGGGCCGGACCGAATCCGTTCAAATTGAAAAACGAAGCCCGCCATGAGATTCGGGGTTGAATTTAAGGGTTAGAGGCACTTTTGGATGCTTGATTTGGGAGGGCATAATTTTTG
Source organism: Charina bottae (assembly GCA_023362775.1). NCBI lineage: Eukaryota > Metazoa > Chordata > Lepidosauria > Squamata > Charinaidae > Charina > Charina bottae. The sequence goes on along the minus strand of JALMGJ010000005.1, from coordinate 72,983,752 downwards.
GCCCAAAAATCAAAAATTTCCTGACCGCGGAGTCAGGAAAACCTCCCGGGATGGGCCGGACCGAATCCGTTCAAATTGAAAAACGAAGCCCGCCATGAGATTCGGGGTTGAATTTAAGGGTTAGAGGCACTTTTGGATGCTTGATTTGGGAGGGCATAATTTTTGGCCCAAAAATCAAAAATTTCCTGACCGCGGAGTCAGGAAAACCTCCCGGGATGGGCCGGACCGAATCCGGTCAAATTGAAAAACGAAGCCCGCCGTGAGATTCGGGGTTGAATTTAAGGGTTAGAGGCACTTTTGGATGCTTGATTTGGGAGGGCATAATTTTTGGCCCAAAAATCAAAAATTTCCTGACCGCGGAGTCAGGAAAACCTCCCGGGATGGGCCGGACTGAATCCGGTCAAATTGAAAAACGAAGCCCGCCATGATATTCGGGGTTGAATTTAAGGGTTAGAGGCACTTTTGGATGCTTGATTTGGGAGGGCATAATTTTTGGCCCAAAAATCAAAAATTTCCTGACCGCGGAGTCAGGAAAACCTCCCGGGATGGGCCGGACCGAATCCGGTCAAATTGAAAAACGAAGCCCGCCGTGAGATTCGGGGTTGAATTTAAGGGTTAGAGGCACTTTTGGATGCTTGATTTGGGAGGGCATAATTTTTGGCCCAAAAATCAAAAATTTCCTGACCGTGGAGTCAGGAAAACCTCCCGGGATGGGCCGGACCGAATCCGGTCAAATTGAAAAACGAAGCCCGCCATGAGATTCGGGGTTGAATTTAAGGGTTAGAGGCACTTTTGGATGCTTGATTTGGGAGGGCATAATTTTTGGCCCCAAAATCAAAAATTTCCTGACCGCGGAGTCAGGAAAACCTCCCGGGATGGGCCGGACCGAATCCGGTCAAATTGAAAAACGAAGCCCGCCATGAGATTCGGGGTTGAATTTAAGGGTTAGAGGCACTTTTGGATGCTTGATTTGGGAGGGCATAATTTTTGGGCCAAAAATCAAAAATTTCCTGACCGCGGAGTCAGGAAAACCTCCCGGGATGGGCCGGACCGAATCCGGTCAAATTGAAAAACGAAGCCCGCCATGAGATTCGGGGTTGAATTTAAGGGTTAGAGGCACTTTTGGATGCTTGATTTGGGAGGGCATAATTTTTGGCCCAAAAATCAAAAATTTCCTGACCGCGGAGTCAGGAAAACCTCCCGGGATGGGCCGGACCGAATCCGGTCAAATTGAAAAACGTAGCCCGCCATGAGATTCGGGGTTGAATTTCAGGGTTAGAGGCACTTTTGGATGCTTGATTTGGGAGGGCATACTTTTTGGGCCAAAAATCAAAAATTTCCTGACCGCGGAGTCAGGAAAACCTCCCGGGATGGGCCGGACCGAATCCGGTCAAATTGAAAAACGAAGCCCGCCATGGGATTCGGGGTTGAATTTAAGGGTTAGAGGCACTTTTGGATGCTTGATTTGGGAGGGCATAATTTTTGGCCCAAAAATCAAAAATTTCCTGACCACGGAGTCAGGAAAACCTCCCGGGATGGGCCGGACCGAATCCGGTCAAATTGAAAAACGAAGCCCGCCATGAGATTCGGGGTTGAATTTAAGGGTTAGAGGCACTTTTGGATGCTTGATTTGGGAGGGTATAATTTTTGGCCCAAAAATCAAAAATTTCCTGACCGCGGAGTCAGGAAAACCTCCCGGGATGGGCCGGACCGAATCCGGTCAAATTGAAAAACGAAGCCCGCCATGAGATTCGGGGTTGAATTTAAGGGTTAGAGGCACTTTTGGATGCTTGATTTGGGAGGGCATAATTTTTGGCCCAAAAATCAAAAATTTCCTGACCGCGGAGTCAGGAAAACCTCCCGGGATGGGCCGGACCGAATCCGGTCAAATTGAAAAACGAAGCCCGCCATGAGATTCGGGGTTGAATTTAAGGGTTAGAGGCACTTTTGGATGCTTGATTTGGGAGGGCATAATTTTTGGCCCAAAAATCAAAAATTTCCTGACCGCGGAGTCAGGAAAACCTCCCGGGATGGGCCGGAGCGAATCTGGTCAAATTGAAAAACGAAGCCCGCCATGAGATTCGGGGTTGAATTTAAGGGTTAGAGGCACTTTTGGATGCTTGATTTGGGAGGGCATAATTTTTGGCCCAAAAATCAAAAATTTCCTGACCGCGGAGTCAGGAAAACCTCCCGGGATGGGCCGGACCGAATCCGGTCAAATTGAAAAACGAAGCCCGCCATGATATTCGGGGTTGAATTTAAGGGATAGAGGCACTTTTGGATGCTTGATTTGGGAGGGCATAATTTTTGGCCCAAAAATCAAAAATTTCCTGACCGCGGAGTCAGGAAAACCTCCCGGGATGGGCCGGACCGAATCCGTTCAAATTGAAAAACGAAGCCCGCCATGAGATCCGGGGTTGAATTTAAGGGTTAGAGGCACTTTTGGATGCTTGATTTGGGAGGGCATAATTTTTGGCCCAAAAATCAAAAATTTCCTGACCGCGGAGTCAGGAAAACCTCCCGGGATGGGCCGGACCGAATCCGTTCAAATTGAAAAACGAAGCCCGCCATGAGATTCGGGGTTGAATTTAAGGGTTAGAGGCACTTTTGGATGCTTGATTTGGGAGGGCATAATTTTTGGCCCAAAAATCAAAAATTTCCTGACCGCGGAGTCAGGAAAACCTCCCGGGATGGGCCGGACCGAATGCGGTCAAATTGAAAAACGAAGCCCGCCATGAGATTCGGGGTTGAATTTAAGGGTTAGTGGCACTTTTGGATGCTTGATTTGGGAGGGCATAATTTTTGGCCCAAAAATCAAAAATTTCCTGACCGCGGAGTCAGGAAAACCTCCCGGGATGGGCCGGACCGAATCCGGTCAAATTGAAAAACGAAGCCCGCCATGAGATTCGGGGTTGAATTTAAGGGTTAGAGGCACTTTTGGATGCTTGATTTGGGAGGGCATAATTTTTGGCCCAAAAATCAAAAATTTCCTGACCGCGGAGTCAGGAAAACCTCCCGGGATGGGCCGGACCGAATCCGGTCAAATTGAAAAACGAAGCCCGCCATGAGATTCGGGGTTGAATTTCAGGGTTAGAGGCACTTTTGGATGCTTGATTTGGGAGGGCATAATTTTTGGCCCAAAAATCAAAAATTTCCTGACCGCGGAGTCAGGAAAACCTCCCGGGATGGGCCGGACCGAATCCGGTCAAATTGAAAAACGAAGCCCGCCATGAGATTCGGCATTGAATTTAAGGGTTAGTGGCACTTTTGGATGCTTGATTTGGGAGGGCATAATTTTTGGCCCAAAAATCAAAAATTTCCTGACCGCGGAGTCAGGAAAACCTCCCGGGATGGGCCGGACCGAATCCGGTCAAATTGAAAAACGAAGCCCGCCATGAGATTCGGGGTTGAATTTAAGGGTTAGTGGCACTTTTGGATGCTTGATTTGGGAGGGCATAATTTTTGGCCCAAAAATCAAAAATTTCCTGACCGCGGAGTCAGGAAATCCTCCCGGGATGGGCCGGACCGAATCCGGTCAAATTGAAAAACGAAGCCCGCCATGAGATTCGGGGTTGAATTTAAGGGTTAGAGGCACTTTTGGATGCTTGATTTGGGAGGGCATAATTTTTGGCCCAAAAATCAAAAATTTCCTGACCGCGGAGTCAGGAAAACCTCCCGGGATGGGCCGGACCGAATCCGGTCAAATTGAAAAACGAAGCCCGCCGTGAGATTCGGGGTTGAATTTAAGGGTTAGAGGCACTTTTGGATGCTTGATTTGGGAGGGCATAATTTTTGGCCCAAAAATCAAAAATTTCCTGACCGCGGAGTCAGGAAAACCTCCCGGGATGGGCCGGACCGAATCCGGTCAAATTGAAAAACGAAGCCCGCCGTGAGATTCGGGGTTGAATTTAAGGGTTAGAGGCACTTTTGGATGCTTGATTTGGGAGGGCATAATTTTTGGCCCAAAAATCAAAAATTTCCTGACCGTGGAGTCAGGAAAACCTCCCGGGATGGGCCGGACCGAATCCGGTCAAATTGAAAAACGAAGCCCGCCATGAGATTCGGGGTTGAATTTAAGGGTTAGAGGCACTTTTGGATGTTTGATTTGGGAGGGCATAATTTTTGGCCCAAAAATCAAAAATTTCCTGACCGCGGAGTCAGGAAAACCTCCCGGGATGGGCCGGACCGAATCCGGTCAAATTGAAAAACGAAGCCCGCCATGAGATTCGGGGTTGAATTTAAGGGTTAGAGGCACTTTTGGATGCTTGATTTGGGAGGGCATAATTTTTGGCCCAAAAATCAAAAATTTCCTGACCGCGGAGTCAGGAAAACCTCCCGGGATGGGCCGGACCGAATCCGGTCAAATTGAAAAACGAAGCCCGCCATGAGATTCGGGGTTGAATTTAAGGGTTAGAGGCACTTTTGGATGCTTGATTTGGGAGGGCATAATTTTTGGCCCAAAAATCAAAAATTTCCTGACCGCGGAGTCAGGAAAACCTCCCGGGATGGGCCGGACCGAATCCGGTCAAATTGAAAAACGTAGCCCGCCATGAGATTCGGGGTTGAATTTCAGGGTTAGAGGCACTTTTGGATGCTTGATTTGGGAGGGCATAATTTTTGGGCCAAAAATCAAAAATTTCCTGACCGCGGAGTCAGGAAAACCTCCCGGGATGGGCCGGACCGAATCCGGTCAAATTGAAAAACGAAGCCCGCCATGAGATTCGGGGTTGAATTTCAGGGTTAGAGGCACTTTTGGATGCTTGATTTGGGAGGGCATAATTTTTGGCCCAAAAATCAAAAATTTCCTGACTGCGGAGTCAGGAAAACCTCCCGGGATGGGCCGGACCGAATCCGGTCAAATTGAAAAACGAAGCCCGCCATGAGATTCGGGGTTGAATTTCAGGGTTAGAGGCACTTTTGGATGCTTGATTTGGGAGGGCATAATTTTTGGCCCAAAAATCAAAAATTTCCTGACCGCGGAGTCAGGAAAACCTCCCGGGATGGGCCGGACCGAATCCGGTCAAATTGAAAAACGTAGCCCGCCATGAGATTCGGGGTTGAATTTCAGGGTTAGAGGCACTTTTGGATGCTTGATTTGGGAGGGCATAATTTTTGGGCCAAAAATCAAAAATTTCCTGACCGCGGAGTCAGGAAAACCTCCCGGGATGGGCCGGACCGAATCCGGTCAAATTGAAAAACGAAGCCCGCCATGAGATTCGGGGTTGAATTTAAGGGTTAGAGGCACTTTTGGATGCTTGATTTGGGAGGGCATAATTTTTGGCCCAAAAATCAAAAATTTCCTGACCGCGGAGTCAGGAAAACCTCCCGGGATGGGCCGGACCGAATCCGGTCAAATTGAAAAACGAAGCCCGCCATGAGATTCGGGGTTGAATTTAAGGGTTAGTGGCACTTTTGGATGCTTGATTTGGGAGGGCATAATTTTTGGCCCAAAAATCAAAAATTTCCTGACCGCGGAGTCAGGAAAACCTCCCGGGATGGGCCGGACCGAATCCGGTCAAATTGAAAAACGAAGCCCGCCATGATATTCGGGGTTGAATTTAAGGGTTAGAGGCACTTTTGGATGCTTGATTTGGGAGGGCATAATTTTTGGCCCAAAAATCAAAAATTTCCTGACCGCGGAGTCAGGAAAACCTCCCGGGATGGGCCGGACCGAATCCGGTCAAATTGAAAAACGAAGCCCGCCGTCAGATTCGGGGTTGAATTTAAGGGTTAGAGGCACTTTTGGATGCTTGATTTGGGAGGGCATAATTTTTGGCCCAAAAATCAAACATTTCCTGACCGTGGAGTCAGGAAAACCTCCCGGGATGGGCCGGACCGAATCCGGTCAAATTGAAAAACGAAGCCCGCCATGAGATTCGGGGTTGAATTTAAGGGTTAGAGGGACTTTTGGATGCTTGATTTGGGAGGGCATAATTTTTGGCCCCAAAATCAAAAATTTCCTGACCGCGGAGTCAGGAAAACCTCCCGGGATGGGCCGGACCGAATCCGGTCAAATTGAAAAACGAAGCCCGCCATGAGATTCGGGGTTGAATTTAAGGGTTAGAGGCACTTTTGGATGCTTGATTTGGGAGGGCATAATTTTTGGCCCAAAAATCAAAAATTTCCTGACCGCGGAGTCAGGAAAACCTCCCGGGATGGGCCGGACCGAATCCGGTCAAATTGAAAAACGAAGCCCGCCATGAGATTCGGGGTTGAATTTAAGGGTTAGAGGCACTTTTGGATGCTTGATTTGGGAGGGCATAATTTTTGGCCCCAAAATCAAAAATTTCCTGACCGCGGAGTCAGGAAAACCTCCCGGGATGGGCCGGACCGAATCCGGTCAAATTGAAAAACGAAGCCCGCCATGAGATTCGGGGTTGAATTTAAGGGTTAGAGGCACTTTTGGATGCTTGATTTGGGAGGGCATAATTTTTGGCCCAAAAATCAAAAATTTCCTGACCGCGGAGTCAGGAAAACCTCCCGGGATGGGCCGGACCGAATCCGGTCAAATTGAAAAACGAAGCCCGCCATGAGATTCGGGGTTGAATTTAAGGGTTAGAGGCACTTTTGGATGCTTGATTTGGGAGGGCATAATTTTTGGCCCAAAAATCAAAAATTTCCTGACCGCGGAGTCAGGAAAACCTCCCGGGATGGGCCGGACCGAATCCGGTCAAATTGAAAAACGTAGCCCGCCATGAGATTCGGGGTTGAATTTCAGGGTTAGAGGCACTTTTGGATGCTTGATTTGGGAGGGCATAATTTTTGGGCCAAAAATCAAAAATTTCCTGACCGCGGAGTCAGGAAAACCTCCCGGGATGGGGCGGACCGAATCCGGTCAAATTGAAAAACGAAGCCCGCCATGGGATTCGGGGTTGAATTTAAGGGTTAGAGGCACTTTTGGATGCTTGATTTGGGAGGGCATAATTTTTGGCCCAAAAATCAAAAATTTCCTGACCACGGAGTCAGGAAAACCTCCCGGGATGGGCCGGACCGAATCCGGTCAAATTGAAAAACGAAGCCCGCCATGAGATTCGGGGTTGAATTTAAGGGTTAGAGGCACTTTTGGATGCTTGATTTGGGAGGGTATAATTTTTGGCCCAAAAATCAAAAATTTCCTGACCGCGGAGTCAGGAAAACCTCCCGGGATGGGCCGGACCGAATCCGGTCAAATTGAAAAACGAAGCCCGCCATGAGATTCGGGGTTGAATTTAAGGGTTAGAGGCACTTTTGGATGCTTGATTTGGGAGGGCATAATTTTTGGCCCAAAAATCAAAAATTTCCTGACCGCGGAGTCAGGAAAACCTCCCGGGATGGGCCGGACCGAATCCGGTCAAATTGAAAAACGAAGCCCGCCATGAGATTCGGGGTTGAATTTAAGGGTTAGAGGCACTTTTGGATGCTTGATTTGGGAGGGCATAATTTTTAGCCCAAAAATCAAAAATTTCCTGACCGCGGAGTCAGGAAAACCTCCCGGGATGGGCCGGACCGAATCCGGTCAAATTGAAAAACGAAGCCCGCCATGGGATTCGGGGTTGAATTTAAGGGTTAGAGGCACTTTTGGATGCTTGATTTGGGAGGGCATAATTTTTGGCCCAAAAATCAAAAATTTCCTGACCGCGGAGTCAGGAAAACCTCCCGGGATGGGCCGGACCGAATCCGGTCAAATTGAAAAACGAAGCCCGCCATGATATTCGGGGTTGAATTTAAGGGTTAGAGGCACTTTTGGATGCTTGATTTGGGAGGGCATAATTTTTGGCCCAAAAATCAAAAATTTCCTGACCGCGGAGTCAGGAAAACCTCCCGGGATGGGCCGGACCGAATCCGGTCAAATTGAAAAACGAAGCCCGCCGTCAGATTCGGGGTTGAATTTAAGGGTTAGAGGCACTTTTGGATGCTTGATTTGGGAGGGCATAATTTTTGGCCCAAAAATCAAAAATTTCCTGACCGTGGAGTCAGGAAAACCTCCCGGGATGGGCCGGACCGAATCCGGTCAAATTGAAAAACGAAGCCCGCCATGAGATTCGGGGTTGAATTTAAGGGTTAGAGGCACTTTTGGATGCTTGATTTGGGAGGGCATAATTTTTGGCCCAAAAATCAAAAATTTCCTGACCGCGGAGTCAGGAAAACCTCCCGGGATGGGCCGGACCGAATCCGGTCAAATTGAAAAACGAAGCCCGCCATGAGATTCGGGGTTGAATTTAAGGGTTAGAGGCACTTTTGGATGCTTGATTTGGGAGGGCATAATTTTTGGCCCAAAAATCAAAAATTTCCTGACCGCGGAGTCAGGAAAACCTCCCGGGATGGGCCGGACCGAATCCGGTCAAATTGAAAAACGAAGCCCGCCATGGGATTCGGGGTTGAATTTAAGGGTTAGAGGCACTTTTGGATGCTTGATTTGGGAGGGCATAATTTTTGGCCCAAAAATCAAAAATTTCCTGACCGTGGAGTCAGGAAAACCTCCCGGGATGGGCCGGACCGAATCCGGTCAAATTGAAAAACGAAGCCCGCCATGAGATTCGGGGTTGAATTTAAGGGTTAGAGGGACTTTTGGATGCTTGATTTGGGAGGGCATAATTTTTGGCCCCAAAATCAAAAATTTCCTGACCGCGGAGTCAGGAAAACCTCCCGGGATGGGCCGGACCGAATCCGGTCAAATTGAAAAACGAAGCCCGCCATGAGATTCGGGGTTGAATTTAAGGGTTAGAGGCACTTTTGGATGCTTGATTTGGGAGGGCATAATTTTTGGCCCAAAAATCAAAAATTTCCTGACCGCGGAGTCAGGAAAACCTCCCGGGATGGGCCGGACCGAATCCGGTCAAATTGAAAAACGAAGCCCGCCATGAGATTCGGGGTTGAATTTAAGGGTTAGAGGCACTTTTGGATGCTTGATTTGGGAGGGCATAATTTTTGGCCCAAAAATCAAAAATTTCCTGACCGCGGAGTCAGGAAAACCTCCCGGGATGGGCCGGACCGAATCCGGTCAAATTGAAAAACGAAGCCCGCCATGGGATTCGGGGTTGAATTTAAGGGTTAGAGGCACTTTTGGATGCTTGATTTGGGAGGGCATAATTTTTGGCCCAAAAATCAAAAATTTCCTGACCACGGAGTCAGGAAAACCTTCCGGGATGGGCCGGACCGAATCCGGTCAAATTGAAAAACGAAGCCCGCCATGAGATTCGGGGTTGAATTTAAGGGTTAGAGGCACTTTTGGATGCTTGATTTGGGAGGGCATAATTTTTGGCCCCAAAATCAAAAATTTCCTGACCGCGGAGTCAGGAAAACCTCCCGGGATGGGCCGGACCGAATCCGGTCAAATTGAAAAACGAAGCCCGCCATGAGATTCGGGGTTGAATTTAAGGGTTAGAGGCACTTTTGGATGCTTGATTTGGGAGGGCATAATTTTTGGCCCAAAAATCAAAAATTTCCTGACCGCGGAGTCAGGAAAACCTCCCGGGATGGGCCGGACCGAATCCGGTCAAATTGAAAAACGAAGCCCGCCATGAGATTCGGGGTTGAATTTAAGGGTTAGAGGCACTTTTGGATGCTTGATTTGGGAGGGCATAATTTTTGGCCCAAAAATCAAAAATTTCCTGACCGCGGAGTCAGGAAAACCTCCCGGGATGGGCCGGACCGAATCCGGTCAAATTGAAAAACGAAGCCCGCCATGGGATTCGGGGTTGAATTTAAGGGTTAGAGGCACTTTTGGATGCTTGATTTGGGAGGGCATAATTTTTGGCCCAAAAATCAAAAATTTCCTGACCACGGAGTCAGGAAAACCTCCCGGGATGGGCCGGACCGAATCCGGTCAAATTGAAAAACGAAGCCCGCCATGAGATTCGGGGTTGAATTTAAGGGTTAGAGGCACTTTTGGATGCTTGATTTGGGAGGGTATAATTTTTGGCCCAAAAATCAAAAATTTCCTGACCGCGGAGTCAGGAAAACCTCCCGGGATGGGCCGGACCGAATCCGGTCAAATTGAAAAACGAAGCCCGCCATGAGATTCGGGGTTGAATTTAAGGGTTAGAGGCACTTTTGGATGCTTGATTTGGGAGGGCATAATTTTTGGCCCAAAAATCAAAAATTTCCTGACCGCGGAGTCAGGAAAACCTCCCGGGATGGGCCGGAGCGAATCCGGTCAAATTGAAAAACGAAGCCCGCCATGAGATTCGGGGTTGAATTTAAGGGTTAGAGGCACTTTTGTATGCTTGATTTGGGAGGGCATAATTTTTGGCCCAAAAATCAAAAATTTCCTGACCGCGGAGTCAGGAAAACCTCCCGGGATGGGCCGGACCGAATCCGGTCAAATTGAAAAACGAAGCCCGCCATGATATTCGGGGTTGAATTTAAGGGTTAGAGGCACTTTTGGATGCTTGATTTGGGAGGGCATAATTTTTGGCCCAAAAATCAAAAATTTCCTGACCGCGGAGTCAGGAAAACCTCCCGGGATGGGCCGGACCGAATCCGGTCAAATTGAAAAACGAAGCCCGCCATGAGATTCGGGGTTGAATTTCAGGGTTAGAGGCACTTTTGGATGCTTGATTTGGGAGGGCATAATTTTTGGCCCAAAAATCAAAAATTTCCTGACCGCGGAGTCAGGAAAACCTCCCGGGATGGGCCGGACCGAATCCGGTCAAATTGAAAAACGAAGCCCGCCATGAGATTCGGGGTTGAATTTAAGGGTTAGAGGCACTTTTGGATGCTTGATTTGGGAGGGCATAATTTTTGGCCCAAAAATCAAAAATTTCCTGACCGCGGAGTCAGGAAAACCTCCCGGGATGGGCCGGACCGAATCCGGTCAAATTGAAAAACGAAGCCCGCCATGAGATTCGGGGTTGAATTTAAGGGTTAGAGGCACTTTTGGATGCTTGATTTGGGAGGGCATAATTTTTGGCCCAAAAATCAAAAATTTCCTGACCGCGGAGTCAGGAAAACCTCCCGGGATGGGCCGGACCGAATCCGGTCAAATTGAAAAACGTAGCCCGCCATGAGATTCGGGGTTGAATTTCAGGGTTAGAGGCACTTTTGGATGCTTGATTTGGGAGGGCATAATTTTTGGGCCAAAAATCAAAAATTTCCTGACCGCGGAGTCAGGAAAACCTCCCGGGATGGGCCGGACCGAATCCGGTCAAATTGAAAAACGAAGCCCGCCATGGGATTCGGGGTTGAATTTAAGGGTTAGAGGCACTTTTGGATGCTTGATTTGGGAGGGCATAATTTTTGGCCCAAAAATCAAAAATTTCCTGACCACGGAGTCAGGAAAACCTTCCGGGATGGGCCGGACCGAATCCGGTCAAATTGAAAAACGAAGCCCGCCATGAGATTCGGGGTTGAATTTAAGGGTTAGAGGCACTTTTGGATGCTTGATTTGGGAGGGCATAATTTTTGGCCCCAAAATCAAAAATTTCCTGACCGCGGAGTCAGGAAAACCTCCCGGGATGGGCCGGACCGAATCCGGTCAAATTGAAAAACGAAGCCCGCCATGAGATTCGGGGTTGAATTTAAGGGTTAGAGGCACTTTTGGATGCTTGATTTGGGAGGGCATAATTTTTGGCCCAAAAATCAAACATTTCCTGACCGCGGAGTCAGGAAAACCTCCCGGGATGGGCCGGACCGAATCCGGTCAAATTGAAAAACGAAGCCCGCCATGAGATTCGGGGTTGAATTTAAGGGTTAGAGGCACTTTTGGATGCTTGATTTGGGAGGGCATAATTTTTGGCCCAAAAATCAAAAATTTCCTGACCGCGGAGTCAGGAAAACCTCCCGGGATGGGCCGGACCGAATCCGGTCAAATTGAAAAACGTAGCCCGCCATGAGATTCGGGGTTGAATTTCAGGGTTAGAGGCACTTTTGGATGCTTGATTTGGGAGGGCATAATTTTTGGGCCAAAAATCAAAAATTTCCTGACCGCGGAGTCAGGAAAACCTCCCGGGATGGGCCGGACCGAATCCAGTCAAATTGAAAAACGAAGCCCGCCATGGGATTCGGGGTTGAATTTAAGGGTTAGAGGCACTTTTGGATGCTTGATTTGGGAGGGCATAATTTTTGGCCCAAAAATCAAAAATTTCCTGACCACGGAGTCAGGAAAACCTCCCGGGATGGGCCGGACCGAATCCGGTCAAATTGAAAAACGAAGCCCGCCATGAGATTCGGGGTTGAATTTAAGGGTTAGAGGCACTTTTGGATGCTTGATTTGGGAGGGCATAATTTTTGGCCCCAAAATCAAAAATTTCCTGACCGCGGAGTCAGGAAAACCTCCCGGGATGGGCCGGACCGAATCCGGTCAAATTGAAAAACGAAGCCCGCCATGAGATTCGGGGTTGAATTTAAGGGTTAGAGGCACTTTTGGATGCTTGATTTGGGAGGGCATAATTTTTGGCCCAAAAATCAAAAATTTCCTGACCGCGGAGTCAGGAAAACCTCCCGGGATGGGCCGGACCGAATCCGGTCAAATTGAAAAACGAAGCCCGCCATGAGATTCGGGGTTGAATTTAAGGGTTAGAGGCACTTTTGGATGCTTGATTTGGGAGGGCATAATTTTTGGCCCAAAAATCAAAAATTTCCTGACCGCGGAGTCAGGAAAACCTCCCGGGATGGGCCGGACCGAATCCGGTCAAATTGAAAAACGAAGCCCGCCATGGGATTCGGGGTTGAATTTAAGGGTTAGAGGCACTTTTGGATGCTTGATTTGGGAGGGCATAATTTTTGGCCCAAAAATCAAAAATTTCCTGACCACGGAGTCAGGAAAACCTCCCGGGATGGGCCGGACCGAATCCGGTCAAATTGAAAAACGAAGCCCGCCATGAGATTCGGGGTTGAATTTAAGGGTTAGAGGCACTTTTGGATGCTTGATTTGGGAGGGTATAATTTTTGGCCCAAAAATCAAAAATTTCCTGACCGCGGAGTCAGGAAAACCTCCCGGGATGGGCCGGACCGAATCCGGTCAAATTGAAAAACGAAGCCCGCCATGAGATTCGGGGTTGAATTTAAGGGTTAGAGGCACTTTTGGATGCTTGATTTGGGAGGGCATAATTTTTGGCCCAAAAATCAAAAATTTCCTGACCGCGGAGTCAGGAAAACCTCCCGGGATGGGCCGGAGCGAATCCGGTCAAATTGAAAAACGAAGCCCGCCATGAGATTCGGGGTTGAATTTAAGGGTTAGAGGCACTTTTGTATGCTTGATTTGGGAGGGCATAATTTTTGGCCCAAAAATCAAAAATTTCCTGACCGCGGAGTCAGGAAAACCTCCCGGGATGGGCCGGACCGAATCCGGTCAAATTGAAAAACGAAGCCCGCCATGATATTCGGGGTTGAATTTAAGGGTTAGAGGCACTTTTGGATGCTTGATTTGGGAGGGCATAATTTTTGGCCCAAAAATCAAAAATTTCCTGACCGCGGAGTCAGGAAAACCTCCCGGGATGGGCCGGACCGAATCCGGTCAAATTGAAAAACGAAGCCCGCCATGAGATTCGGGGTTGAATTTCAGGGTTAGAGGCACTTTTGGATGCTTGATTTGGGAGGGCATAATTTTTGGCCCAAAAATCAAAAATTTCCTGACCGCGGAGTCAGGAAAACCTCCCGGGATGGGCCGGACCGAATCCGGTCAAATTGAAAAACGAAGCCCGCCATGAGATTCGGGGTTGAATTTAAGGGTTAGAGGCACTTTTGGATGCTTGATTTGGGAGGGCATAATTTTTGGCCCAAAAATCAAAAATTTCCTGACCGCGGAGTCAGGAAAACCTCCCGGGATGGGCCGGACCGAATCCGGTCAAATTGAAAAACGAAGCCCGCCATGAGATTCGGGGTTGAATTTAAGGGTTAGAGGCACTTTTGGATGCTTGATTTGGGAGGGCATAATTTTTGGCCCAAAAATCAAACATTTCCTGACCGCGGAGTCAGGAAAACCTCCCGGGATGGGCCGGACCGAATCCGGTCAAATTGAAAAACGAAGCCCGCCATGAGATTCGGGGTTGAATTTAAGGGTTAGAGGCACTTTTGGATGCTTGATTTGGGAGGGCATAATTTTTGGGCCAAAAATCAAAAATTTCCTGACCGCGGAGTCAGGAAAACCTCCCGGGATGGGCCGGACCGAATCCGGTCAAATTGAAAAACGAAGCCCGCCATGGGATTCGGGGTTGAATTTCAGGGTTAGAGGCACTTTTGGATGCTTGATTTGGGAGGGCATAATTTTTGGCCCAAAAATCAAAAATTTCCTGACCGCGGAGTCAGGAAAACCTCCCGGGATGGGCCGGACCGAATCCGGTCAAATTGAAAAACGAAGCCCGCCATGAGATTCGGGGTTGAATTTAAGGGTTAGAGGCACTTTTGGATGCTTGATTTGGGAGGGCATAATTTTTGGCCCAAAAATCAAAAATTTCCTGACCGCGGAGTCAGGAAAACCTCCCGGGATGGGCCGGACCGAATCCGGTCAAATTGAAAAACGAAGCCCGCCATGAGATTCGGGGTTGAATTTAAGGGTTAGAGGCACTTTTGGATGCTTGATTTGGGAGGGCATAATTTTTGGCCCAAAAATCAAACATTTCCTGACCGCGGAGTCAGGAAAACCTCCCGGGATGGGCCGGACCGAATCCGGTCAAATTGAAAAACGAAGCCCGCCATGAGATTCGGGGTTGAATTTAAGGGTTAGAGGCACTTTTGGATGCTTGATTTGGGAGGGCATAATTTTTGGCCCAAAAATCAAAAATTTCCTGACCGCGGAGTCAGGAAAACCTCCCGGGATGGGCCGGACCGAATCCGGTCAAATTGAAAAACGTAGCCCGCCATGAGATTCGGGGTTGAATTTCAGGGTTAGAGGCACTTTTGGATGCTTGATTTGGGAGGGCATAATTTTTGGGCCAAAAATCAAAAATTTCCTGACCGCGGAGTCAGGAAAACCTCCCGGGATGGGCCGGACCGAATCCAGTCAAATTGAAAAACGAAGCCCGCCATGGGATTCGGGGTTGAATTTAAGGGTTAGAGGCACTTTTGGATGCTTGATTTGGGAGGGCATAATTTTTGGCCCAAAAATCAAAAATTTCCTGACCACGGAGTCAGGAAAACCTCCCGGGATGGGCCGGACCGAATCCGGTCAAATTGAAAAACGAAGCCCGCCATGAGATTCGGGGTTGAATTTAAGGGTTAGAGGCACTTTTGGATGCTTGATTTGGGAGGGCATAATTTTTGGCCCCAAAATCAAAAATTTCCTGACCGCGGAGTCAGGAAAACCTCCCGGGATGGGCCGGACCGAATCCGGTCAAATTGAAAAACGAAGCCCGCCATGAGATTCGGGGTTGAATTTAAGGGTTAGAGGCACTTTTGGATGCTTGATTTGGGAGGGCATAATTTTTGGCCCAAAAATCAAAAATTTCCTGACCGCGGAGTCAGGAAAACCTCCCGGGATGGGCCGGACCGAATCCGGTCAAATTGAAAAACGAAGCCCGCCATGAGATTCGGGGTTGAATTTAAGGGTTAGAGGCACTTTTGGATGCTTGATTTGGGAGGGCATAATTTTTGGCCCAAAAATCAAAAATTTCCTGACCGCGGAGTCAGGAAAACCTCCCGGGATGGGCCGGACCGAATCCGGTCAAATTGAAAAACGAAGCCCGCCATGGGATTCGGGGTTGAATTTAAGGGTTAGAGGCACTTTTGGATGCTTGATTTGGGAGGGCATAATTTTTGGCCCAAAAATCAAAAATTTCCTGACCACGGAGTCAGGAAAACCTCCCGGGATGGGCCGGACCGAATCCGGTCAAATTGAAAAACGAAGCCCGCCATGAGATTCGGGGTTGAATTTAAGGGTTAGAGGCACTTTTGGATGCTTGATTTGGGAGGGTATAATTTTTGGCCCAAAAATCAAAAATTTCCTGACCGCGGAGTCAGGAAAACCTCCCGGGATGGGCCGGACCGAATCCGGTCAAATTGAAAAACGAAGCCCGCCATGAGATTCGGGGTTGAATTTAAGGGTTAGAGGCACTTTTGGATGCTTGATTTGGGAGGGCATAATTTTTGGCCCAAAAATCAAAAATTTCCTGACCGCGGAGTCAGGAAAACCTCCCGGGATGGGCCGGAGCGAATCCGGTCAAATTGAAAAACGAAGCCCGCCATGAGATTCGGGGTTGAATTTAAGGGTTAGAGGCACTTTTGTATGCTTGATTTGGGAGGGCATAATTTTTGGCCCAAAAATCAAAAATTTCCTGACCGCGGAGTCAGGAAAACCTCCCGGGATGGGCCGGACCGAATCCGGTCAAATTGAAAAACGAAGCCCGCCATGATATTCGGGGTTGAATTTAAGGGTTAGAGGCACTTTTGGATGCTTGATTTGGGAGGGCATAATTTTTGGCCCAAAAATCAAAAATTTCCTGACCGCGGAGTCAGGAAAACCTCCCGGGATGGGCCGGACCGAATCCGGTCAAATTGAAAAACGAAGCCCGCCATGAGATTCGGGGTTGAATTTCAGGGTTAGAGGCACTTTTGGATGCTTGATTTGGGAGGGCATAATTTTTGGCCCAAAAATCAAAAATTTCCTGACCGCGGAGTCAGGAAAACCTCCCGGGATGGGCCGGACCGAATCCGGTCAAATTGAAAAACGAAGCCCGCCATGAGATTCGGGGTTGAATTTAAGGGTTAGAGGCACTTTTGGATGCTTGATTTGGGAGGGCATAATTTTTGGCCCAAAAATCAAAAATTTCCTGACCGCGGAGTCAGGAAAACCTCCCGGGATGGGCCGGACCGAATCCGGTCAAATTGAAAAACGAAGCCCGCCATGAGATTCGGGGTTGAATTTAAGGGTTAGAGGCACTTTTGGATGCTTGATTTGGGAGGGCATAATTTTTGGCCCAAAAATCAAACATTTCCTGACCGCGGAGTCAGGAAAACCTCCCGGGATGGGCCGGACCGAATCCGGTCAAATTGAAAAACGAAGCCCGCCATGAGATTCGGGGTTGAATTTAAGGGTTAGAGGCACTTTTGGATGCTTGATTTGGGAGGGCATAATTTTTGGCCCAAAAATCAAAAATTTCCTGACCGCGGAGTCAGGAAAACCTCCCGGGATGGGCCGGACCGAATCCGGTCAAATTGAAAAACGTAGCCCGCCATGAGATTCGGGGTTGAATTTCAGGGTTAGAGGCACTTTTGGATGCTTGATTTGGGAGGGCATAATTTTTGGGCCAAAAATCAAAAATTTCCTGACCGCGGAGTCAGGAAAACCTCCCGGGATGGGCCGGACCGAATCCAGTCAAATTGAAAAACGAAGCCCGCCATGGGATTCGGGGTTGAATTTAAGGGTTAGAGGCACTTTTGGATGCTTGATTTGGGAGGGCATAATTTTTGGCCCAAAAATCAAAAATTTCCTGACCACGGAGTCAGGAAAACCTCCCGGGATGGGCCGGACCGAATCCGGTCAAATTGAAAAACGAAGCCCGCCATGAGATTCGGGGTTGAATTTAAGGGTTAGAGGCACTTTTGGATGCTTGATTTGGGAGGGCATAATTTTTGGCCCCAAAATCAAAAATTTCCTGACCGCGGAGTCAGGAAAACCTCCCGGGATGGGCCGGACCGAATCCGGTCAAATTGAAAAACGAAGCCCGCCATGAGATTCGGGGTTGAATTTAAGGGTTAGAGGCACTTTTGGATGCTTGATTTGGGAGGGCATAATTTTTGGCCCAAAAATCAAAAATTTCCTGACCGCGGAGTCAGGAAAACCTCCCGGGATGGGCCGGACCGAATCCGGTCAAATTGAAAAACGAAGCCCGCCATGAGATTCGGGGTTGAATTTAAGGGTTAGAGGCACTTTTGGATGCTTGATTTGGGAGGGCATAATTTTTGGCCCAAAAATCAAAAATTTCCTGACCGCGGAGTCAGGAAAACCTCCCGGGATGGGCCGGACCGAATCCGGTCAAATTGAAAAACGAAGCCCGCCATGGGATTCGGGGTTGAATTTAAGGGTTAGAGGCACTTTTGGATGCTTGATTTGGGAGGGCATAATTTTTGGCCCAAAAATCAAAAATTTCCTGACCACGGAGTCAGGAAAACCTCCCGGGATGGGCCGGACCGAATCCGGTCAAATTGAAAAACGAAGCCCGCCATGAGATTCGGGGTTGAATTTAAGGGTTAGAGGCACTTTTGGATGCTTGATTTGGGAGGGTATAATTTTTGGCCCAAAAATCAAAAATTTCCTGACCGCGGAGTCAGGAAAACCTCCCGGGATGGGCCGGACCGAATCCGGTCAAATTGAAAAACGAAGCCCGCCATGAGATTCGGGGTTGAATTTAAGGGTTAGAGGCACTTTTGGATGCTTGATTTGGGAGGGCATAATTTTTGGCCCAAAAATCAAAAATTTCCTGACCGCGGAGTCAGGAAAACCTCCCGGGATGGGCCGGAGCGAATCCGGTCAAATTGAAAAACGAAGCCCGCCATGAGATTCGGGGTTGAATTTAAGGGTTAGAGGCACTTTTGTATGCTTGATTTGGGAGGGCATAATTTTTGGCCCAAAAATCAAAAATTTCCTGACCGCGGAGTCAGGAAAACCTCCCGGGATGGGCCGGACCGAATCCGGTCAAATTGAAAAACGAAGCCCGCCATGATATTCGGGGTTGAATTTAAGGGTTAGAGGCACTTTTGGATGCTTGATTTGGGAGGGCATAATTTTTGGCCCAAAAATCAAAAATTTCCTGACCGCGGAGTCAGGAAAACCTCCCGGGATGGGCCGGACCGAATCCGGTCAAATTGAAAAACGAAG
Source organism: Charina bottae (assembly GCA_023362775.1). Lineage (NCBI taxonomy): Eukaryota > Metazoa > Chordata > Lepidosauria > Squamata > Charinaidae > Charina > Charina bottae. The sequence continues at coordinate 72,965,019 of JALMGJ010000005.1, read as the reverse complement.
CCCGCCATGAGATTCGGGGTTGAATTTCAGGGTTAGAGGCACTTTTGGATGCTTGATTTGGGAGGGCATAATTTTTGGCCCAAAAATCAAAAATTTCCTGACCGCGGAGTCAGGAAAACCTCCCGGGATGGGCCGGACCGAATCCGGTCAAATTGAAAAACGAAGCCCGCCATGAGATTCGGGGTTGAATTTAAGGGTTAGAGGCACTTTTGGATGCTTGATTTGGGAGGGCATAATTTTTGGCCCAAAAATCAAAAATTTCCTGACCGCGGAGTCAGGAAAACCTCCCGGGATGGGCCGGACCGAATCCGGTCAAATTGAAAAACGAAGCCCGCCATGAGATTCGGGGTTGAATTTAAGGGTTAGAGGCACTTTTGGATGCTTGATTTGGGAGGGCATAATTTTTGGCCCAAAAATCAAAAATTTCCTGACCGCGGAGTCAGGAAAACCTCCCGGGATGGGCCGGACCGAATCCGGTCAAATTGAAAAACGTAGCCCGCCATGAGATTCGGGGTTGAATTTCAGGGTTAGAGGCACTTTTGGATGCTTGATTTGGGAGGGCATAATTTTTGGGCCAAAAATCAAAAATTTCCTGACCGCGGAGTCAGGAAAACCTCCCGGGATGGGCCGGACCGAATCCGGTCAAATTGAAAAACGAAGCCCGCCATGGGATTCGGGGTTGAATTTAAGGGTTAGAGGCACTTTTGGATGCTTGATTTGGGAGGGCATAATTTTTGGCCCAAAAATCAAAAATTTCCTGACCACGGAGTCAGGAAAACCTTCCGGGATGGGCCGGACCGAATCCGGTCAAATTGAAAAACGAAGCCCGCCATGAGATTCGGGGTTGAATTTAAGGGTTAGAGGCACTTTTGGATGCTTGATTTGGGAGGGCATAATTTTTGGCCCCAAAATCAAAAATTTCCTGACCGCGGAGTCAGGAAAACCTCCCGGGATGGGCCGGACCGAATCCGGTCAAATTGAAAAACGAAGCCCGCCATGAGATTCGGGGTTGAATTTAAGGGTTAGAGGCACTTTTGGATGCTTGATTTGGGAGGGCATAATTTTTGGCCCAAAAATCAAAAATTTCCTGACCGCGGAGTCAGGAAAACCTCCCGGGATGGGCCGGACCGAATCCGGTCAAATTGAAAAACGAAGCCCGCCATGAGATTCGGGGTTGAATTTCAGGGTTAGAGGCACTTTTGGATGCTTGATTTGGGAGGGCATAATTTTTGGCCCAAAAATCAAAAATTTCCTGACCGCGGAGTCAGGAAAACCTCCCGGGATGGGCCGGACCGAATCCGGTCAAATTGAAAAACGAAGCCCGCCATGAGATTCGGGGTTGAATTTAAGGGTTAGAGGCACTTTTGGATGCTTGATTTGGGAGGGCATAATTTTTGGCCCAAAAATCAAAAATTTCCTGACCGCGGAGTCAGGAAAACCTCCCGGGATGGGCCGGACCGAATCCGGTCAAATTGAAAAACGAAGCCCGCCATGAGATTCGGGGTTGAATTTAAGGGTTAGAGGCACTTTTGGATGCTTGATTTGGGAGGGCATAATTTTTGGCCCAAAAATCAAAAATTTCCTGACCGCGGAGTCAGGAAAACCTCCCGGGATGGGCCGGACCGAATCCGGTCAAATTGAAAAACGTAGCCCGCCATGAGATTCGGGGTTGAATTTCAGGGTTAGAGGCACTTTTGGATGCTTGATTTGGGAGGGCATAATTTTTGGGCCAAAAATCAAAAATTTCCTGACCGCGGAGTCAGGAAAACCTCCCGGGATGGGCCGGACCGAATCCGGTCAAATTGAAAAACGAAGCCCGCCATGGGATTCGGGGTTGAATTTAAGGGTTAGAGGCACTTTTGGATGCTTGATTTGGGAGGGCATAATTTTTGGCCCAAAAATCAAAAATTTCCTGACCACGGAGTCAGGAAAACCTTCCGGGATGGGCCGGACCGAATCCGGTCAAATTGAAAAACGAAGCCCGCCATGAGATTCGGGGTTGAATTTAAGGGTTAGAGGCACTTTTGGATGCTTGATTTGGGAGGGCATAATTTTTGGCCCCAAAATCAAAAATTTCCTGACCGCGGAGTCAGGAAAACCTCCCGGGATGGGCCGGACCGAATCCGGTCAAATTGAAAAACGAAGCCCGCCATGAGATTCGGGGTTGAATTTAAGGGTTAGAGGCACTTTTGGATGCTTGATTTGGGAGGGCATAATTTTTGGCCCAAAAATCAAACATTTCCTGACCGCGGAGTCAGGAAAACCTCCCGGGATGGGCCGGACCGAATCCGGTCAAATTGAAAAACGAAGCCCGCCATGAGATTCGGGGTTGAATTTAAGGGTTAGAGGCACTTTTGGATGCTTGATTTGGGAGGGCATAATTTTTGGCCCAAAAATCAAAAATTTCCTGACCGCGGAGTCAGGAAAACCTCCCGGGATGGGCCGGACCGAATCCGGTCAAATTGAAAAACGTAGCCCGCCATGAGATTCGGGGTTGAATTTCAGGGTTAGAGGCACTTTTGGATGCTTGATTTGGGAGGGCATAATTTTTGGGCCAAAAATCAAAAATTTCCTGACCGCGGAGTCAGGAAAACCTCCCGGGATGGGCCGGACCGAATCCGGTCAAATTGAAAAACGAAGCCCGCCATGAGATTCGGGGTTGAATTTAAGGGTTAGAGGCACTTTTGGATGCTTGATTTGGGAGGGTATAATTTTTGGCCCAAAAATCAAAAATTTCCTGACCGCGGAGTCAGGAAAACCTCCCGGGATGGGCCGGACCGAATCCGGTCAAATTGAAAAACGAAGCCCGCCATGAGATTCGGGGTTGAATTTAAGGGTTAGAGGCACTTTTGGATGCTTGATTTGGGAGGGCATAATTTTTGGCCCAAAAATCAAAAATTTCCTGACCGCGGAGTCAGGAAAACCTCCCGGGATGGGCCGGAGCGAATCTGGTCAAATTGAAAAACGAAGCCCGCCATGAGATTCGGGGTTGAATTTAAGGGTTAGAGGCACTTTTGTATGCTTGATTTGGGAGGGCATAATTTTTGGCCCAAAAATCAAAAATTTCCTGACCGCGGAGTCAGGAAAACCTCCCGGGATGGGCCGGACCGAATCCGGTCAAATTGAAAAACGAAGCCCGCCATGATATTCGGGGTTGAATTTAAGGGTTAGAGGCACTTTTGGATGCTTGATTTGGGAGGGCATAATTTTTGGCCCAAAAATCAAAAATTTCCTGACCGCGGAGTCAGGAAAACCTCCCGGGATGGGCCGGACCGAATCCGGTCAAATTGAAAAACGAAGCCCGCCATGAGATTCGGGGTTGAATTTAAGGGTTAGAGGCACTTTTGGATGCTTGATTTGGGAGGGCATAATTTTTGGCCCAAAAATCAAAAATTTCCTAACCGCGGAGTCAGGAAAACCTCCCGGGATGGGCCGGACCGAATCCGGTCAAATTGAAAAACGTAGCCCGCCATGAGATTCGGGGTTGAATTCAGGGTTAGAGGCACTTTTGGATGCTTGATTTGGGAGGGCATAATTTTTGGCCCAAAAATCAAAATTTCCTGACCGCGGAGTCAGGAAAACCTCCCGGGATGGGCCGGACCGAATCCGGTCAAATTGAAATACGAAGCCCGCCATGAGATTCGGGGTTGAATTTAAGGGTTAGAGGCACTTTTGGATGCTTGATTTGGGAGGGCATAATTTTTAGCCCAAAAATCAAAAATTTCCTGACCGCGGAGTCAGGAAAACCTCCCGGGATGGGCCGGACCGAATCCGGTCAAATTGAAAACGAAGCCCGCCATGGATTCGGGGTTGAATTTAAGGGTTAGAGGCACTTTTGGATGCTTGATTTGGGAGGGCATAATTTTTGGCCCAAAAATCAAAAATTTCCTGACCGCGGAGTCAGGAAAACCTCCCGGGATGGGCCGGACCGAATCCGGTCAAATTGAAAAACGAAGCCCGCCATGAGATTCGGGGTTGAATTTAAGGGTTAGAGGCACTTTTGGATGCTTGATTTGGGAGGGCATAATTTTTGGCCCAAAAATCAAAAATTTCCTGACCGCGGAGTCAGGAAAACCTCCCGGGATGGGCCGGACCGAATGCGGTCAAATTGAAAAACGAAGCCCGCCATGAGATTCGGGGTTGAATTTAAGGGTTAGTGGCACTTTTGGATGCTTGATTTGGGAGGGCATAATTTTTGGCCCAAAAATCAAAAATTTCCTGACCGCGGAGTCAGGAAAACCTCCCGGGATGGGCCGGACCGAATCCGGTCAAATTGAAAAACGAAGCCCGCCATGAGATTCGGGGTTGAATTTAAGGGTTAGTGGCACTTTTGGATGCTTGATTTGGGAGGGCATAATTTTTGGCCCAAAAATCAAAAATTTCCTGACCGCGGAGTCAGGAAAACCTCCCGGGATGGGCCGGACCGAATCCGGTCAAATTGAAAAACGAAGCCCGCCATGAGATTCGGGGTTGAATTTAAGGGTTAGAGGCACTTTTGGATGCTTGATTTGGGAGGGCATAATTTTTGGCCCAAAAATCAAAAATTTCCTGACCGCGGAGTCAGGAAAACCTCCCGGGATGGGCCGGACCGAATCCGGTCAAATTGAAAAACGAAGCCCGCCATGATATTCGGGGTTGAATTTAAGGGTTAGAGGCACTTTTGGATGCTTGATTTGGGAGGGCATAATTTTTGGCCCAAAAATCAAAAATTTCCTGACCGCGGAGTCAGGAAAACCTCCCGGGATGGGCCGGACCGAATCCGGTCAAATTGAAAAACGAAGCCCGCCATGGGATTCGGGGTTGAATTTAAGGGTTAGAGGCACTTTTGGATGCTTGATTTGGGAGGGCATAATTTTTGGCCCAAAAATCAAAAATTTCCTGACCGCGGAGTCAGGAAAACCTCCCGGGATGGGCCGGACCGAATCCGGTCAAATTGAAAAAACGAAGCCCGCCATGAGATTCGGGGTTGAATTTAAGGGTTAGAGGCACTTTTGGATGCTTGATTTGGGAGGGTATAATTTTTGGCCCAAAAATCAAAAATTTCCTGACCGCGGAGTCAGGAAAACCTCCCGGGATGGGCCGGACCGAATCCGGTCAAATTGAAAAACGAAGCCCGCCATGAGATTCGGGGTTGAATTTAAGGGTTAGAGGCACTTTTGGATGCTTGATTTGGGAGGGCATAATTTTTGGCCCAAAAATCAAAATTTCCTGACCGCGGAGTCAGGAAAACCTCCCGGGATGGGCCGGAGCGAATCTGGTCAAATTGAAAAACGAAGCCCGCCATGAGATTCGGGGTTGAATTTAAGGGTTAGAGGCACTTTTGTATGCTTGATTTGGGAGGGCATAATTTTTGGCCCAAAAATCAAAAATTTCCTGACCGCGGAGTCAGGAAAACCTCCCGGGATGGGCCGGACCGAATCCGGTCAAATTGAAAAACGAAGCCCGCCATGATATTCGGGGTTGAATTTAAGGGTTAGAGGCACTTTTGGATGCTTGATTTGGGAGGGCATAATTTTTGGCCCAAAAATCAAAAATTTCCTGACCGCGGAGTCAGGAAAACCTCCCGGGATGGGCCGGACCGAATCCGGTCAAATTGAAAAACGAAGCCCGCCATGAGATTCGGGGTTGAATTTAAGGGTTAGAGGCACTTTTGGATGCTTGATTTGGGAGGGCATAATTTTTGGCCCAAAAATCAAAAATTTCCTGACCGCGGAGTCAGGAAAACCTCCCGGGATGGGCCGGACCGAATCCGGTCAAATTGAAAAACGAAGCCCGCCATGAGATTCGGGGTTGAATTTAAGGGTTAGAGGCACTTTTGGATGCTTGATTTGGGAGGGCATAATTTTTAGCCCAAAAATCAAAAATTTCCTGACCGCGGAGTCAGGAAAACCTCCCGGGATGGGCCGGACCGAATCCGGTCAAATTGAAAAACGAAGCCCGCCATGAGATTCGGGGTTGAATTTAAGGGTTAGAGGCACTTTTGGATGCTTGATTTGGGAGGGCATAATTTTTGGCCCAAAAATCAAAAATTTCCTGACCGCGGAGTCAGGAAAACCTCCCGGGATGGGCCGGACCGAATCCGGTCAAATTGAAAAACGAAGCCCGCCATGAGATTCGGGGTTGAATTTAAGGGTTAGAGGCACTTTTGGATGCTTGATTTGGGAGGGCATAATTTTTAGCCCAAAAATCAAAAATTTCCTGACCGCGGAGTCAGGAAAACCTCCCGGGATGGGCCGGACCGAATCCGGTCAAATTGAAAAACGAAGCCCGCCATGAGATTCGGGGTTGAATTTAAGGGTTAGAGGCACTTTTGGATGCTTGATTTGGGAGGGCATAATTTTTGGCCCAAAAATCAAAAATTTCCTGACCGCGGAGTCAGGAAAACCTCCCGGGATGGGCCGGACCGAATGCGGTCAAATTGAAAAACGAAGCCCGCCATGAGATTCGGGGTTGAATTTAAGGGTTAGTGGCACTTTTGGATGCTTGATTTGGGAGGGCATAATTTTTGGCCCAAAAATCAAAAATTTCCTGACCGCGGAGTCAGGAAAACCTCCCGGGATGGGCCGGACCGAATCCGGTCAAATTGAAAAACAAAGCCCGCCATGAGATTCGGGGTTGAATTTAAGGGTTAGAGGCACTTTTGGATGCTTGATTTGGGAGGGCATAATTTTTAGCCCAAAAATCAAAAATTTCCTGACCGCGGAGTCAGGAAAACCTCCCGGGATGGGCCGGACCGAATCCGGTCAAATTGAAAAACGAAGCCCGCCATGAGATTCGGGGTTGAATTTAAGGGTTAGAGGCACTTTTGGATGCTTGATTTGGGAGGGCATAATTTTTGGCCCAAAAATCAAAAATTTCCTGACCGCGGAGTCAGGAAAACCTCCCGGGATGGGCCGGACCGAATGCGGTCAAATTGAAAAACGAAGCCCGCCATGAGATTCGGGGTTGAATTTAAGGGTTAGTGGCACTTTTGGATGCTTGATTTGGGAGGGCATAATTTTTGGCCCAAAAATCAAAAATTTCCTGACCGCGGAGTCAGGAAAACCTCCCGGGATGGGCCGGACCGAATCCGGTCAAATTGAAAAACGAAGCCCGCCATGAGATTCGGGGTTGAATTTAAGGGTTAGAGGCACTTTTGGATGCTTGATTTGGGAGGGCATAATTTTTGGCCCAAAAATCAAAAATTTCCTGACCGCGGAGTCAGGAAAACCTCCCGGGATGGGCCGGACCGAATCCGGTCAAATTGAAAAACGAAGCCCGCCATGAGATTCGGGGTTGAATTTAAGGGTTAGAGGCACTTTTGGATGCTTGATTTGGGAGGGCATAATTTTTGGCCCAAAAATCAAAAATTTCCTAACCGCGGAGTCAGGAAAACCTCCCGGGATGGGCCGGACCGAATCCGGTCAAATTGAAAAACGTAGCCCGCCATGAGATTCGGGGTTGAATTTCAGGGTTAGAGGCACTTTTGGATGCTTGATTTGGGAGGGCATAATTTTTGGCCCAAAAATCAAAAATTTCCTGACCGCGGAGTCAGGAAAACCTCCCGGGATGGGCCGGACCGAATCCGGTCAAATTGAAAAACGAAGCCCGCCATGAGATTCGGGGTTGAATTTAAGGGTTAGAGGCACTTTTGGATGCTTGATTTGGGAGGGCATAATTTTTAGCCCAAAAATCAAAAATTTCCTGACCGCGGAGTCAGGAAAACCTCCCGGGATGGGCCGGACCGAATCCGGTCAAATTGAAAAACGAAGCCCGCCATGGGATTCGGGGTTGAATTTAAGGGTTAGAGGCACTTTTGGATGCTTGATTTGGGAGGGCATAATTTTTGGCCCAAAAATCAAAAATTTCCTGACCGCGGAGTCAGGAAAACCTCCCGGGATGGGCCGGACCGAATCCGGTCAAATTGAAAAACGAAGCCCGCCATGAGATTCGGGGTTGAATTTAAGGGTTAGAGGCACTTTTGGATGCTTGATTTGGGAGGGCATAATTTTTGGCCCAAAAATCAAAAATTTCCTGACCGCGGAGTCAGGAAAACCTCCCGGGATGGGCCGGACCGAATGCGGTCAAATTGAAAAACGAAGCCCGCCATGAGATTCGGGGTTGAATTTAAGGGTTAGTGGCACTTTTGGATGCTTGATTTGGGAGGGCATAATTTTTGGCCCAAAAATCAAAAATTTCCTGACCGCGGAGTCAGGAAAACCTCCCGGGATGGGCCGGACCGAATCCGGTCAAATTGAAAAACGAAGCCCGCCATGAGATTCGGGGTTGAATTTAAGGGTTAGAGGCACTTTTGGATGCTTGATTTGGGAGGGCATAATTTTTGGCCCAAAAATCAAAAATTTCCTGACCGCGGAGTCAGGAAAACCTCCCGGGATGGGCCGGACCGAATCCGGTCAAATTGAAAAACGAAGCCCGCCATGATATTCGGGGTTGAATTTAAGGGTTAGAGGCACTTTTGGATGCTTGATTTGGGAGGGCATAATTTTTGGCCCAAAAATCAAAAATTTCCTGACCGCGGAGTCAGGAAAACCTCCCGGGATGGGCCGGACCGAATCCGGTCAAATTGAAAAACGAAGCCCGCCATGGGATTCGGGGTTGAATTTAAGGGTTAGAGGCACTTTTGGATGCTTGATTTGGGAGGGCATAATTTTTGGCCCAAAAATCAAAAATTTCCTGACCACGGAGTCAGGAAAACCTCCCGGGATGGGCCGGACCGAATCCGGTCAAATTGAAAAACGAAGCCCGCCATGAGATTCGGGGTTGAATTTAAGGGTTAGAGGCACTTTTGGATGCTTGATTTGGGAGGGTATAATTTTTGGCCCAAAAATCAAAAATTTCCTGACCGCGGAGTCAGGAAAACCTCCCGGGATGGGCCGGACCGAATCCGGTCAAATTGAAAAACGAAGCCCGCCATGAGATTCGGGGTTGAATTTAAGGGTTAGAGGCACTTTTGGATGCTTGATTTGGGAGGGCATAATTTTTGGCCCAAAAATCAAAAATTTCCTGACCGCGGAGTCAGGAAAACCTCCCGGGATGGGCCGGAGCGAATCTGGTCAAATTGAAAAACGAAGCCCGCCATGAGATTCGGGGTTGAATTTAAGGGTTAGAGGCACTTTTGTATGCTTGATTTGGGAGGGCATAATTTTTGGCCCAAAAATCAAAAATTTCCTGACCGCGGAGTCAGGAAAACCTCCGGGGATGGGCCGGACCGAATCCGGTCAAATTGAAAAACGAAGCCCGCCATGATATTCGGGGTTGAATTTAAGGGTTAGAGGCACTTTTGGATGCTTGATTTGGGAGGGCATAATTTTTGGCCCAAAAATCAAAAATTTCCTGACCGCGGAGTCAGGAAAACCTCCCGGGATGGGCCGGACCGAATCCGGTCAAATTGAAAAACGAAGCCCGCCATGAGATTCGGGGTTGAATTTAAGGGTTAGAGGCACTTTTGGATGCTTGATTTGGGAGGGCATAATTTTTGGCCCAAAAATCAAAAATTTCCTGACCGCGGAGTCAGGAAAACCTCCCGGGATGGGCCGGACCGAATCCGGTCAAATTGAAAAACGAAGCCCGCCATGAGATTCGGGGTTGAATTTAAGGGTTAGAGGCACTTTTGGATGCTTGATTTGGGAGGGCATAATTTTTAGCCCAAAAATCAAAAATTTCCTGACCGCGGAGTCAGGAAAACCTCCCGGGATGGGCCGGACCGAATCCGGTCAAATTGAAAAACGAAGCCCGCCATGAGATTCGGGGTTGAATTTAAGGGTTAGAGGCACTTTTGGATGCTTGATTTGGGAGGGCATAATTTTTGGCCCAAAAATCAAAAATTTCCTGACCGCGGAGTCAGGAAAACCTCCCGGGATGGGCCGGACCGAATCCGGTCAAATTGAAAAACGAAGCCCGCCATGAGATTCGGGGTTGAATTTAAGGGTTAGAGGCACTTTTGGATGCTTGATTTGGGAGGGCATAATTTTTAGCCCAAAAATCAAAAATTTCCTGACCGCGGAGTCAGGAAAACCTCCCGGGATGGGCCGGACCGAATCCGGTCAAATTGAAAAACGAAGCCCGCCATGGGATTCGGGGTTGAATTTAAGGGTTAGAGGCACTTTTGGATGCTTGATTTGGGAGGGCATAATTTTTGGCCCAAAAATCAAAAATTTCCTGACCGCGGAGTCAGGAAAACCTCCCGGGATGGGCCGGACCGAATCCGGTCAAATTGAAAAACGAAGCCCGCCATGAGATTCGGGGTTGAATTTAAGGGTTAGAGGCACTTTTGGATGCTTGATTTGGGAGGGCATAATTTTTGGCCCAAAAATCAAAAATTTCCTGACCGCGGAGTCAGGAAAACCTCCCGGGATGGGCCGGACCGAATGCGGTCAAATTGAAAAACGAAGCCCGCCATGAGATTCGGGGTTGAATTTAAGGGTTAGTGGCACTTTTGGATGCTTGATTTGGGAGGGCATAATTTTTGGCCCAAAAATCAAAAATTTCCTGACCGCGGAGTCAGGAAAACCTCCCGGGATGGGCCGGACCGAATCCGGTCAAATTGAAAAACGAAGCCCGCCATGAGATTCGGGGTTGAATTTAAGGGTTAGAGGCACTTTTGGATGCTTGATTTGGGAGGGCATAATTTTTGGCCCAAAAATCAAAAATTTCCTGACCGCGGAGTCAGGAAAACCTCCCGGGATGGGCCGGACCGAATCCGGTCAAATTGAAAAACGAAGCCCGCCGTGAGATTCGGGGTTGAATTTAAGGGTTAGTGGCACTTTTGGATGCTTGATTTGGGAGGGCATAATTTTTGGCCCAAAAATCAAAAATTTCCTGACCGCGGAGTCAGGAAAACCTCCCGGGATGGGCCGGACCGAATCCGGTCAAATTGAAAAACGAAGCCCGCCATGATATTCGGGGTTGAATTTAAGGGTTAGAGGCACTTTTGGATGCTTGATTTGGGAGGGCATAATTTTTGGCCCAAAAATCAAAAATTTCCTGACCGCGGAGTCAGGAAAACCTCCCGGGATGGGCCGGACCGAATCCGGTCAAATTGAAAAACGAAGCCCGCCGTGAGATTCGGGGTTGAATTTAAGGGTTAGAGGCACTTTTGGATGCTTGATTTGGGAGGGCATAATTTTTGGCCCAAAAATCAAAAATTTCCTGACCGCGGAGTCAGGAAAACCTCCCGGGATGGGCCGGACCGAATCCGGTCAAATTGAAAAACGAAGCCCGCCGTGAGATTCGGGGTTGAATTTAAGGGTTAGTGGCACTTTTGGATGCTTGATTTGGGAGGGCATAATTTTTGGCCCAAAAATCAAAAATTTCCTGACCGCGGAGTCAGGAAAACCTCCCGGGATGGGCCGGACCGAATCCGGTCAAATTGAAAAACGAAGCCCGCCATGATATTCGGGGTTGAATTTAAGGGTTAGAGGCACTTTTGGATGCTTGATTTGGGAGGGCATAATTTTTGGCCCAAAAATCAAAAATTTCCTGACCGCGGAGTCAGGAAAACCTCCCGGGATGGGCCGGACCGAATCCGGTCAAATTGAAAAACGAAGCCCGCCGTGAGATTCGGGGTTGAATTTAAGGGTTAGAGGCACTTTTGGATGCTTGATTTGGGAGGGCATAATTTTTGGCCCCAAAATCAAAAATTTCCTGACCGTGGAGTCAGGAAAACCTCCCGGGATGGGCCGGACCGAATCCGGTCAAATTGAAAAACGAAGCCCGCCATGAGATTCGGGGTTGAATTTAAGGGTTAGAGGCACTTTTGGATGCTTGATTTGGGAGGGCATAATTTTTGGCCCCAAAATCAAAAATTTCCTGACCGCGGAGTCAGGAAAACCTCCCGGGATGGGCCGGACCGAATCCGGTCAAATTGAAAAACGAAGCCTGCCATGAGATTCGGGGTTGAATTTAAGGGTTAGAGGCACTTTTGGATGCTTGATTTGGGAGGGCATAATTTTTGGCCCAAAAATCAAAAATTTCCTGACCGCGGAGTCAGGAAAACCTCCCGGGATGGGCCGGACCGAATCCGGTCAAATTGAAAAACGAAGCCCGCCATGAGATTCGGGGTTGAATTTAAGGGTTAGAGGCACTTTTGGATGCTTGATTTGGGAGGGCATAATTTTTGGCCCCAAAATCAAAAATTTCCTGACCGCGGAGTCAGGAAAACCTCCCGGGATGGGCCGGACCGAATCCGGTCAAATTGAAAAACGAAGCCCGCCATGAGATTCGGGGTTGAATTTAAGGGTTAGAGGCACTTTTGGATGCTTGATTTGGGAGGGCATAATTTTTGGCCCAAAAATCAAAAATTTCCTGACCGCGGAGTCAGGAAAACCTCCCGGGATGGGCCGGACCGAATCCGGTCAAATTGAAAAACGTAGCCCGCCATGAGATTCGGGGTTGAATTTCAGGGTTAGAGGCACTTTTGGATGCTTGATTTGGGAGGGCATAATTTTTGGGCCAAAAATCAAAAATTTCCTGACCGCGGAGTCAGGAAAACCTCCCGGGATGGGCCGGACCGAATCCGGTCAAATTGAAAAACGAAGCCCGCCATGGGATTCGGGGTTGAATTTAAGGGTTAGAGGCACTTTTGGATGCTTGATTTGGGAGGGCATAATTTTTGGCCCAAAAATCAAAAATTTCCTGACCACGGAGTCAGGAAAACCTTCCGGGATGGGCCGGACCGAATCCGGTCAAATTGAAAAACGAAGCCCGCCATGAGATTCGGGGTTGAATTTAAGGGTTAGAGGCACTTTTGGATGCTTGATTTGGGAGGGCATAATTTTTGGCCCCAAAATCAAAAATTTCCTGACCGCGGAGTCAGGAAAACCTCCCGGGATGGGCCGGACCGAATCCGGTCAAATTGAAAAACGAAGCCCGCCATGAGATTCGGGGTTGAATTTAAGGGTTAGAGGCACTTTTGGATGCTTGATTTGGGAGGGCATAATTTTTGGCCCAAAAATCAAACATTTCCTGACCGCGGAGTCAGGAAAACCTCCCGGGATGGGCCGGACCGAATCCGGTCAAATTGAAAAACGAAGCCCGCCATGAGATTCGGGGTTGAATTTAAGGGTTAGAGGCACTTTTGGATGCTTGATTTGGGAGGGCATAATTTTTGGCCCAAAAATCAAAAATTTCCTGACCGCGGAGTCAGGAAAACCTCCCGGGATGGGCCGGACCGAATCCGGTCAAATTGAAAAACGTAGCCCGCCATGAGATTCGGGGTTGAATTTCAGGGTTAGAGGCACTTTTGGATGCTTGATTTGGGAGGGCATAATTTTTGGGCCAAAAATCAAAAATTTCCTGACCGCGGAGTCAGGAAAACCTCCCGGGATGGGCCGGACCGAATCCAGTCAAATTGAAAAACGAAGCCCGCCATGGGATTCGGGGTTGAATTTAAGGGTTAGAGGCACTTTTGGATGCTTGATTTGGGAGGGCATAATTTTTGGCCCAAAAATCAAAAATTTCCTGACCACGGAGTCAGGAAAACCTCCCGGGATGGGCCGGACCGAATCCGGTCAAATTGAAAAACGAAGCCCGCCATGAGATTCGGGGTTGAATTTAAGGGTTAGAGGCACTTTTGGATGCTTGATTTGGGAGGGCATAATTTTTGGCCCCAAAATCAAAAATTTCCTGACCGCGGAGTCAGGAAAACCTCCCGGGATGGGCCGGACCGAATCCGGTCAAATTGAAAAACGAAGCCCGCCATGAGATTCGGGGTTGAATTTAAGGGTTAGAGGCACTTTTGGATGCTTGATTTGGGAGGGCATAATTTTTGGCCCAAAAATCAAAAATTTCCTGACCGCGGAGTCAGGAAAACCTCCCGGGATGGGCCGGACCGAATCCGGTCAAATTGAAAAACGAAGCCCGCCATGAGATTCGGGGTTGAATTTAAGGGTTAGAGGCACTTTTGGATGCTTGATTTGGGAGGGCATAATTTTTGGCCCAAAAATCAAAAATTTCCTGACCGCGGAGTCAGGAAAACCTCCCGGGATGGGCCGGACCGAATCCGGTCAAATTGAAAAACGAAGCCCGCCATGGGATTCGGGGTTGAATTTAAGGGTTAGAGGCACTTTTGGATGCTTGATTTGGGAGGGCATAATTTTTGGCCCAAAAATCAAAAATTTCCTGACCACGGAGTCAGGAAAACCTCCCGGGATGGGCCGGACCGAATCCGGTCAAATTGAAAAACGAAGCCCGCCATGAGATTCGGGGTTGAATTTAAGGGTTAGAGGCACTTTTGGATGCTTGATTTGGGAGGGTATAATTTTTGGCCCAAAAATCAAAAATTTCCTGACCGCGGAGTCAGGAAAACCTCCCGGGATGGGCCGGACCGAATCCGGTCAAATTGAAAAACGAAGCCCGCCATGAGATTCGGGGTTGAATTTAAGGGTTAGAGGCACTTTTGGATGCTTGATTTGGGAGGGCATAATTTTTGGCCCAAAAATCAAAAATTTCCTGACCGCGGAGTCAGGAAAACCTCCCGGGATGGGCCGGAGCGAATCCGGTCAAATTGAAAAACGAAGCCCGCCATGAGATTCGGGGTTGAATTTAAGGGTTAGAGGCACTTTTGTATGCTTGATTTGGGAGGGCATAATTTTTGGCCCAAAAATCAAAAATTTCCTGACCGCGGAGTCAGGAAAACCTCCCGGGATGGGCCGGACCGAATCCGGTCAAATTGAAAAACGAAGCCCGCCATGATATTCGGGGTTGAATTTAAGGGTTAGAGGCACTTTTGGATGCTTGATTTGGGAGGGCATAATTTTTGGCCCAAAAATCAAAAATTTCCTGACCGCGGAGTCAGGAAAACCTCCCGGGATGGGCCGGACCGAATCCGGTCAAATTGAAAAACGAAGCCCGCCATGAGATTCGGGGTTGAATTTCAGGGTTAGAGGCACTTTTGGATGCTTGATTTGGGAGGGCATAATTTTTGGCCCAAAAATCAAAAATTTCCTGACCGCGGAGTCAGGAAAACCTCCCGGGATGGGCCGGACCGAATCCGGTCAAATTGAAAAACGAAGCCCGCCATGAGATTCGGGGTTGAATTTAAGGGTTAGAGGCACTTTTGGATGCTTGATTTGGGAGGGCATAATTTTTGGCCCAAAAATCAAAAATTTCCTGACCGCGGAGTCAGGAAAACCTCCCGGGATGGGCCGGACCGAATCCGGTCAAATTGAAAAACGAAGCCCGCCATGAGATTCGGGGTTGAATTTAAGGGTTAGAGGCACTTTTGGATGCTTGATTTGGGAGGGCATAATTTTTGGCCCAAAAATCAAACATTTCCTGACCGCGGAGTCAGGAAAACCTCCCGGGATGGGCCGGACCGAATCCGGTCAAATTGAAAAACGAAGCCCGCCATGAGATTCGGGGTTGAATTTAAGGGTTAGAGGCACTTTTGGATGCTTGATTTGGGAGGGCATAATTTTTGGGCCAAAAATCAAAAATTTCCTGACCGCGGAGTCAGGAAAACCTCCCGGGATGGGCCGGACCGAATCCGGTCAAATTGAAAAACGAAGCCCGCCATGGGATTCGGGGTTGAATTTCAGGGTTAGAGGCACTTTTGGATGCTTGATTTGGGAGGGCATAATTTTTGGCCCAAAAATCAAAAATTTCCTGACCGCGGAGTCAGGAAAACCTCCCGGGATGGGCCGGACCGAATCCGGTCAAATTGAAAAACGAAGCCCGCCATGAGATTCGGGGTTGAATTTAAGGGTTAGAGGCACTTTTGGATGCTTGATTTGGGAGGGCATAATTTTTGGCCCAAAAATCAAAAATTTCCTGACCGCGGAGTCAGGAAAACCTCCCGGGATGGGCCGGACCGAATCCGGTCAAATTGAAAAACGAAGCCCGCCATGAGATTCGGGGTTGAATTTAAGGGTTAGAGGCACTTTTGGATGCTTGATTTGGGAGGGCATAATTTTTGGCCCAAAAATCAAACATTTCCTGACCGCGGAGTCAGGAAAACCTCCCGGGATGGGCCGGACCGAATCCGGTCAAATTGAAAAACGAAGCCCGCCATGAGATTCGGGGTTGAATTTAAGGGTTAGAGGCACTTTTGGATGCTTGATTTGGGAGGGCATAATTTTTGGCCCAAAAATCAAAAATTTCCTGACCGCGGAGTCAGGAAAACCTCCCGGGATGGGCCGGACCGAATCCGGTCAAATTGAAAAACGTAGCCCGCCATGAGATTCGGGGTTGAATTTCAGGGTTAGAGGCACTTTTGGATGCTTGATTTGGGAGGGCATAATTTTTGGGCCAAAAATCAAAAATTTCCTGACCGCGGAGTCAGGAAAACCTCCCGGGATGGGCCGGACCGAATCCAGTCAAATTGAAAAACGAAGCCCGCCATGGGATTCGGGGTTGAATTTAAGGGTTAGAGGCACTTTTGGATGCTTGATTTGGGAGGGCATAATTTTTGGCCCAAAAATCAAAAATTTCCTGACCACGGAGTCAGGAAAACCTCCCGGGATGGGCCGGACCGAATCCGGTCAAATTGAAAAACGAAGCCCGCCATGAGATTCGGGGTTGAATTTAAGGGTTAGAGGCACTTTTGGATGCTTGATTTGGGAGGGCATAATTTTTGGCCCCAAAATCAAAAATTTCCTGACCGCGGAGTCAGGAAAACCTCCCGGGATGGGCCGGACCGAATCCGGTCAAATTGAAAAACGAAGCCCGCCATGAGATTCGGGGTTGAATTTAAGGGTTAGAGGCACTTTTGGATGCTTGATTTGGGAGGGCATAATTTTTGGCCCAAAAATCAAAAATTTCCTGACCGCGGAGTCAGGAAAACCTCCCGGGATGGGCCGGACCGAATCCGGTCAAATTGAAAAACGAAGCCCGCCATGAGATTCGGGGTTGAATTTAAGGGTTAGAGGCACTTTTGGATGCTTGATTTGGGAGGGCATAATTTTTGGCCCAAAAATCAAAAATTTCCTGACCGCGGAGTCAGGAAAACCTCCCGGGATGGGCCGGACCGAATCCGGTCAAATTGAAAAACGAAGCCCGCCATGGGATTCGGGGTTGAATTTAAGGGTTAGAGGCACTTTTGGATGCTTGATTTGGGAGGGCATAATTTTTGGCCCAAAAATCAAAAATTTCCTGACCACGGAGTCAGGAAAACCTCCCGGGATGGGCCGGACCGAATCCGGTCAAATTGAAAAACGAAGCCCGCCATGAGATTCGGGGTTGAATTTAAGGGTTAGAGGCACTTTTGGATGCTTGATTTGGGAGGGTATAATTTTTGGCCCAAAAATCAAAAATTTCCTGACCGCGGAGTCAGGAAAACCTCCCGGGATGGGCCGGACCGAATCCGGTCAAATTGAAAAACGAAGCCCGCCATGAGATTCGGGGTTGAATTTAAGGGTTAGAGGCACTTTTGGATGCTTGATTTGGGAGGGCATAATTTTTGGCCCAAAAATCAAAAATTTCCTGACCGCGGAGTCAGGAAAACCTCCCGGGATGGGCCGGAGCGAATCCGGTCAAATTGAAAAACGAAGCCCGCCATGAGATTCGGGGTTGAATTTAAGGGTTAGAGGCACTTTTGTATGCTTGATTTGGGAGGGCATAATTTTTGGCCCAAAAATCAAAAATTTCCTGACCGCGGAGTCAGGAAAACCTCCCGGGATGGGCCGGACCGAATCCGGTCAAATTGAAAAACGAAGCCCGCCATGATATTCGGGGTTGAATTTAAGGGTTAGAGGCACTTTTGGATGCTTGATTTGGGAGGGCATAATTTTTGGCCCAAAAATCAAAAATTTCCTGACCGCGGAGTCAGGAAAACCTCCCGGGATGGGCCGGACCGAATCCGGTCAAATTGAAAAACGAAGCCCGCCATGAGATTCGGGGTTGAATTTCAGGGTTAGAGGCACTTTTGGATGCTTGATTTGGGAGGGCATAATTTTTGGCCCAAAAATCAAAAATTTCCTGACCGCGGAGTCAGGAAAACCTCCCGGGATGGGCCGGACCGAATCCGGTCAAATTGAAAAACGAAGCCCGCCATGAGATTCGGGGTTGAATTTAAGGGTTAGAGGCACTTTTGGATGCTTGATTTGGGAGGGCATAATTTTTGGCCCAAAAATCAAAAATTTCCTGACCGCGGAGTCAGGAAAACCTCCCGGGATGGGCCGGACCGAATCCGGTCAAATTGAAAAACGAAGCCCGCCATGAGATTCGGGGTTGAATTTAAGGGTTAGAGGCACTTTTGGATGCTTGATTTGGGAGGGCATAATTTTTGGCCCAAAAATCAAACATTTCCTGACCGCGGAGTCAGGAAAACCTCCCGGGATGGGCCGGACCGAATCCGGTCAAATTGAAAAACGAAGCCCGCCATGAGATTCGGGGTTGAATTTAAGGGTTAGAGGCACTTTTGGATGCTTGATTTGGGAGGGCATAATTTTTGGCCCAAAAATCAAAAATTTCCTGACCGCGGAGTCAGGAAAACCTCCCGGGATGGGCCGGACCGAATCCGGTCAAATTGAAAAACGTAGCCCGCCATGAGATTCGGGGTTGAATTTCAGGGTTAGAGGCACTTTTGGATGCTTGATTTGGGAGGGCATAATTTTTGGGCCAAAAATCAAAAATTTCCTGACCGCGGAGTCAGGAAAACCTCCCGGGATGGGCCGGACCGAATCCAGTCAAATTGAAAAACGAAGCCCGCCATGGGATTCGGGGTTGAATTTAAGGGTTAGAGGCACTTTTGGATGCTTGATTTGGGAGGGCATAATTTTTGGCCCAAAAATCAAAAATTTCCTGACCACGGAGTCAGGAAAACCTCCCGGGATGGGCCGGACCGAATCCGGTCAAATTGAAAAACGAAGCCCGCCATGAGATTCGGGGTTGAATTTAAGGGTTAGAGGCACTTTTGGATGCTTGATTTGGGAGGGCATAATTTTTGGCCCCAAAATCAAAAATTTCCTGACCGCGGAGTCAGGAAAACCTCCCGGGATGGGCCGGACCGAATCCGGTCAAATTGAAAAACGAAGCCCGCCATGAGATTCGGGGTTGAATTTAAGGGTTAGAGGCACTTTTGGATGCTTGATTTGGGAGGGCATAATTTTTGGCCCAAAAATCAAAAATTTCCTGACCGCGGAGTCAGGAAAACCTCCCGGGATGGGCCGGACCGAATCCGGTCAAATTGAAAAACGAAGCCCGCCATGAGATTCGGGGTTGAATTTAAGGGTTAGAGGCACTTTTGGATGCTTGATTTGGGAGGGCATAATTTTTGGCCCAAAAATCAAAAATTTCCTGACCGCGGAGTCAGGAAAACCTCCCGGGATGGGCCGGACCGAATCCGGTCAAATTGAAAAACGAAGCCCGCCATGGGATTCGGGGTTGAATTTAAGGGTTAGAGGCACTTTTGGATGCTTGATTTGGGAGGGCATAATTTTTGGCCCAAAAATCAAAAATTTCCTGACCACGGAGTCAGGAAAACCTCCCGGGATGGGCCGGACCGAATCCGGTCAAATTGAAAAACGAAGCCCGCCATGAGATTCGGGGTTGAATTTAAGGGTTAGAGGCACTTTTGGATGCTTGATTTGGGAGGGTATAATTTTTGGCCCAAAAATCAAAAATTTCCTGACCGCGGAGTCAGGAAAACCTCCCGGGATGGGCCGGACCGAATCCGGTCAAATTGAAAAACGAAGCCCGCCATGAGATTCGGGGTTGAATTTAAGGGTTAGAGGCACTTTTGGATGCTTGATTTGGGAGGGCATAATTTTTGGCCCAAAAATCAAAAATTTCCTGACCGCGGAGTCAGGAAAACCTCCCGGGATGGGCCGGAGCGAATCCGGTCAAATTGAAAAACGAAGCCCGCCATGAGATTCGGGGTTGAATTTAAGGGTTAGAGGCACTTTTGTATGCTTGATTTGGGAGGGCATAATTTTTGGCCCAAAAATCAAAAATTTCCTGACCGCGGAGTCAGGAAAACCTCCCGGGATGGGCCGGACCGAATCCGGTCAAATTGAAAAACGAAGCCCGCCATGATATTCGGGGTTGAATTTAAGGGTTAGAGGCACTTTTGGATGCTTGATTTGGGAGGGCATAATTTTTGGCCCAAAAATCAAAAATTTCCTGACCGCGGAGTCAGGAAAACCTCCCGGGATGGGCCGGACCGAATCCGGTCAAATTGAAAAACGAAGCCCGCCATGAGATTCGGGGTTGAATTTCAGGGTTAGAGGCACTTTTGGATGCTTGATTTGGGAGGGCATAATTTTTGGCCCAAAAATCAAAAATTTCCTGACCGCGGAGTCAGGAAAACCTCCCGGGATGGGCCGGACCGAATCCGGTCAAATTGAAAAACGAAGCCCGCCATGAGATTCGGGGTTGAATTTAAGGGTTAGAGGCACTTTTGGATGCTTGATTTGGGAGGGCATAATTTTTGGCCCAAAAATCAAAAATTTCCTGACCGCGGAGTCAGGAAAACCTCCCGGGATGGGCCGGACCGAATCCGGTCAAATTGAAAAACGAAGCCCGCCATGAGATTCGGGGTTGAATTTAAGGGTTAGAGGCACTTTTGGATGCTTGATTTGGGAGGGCATAATTTTTGGCCCAAAAATCAAAAATTTCCTGACCGCGGAGTCAGGAAAACCTCCCGGGATGGGCCGGACCGAATCCGGTCAAATTGAAAAACGTAGCCCGCCATGAGATTCGGGGTTGAATTTCAGGGTTAGAGGCACTTTTGGATGCTTGATTTGGGAGGGCATAATTTTTGGGCCAAAAATCAAAAATTTCCTGACCGCGGAGTCAGGAAAACCTCCCGGGATGGGCCGGACCGAATCCGGTCAAATTGAAAAACGAAGCCCGCCATGGGATTCGGGGTTGAATTTAAGGGTTAGAGGCACTTTTGGATGCTTGATTTGGGAGGGCATAATTTTTGGCCCAAAAATCAAAAATTTCCTGACCACGGAGTCAGGAAAACCTTCCGGGATGGGCCGGACCGAATCCGGTCAAATTGAAAAACGAAGCCCGCCATGAGATTCGGGGTTGAATTTAAGGGTTAGAGGCACTTTTGGATGCTTGATTTGGGAGGGCATAATTTTTGGCCCCAAAATCAAAAATTTCCTGACCGCGGAGTCAGGAAAACCTCCCGGGATGGGCCGGACCGAATCCGGTCAAATTGAAAAACGAAGCCCGCCATGAGATTCGGGGTTGAATTTAAGGGTTAGAGGCACTTTTGGATGCTTGATTTGGGAGGGCATAATTTTTGGCCCAAAAATCAAAAATTTCCTGACCGCGGAGTCAGGAAAACCTCCCGGGATGGGCCGGACCGAATCCGGTCAAATTGAAAAACGAAGCCCGCCATGAGATTCGGGGTTGAATTTCAGGGTTAGAGGCACTTTTGGATGCTTGATTTGGGAGGGCATAATTTTTGGCCCAAAAATCAAAAATTTCCTGACCGCGGAGTCAGGAAAACCTCCCGGGATGGGCCGGACCGAATCCGGTCAAATTGAAAAACGAAGCCCGCCATGAGATTCGGGGTTGAATTTAAGGGTTAGAGGCACTTTTGGATGCTTGATTTGGGAGGGCATAATTTTTGGCCCAAAAATCAAAAATTTCCTGACCGCGGAGTCAGGAAAACCTCCCGGGATGGGCCGGACCGAATCCGGTCAAATTGAAAAACGAAGCCCGCCATGAGATTCGGGGTTGAATTTAAGGGTTAGAGGCACTTTTGGATGCTTGATTTGGGAGGGCATAATTTTTGGCCCAAAAATCAAAAATTTCCTGACCGCGGAGTCAGGAAAACCTCCCGGGATGGGCCGGACCGAATCCGGTCAAATTGAAAAACGTAGCCCGCCATGAGATTCGGGGTTGAATTTCAGGGTTAGAGGCACTTTTGGATGCTTGATTTGGGAGGGCATAATTTTTGGGCCAAAAATCAAAAATTTCCTGACCGCGGAGTCAGGAAAACCTCCCGGGATGGGCCGGACCGAATCCGGTCAAATTGAAAAACGAAGCCCGCCATGGGATTCGGGGTTGAATTTAAGGGTTAGAGGCACTTTTGGATGCTTGATTTGGGAGGGCATAATTTTTGGCCCAAAAATCAAAAATTTCCTGACCACGGAGTCAGGAAAACCTTCCGGGATGGGCCGGACCGAATCCGGTCAAATTGAAAAACGAAGCCCGCCATGAGATTCGGGGTTGAATTTAAGGGTTAGAGGCACTTTTGGATGCTTGATTTGGGAGGGCATAATTTTTGGCCCCAAAATCAAAAATTTCCTGACCGCGGAGTCAGGAAAACCTCCCGGGATGGGCCGGACCGAATCCGGTCAAATTGAAAAACGAAGCCCGCCATGAGATTCGGGGTTGAATTTAAGGGTTAGAGGCACTTTTGGATGCTTGATTTGGGAGGGCATAATTTTTGGCCCAAAAATCAAACATTTCCTGACCGCGGAGTCAGGAAAACCTCCCGGGATGGGCCGGACCGAATCCGGTCAAATTGAAAAACGAAGCCCGCCATGAGATTCGGGGTTGAATTTAAGGGTTAGAGGCACTTTTGGATGCTTGATTTGGGAGGGCATAATTTTTGGCCCAAAAATCAAAAATTTCCTGACCGCGGAGTCAGGAAAACCTCCCGGGATGGGCCGGACCGAATCCGGTCAAATTGAAAAACGTAGCCCGCCATGAGATTCGGGGTTGAATTTCAGGGTTAGAGGCACTTTTGGATGCTTGATTTGGGAGGGCATAATTTTTGGGCCAAAAATCAAAAATTTCCTGACCGCGGAGTCAGGAAAACCTCCCGGGATGGGCCGGACCGAATCCGGTCAAATTGAAAAACGAAGCCCGCCATGAGATTCGGGGTTGAATTTAAGGGTTAGAGGCACTTTTGGATGCTTGATTTGGGAGGGTATAATTTTTGGCCCAAAAATCAAAAATTTCCTGACCGCGGAGTCAGGAAAACCTCCCGGGATGGGCCGGACCGAATCCGGTCAAATTGAAAAACGAAGCCCGCCATGAGATTCGGGGTTGAATTTAAGGGTTAGAGGCACTTTTGGATGCTTGATTTGGGAGGGCATAATTTTTGGCCCAAAAATCAAAAATTTCCTGACCGCGGAGTCAGGAAAACCTCCCGGGATGGGCCGGAGCGAATCTGGTCAAATTGAAAAACGAAGCCCGCCATGAGATTCGGGGTTGAATTTAAGGGTTAGAGGCACTTTTGTATGCTTGATTTGGGAGGGCATAATTTTTGGCCCAAAAATCAAAAATTTCCTGACCGCGGAGTCAGGAAAACCTCCCGGGATGGGCCGGACCGAATCCGGTCAAATTGAAAAACGAAGCCCGCCATGATATTCGGGGTTGAATTTAAGGGTTAGAGGCACTTTTGGATGCTTGATTTGGGAGGGCATAATTTTTGGCCCAAAAATCAAAAATTTCCTGACCGCGGAGTCAGGAAAACCTCCCGGGATGGGCCGGACCGAATCCGGTCAAATTGAAAAACGAAGCCCGCCATGAGATTCGGGGTTGAATTTAAGGGTTAGAGGCACTTTTGGATGCTTGATTTGGGAGGGCATAATTTTTGGCCCAAAAATCAAAAATTTCCTAACCGCGGAGTCAGGAAAACCTCCCGGGATGGGCCGGACCGAATCCGGTCAAATTGAAAAACGTAGCCCGCCATGAGATTCGGGGTTGAATTTCAGGGTTAGAGGCACTTTTGGATGCTTGATTTGGGAGGGCATAATTTTTGGCCCAAAAATCAAAAATTTCCTGACCGCGGAGTCAGGAAAACCTCCCGGGATGGGCCGGACCGAATCCGGTCAAATTGAAATACGAAGCCCGCCATGAGATTCGGGGTTGAATTTAAGGGTTAGAGGCACTTTTGGATGCTTGATTTGGGAGGGCATAATTTTTAGCCCAAAAATCAAAAATTTCCTGACCGCGGAGTCAGGAAAACCTCCCGGGATGGGCCGGACCGAATCCGGTCAAATTGAAAAACGAAGCCCGCCATGGGATTCGGGGTTGAATTTAAGGGTTAGAGGCACTTTTGGATGCTTGATTTGGGAGGGCATAATTTTTGGCCCAAAAATCAAAAATTTCCTGACCGCGGAGTCAGGAAAACCTCCCGGGATGGGCCGGACCGAATCCGGTCAAATTGAAAAACGAAGCCCGCCATGAGATTCGGGGTTGAATTTAAGGGTTAGAGGCACTTTTGGATGCTTGATTTGGGAGGGCATAATTTTTGGCCCAAAAATCAAAAATTTCCTGACCGCGGAGTCAGGAAAACCTCCCGGGATGGGCCGGACCGAATGCGGTCAAATTGAAAAACGAAGCCCGCCATGAGATTCGGGGTTGAATTTAAGGGTTAGTGGCACTTTTGGATGCTTGATTTGGGAGGGCATAATTTTTGGCCCAAAAATCAAAAATTTCCTGACCGCGGAGTCAGGAAAACCTCCCGGGATGGGCCGGACCGAATCCGGTCAAATTGAAAAACGAAGCCCGCCATGAGATTCGGGGTTGAATTTAAGGGTTAGTGGCACTTTTGGATGCTTGATTTGGGAGGGCATAATTTTTGGCCCAAAAATCAAAAATTTCCTGACCGCGGAGTCAGGAAAACCTCCCGGGATGGGCCGGACCGAATCCGGTCAAATTGAAAAACGAAGCCCGCCATGAGATTCGGGGTTGAATTTAAGGGTTAGAGGCACTTTTGGATGCTTGATTTGGGAGGGCATAATTTTTGGCCCAAAAATCAAAAATTTCCTGACCGCGGAGTCAGGAAAACCTCCCGGGATGGGCCGGACCGAATCCGGTCAAATTGAAAAACGAAGCCCGCCATGATATTCGGGGTTGAATTTAAGGGTTAGAGGCACTTTTGGATGCTTGATTTGGGAGGGCATAATTTTTGGCCCAAAAATCAAAAATTTCCTGACCGCGGAGTCAGGAAAACCTCCCGGGATGGGCCGGACCGAATCCGGTCAAATTGAAAAACGAAGCCCGCCATGGGATTCGGGGTTGAATTTAAGGGTTAGAGGCACTTTTGGATGCTTGATTTGGGAGGGCATAATTTTTGGCCCAAAAATCAAAAATTTCCTGACCACGGAGTCAGGAAAACCTCCCGGGATGGGCCGGACCGAATCCGGTCAAATTGAAAAACGAAGCCCGCCATGAGATTCGGGGTTGAATTTAAGGGTTAGAGGCACTTTTGGATGCTTGATTTGGGAGGGTATAATTTTTGGCCCAAAAATCAAAAATTTCCTGACCGCGGAGTCAGGAAAACCTCCCGGGATGGGCCGGACCGAATCCGGTCAAATTGAAAAACGAAGCCCGCCATGAGATTCGGGGTTGAATTTAAGGGTTAGAGGCACTTTTGGATGCTTGATTTGGGAGGGCATAATTTTTGGCCCAAAAATCAAAATTTCCTGACCGCGGAGTCAGGAAAACCTCCCGGGATGGGCCGGAGCGAATCTGGTCAAATTGAAAAACGAAGCCCGCCATGAGATTCGGGGTTGAATTTAAGGGTTAGAGGCACTTTTGTATGCTTGATTTGGGAGGGCATAATTTTTGGCCCAAAAATCAAAAATTTCCTGACCGCGGAGTCAGGAAAACCTCCCGGGATGGGCCGGACCGAATCCGGTCAAATTGAAAAACGAAGCCCGCCATGATATTCGGGGTTGAATTTAAGGGTTAGAGGCACTTTTGGATGCTTGATTTGGGAGGGCATAATTTTTGGCCCAAAAATCAAAAATTTCCTGACCGCGGAGTCAGGAAAACCTCCCGGGATGGGCCGGACCGAATCCGGTCAAATTGAAAAACGAAGCCCGCCATGAGATTCGGGGTTGAATTTAAGGGTTAGAGGCACTTTTGGATGCTTGATTTGGGAGGGCATAATTTTTGGCCCAAAAATCAAAAATTTCCTGACCGCGGAGTCAGGAAAACCTCCCGGGATGGGCCGGACCGAATCCGGTCAAATTGAAAAACGAAGCCCGCCATGAGATTCGGGGTTGAATTTAAGGGTTAGAGGCACTTTTGGATGCTTGATTTGGGAGGGCATAATTTTTAGCCCAAAAATCAAAAATTTCCTGACCGCGGAGTCAGGAAAACCTCCCGGGATGGGCCGGACCGAATCCGGTCAAATTGAAAAACGAAGCCCGCCATGAGATTCGGGGTTGAATTTAAGGGTTAGAGGCACTTTTGGATGCTTGATTTGGGAGGGCATAATTTTTGGCCCAAAAATCAAAAATTTCCTGACCGCGGAGTCAGGAAAACCTCCCGGGATGGGCCGGACCGAATCCGGTCAAATTGAAAAACGAAGCCCGCCATGAGATTCGGGGTTGAATTTAAGGGTTAGAGGCACTTTTGGATGCTTGATTTGGGAGGGCATAATTTTTGGCCCAAAAATCAAAAATTTCCTGACCGCGGAGTCAGGAAAACCTCCCGGGATGGGCCGGACCGAATCCGGTCAAATTGAAAAACGAAGCCCGCCATGAGATTCGGGGTTGAATTTAAGGGTTAGTGGCACTTTTGGATGCTTGATTTGGGAGGGCATAATTTTTGGCCCAAAAATCAAAAATTTCCTGACCGCGGAGTCAGGAAAACCTCCCGGGATGGGCCGGACCGAATCCGGTCAAATTGAAAAACGAAGCCCGCCATGAGATTCGGGGTTGAATTTAAGGGTTAGAGGCACTTTTGGATGCTTGATTTGGGAGGGCATAATTTTTGGCCCAAAAATCAAAAATTTCCTGACCGCGGAGTCAGGAAAACCTCCCGGGATGGGCCGGACCGAATCCGGTCAAATTGAAAAACGAAGCCCGCCATGATATTCGGGGTTGAATTTAAGGGTTAGAGGCACTTTTGGATGCTTGATTTGGGAGGGCATAATTTTTGGCCCAAAAATCAAAAATTTCCTGACCGCGGAGTCAGGAAAACCTCCCGGGATGGGCCGGACCGAATCCGGTCAAATTGAAAAACGAAGCCCGCCATGGGATTCGGGGTTGAATTTAAGGGTTAGAGGCACTTTTGGATGCTTGATTTGGGAGGGCATAATTTTTGGCCCAAAAATCAAAAATTTCCTGACCACGGAGTCAGGAAAACCTCCCGGGATGGGCCGGACCGAATCCGGTCAAATTGAAAAACGAAGCCCGCCATGAGATTCGGGGTTGAATTTAAGGGTTAGAGGCACTTTTGGATGCTTGATTTGGGAGGGTATAATTTTTGGCCCAAAAATCAAAAATTTCCTGACCGCGGAGTCAGGAAAACCTCCCGGGATGGGCCGGACCGAATCCGGTCAAATTGAAAAACGAAGCCCGCCATGAGATTCGGGGTTGAATTTAAGGGTTAGAGGCACTTTTGGATGCTTGATTTGGGAGGGCATAATTTTTGGCCCAAAAATCAAAAATTTCCTGACCGCGGAGTCAGGAAAACCTCCCGGGATGGGCCGGAGCGAATCTGGTCAAATTGAAAAACGAAGCCCGCCATGAGATTCGGGGTTGAATTTAAGGGTTAGAGGCACTTTTGTATGCTTGATTTGGGAGGGCATAATTTTTGGCCCAAAAATCAAAAATTTCCTGACCGCGGAGTCAGGAAAACCTCCCGGGATGGGCCGGACCGAATCCGGTCAAATTGAAAAACGAAGCCCGCCATGATATTCGGGGTTGAATTTAAGGGTTAGAGGCACTTTTGGATGCTTGATTTGGGAGGGCATAATTTTTGGCCCAAAAATCAAAAATTTCCTGACCGCGGAGTCAGGAAAACCTCCCGGGATGGGCCGGACCGAATCCGGTCAAATTGAAAAACGAAGCCCGCCATGAGATTCGGGGTTGAATTTAAGGGTTAGAGGCACTTTTGGATGCTTGATTTGGGAGGGCATAATTTTTGGCCCAAAAATCAAAAATTTCCTGACCGCGGAGTCAGGAAAACCTCCCGGGATGGGCCGGACCGAATCCGGTCAAATTGAAAAACGAAGCCCGCCATGAGATTCGGGGTTGAATTTAAGGGTTAGAGGCACTTTTGGATGCTTGATTTGGGAGGGCATAATTTTTAGCCCAAAAATCAAAAATTTCCTGACCGCGGAGTCAGGAAAACCTCCCGGGATGGGCCGGACCGAATCCGGTCAAATTGAAAAACGAAGCCCGCCATGAGATTCGGGGTTGAATTTAAGGGTTAGAGGCACTTTTGGATGCTTGATTTGGGAGGGCATAATTTTTGGCCCAAAAATCAAAAATTTCCTGACCGCGGAGTCAGGAAAACCTCCCGGGATGGGCCGGACCGAATCCGGTCAAATTGAAAAACGAAGCCCGCCATGAGATTCGGGGTTGAATTTAAGGGTTAGAGGCACTTTTGGATGCTTGATTTGGGAGGGCATAATTTTTAGCCCAAAAATCAAAAATTTCCTGACCGCGGAGTCAGGAAAACCTCCCGGGATGGGCCGGACCGAATCCGGTCAAATTGAAAAACGAAGCCCGCCATGAGATTCGGGGTTGAATTTAAGGGTTAGAGGCACTTTTGGATGCTTGATTTGGGAGGGCATAATTTTTGGCCCAAAAATCAAAAATTTCCTGACCGCGGAGTCAGGAAAACCTCCCGGGATGGGCCGGACCGAATGCGGTCAAATTGAAAAACGAAGCCCGCCATGAGATTCGGGGTTGAATTTAAGGGTTAGTGGCACTTTTGGATGCTTGATTTGGGAGGGCATAATTTTTGGCCCAAAAATCAAAAATTTCCTGACCGCGGAGTCAGGAAAACCTCCCGGGATGGGCCGGACCGAATCCGGTCAAATTGAAAAACAAAGCCCGCCATGAGATTCGGGGTTGAATTTAAGGGTTAGAGGCACTTTTGGATGCTTGATTTGGGAGGGCATAATTTTTAGCCCAAAAATCAAAAATTTCCTGACCGCGGAGTCAGGAAAACCTCCCGGGATGGGCCGGACCGAATCCGGTCAAATTGAAAAACGAAGCCCGCCATGAGATTCGGGGTTGAATTTAAGGGTTAGAGGCACTTTTGGATGCTTGATTTGGGAGGGCATAATTTTTGGCCCAAAAATCAAAAATTTCCTGACCGCGGAGTCAGGAAAACCTCCCGGGATGGGCCGGACCGAATGCGGTCAAATTGAAAAACGAAGCCCGCCATGAGATTCGGGGTTGAATTTAAGGGTTAGTGGCACTTTTGGATGCTTGATTTGGGAGGGCATAATTTTTGGCCCAAAAATCAAAAATTTCCTGACCGCGGAGTCAGGAAAACCTCCCGGGATGGGCCGGACCGAATCCGGTCAAATTGAAAAACGAAGCCCGCCATGAGATTCGGGGTTGAATTTAAGGGTTAGAGGCACTTTTGGATGCTTGATTTGGGAGGGCATAATTTTTGGCCCAAAAATCAAAAATTTCCTGACCGCGGAGTCAGGAAAACCTCCCGGGATGGGCCGGACCGAATCCGGTCAAATTGAAAAACGAAGCCCGCCATGAGATTCGGGGTTGAATTTAAGGGTTAGAGGCACTTTTGGATGCTTGATTTGGGAGGGCATAATTTTTGGCCCAAAAATCAAAAATTTCCTAACCGCGGAGTCAGGAAAACCTCCCGGGATGGGCCGGACCGAATCCGGTCAAATTGAAAAACGTAGCCCGCCATGAGATTCGGGGTTGAATTTCAGGGTTAGAGGCACTTTTGGATGCTTGATTTGGGAGGGCATAATTTTTGGCCCAAAAATCAAAAATTTCCTGACCGCGGAGTCAGGAAAACCTCCCGGGATGGGCCGGACCGAATCCGGTCAAATTGAAAAACGAAGCCCGCCATGAGATTCGGGGTTGAATTTAAGGGTTAGAGGCACTTTTGGATGCTTGATTTGGGAGGGCATAATTTTTAGCCCAAAAATCAAAAATTTCCTGACCGCGGAGTCAGGAAAACCTCCCGGGATGGGCCGGACCGAATCCGGTCAAATTGAAAAACGAAGCCCGCCATGGGATTCGGGGTTGAATTTAAGGGTTAGAGGCACTTTTGGATGCTTGATTTGGGAGGGCATAATTTTTGGCCCAAAAATCAAAAATTTCCTGACCGCGGAGTCAGGAAAACCTCCCGGGATGGGCCGGACCGAATCCGGTCAAATTGAAAAACGAAGCCCGCCATGAGATTCGGGGTTGAATTTAAGGGTTAGAGGCACTTTTGGATGCTTGATTTGGGAGGGCATAATT
Organism: Charina bottae; assembly: GCA_023362775.1. NCBI lineage: Eukaryota > Metazoa > Chordata > Lepidosauria > Squamata > Charinaidae > Charina > Charina bottae. Next base: position 72,934,921 of record JALMGJ010000005.1, on the reverse strand, counting down.
TTTGGCCCAAAAATCAAAAATTTCCTGACCGCGGAGTCAGGAAAACCTCCCGGGATGGGCCGGACCGAATGCGGTCAAATTGAAAAACGAAGCCCGCCATGAGATTCGGGGTTGAATTTAAGGGTTAGTGGCACTTTTGGATGCTTGATTTGGGAGGGCATAATTTTTGGCCCAAAAATCAAAAATTTCCTGACCGCGGAGTCAGGAAAACCTCCCGGGATGGGCCGGACCGAATCCGGTCAAATTGAAAAACGAAGCCCGCCATGAGATTCGGGGTTGAATTTAAGGGTTAGAGGCACTTTTGGATGCTTGATTTGGGAGGGCATAATTTTTGGCCCAAAAATCAAAAATTTCCTGACCGCGGAGTCAGGAAAACCTCCCGGGATGGGCCGGACCGAATCCGGTCAAATTGAAAAACGAAGCCCGCCATGATATTCGGGGTTGAATTTAAGGGTTAGAGGCACTTTTGGATGCTTGATTTGGGAGGGCATAATTTTTGGCCCAAAAATCAAAAATTTCCTGACCGCGGAGTCAGGAAAACCTCCCGGGATGGGCCGGACCGAATCCGGTCAAATTGAAAAACGAAGCCCGCCATGGGATTCGGGGTTGAATTTAAGGGTTAGAGGCACTTTTGGATGCTTGATTTGGGAGGGCATAATTTTTGGCCCAAAAATCAAAAATTTCCTGACCACGGAGTCAGGAAAACCTCCCGGGATGGGCCGGACCGAATCCGGTCAAATTGAAAAACGAAGCCCGCCATGAGATTCGGGGTTGAATTTAAGGGTTAGAGGCACTTTTGGATGCTTGATTTGGGAGGGTATAATTTTTGGCCCAAAAATCAAAAATTTCCTGACCGCGGAGTCAGGAAAACCTCCCGGGATGGGCCGGACCGAATCCGGTCAAATTGAAAAACGAAGCCCGCCATGAGATTCGGGGTTGAATTTAAGGGTTAGAGGCACTTTTGGATGCTTGATTTGGGAGGGCATAATTTTTGGCCCAAAAATCAAAAATTTCCTGACCGCGGAGTCAGGAAAACCTCCCGGGATGGGCCGGAGCGAATCTGGTCAAATTGAAAAACGAAGCCCGCCATGAGATTCGGGGTTGAATTTAAGGGTTAGAGGCACTTTTGTATGCTTGATTTGGGAGGGCATAATTTTTGGCCCAAAAATCAAAAATTTCCTGACCGCGGAGTCAGGAAAACCTCCGGGGATGGGCCGGACCGAATCCGGTCAAATTGAAAAACGAAGCCCGCCATGATATTCGGGGTTGAATTTAAGGGTTAGAGGCACTTTTGGATGCTTGATTTGGGAGGGCATAATTTTTGGCCCAAAAATCAAAAATTTCCTGACCGCGGAGTCAGGAAAACCTCCCGGGATGGGCCGGACCGAATCCGGTCAAATTGAAAAACGAAGCCCGCCATGAGATTCGGGGTTGAATTTAAGGGTTAGAGGCACTTTTGGATGCTTGATTTGGGAGGGCATAATTTTTGGCCCAAAAATCAAAAATTTCCTGACCGCGGAGTCAGGAAAACCTCCCGGGATGGGCCGGACCGAATCCGGTCAAATTGAAAAACGAAGCCCGCCATGAGATTCGGGGTTGAATTTAAGGGTTAGAGGCACTTTTGGATGCTTGATTTGGGAGGGCATAATTTTTAGCCCAAAAATCAAAAATTTCCTGACCGCGGAGTCAGGAAAACCTCCCGGGATGGGCCGGACCGAATCCGGTCAAATTGAAAAACGAAGCCCGCCATGAGATTCGGGGTTGAATTTAAGGGTTAGAGGCACTTTTGGATGCTTGATTTGGGAGGGCATAATTTTTGGCCCAAAAATCAAAAATTTCCTGACCGCGGAGTCAGGAAAACCTCCCGGGATGGGCCGGACCGAATCCGGTCAAATTGAAAAACGAAGCCCGCCATGAGATTCGGGGTTGAATTTAAGGGTTAGAGGCACTTTTGGATGCTTGATTTGGGAGGGCATAATTTTTAGCCCAAAAATCAAAAATTTCCTGACCGCGGAGTCAGGAAAACCTCCCGGGATGGGCCGGACCGAATCCGGTCAAATTGAAAAACGAAGCCCGCCATGGGATTCGGGGTTGAATTTAAGGGTTAGAGGCACTTTTGGATGCTTGATTTGGGAGGGCATAATTTTTGGCCCAAAAATCAAAAATTTCCTGACCGCGGAGTCAGGAAAACCTCCCGGGATGGGCCGGACCGAATCCGGTCAAATTGAAAAACGAAGCCCGCCATGAGATTCGGGGTTGAATTTAAGGGTTAGAGGCACTTTTGGATGCTTGATTTGGGAGGGCATAATTTTTGGCCCAAAAATCAAAAATTTCCTGACCGCGGAGTCAGGAAAACCTCCCGGGATGGGCCGGACCGAATGCGGTCAAATTGAAAAACGAAGCCCGCCATGAGATTCGGGGTTGAATTTAAGGGTTAGTGGCACTTTTGGATGCTTGATTTGGGAGGGCATAATTTTTGGCCCAAAAATCAAAAATTTCCTGACCGCGGAGTCAGGAAAACCTCCCGGGATGGGCCGGACCGAATCCGGTCAAATTGAAAAACGAAGCCCGCCATGAGATTCGGGGTTGAATTTAAGGGTTAGAGGCACTTTTGGATGCTTGATTTGGGAGGGCATAATTTTTGGCCCAAAAATCAAAAATTTCCTGACCGCGGAGTCAGGAAAACCTCCCGGGATGGGCCGGACCGAATCCGGTCAAATTGAAAAACGAAGCCCGCCGTGAGATTCGGGGTTGAATTTAAGGGTTAGTGGCACTTTTGGATGCTTGATTTGGGAGGGCATAATTTTTGGCCCAAAAATCAAAAATTTCCTGACCGCGGAGTCAGGAAAACCTCCCGGGATGGGCCGGACCGAATCCGGTCAAATTGAAAAACGAAGCCCGCCATGATATTCGGGGTTGAATTTAAGGGTTAGAGGCACTTTTGGATGCTTGATTTGGGAGGGCATAATTTTTGGCCCAAAAATCAAAAATTTCCTGACCGCGGAGTCAGGAAAACCTCCCGGGATGGGCCGGACCGAATCCGGTCAAATTGAAAAACGAAGCCCGCCGTGAGATTCGGGGTTGAATTTAAGGGTTAGAGGCACTTTTGGATGCTTGATTTGGGAGGGCATAATTTTTGGCCCAAAAATCAAAAATTTCCTGACCGCGGAGTCAGGAAAACCTCCCGGGATGGGCCGGACCGAATCCGGTCAAATTGAAAAACGAAGCCCGCCGTGAGATTCGGGGTTGAATTTAAGGGTTAGTGGCACTTTTGGATGCTTGATTTGGGAGGGCATAATTTTTGGCCCAAAAATCAAAAATTTCCTGACCGCGGAGTCAGGAAAACCTCCCGGGATGGGCCGGACCGAATCCGGTCAAATTGAAAAACGAAGCCCGCCATGATATTCGGGGTTGAATTTAAGGGTTAGAGGCACTTTTGGATGCTTGATTTGGGAGGGCATAATTTTTGGCCCAAAAATCAAAAATTTCCTGACCGCGGAGTCAGGAAAACCTCCCGGGATGGGCCGGACCGAATCCGGTCAAATTGAAAAACGAAGCCCGCCGTGAGATTCGGGGTTGAATTTAAGGGTTAGAGGCACTTTTGGATGCTTGATTTGGGAGGGCATAATTTTTGGCCCCAAAATCAAAAATTTCCTGACCGTGGAGTCAGGAAAACCTCCCGGGATGGGCCGGACCGAATCCGGTCAAATTGAAAAACGAAGCCCGCCATGAGATTCGGGGTTGAATTTAAGGGTTAGAGGCACTTTTGGATGCTTGATTTGGGAGGGCATAATTTTTGGCCCCAAAATCAAAAATTTCCTGACCGCGGAGTCAGGAAAACCTCCCGGGATGGGCCGGACCGAATCCGGTCAAATTGAAAAACGAAGCCTGCCATGAGATTCGGGGTTGAATTTAAGGGTTAGAGGCACTTTTGGATGCTTGATTTGGGAGGGCATAATTTTTGGCCCAAAAATCAAAAATTTCCTGACCGCGGAGTCAGGAAAACCTCCCGGGATGGGCCGGACCGAATCCGGTCAAATTGAAAAACGAAGCCCGCCATGAGATTCGGGGTTGAATTTAAGGGTTAGAGGCACTTTTGGATGCTTGATTTGGGAGGGCATAATTTTTGGCCCCAAAATCAAAAATTTCCTGACCGCGGAGTCAGGAAAACCTCCCGGGATGGGCCGGACCGAATCCGGTCAAATTGAAAAACGAAGCCCGCCATGAGATTCGGGGTTGAATTTAAGGGTTAGAGGCACTTTTGGATGCTTGATTTGGGAGGGCATAATTTTTGGCCCAAAAATCAAAAATTTCCTGACCGCGGAGTCAGGAAAACCTCCCGGGATGGGCCGGACCGAATCCGGTCAAATTGAAAAACGAAGCCCGCCATGAGATTCGGGGTTGAATTTAAGGGTTAGAGGCACTTTTGGATGCTTGATTTGGGAGGGCATAATTTTTGGCCCAAAAATCAAAAATTTCCTGACCGCGGAGTCAGGAAAACCTCCCGGGATGGGCCGGACCGAATCCGGTCAAATTGAAAAACGTAGCCCGCCATGAGATTCGGGGTTGAATTTCAGGGTTAGAGGCACTTTTGGATGCTTGATTTGGGAGGGCATAATTTTTGGGCCAAAAATCAAAAATTTCCTGACCGCGGAGTCAGGAAAACCTCCCGGGATGGGCCGGACCGAATCCGGTCAAATTGAAAAACGAAGCCCGCCATGAGATTCGGGGTTGAATTTAAGGGTTAGAGGCACTTTTGGATGCTTGATTTGGGAGGGCATAATTTTTGGCCCAAAAATCAAAAATTTCCTGACCGCGGAGTCAGGAAAACCTCCCGGGATGGGCCGGACCGAATCCGGTCAAATTGAAAAACGAAGCCCGCCATGAGATTCGGGGTTGAATTTAAGGGTTAGAGGCACTTTTGGATGCTTGATTTGGGAGGGCATAATTTTTGGCCCAAAAATCAAAAATTTCCTAACCGCGGAGTCAGGAAAACCTCCCGGGATGGGCCGGACCGAATCCGGTCAAATTGAAAAACGAAGCCCGCCATGGGATTCGGGGTTGAATTTAAGGGTTAGAGGCACTTTTGGATGCTTGATTTGGGAGGGCATAATTTTTGGCCCAAAAATCAAAAATTTCCTGACCGCGGAGTCAGGAAAACCTCCCGGGATGGGCCGGACCGAATCCGGTCAAATTGAAAAACGAAGCCCGCCATGAGATTCGGGGTTGAATTTAAGGGTTAGAGGCACTTTTGGATGCTTGATTTGGGAGGGCATAATTTTTGGCCCAAAAATCAAAAATTTCCTTACCGCGGAGTCAGGAAAACCTCCCGGGATGGGCCGGACCGAATCCGGTCAAATTGAAAAACGAAGCCCGCCATGAGATTCGGGGTTGAATTTAAGGGTTAGAGGCACTTTTGGATGCTTGATTTGGGAGGGCATAATTTTTGGCCCAAAAATCAAAAATTTCCTGACCGCGGAGTCAGGAAAACCTCCCGGGATGGGCCGGACCGAATCCGGTCAAATTGAAAAACGAAGCCCGCCATGATATTCGGGGTTGAATTTAAGGGTTAGAGGCACTTTTGGATGCTTGATTTGGGAGGGCATAATTTTTGGCCCAAAAATCAAAAATTTCCTGACCGCGGAGTCAGGAAAACCTCCCGGGATGGGCCGGACCGAATCCGGTCAAATTGAAAAACGAAGCCCGCCATGAGATTCGGGGTTGAATTTAAGGGTTAGAGGCACTTTTGGATGCTTGATTTGGGAGGGCATAATTTTTGGCCCAAAAATCAAAAATTTCCTAACCGCGGAGTCAGGAAAACCTCCCGGGATGGGCCGGACCGAATCCGGTCAAATTGAAAAACGTAGCCCGCCATGAGATTCGGGGTTGAATTTCAGGGTTAGAGGCACTTTTGGATGCTTGATTTGGGAGGGCATAATTTTTGGCCCAAAAATCAAAAATTTCCTGACCGCGGAGTCAGGAAAACCTCCCGGGATGGGCCGGACCGAATCCGGTCAAATTGAAAAACGAAGCCCGCCGTGAGATTCGGGGTTGAATTTAAGGGTTAGAGGCACTTTTGGATGCTTGATTTGGGAGGGCATAATTTTTGGCCCAAAAATCAAAAATTTCCTGACCGCGGAGTCAGGAAAACCTCCCGGGATGGGCCGGACCGAATCCGGTCAAATTGAAAAACGAAGCCCGCCATGAGATTCGGGGTTGAATTTAAGGGTTAGAGGCACTTTTGGATGCTTGATTTGGGAGGGCATAATTTTTGGCCCAAAAATCAAAAATTTCCTAACCGCGGAGTCAGGAAAACCTCCCGGGATGGGCCGGACCGAATCCGGTCAAATTGAAAAACGTAGCCCGCCATGAGATTCGGGGTTGAATTTCAGGGTTAGAGGCACTTTTGGATGCTTGATTTGGGAGGGCATAATTTTTGGCCCAAAAATCAAAAATTTCCTGACCGCGGAGTCAGGAAAACCTCCCGGGATGGGCCGGACCGAATCCGGTCAAATTGAAAAACGAAGCCCGCCGTGAGTTTCGGGTTTGAATTTAAGGGTTAGAGGCACTTTTGGATGCTTGATTTGGGAGGGCATAATTTTTGGCCCAAAAATCAAAAATTTCCTGACCGCGGAGTCAGGAAAACCTCCCGGGATGGGCCGGACCGAATCCGGTCAAATTGAAAAACGTAGCCCGCCATGAGATTCGGGGTTGAATTTCAGGGTTAGAGGCACTTTTGGATGCTTGATTTGGGAGGGCATAATTTTTGGCCCAAAAATCAAAAATTTCCTGACCGCGGAGTCAGGAAAACCTCCCGGGATGGGCCGGACCGAATCCGGTCAAATTGAAAAACGAAGCCCGCCATGGGATTCGGGGTTGAATTTAAGGGTTAGAGGCACTTTTGGATGCTTGATTTGGGAGGGCATAATTTTTGGCCCAAAAATCAAAAATTTCCTGACCGCGGAGTCAGGAAAACCTCCCGGGATGGGCCGGACCGAATCCGGTCAAATTGAAAAACGAAGCCCGCCATGAGATTCGGGGTTGAATTTAAGGGTTAGAGGCACTTTTGGATGCTTGATTTGGGAGGGCATAATTTTTGGCCCAAAAATCAAAAATTTCCTTACCGCGGAGTCAGGAAAACCTCCCGGGATGGGCCGGACCGAATCCGGTCAAATTGAAAAACGAAGCCCGCCGTGAGTTTCGGGTTTGAATTTAAGGGTTAGAGGCACTTTTGGATGCTTGATTTGGGAGGGCATAATTTTTGGCCCAAAAATCAAAAATTTCCTGACCGCGGAGTCAGGAAAACCTCCCGGGATGGGCCGGACCGAATCCGGTCAAATTGAAAAACGAAGCCCGCCATGAGATTCGGGGTTGAATTTAAGGGTTAGAGGCACTTTTGGATGCTTGATTTGGGAGGGCATAATTTTGGGCCCAAAAATCAAAAATTTCCTGACCGCGGAGTCAGGAAAACCTCCCGGGATGGGCCGGACCGAATCCGGTCAAATTGAAAAACGAAGCCCGCCATGAGATTCGGGGTTGAATTTAAGGGTTAGAGGCACTTTTGGATGCTTGATTTGGGAGGGCATAATTTTTGGCCCAAAAATCAAACATTTCCTGACCGCGGAGTCAGGAAAACCTCCCGGGATGGGCCGGACCGAATCCGGTCAAATTGAAAAACGAAGCCCGCCATGAGATTCGGGGTTGAATTTAAGGGTTAGAGGCACTTTTGGATGCTTGATTTGGGAGGGCATAATTTTTGGCCCAAAAATCAAAAATTTCCTGACCGCGGAGTCAGGAAAACCTCCCGGGATGGGCCGGACCGAATCCGGTCAAATTGAAAAACGAAGCCCGCCATGAGATTCGGGGTTGAATTTAAGGGTTAGAGGCACTTTTGGATGCTTGATTTGGGAGGGCATAATTTTTGGCCCAAAAATCAAAAATTTCCTGACCGCGGAGTCAGGAAAACCTCCCGGGATGGGCCGGACCGAATCCGGTCAAATTGAAAAACGTAGCCCGCCATGAGATTCGGGGTTGAATTTCAGGGTTAGAGGCACTTTTGGATGCTTGATTTGGGAGGGCATAATTTTTGGCCCAAAAATCAAAAATTTCCTGACCGCGGAGTCAGGAAAACCTCCCGGGATGGGCCGGACCGAATCCGGTCAAATTGAAAAACGAAGCCCGCCATGGGATTCGGGGTTGAATTTAAGGGTTAGAGGCACTTTTGGATGCTTGATTTGGGAGGGCATAATTTTTGGCCCAAAAATCAAAAATTTCCTGACCGCGGAGTCAGGAAAACCTCCCGGGATGGGCCGGACCGAATCCGGTCAAATTGAAAAACGAAGCCCGCCATGAGATTCGGGGTTGAATTTAAGGGTTAGAGGCACTTTTGGATGCTTGATTTGGGAGGGCATAATTTTTGGCCCAAAAATCAAAAATTTCCTTACCGCGGAGTCAGGAAAACCTCCCGGGATGGGCCGGACCGAATCCGGTCAAATTGAAAAACGAAGCCCGCCATGAGATTCGGGGTTGAATTTAAGGGTTAGAGGCACTTTTGCATGCTTGATTTGGGAGGGCATAATTTTTGGCCCAAAAATCAAAAATTTCCTGACCGCGGAGTCAGGAAAACCTCCCGGGATGGGCCGGACCGAATCCGGTCAAATTGAAAAACGAAGCCCGCCATGATATTCGGGGTTGAATTTAAGGGTTAGAGGCACTTTTGGATGCTTGATTTGGGAGGGCATAATTTTTGGCCCAAAAATCAAAAATTTCCTGACCGCGGAGTCAGGAAAACCTCCCGGGATGGGCCGGACCGAATCCGGTCAAATTGAAAAACGAAGCCCGCCATGAGATTCGGGGTTGAATTTAAGGGTTAGAGGCACTTTTGGATGCTTGATTTGGGAGGGCATAATTTTTGGCCCAAAAATCAAAAATTTCCTAACCGCGGAGTCAGGAAAACCTCCCGGGATGGGCCGGACCGAATCCGGTCAAATTGAAAAACGTAGCCCGCCATGAGATTCGGGGTTGAATTTCAGGGTTAGAGGCACTTTTGGATGCTTGATTTGGGAGGGCATAATTTTTGGCCCAAAAATCAAAAATTTCCTGACCGCGGAGTCAGGAAAACCTCCCGGGATGGGCCGGACCGAATCCGGTCAAATTGAAAAACGAAGCCCGCCGTGAGATTCGGGGTTGAATTTAAGGGTTAGAGGCACTTTTGGATGCTTGATTTGGGAGGGCATAATTTTTGGCCCAAAAATCAAAAATTTCCTGACCGCGGAGTCAGGAAAACCTCCCGGGATGGGCCGGACCGAATCCGGTCAAATTGAAAAACGAAGCCCGCCATGAGATTCGGGGTTGAATTTAAGGGTTAGAGGCACTTTTGGATGCTTGATTTGGGAGGGCATAATTTTTGGCCCAAAAATCAAAAATTTCCTAACCGCGGAGTCAGGAAAACCTCCCGGGATGGGCCGGACCGAATCCGGTCAAATTGAAAAACGTAGCCCGCCATGAGATTCGGGGTTGAATTTCAGGGTTAGAGGCACTTTTGGATGCTTGATTTGGGAGGGCATAATTTTGGGCCCAAAAATCAAAAATTTCCTGACCGCGGAGTCAGGAAAACCTCCCGGGATGGGCCGGACCGAATCCGGTCAAATTGAAAAACGAAGCCCGCCATGAGATTCGGGGTTGAATTTAAGGGTTAGAGGCACTTTTGGATGCTTGATTTGGGAGGGCATAATTTTTGGCCCAAAAATCAAACATTTCCTGACCGCGGAGTCAGGAAAACCTCCCGGGATGGGCCGGACCGAATCCGGTCAAATTGAAAAACGAAGCCCGCCATGAGATTCGGGGTTGAATTTAAGGGTTAGAGGCACTTTTGGATGCTTGATTTGGGAGGGCATAATTTTTGGCCCAAAAATCAAAAATTTCCTGACCGCGGAGTCAGGAAAACCTCCCGGGATGGGCCGGACCGAATCCGGTCAAATTGAAAAACGAAGCCCGCCATGAGATTCGGGGTTGAATTTAAGGGTTAGAGGCACTTTTGGATGCTTGATTTGGGAGGGCATAATTTTTGGCCCAAAAATCAAAAATTTCCTGACCGCGGAGTCAGGAAAACCTCCCGGGATGGGCCGGACCGAATCCGGTCAAATTGAAAAACGTAGCCCGCCATGAGATTCGGGGTTGAATTTCAGGGTTAGAGGCACTTTTGGATGCTTGATTTGGGAGGGCATAATTTTTGGCCCAAAAATCAAAAATTTCCTGACCGCGGAGTCAGGAAAACCTCCCGGGATGGGCCGGACCGAATCCGGTCAAATTGAAAAACGAAGCCCGCCATGGGATTCGGGGTTGAATTTAAGGGTTAGAGGCACTTTTGGATGCTTGATTTGGGAGGGCATAATTTTTGGCCCAAAAATCAAAAATTTCCTGACCGCGGAGTCAGGAAAACCTCCCGGGATGGGCCGGACCGAATCCGGTCAAATTGAAAAACGAAGCCCGCCATGAGATTCGGGGTTGAATTTAAGGGTTAGAGGCACTTTTGGATGCTTGATTTGGGAGGGCATAATTTTTGGCCCAAAAATCAAAAATTTCCTTACCGCGGAGTCAGGAAAACCTCCCGGGATGGGCCGGACCGAATCCGGTCAAATTGAAAAACGAAGCCCGCCATGAGATTCGGGGTTGAATTTAAGGGTTAGAGGCACTTTTGGATGCTTGATTTGGGAGGGCATAATTTTTGGCCCAAAAATCAAAAATTTCCTGACCGCGGAGTCAGGAAAACCTCCCGGGATGGGCCGGACCGAATCCGGTCAAATTGAAAAACGAAGCCCGCCATGATATTCGGGGTTGAATTTAAGGGTTAGAGGCACTTTTGGATGCTTGATTTGGGAGGGCATAATTTTTGGCCCAAAAATCAAAAATTTCCTGACCGCGGAGTCAGGAAAACCTCCCGGGATGGGCCGGACCGAATCCGGTCAAATTGAAAAACGAAGCCCGCCATGAGATTCGGGGTTGAATTTAAGGGTTAGAGGCACTTTTGGATGCTTGATTTGGGAGGGCATAATTTTTGGCCCAAAAATCAAAAATTTCCTAACCGCGGAGTCAGGAAAACCTCCCGGGATGGGCCGGACCGAATCCGGTCAAATTGAAAAACGTAGCCCGCCATGAGATTCGGGGTTGAATTTCAGGGTTAGAGGCACTTTTGGATGCTTGATTTGGGAGGGCATAATTTTTGGCCCAAAAATCAAAAATTTCCTGACCGCGGAGTCAGGAAAACCTCCCGGGATGGGCCGGACCGAATCCGGTCAAATTGAAAAACGAAGCCCGCCGTGAGATTCGGGGTTGAATTTAAGGGTTAGAGGCACTTTTGGATGCTTGATTTGGGAGGGCATAATTTTTGGCCCAAAAATCAAAAATTTCCTGACCGCGGAGTCAGGAAAACCTCCCGGGATGGGCCGGACCGAATCCGGTCAAATTGAAAAACGAAGCCCGCCATGAGATTCGGGGTTGAATTTAAGGGTTAGAGGCACTTTTGGATGCTTGATTTGGGAGGGCATAATTTTTGGCCCAAAAATCAAAAATTTCCTAACCGCGGAGTCAGGAAAACCTCCCGGGATGGGCCGGACCGAATCCGGTCAAATTGAAAAACGTAGCCCGCCATGAGATTCGGGGTTGAATTTCAGGGTTAGAGGCACTTTTGGATGCTTGATTTGGGAGGGCATAATTTTTGGCCCAAAAATCAAAAATTTCCTGACCGCGGAGTCAGGAAAACCTCCCGGGATGGGCCGGACCGAATCCGGTCAAATTGAAAAACGAAGCCCGCCGTGAGTTTCGGGTTTGAATTTAAGGGTTAGAGGCACTTTTGGATGCTTGATTTGGGAGGGCATAATTTTTGGCCCAAAAATCAAAAATTTCCTGACCGCGGAGTCAGGAAAACCTCCCGGGATGGGCCGGACCGAATCCGGTCAAATTGAAAAACAAAGCCCGCCATGAGATTCGGGGTTGAATTTAAGGGTTAGAGGCACTTTTGGATGCTTGATTTGGGAGGGCATAATTTTGGGCCCAAAAATCAAAAATTTCCTGACCGCGGAGTCAGGAAAACCTCCCGGGATGGGCCGGACCGAATCCGGTCAAATTGAAAAACGAAGCCCGCCATGAGATTCGGGGTTGAATTTAAGGGTTAGAGGCACTTTTGGATGCTTGATTTGGGAGGGCATAATTTTTGGCCCAAAAATCAAACATTTCCTGACCGCGGAGTCAGGAAAACCTCCCGGGATGGGCCGGACCGAATCCGGTCAAATTGAAAAACGAAGCCCGCCATGAGATTCGGGGTTGAATTTAAGGGTTAGAGGCACTTTTGGATGCTTGATTTGGGAGGGCATAATTTTTGGCCCAAAAATCAAAAATTTCCTGACCGCGGAGTCAGGAAAACCTCCCGGGATGGGCCGGACCGAATCCGGTCAAATTGAAAAACGAAGCCCGCCATGAGATTCGGGGTTGAATTTAAGGGTTAGAGGCACTTTTGGATGCTTGATTTGGGAGGGCATAATTTTTGGCCCAAAAATCAAAAATTTCCTGACCGCGGAGTCAGGAAAACCTCCCGGGATGGGCCGGACCGAATCCGGTCAAATTGAAAAACGTAGCCCGCCATGAGATTCGGGGTTGAATTTCAGGGTTAGAGGCACTTTTGGATGCTTGATTTGGGAGGGCATAATTTTTGGCCCAAAAATCAAAAATTTCCTGACGGCGGAGTCAGGAAAACCTCCCGGGATGGGCCGGACCGAATCCGGTCAAATTGAAAAACGAAGCCCGCCGTGAGATTCGGGGTTGAATTTAAGGGTTAGAGGCACTTTTGGATGCTTGATTTGGGAGGGCATAATTTTTGGCCCAAAAATCAAAAATTTCCTGACCGCGGAGTCAGGAAAACCTCCCGGGATGGGCCGGACCGAATCCGGTCAAATTGAAAAATGAAGCCCGCCGTGATATTCGGGGTTGAATTTAAGGGTTAGAGGCACTTTTGGATGCTTGATTTGGGAGGGCATAATTTTTGGCCCAAAAATCAAAAATTTCCTAACCGCGGAGTCAGGAAAACCTCCCGGGATGGGCCGGACCGAAGCCGGTCAAATTGAAAAACGTAGCCCGCCATGAGATTCGGGGTTGAATTTCAGGGTTAGAGGCACTTTTGGATGCTTGATTTGGGAGGGCATAATTTTTGGCCCAAAAATCAAAAATTTCCTGACCGCGGAGTCAGGAAAACCTCCCGGGATGGGCCGGACCGAATCCGGTCAAATTGAAAAACGAAGCCCGCCATGAGATTCGGGGTTGAATTTAAGGGTTAGAGGCACTTTTGGATGCTTGATTTGGGAGGGCATAATTTTTGGCCCAAAAATCAAACATTTCCTGACCGCGGAGTCAGGAAAACCTCCCGGGATGGGCCGGACCGAATCCGGTCAAATTGAAAAACGAAGCCCGCCATGAGATTCGGGGTTGAATTTAAGGGTTAGAGGCACTTTTGGATGCTTGATTTGGGAGGGCATAATTTTTGGCCCAAAAATCAAAAATTTCCTGACCGCGGAGTCAGGAAAACCTCCCGGGATGGGCCGGACCGAATCCGGTCAAATTGAAAAACGAAGCCCGCCATGAGATTCGGGGTTGAATTTAAGGGTTAGAGGCACTTTTGGATGCTTGATTTGGGAGGGCATAATTTTTGGCCCAAAAATCAAAAATTTCCTGACCGCGGAGTCAGGAAAACCTCCCGGGATGGGCCGGACCGAATCCGGTCAAATTGAAAAACGAAGCCCGCCATGAGATTCGGGGTTGAATTTAAGGGTTAGAGGCACTTTTGGATGCTTGATTTGGGAGGGCATAATTTTTGGCCCAAAAATCAAACATTTCCTGACCGCGGAGTCAGGAAAACCTCCCGGGATGGGCCGGACCGAATCCGGTCAAATTGAAAAACGAAGCCCGCCGTGAGATTCGGGGTTGAATTTAAGGGTTAGAGGCACTTTTGGATGCTTGATTTGGGAGGGCATAATTTTTGGCCCAAAAATCAAAAATTTCCTGACCGCGGAGTCAGGAAAACCTCCCGGGATGGGCCGGACCGAATCCGGTCAAATTGAAAAACGAAGCCCGCCATGAGATTCGGGGTTGAATTTAAGGGTTAGAGGCACTTTTGGATGCTTGATTTGGGAGGGTATAATTTTTGGCCCAAAAATCAAAAATTTCCTGACCGCGGAGTCAGGAAAACCTCCCGGGATGGGCCGGACCGAATCCGGTCAAATTGAAAAACGAAGCCCGCCATGAGATTCGGGGTTGAATTTAAGGGTTAGAGGCACTTTTGGATGCTTGATTTGGGAGGGCATAATTTTTGGCCCAAAAATCAAAAATTTCCTGACCGCGGAGTCAGGAAAACCTCCCGGGATGGGCCGGACCGAATCAGGTCAAATTGAAAAACGAAGCCCGCCATGAGATTCGGGGTTGAATTTAAGGGTTAGAGGCACTTTTGGATGCTTGATTTGGGAGGGCATAATTTTTGGCCCAAAAATCAAAAATTTCCTGACCGCGGAGTCAGGAAAACCTCCCGGGATGGGCCGGACCGAATCCGGTCAAATTGAAAAACGAAGCCCGCCATGAGATTCGGGGTTGAATTTAAGGGTTAGAGGCACTTTTGGATGCTTGATTTGGGAGGGCATAATTTTTGGCCCAAAAATCAAAAATTTCCTGACCGCGGAGTCAGGAAAACCTCCCGGGATGGGCCGGACCGAATCCGGTCAAATTGAAAAACGAAGCCCGCCATGAGATTCGGGGTTGAATTTAAGGGTTAGAGGCACTTTTGGATGCTTGATTTGGGAGGGCATAATTTTTGGCCCAAAAATCAAAAATTTCCTAACCGCGGAGTCAGGAAAACCTCCCGGGATGGGCCGGACCGAATCCGGTCAAATTGAAAAACGTAGCCCGCCATGAGATTCGGGGTTGAATTTCAGGGTTAGAGGCACTTTTGGATGCTTGATTTGGGAGGGCATAATTTTTGGCCCAAAAATCAAAAATTTCCTGACCGCGGAGTCAGGAAAACCTCCCGGGATGGGCCGGACCGAATCCGGTCAAATTGAAAAACGAAGCCCGCCGTGAGATTCGGGGTTGAATTTAAGGGTTAGAGGCACTTTTGGATGCTTGATTTGGGAGGGCATAATTTTGGGCCCAAAAATCAAAAATTTCCTGACCGCGGAGTCAGGAAAACCTCCCGGGATGGGCCGGACCGAATCCGGTCAAATTGAAAGACGAAGCCCGCCATGAGATTCGGGGTTGAATTTAAGGGTTAGAGGCACTTTTGGATGCTTGATTTGGGAGGGCATAATTTTTGGCCCAAAAATCAAAAATTTCCTGACCGCGGAGTCAGGAAAACCTCCCGGGATGGGCCGGACCGAATGCGGTCAAATTGAAAAACGAAGCCCGCCATGAGATTCGGGGTTGAATTTAAGGGTTAGAGGCACTTTTGGATGCTTGATTTGGGAGGGCATAATTTTTGGCCCAAAAATCAAAAATTTCCTGACCGCGGAGTCAGGAAAACCTCCCGGGATGGGCCGGACCGAATGCGGTCAAATTGAAAAACGAAGCCCGCCATGAGATTCGGGGTTGAATTTCAGGGTTAGAGGCACTTTTGGATGCTTGATTTGGGAGGGCATAATTTTTGGCCCAAAAATCAAAAATTTCCTGACCGCGGAGTCAGGAAAACCTCCCGGGATGGGCCGGACCAAATCCGGTCAAATTGAAAGACGAAGCCCGCCATGAGATTCGGGGTTGAATTTAAGGGTTAGAGGCACTTTTGGATGCTTGATTTGGGAGGGCATAATTTTTGGCCCAAAAATCAAAAATTTCCTGACCGCGGAGTCAGGAAAACCTCCCGGGATGGGCCGGACCGAATCCGGTCAAATTGAAAAACGTAGCCCGCCATGAGATTCGGGGTTGAATTTAAGGGTTAGAGGCACTTTTGGATGCTTGATTTGGGAGGGCATAATTTTTGGCCCAAAAATCAAAAATTTCCTGACCGCGGAGTCAGGAAACCCTCCCGGGATGGGCCGGACCGAATCCGGTCAAATTGAAAAACGAAGCCCGCCATGAGATTCGGGGTTGAATTTAAGGGTTAGAGGCACTTTTGGATGCTTGATTTGGGAGGGCATAATTTTTGGCCCAAAAATCAAAAATTTCCTGACCGCGGAGTCAGGAAAACCTCCCGGGATGGGCCGGACCGAATCCAGTCAAATTGAAAAAACGAAGCCCGCCATGAGATTCGGGGTTGAATTTAAGGGTTAGAGGCACTTTTGGATGCTTGATTTGGGAGGGCATAATTTTTGGCCCCAAAATCAAAAATTTCCTGACCGCGGAGTCAGGAAAACCTCCCGGGATGGGCCGGACCGAATCCGGTCAAATTGAAAAACGAAGCCCGCCATGAGATTCGGGGTTGAATTTAAGGGTTAGAGGCACTTTTGGATGCTTGATTTGGGAGGGCATAATT